>JBBPBO010000002.1:26758128-27110601 GCA_037974295.1 Cicer cuneatum | reverse complement strand
ATATGACACTATTCAACTAATTATATTCTTTCAAGAAACTGATAAGTTTATCATTAATTAATATTTTACTATATATATCAAAAATAATAAATCATTCAAATTATCATTACGGAAATCATTCAAGATTTGTTACAATTGCCAAAGATCATACATTAATTTGTTGAGAATTTATCTTCAAACTAAATTCTATCAGTTTTATAATTTTAATTTTTTAATTGACTCTTTTTTTTTATACTAATAATTTATATATTATTTTTGCAAAACATTGTACTCAAAAATTATATTTTTAAATATTATTTATTTATTTTTTTGACTTGTTGCAAACTTAAATCCAAACTAAATTTTAACAGTTTTATAACTCTATCTTTTAAAACAATTATATATTACTATTTTTTTATAAAATTGTACATTAATTATTATAATCTATTTTTTTTATAAATTATTAAGTGATATCAATTTATTATAACTCTATCTTTTGTTGTGGTATTAAGTATTACGACTACTCTATATAATTACAACACTACATAACACTATATTCAATCATCTAAACATGAAAACAAAACGGTTAGTTCATATACACATACAAATCTAATGCATATCATTTGGTCACATTAATTCATATAACAAGAAAAGATGCACAAATAGCATGTCACCTTCACATATTAGACTCAAACATATATTTCGAAAATAATAACTCAACTATCACAATTCAACTCATAGAAATAATTCAATATCAATATGTCATATCAGGTTTAGTAAAAAATTCAACTCATAAAAATAATTCAATATCAATATATCATATCAGGTTTAGTAAAATGATCACAATTCGATTGATATATATCAAATTACACAAACCACAACTATCAATATTCTATAGACTTAATAATTATTTATTCTTCAAATTTTTTTAATATAAATTTGGTCATTTATTTTAATTTTAAGTGACAATTTGATATTTTATGTTTTAAAATGTCAACAATATTATTTTTTTTTACAAAAATTCAAAAAACTCATCAAAATTTTCAACCAAAACCCATAAAATTAATTATATTCTTTAATATAATACAAATTTCATCAAATTCGTAACTCAAATCTTCAAATAAATTCATACAAAAATTTCATCAAATTCCATTTTTTATTTAATGTTGTTAGATATGTAAATTATTTAATGTTGTTAGATATGGAAATATGAGTTTATTTGAAGATTTGAGTTTTGTAACACCCGAGTTTAAAACACAATGCGAGTGTATTTTTTTTTTTAAACCAAAATGAATAAAAGAATTTTTGTCAATTAAAATCGTTCAACATCATAATCCAAAATAGAAAAGTAATTAAATAATTTCATCACGATTAATCGAGTAAAATAATTTTGGGAAATTGATCTTTAAAATATACTAAAATAAAGATACATCAAAACTATACCCACCTAAATATTTATCAGAGTGCGGAAAATATACAATTATCCCAATCTAAAATATACACAATAATCCCAAAATAAGTGAATACTAGGCCCTATACAAAAAGTGTAGTCTAATCATGCACTAAGCTAACAAGTGATTTCCACCGCCTCCTCCACAAGTCTCGTCTTCACCCAGTCGTCTGTCCCTCTACGTTGTCCACGAATACTCCCTAGGTGATTAATTTGTAATGTTAATTTTGGAATTCTTGTCAAAGGTATTTGGGGAATTTTTGTAAAATATTTAATATATGTATATTTTAAGTGAATATATATATATATAAATATTTATTTTCGAAGAGGAATTAAAATTATTGGATGAAGAATTAAATTAATTTAATTTCTAGTAATTAAATTAATTGGACCATTAACTAAGGATTAGTGGTTAATTAAAGGATTAAGTGCTGAAATGATACATCATTATTTTATTAGTATTTTTAAGAAAGAATGCACTCAAGTAGTTCTATAAGTACACGGCAGGGGGACTGAGCTAAGACCAGAACTCACATCTCCCTATTTTGCATGTAATGAGTGATTGCATGTAACAGTAACTTTCCTCCCATTTCTGCCCCTGTTTTTTGAAAAACAGCTTCACGGTTTTTAAATTCAAAAGAGGGAATTCCTCCAAACACCATAAACTGAAAATCCAAACCTCAAACCACAAAACCCACAATAGTAAAGTTAATCCCCACTTCATTACGAAGCCAAAGAACCCAGTTTGGAAGCAGCACACTCAGGCAGCAGCTTCCACCTGTTTTTGGACGCAAAAAGGGGAACGGCGGCTGAAACAAGAGCAAAAGCAGAACACGCTACAAGGGTAAGGGCACCTTCCATCTTTTAGCTGCATTAGGACCACGAATATGTGTTATTTCAGTTCTATGTTTAAAAGAAAAACTGTTTTTCGAAAATGACATTTTGAAAGAAAATGCATTCTGTTGATATGTGATTATTCTGATGGTTGTTGCTGGCTGTTTTTCTAATAAAACATGTTGTTTTGCTTACGTGTGAAAGCTGAAAATGTTTGCATGTTATTTTAATTATGATTAAAATGCATGTCATAAAACTGTTTTGAAAATGGTCTTAAAATGCAAAAATGCATTTCGTTGGTGTTTTGTTGCTCTGTGATGCGTGCTTGTTATTCTGATGTGTTGTGAAAACTGAGTATTTGCATGTTTCGGATGTTTGAGAAAAACTGAGCACTTGCATGTTTGTTTTGGTGAGTGAGAAATCTGAAATGTTGCATGATGTGCTGATGGTTTGAAAAACTGGATGATTCTGATTCTGTTGTGTCTCGTGTGATTCTAGTGATATTGATGATTCTGATTCTAGTTGTTTTGTGTGATTCTGGTGGTGTTGATGATTTTAAAGGAATAATGGATTTTAAATGAGGAAAGGGTTTTTTTTGAAAAAGTGCAGAATCTGTTCGATATTTGGTTGTCTTTTTTTTTTAAAGAAAACAGTTTGAAAAGGGTTGAACTTTCACTGGTTTTCGAAGGTGTATTCGACTACAACATGTGTGTATTCGAATACAACCTTCCAGGGTTCTGTTTTATTTAAAGTTTCAAACCTGTATTCGAATACGAGCCCCTGTATTCGAATACAGAGGAAAGATTTTTGCTTCTATATTCGCGTCTGTATTCGACTACGATCATGTCGTATTCGAATACAGAAGTGAAATTTTAACACTGTATTCGACTACAGGCATGCTGTATTCGAATACAGAATGTTGTTTTTCATTGGTTTCAGTTTCTGTATTCGAATACAAGGAATCTGTATTCGAATACAGATTCGTGTTTTTCTAGAAGCACTGTTTTTAGCTTCTGTATTCGAATACAAGGAAGCTGTATTCGAATACAGATTCGTGTTTTCCAGAAAATCAAATTTTAAACTCTGTCAAGTGGATTTTAAAATGTTGAGAAAACTCTAGGAAGGTTTAAATGATTAAAAATGGAATCTGTGAAATGGTTTTAAAGGGGAAGGGATGATGTTTTGAAAACCTTTAAGAACATGGGAGAAATGCTGAAATTTTTCAAGGTTTGGTCTTCTGTATTCGACTACAAACATACTGTATTCGAATACAGAGTGTTAAAACTGCAGTTCATTCTTCTGTATTCGAATACATATTCGAGTTTCCAGAATTTCCAAGTTTTAAGAGTGTTTTGTAAAACCCTGAGTGTTTGGGGAATGTTGGGACTGTTGTGGGGAATTCAAATGGAACTTTTTGTGATATTTTGAAGTTGTGGTGATGAAGTTTTTTGAAACTTTACTGATGTATTGAAAGATGTTGTTTTGTGCATTGAGACTGCCCCTGTATTCGAATACTAGAGGGCTGTATTTGAATACAGGGTGTGAATCTGCACTATTTTTGGCTTCTGTATTCGAATACAGAGGAGCTGTATTCGAATACAGATTCGTAAAATTCCAGAAATCCTCAGTTTTAAACTCTATAATTGAATTCTAAGAGTCTGGGAAAACTTTTCAAAGTGTTAATGATTAATGGACTGTTTAATCATGATTGTGATGTTGTTATTTATGACTGTGCTGAAATATTTAAACATGATGAAGAGCATGAATTGTCTGATTTTGCATTCTGTTTCTAGAGAAGTGAAACACTGCATATTCATGCATTGCATAGTCAAGTGGTACCCGCGATGGGCCACGGAGTAATGCGCAACCACGTGCTGATCTGTGAGCGATTGCACGAGTGCTGGTCTGTGAGCGACTGCACTAGGTACTGATCTGTGAGCGATTGTACCTTGGTATATAGGTGTTGGTCTGTGAGCGACTGCACTGGTACTGGACTGTGAGCGTCTGTACCTTGAAATGCGCAACCACGTGCTGATCTATGAGCGATTGCACGAGTGCTGGTCTGTGAGCGACTGCACTAGGTACTGATCTGTGAGCGATTGTACCTTGGTATATAAGTGCTGGTCTGTGAGCGACTGCACTGGTACTGGACTGTGAGCGTCTGTACCCTAAAATGCGCAACCACGTGTTGATCTGTGAGCGATTGCACGAGTGCTGGTCTGTGACGACTGCACTAGGTACTGATCTGTGAGCGATTGTACCTTGGTTTATGTCAAACGTGTTGGTCTGTGAGCGACTGCACGACTACTGGTCTGTGAGCGACTGCACGAGTGCTGGTCTGTGAGCGACTGCACTGGTGCTGATCTGTGAGCGATTGCACCCTGGTCATGAGGGCCGTTAAATTGTGTTGGTCTGTGAGTGACTGCACCTTGGTTATTCCAAGAAAATTATGCATGAGCATATATGCATTACATTGAGAGATTTGACCGGTGGGTCACGATTGTTTATATGATGAATGTTGGAAATTAATGTGTGTGATTGCTGCCCAGAATCTGAAATTCTGAATTAATGGTTGTGTTTTGTTGACGCGTTGTCTGTACTTACCACATATATCATAATAATTGGCTGCTATTTTTGAAAAGACATATATGTTATGCAATTTCCAATGAGCATTTTTATTGTCATCATATATTATGCCCTGAATACATGTGTTGTTGTGAAATATATGCTATGTGCTTAATTGTTAATTTCGGTCGGTGACCCTTGCTATTATATTGTGGACTTTGGGCTTTGCCCTCAGATGTTACCCAAACCCATGCCACCCGTGGGTACCCGAACAACGGAAACGTCGTTGAACTTCCTTGACCGCTACTCGCGCACTGCTTGGGTATTTGACCCCATCTCAAGCAGAGCGACTTACACGGGGTGGTTGGAACGAACGAGCAGGACCGACGGCGTTGAGGACTTTGTAGAGCGCACTCATGCGAGTATAGACTTTCCTGTGCCTTCCCGTCTGGTGTTGGAGGCACACGGAATTTTCGACGATGCTGAGGAGTCCGTTGGGAGGGTTGAGACGGAGGTCACCGTAGTAGTGGTGACTCCCAACCCGGTGACTGGAGGAGTTGTACATGAGTCCGAGGCAGAAGGGAAGACTGATGAGCCGAAGCTAGCAGCAGTTGAGATTCCGGGTCCGTCTAGGATCTCCGACGATTGTTATGAGATTCCGGCTCCGCCGAAGCGGCCGAGACTATGTATTGAGCTGACTTCTGAGGAGACCGACCCCTCGCTGTATGATGAGGAGGAGGAGGAGGTCACGTCGAGGCGAGCGGCAGATTCGGAGAGGACTTGCTTGGGATGCGGGGGGAACCCGTGCTACTGTAGCTTTAGCGCATGATTAGTTAGACTTGATGTATTAGGCTTGAGCTGGATATGTATTTTATTTTTATTTTGAAAAACAATTGTTGTACTATTTAATTTCGCACTCTGATATTGACCTTTTGGGAATATTATGATATTATTATCTTTCAAAAATGTTTTATTGTTAATCATTAAATTTCCAGAATTAAGTAATTATTTTAATTCTTTTCGAATTAAATTGGAAGATTCATTTTAAATATTTATTCATTTAAAAAAAAATGCACCCGCGCTGTGTTTTAAACTCGGGGTGTTACATAAGTACAACCATCAACTCAGCAATCACAACCATTCATCAGAAATTCAGATTTTATAAGATACTTACACACATCAATTTCCAATCATCAACATATATTCAAATCATGACCCACCGGTCAACCACCCCGATGCAATATGTATATGCTCATGTACTCAACTTCTTGGAATTACCAAGGTGCAGTCGCTCACAGACCAGCACGATTTTCATATGTTAGACTTTAATGGCCAACATGACCATGGTGCAATCGCTCACAGATCAGCACCAGTGCAGTCGCTCAACAGACCAGCACTCGTGCAGTCGCTCAACAGACCAGCACTCGTGCAGTCGCTCAATAGACCAGCACGTTTCACATATACCAAGGTACAGTCGCTCACAGACTAATACCAGTGCAATGGCTCAACAGACTAACACTCGTGCAGTCGCTCAATAGACTAGCACGTTTTGTGCATATCAAGGTACAGTCGCTCACAGACCAGTACCAGTGCAGTCGCTCAACAGACCAGCACGTTCTACGCATTACTCTGTGGCCCATCGCGGTTACCACCTGACTATGCAATGTATGAACATGCAATGTTTTCTCTTCACTGAAAACAGTATGCAAACACCAGCAAAATTATGCATTTCCATCATTTCCCCAAAACCATCTCAACCCAAATAATTTCATTATCATCACCTCAATAAAACATTCAAGCATCTCATCATTACCACTTCACACTATCTCAAAAACCCCATTTTTATTTATCACAAGTCTTCCCAATGTTTCCCCAACTCTTAAAGTTCATAAAACAGTGTTTAAAACTGAGATTTCTAAAAAAAGAATCTGTATTCGAATACAGCTTCCTTGTATTCGAATACATAAGCTAAAACAGTGCAGAATCAACACTCTGTATTCAAATACAGCTTCCTTGTATTCGAATAGATAAGCTACAACAGTGTAAACTCAGCATTTTTCACAGCATCAATAAAGAACTCCAGAACCTCATCATCACTACCTCAAACCATCTCAAAAACACCATTTTAATTCATGACAAACCTTCCCAATACTTTCCCAACTCTTTAAGTTCATAAACCATTGTTTAAAACTGAAATTTTTGAAAAAAAAAACAAGCTGTATTCGAATACAGCTCCCTTGTATTCCAATTGTAACACCCCGAGTTTAAAACACAGCGCGGGTGCATTTTTTTTTTAAATTAATAATTAAAATAAGTTTTCCCAAATTTATTTCAAAAGAATTAAAATAAAGTTCTTCGTAAAATAGTACGTTATAGATTAATCGATGAACGTAAACCAAATACTTCATCAGGATTATCACCAAGTACTTATTTTGGAAATTAGTTTTTAAACATTAATACATCCCAAAATAAATATCAGAGTACATGGTTCAGCGGAAAATAGTACAGAATTTCAAAAATAAGACAAAAGTCTAGACTGATCATGCACTAAGCTACAGTAGCACGGTCTCCACCGTATCCTCTATAAGTCTCGTCTTCAGCCAACCGTTCGTCCCTCTGGGTTGTCCACGTAGACTCCGTACGTAAGGATCAGGGGAAACTAACGACGTTTCCGTCGTTAGTGTATCCGTCGGTAGGACGGGTTCGGGTAATATCTGAGGGCAAAGCCCAAAGTCCACAATATATAGCAAGGGGTCACCGACCGAAAATAACAGATAATCACATAGCATATATTGCACAACAACATGTATAATCATGGTATAACATATGATGATGAGGAAATAATCATGCTCATTTGAAAATTTATGACTTTCATGCCTTATCAAAAACAGCAGTCAATGATTATGAAGTATGCGGTAAGTACAAACACACGTCAACAAAACACAATCATTAATTCAGAATTTCAGATTCTGAACAGCATTCACACACATTAATTTCCAACATTCATCATATAAACAATCGTAACACACCGGTCAAATCCCTCAATGTAATGCATATATGCTCATGCATAATTTTCTTGGAATCACCAAGGTGCAGTCGCTCACAGACCAGCATAAATTAACTGCCCTCATGACCAGGGTGCAATCGCTCACAGATCAGCACCAGTGCAGACGCTCACAGTCCAGCACATCGTGCAGTCGCTCACAGACCAGCACGTTTGACATAAACCAAAGTACAATCGCTCACAAATCAGTACCTAGTGCAGTCGCTCACAGACCAGCACTCGTGCAATCGCTCACAGATCAGCACGTGGTTGCACATTTCAGGGTACAGACGCTCACAGTCCAGTACCAGTGCAGTCGCTCACAGACCAGCACTTATATACCAAGGTACAATCGCTCACAGATCAGTACCTAGTGCAATCGCTCACAGATCAGCACTCGTGCAATCGCTCACAGATCAGCACGTGGTTGCGCATTACTCCGTGGCCCATCGCGGGTACCACTTGACTATGCAATGCATGAATATGCAGTGTTTCACTTCTCTAGAAATAGAATGCAACTCAGAAATTCATGCTTTCCATCATGTTTAAAATATAACAGCACAGTCAGAATTAACATTATCACAATCATGAATTAAACAATCCATTAATCATTCACACTTTGAAATGTTTTCCCAACCCCTCAAAATTCAGACACAGTGTTTAAAATTGAGATTTTTCTGGGATTTACGAATCTGTATTCGAATACAGCTCTTCTGTATTCGAATACAGAAGTCAAAAACAGTATAGAATCACTCTCTGTATTCGAATACAGCCCTCTGGTATTCGAATACAGAGGCAGATTTCAGTGCATAAAACAACCTCTTTCATTACATCAATAAAGTTTTTAAAACTTCATCACCACCACTTCAAAATCTCATCAAAAGTTCCACTTTAACTCACCACAATATCCTCAGTATTCCCCAGACACTCAGGGTTTTCAAAACACTCTTAAAACTTGAAATTTTCTAAAAAT
Source organism: Cicer cuneatum (assembly GCA_037974295.1). Lineage (NCBI taxonomy): Eukaryota > Viridiplantae > Streptophyta > Magnoliopsida > Fabales > Fabaceae > Cicer > Cicer cuneatum. The sequence continues at coordinate 27,101,757 of JBBPBO010000002.1, read as the reverse complement.
TCGAATCTGTATTCAAATACAGACCCTCTGTATTCGAATACAGAAGCAGGAAACTGCAACTTAACATTCTGTATTCGAATACAGCTTGACTGTAGTCGAATACAGGAGTTCAACCTCTGGAAAATGCAGCCTTTTCTCCCATGTCACTTAAAGGTTTTCAAACATCTTTCTCTCCTCTTTAAAACAATTTCACAGACTTCTTTTCAAATCATTAAAACCTTCTCAGAGTTTCTCAACACTTCAAAACTCACATGACAGTGATTAAAACTTGTTTTTCTAGAAAACACGAATCTGTATTCGAATACAGCTTCCTTGTATTCGAATACAGCTTCCTTGTATTCAAATACAGAAGCTAAAAACTGAGTTTCTGGAAAAACTCGAATCTGTAGTCGAATACAGCATGCATGTAGTCGACTACAGATGCGAATACAGTGTTAAAAATTTCACTGCCGTATTCAAATATGACATGGTTGTAGTCGAATACAGTTGCGGATACAGAAGCAAAAATCTTTCCTCTGTAGTCGAATACAGAGGCTCATATTCGAATACAGGTTTGATAACTTTAAAATAAAACAGAAACCTGGAAGGTTGTATTCGAGTACACACATGCTGTAGTCGAATACACCTTCGAAAACCAGTGAAAGTTCAACCCTTTTCAAAACTGATTCTTTTAAAACAAATAGCTAATATCAAACAGATTCTGCACTTTTTCAAGAAAAACCTTCCCTCACTTAAAATCCCTTTTTCTTTAAAAACCATCAACACCACCAGAATCACACAAAACAACCAGAATCAAAATCATCAAGATCACCCAGAACAACCAGAATCATCACAAACAAGACCAGATTCAGAATCATTTTTTCATCACCATAATCCCACAACATAAAACAGAATCAGAACCAGTTTATCCAAAACAGAGACAGATGATCAATCATCAGGACACCATGCAACATTTCAGTGTTCTCACTCATCAGAACAAACATGCAACATTTCAGTGTTCACACTCCTCAGAACAAACATGCCACATTTAAGTGTTCACAAAATACCAGAGCAAATATGCATGCATTCAGTTTTCCCAAAACACCAGAGCAAACATGTATGCAATCAGTTTTCTCAAAACACAACAGAATGACAAGCAAACATCACAGAACACTAAGCACCAACAGGATGCATTTTGCATTTTAATGCCATTTTCAAATCAGTTTTAAGACATCCGTTTTTAATCATAACTAAAATGGCATGCAAATGTTTTCTAGCATTCACACAGAATGTAAAACAACATATATTACCAGTAAAAACAGCCAACAACAACTCATCAGAATAATCACTTATCAACAAAATGCATTTTCTCTCAAAATGTCATTTTTCGAAAATAACTTTTCTTTTAAAAACAGAACTGAAACAGCACAAATTTATGGCCCTAATGCAGCTAAAAGATGGAAGGTGCCCTTACCCTTGTAGCGTGCTCTGCTATTTCTCTTGTTCCTGCTGCGTTCCCTTTTCCGCGTCCAAAAACGGTGAAACTATTCCCTGAGTTTGCTACTGCAAAACTGGGTTCTTTCTCTTCGTATTGAGGTGAGAATTAACTTTACTACTGGAGGTTTTCAGGTTTGAGGCTGGGATTCTCAGTTAATGGTGTTTGAAGGAATTTCCCTCTCTTCAAATTTCAGTTCGGAAATGGCAGAAACAGAGACAAAAATGGGAGAGGAGATGGAGTTGGTACATGCAATATGGGCAGTATGGAGGAAGGAATGGTGTTCTGACTTCACCATCCTTCTCACTCCTATTTATAGACTCTCATGGTGCCACCTCACTTGCCACTTGCCTGATTTTCAGCTTTTTAATTATCTTGCAATCAGCCACTAATCCTTACTTAATGGTCCAATTAATTTAATTACTTGAAATTAAATTAATTTACTTCTTCATCCAATAATTTTAATTCATCTTCCAAATAAATATTTATATATATATATATTCACTTCAATCATACATATATTAAATATTTACAAAAATTCCCAAAATGCCCTTGACATTATTTCCAATATTAATATTTAAAATTAAGAGTCTTACAAATACAGAGGCAAAAACAGTGAAAAATCAGCATTCTGTATTCGAATACGAAGTTGTCGTAGTCGAATACAGATGCGAATACAGTGGCAAAAATTGCAGTCCTGTATTCGAATACGACAGGGTCGTAGCCGAATACAGAGGCTAAGTCAGAAGCAACAATCCCTTATCTGTATTCGAATACAAAGGCTCGTATTCGAATACAAGTTCTAAAATTTGAATAAAATTGAAGTTTTGTAGGCTATATTCGAATACACTCATGTCGTATTCGAATACACCTTCGAATTCAGTGAAATTTCACAGAAAACTTCAACACGTTTTCAAATTCTTTTCTTTGAAAAACCAACACAACACCAAAATAAAATCACCATTCTTTTGAAACCACAAAACTCAAAACGTTTTTCATCAACAACAGATTTTCCAGAAAACACTTCCACCATTTTAAATCATTTTCTTCTGAAAACCATCATCAACACCAGATTGTTTTCAACATAACAGAAACAGAATCACCAACACCAGAACATCATCACAGTTTTGCTTAAACAACCCAAAACAGAATGTCAATCACAACAAAACAGACATTTTTCAACGTTTACATTTTGATCATTTCTCAAAACAACATGCAAAGTATTTCCAGTATTCTTACACAACCAAAACAACATGCAAAGCATTTTCCAGTATTCCCACACAACCAAAACAACAATGTTATATCAACCAAAACAGCAACATCACAGAATCATCAAACATCAACAGGATGCATTTTTCGCATTTTATAACAACATGCACAATAGTTTCGTTTTTCAAACGAGAAACTAAAATATGATCACACATCAAACATGCATTTATAGTCCTAAAATGCAAACTAGAACGTGGAACGTGCCCCTTACCTCTGTTACGTTTCTGCTCTCGTTCACGTTTTCGCGACAAAAGTCAGCGAAGTTTCCGTTTGTGTTTGCCGCTACCAAAGTGGGTTCTCTAGCTCCGTAATGAGAAGAGGAACAACTTTTGTTCTTGGTGGTTTGGTGCTTGGATTTCCAAGTAATCTCACTTTTGAACAACTTTTTTTTTATATAAACGTGAAACAAAATGGGAAGAGGAAGGAGAAATTTACTGTTTCATGCAGGAGGAGGGAAGGTTTCATATATATAGGCACATATATATGCCACCTCATCCCACATTAATAATATAATATTACTTGACCCTCCATCACTTAACCAGTCTTGTCGCAATTAGCAGATAATCCCTTAATTAACTGCCCGATAATTTAATTACTCGTAATTAAATTAATTTATCCTTCATCCACTAATTTTAATTCAACCTCCAAAATAAATATTTATAAATATATATATATATATATTTACACAAAATATACATATATTAAATATTTTACAATTATTCCTCAAAATACACTTAATATTAAATCCATAATTTAATTTTAAATTTAAGGGTCTTACAAGTTTCGAATTTGATGAAATTTGTATTATATTGATGAATATAATTAATTTTATGGGTTTTGGTTGAAAATTTTGATGAATTTTTTGAATTTTTGTAAAAAAAAAAAAGGATAACATTGTTGACATTTTAAAACATAAAAGATCAACTTGTCACTTAAAATTAAAATAAAGGACCAAAACGGGAAAAAAAGAAGATTAAAGACTAAAACGTTAACTGAAATTAAGTTAAGGGACTACGAGTGCTATTTAGCATTATTAAGAGTAATATTTAAAAATAAAATTTGACAATTTTGAGATTGCCCGGACAATTAATCTATATCTTTAATATTTAATTTGTTTATTTGTAGATACTTACTATTTTCAAATAAAATACTAAAACAAAAGTTTTTGTTTAATATATTTTAATGTAAAAAATTTAAACTAAATTTATCATAAATATAAGTTTTTATATAAATATTATTTTTGTTCGTAAATAATATTTAACTCAAAAATTTAGTATTTAAGAAATGTAAAAAATTTAAATTAAATTTATTGTAATAAATATAAACTTTTGATTCATACATTTATTATACAAAATTATAATTTATTTATTTAGTTCAAAAATGAAATTAGATTACTGTATTGTTGAAGCCTTGCACACTCACATATAGAATGTGTCAATTAGAATTAAAAAGGAAAATCTTGGTATGACATACATAGCACTCATAATGAATGAATATTAACATAAAGGGTAAATAAGAGAGAAAAAAAAATGTTTTCGGTCAATAATAATGTTTTTATGTCGTTATAATTAAAATCTGTTACAATTATCTCGATTTTTATGCAAAAGATTATATACAAATATTGTATTTTTGAATTAAAATTCAAACTAAATTTTAAGAGTATTATTAAAAAAAAAACTAAATTATAATAGTTATATAACTATAATTTTGTATAATAATAAGTTTTATGACTATTATATATAATAGACACAATAAATAAAATAAAAGTTAATAACTTTATTGCCGAATAATGTATTTCATCTATATTCATAATGAATATTGTTTAAAAATTTTACGTATTAAAGAATGTAATAATTAGAAGAATAATGGAATTAGTTTTTCCAAATTACCTATCTCAATTAGTGGCGGTGGATTTTAATTATTATATTATCAATACAATTTATAATAATGTTTTTGAAGTTGCAGATATAGTAATTATTGAAGATTATTATAAAAAAAATAATAATTAAATTTGTATTGAAAATTGTAAATAACATCTATTTTAAGACTTTTTTTTATTAATAATGACTTTTTTTTTTGTGTTCTTTTTTTTTTTTACAATTAATATTTAATATTTAGTGTTATTGTATGTGTATTAGTGGAAACAAAATCTAGAAAGATAGTTACACCAACAATATTCACATTTTATTCTTTTTAAGTTTTATTTTGATTGGTTATAATCAAGAATAAAATTTTAAGTGATGGTGTTGGTTAAGGGAGTAATAAGGTAATTTGGTCGTGGAGTGAGAAGGTTAGGATTCAACTTTTGTGTTTAACAAAAATTAACAATTTATTATTAATTTGGATCATATGTGAAAAAAATAAGATTATTTTTTTTGAAGTAAAATATAATAAGTTAAAATAAAAAATATTGAATTGTGAAGGATAAATTTGTTGAAAAATCTAACCAAATTCAAAAATGTTTGTTAGTTAACTTTGGAGATACCTTTATAATTTAGACAATGATTCCGGTTAAATTTTAAAAATAAATAATGGAGGAAATAAAAGAATTAAATAATCATTTTGTCAAAAAATATTAAATAAAATAAAGTTTTAAAACTTCACAGAAAATAAAGTTTTAAAACTTCACAGAAAATAAAGTTGAACATAAGCATGATTCACACATACGAAAGATGGACTCAGAAATTGAAAGAAGTACTTTGGTTCTACGGAAAAAAACGCTACAAAAGAAAAGAAGAAGAATCAAACCTAAGTTAAGTGTTGTGCTCTCAAACACTAACACACAACACAACAGAGACATCCACAGAGGATGTTTGGTTTCGGCGCCTCCACCACCGCCGCCGTCACTGCCGCCACCGCCACCGCCGTTTCCACTCGTTTCCTGTGTGCAACCTTTTACAATCCTTCATCTTCTCTCACTACTACTACAAATCACTTTTCTTCCCGTCTTCTTCCCACAACTTTGGTATTTTTTTCTCCTGCTTCATTTTTACTACTACTACTTCAGTTTTTTTAATACCAATTTTTGACTTGATTCTTGTTCAATGGTGTTAATTTTGAAATGGATATGTTCAGGTTTCTTCATCTTCACAGCGATTCAGGTGTATCCACATTAAAGCAATGGCTGAAACTGATACAAAATCTGTGTTAAAATCTGCTTCTTCTTCTCATGGTACTTTTTTATTTAAACACTTTAAAAAAATGTTTCATTTAGGGGTTTAGTTAATAGTATTGCTTTTTACCCTACATCGTAGAAACTTATGTCAGCATTTGACAATATCAATACTAACTACTCAATTTTATAGGATTGCTTTCAAGTCCTAAAGGTTGATACAATTGTATGATTAGTAGTTGTCTTTGGGACAATGATGTAATATCCTGGAAACTAGATGAGTTATTGAGCTATAAAAAAGTTAGCATATTGAAACTGGACCCAATTTAAGTAGTTTAAATTAAACACATTCGCTGCCTATATTGTATGTAGGCATTCTTGAATCACTCCTAGTTCATGTTCCACATTAGTCAAATACCTTTTTGTTTGTTTGATAATTTATACCGCCTTAAGCCTTTCCGGTTCCACCGTTGAATGTGCAGACTGGCTAATTTTAATTCTAGGCTGACTATGACTGCCTGGATTTATTCTACATGATTTTAGATTGCCCTTTAATGATGTTTTCTATTTGTTAAATTTAATAATAACAGCTCCTGGCATTTGGTGTTCTATTACTATGAAACAGGCAGCAAGCAAGCTTTGATATCATTGTCAGACAAGAAGGATCTCGCATTTGTTGGCAATGGACTCCAGGAATTAGGGTAGTTATTAGAATTAATTGATTTTTTGTCCATCTTTTAACCATTGTTGTTAAGTAGTGGCTATAGCGGTGCTATAATATAGCGGAATTTGAACAAATCACTATTGTTCTACAATACGCTATTTAGTAGGAAATACTGTTAAATAGTGGTTATAGTTGTGTAGAAGAATTTGACTAAATTTCATTTTTCTGCGATCCACGATTGACAACACTGCTTTTAACATGTTAGAATACTATTTTTTTTCATCTGTTCATGCTTTTTTTATTGTATAATAATACGATATCCATACTTGTTTCTAATAGCAGTTTATACTTTATAGCAATTCATGGAGCTTTAGTTTCTATAGTGATAGTCCTTCTATTTAAATGTTAGATTCACTATTGTTTCAACTGGAGGAACAGCTTCTGCATTGGAGAGTGCTGGAGTGGCTGTTACCAAAGTTGAACAGCTTACTCAGTTCCCTGAAATGGTGAGTTGGCATGTAGCTTGAGTTCTTCTTCCTAAACTCTTGTCTTGTATTCCATTGGTACATACTCCAGATAGATTTTCTGTCAATGAACATTGTTTTTCATCCCGCATATGTAGGTTGGTGAACTAAGGGACACTGAATGAGTTATAAGAAGGAGATCCCGGGTTCAAACCTGGGAAAACTAATTTAACTACTAATTTACTAACATTTGCCTATAAAAAAAAATGAACATCGCTTTTCTTTCTGTATTTTGATCCAGTTCTATCAGAGTATGAATCAATGTTGTCAAGTAGCGGTTATCAAGGCGCTAAGTGTAGTGGAATTTGAACAATATTGTTTTGTGATATGCTATTTAGAACAAAGTGTTGTCCAATAGCTGCTATAGCGGCTATATAGCACTGTAGCGTAACGGAATTTGAACAAACCGAATTTGAATAACCCACTATTTTCTGCAATACGTAGTTGACAATTTAGGGACATTAAGGCTTGCATTTTGAGGGTGAAATCTGGTACAAATTTTAGCAGAATATCTAGCGCCTGTTTGAAGCTTGCTTGAATTCTTACAATTTTGTAGACTTACTAACAATGAATGTAATGTCTTTTCCCAACAGCTTGATGGCCGTGTCAAAACTTTGCACCCGAACATACATGGGGGTATCCTTGCTCGAAGAGATCAACAGCATCATATTGAAGCTCTCAATACACATGGAATTGGTAAGTTATGTTATCAGCTCTATTATAACCAGTTTTGTGAAATAGTGTCTATAGCGTAGCAGAATTTGAATAATTGTCGTTGTTCTGTGATACACTATTTATTTAGTACAAAGTGATGTTAAATACTAGCTACAACGGATCTATAGCATTATAGCGAAGCAAAATTTGAACAAATTGCTATGTTTCTGGTATCTACTATTGACAACACTGATTATAACAAAGAGCACTGTGCTATAAATTCACTGTGTTGAATTTGGAGTTCTGTTCATTCAGTTTGTTGTGAGACTTAGGTGTTCTATTTCTTAGCTAATAGTTTTTTCATTCCAGGTACTTTTGATGTTGTGGTGGTGAACTTGTACCCATTTTATGATAAAGTTACATCAACGGGAAGCATTGAATTTGAAGATGGCATCGAAAACATTGACATTGGTGGTCCAGCCATGATTAGAGCTGCTGCAAAGGTGGTTTGTTTAACTGAAAATGCTGACTTTTTATATTTTGAAATAATGTCATTAAAAAGTTATGTTAAATGGTCCAAAAAATATTTTGTTGACTAAATACCATTAAGTTCTGGAAAAGAAAAAAATGACCCTTTTTCATTACATACTGTCTTTGAGCTGACATTTTCATTTTTTTATTCTATTGAAATATCTTTTAAATATAAAATGATAAATTTGTATTTGAGCAGAATCACAAAGATGTTTTGGTAGTGGTTGATTCAGAAGATTACCCTGCCCTTTTGGAATATCTTAAAGGAAACCAGGATGATCAGAAGTTCAGATTAAAGCTTGCATGGAAAGCTTTTCAGCACGTGGCTTCATATGATTCTGCAGTATCTGAGTGGCTGTGGAAGCAAAGTGTTGGAGGTAGTGTACAAGTTTTTGTCGAATTATTATATACAACTGTTACTTGTGAGAAAGAAATTTCAATTGCTAGAAAATTAAATAATTTACAAATATAATTCTAGAATGGAAAAGCTTGGGATCCGTTTGTTATGTATTATAAAGTAAGTGATTTTGGCATTCAATAATTTAGAGATTATTTATTAGAGAATTTTAGAAAAAGCAGAAGCTGTTTTCTGTTTGTCTAGTGTAATGAAAATCATTTTTTTTTAAAAAAACAATCAGTTATAAAAAGTGATTTTTATGAGAAGTTACTTACATCAGGTTATCTTTTTAAGTATTTTTTAGATTATTTTCAGACTCTGATTTTTTTCAGAAGTTGTAACAAATAAATGAAAACTCCTAAAAGTGATTATTTTTAAAAAAACTGTGACAGACGGGCCCTTGATCTATACACCCAGCAGATTAAATGGGAGACTTAAATTTCCTATTAGTTTCTAACTTAGAAGTTTGAGAATTCAATGAACTTATTTGAAATGACATATTTGATTCAAAAAAAGAATTTGCAAGCAACACAAACAAAAGTGTTTGTATATCTTTATGCGAGGTACTTTCTACACGGTATAGAAAATATGTTATTGTAATCAAAATATTTCGGTTATTGACAGTAATGTGCGCTATAGATTAACTTATGTTCTCATTTCAATGACAGATAAATTTCCTCCTAGTTTGACAGTACCTCTTTCACTCAAAAGTTCACTCAGATATGGTGAAAATCCTCATCAAAAAGCTGCATTCTATGTTGACAAAAGACTTGCTGAGGTCAACGCCGGTGGAAGTGCTACAGCTATCCAATACCATGGAAAGGTGCGAGCCCACTGCTGATTTCTTTTGTCAAAACAAATCTATAATTACTGGTGATTATATTTTGTATAGTTTTAAAGCTATTATATCCCATGTTGTCAAATAGTCGCTACTGCGTAGTGAAATTTGAATAAGTCATTATTGTTCTGTGATATGTTATTTAGTATCAAGTGTTGTCAAATAAGGGCTATAGCACTATAGCATAACGAAATATGAGCAAACTGCTATTTTCTATGATTCACAATTGACAAACACTGATTATATTATGTTTAAGGATGAGAGATTTTGACTAAATTGTATAATTTTCTATTATCTGTTTAAGTTAATGTCATAACATAAACATGCTCATGCAGGAGATGTCATATAATAACCACTTGGATGCTGATGCTGCATGGAACTGTGTGTGCGAGTTTAGAAATCCCACATGTGTAGTTGTGAAGCATACTAATCCTTGCGGCGTAGCATCACGTGATGATATTCTTGAAGCCTACAGACTAGCTGTTAAAGCTGATCCTGTTAGTGCATTCGGTGGAATTATAGCTATCAATGTGGAAGTTGACGAGGTAAATATTCATCCATTGTATGAAAGTATTGAAATAACTCAAATTCGAAATGGAATTTTAATGCTTGTTTGTTTTTAGGTTCTTGCTAAAGAAATAAGAGAATTTAGAAGCCCAACCGATGGGGAGACTAGGATGTTCTATGAAATAGTGGTTGCGCCCAGCTATACAGAGAAGGGACTCGAGATTCTTCGTGGAAAGTCGAAGACTCTAAGGATTCTTGAAGCAAAAAAGAATGAAGCAGGAAAGCTATCACTCAGACAAGTTGGTGGAGGGTGGTTAGCTCAAGATTCAGATGATTTGACCCCGCAAGACATCAAGTTCAACGTAGTCTCAGAGAAGACTCCTCAAGATGGATCACTTCGTGATGCGGAGTTTGCATGGTTGTGTGTGAAGCATGTCAAAAGTAATGCTATTGTGATAGCTAAGGTATAATCTGATACATTATGAAACTCTCTTATGAGCCAATGGAGCGAGCTTGTTTAAGAATCTGATGTCTTCCTTTGTTGATTTTTCGCAGGACAATTGTATGTTAGGTATGGGAAGCGGACAACCGAACCGTGTCGAGAGTTTAAGAATAGCAATGCGAAAAGCTGGAGATGCTGTTAAAGGCGCAGCCTTGGCTAGTGATGCCTTCTTCCCATTTGGTAAGTGTTAATGGAAAATTTGATTGAAGCACAAACGCAGACACTGGCCCGTCGGCACCAAATTTAATGTAATTACATGTGTCAGTGTCAGGATATTGACACATGTCTGACACCAAACATTGACATTGTTTGACATTGAAGCACAAACACAGACACTGGCACGTCGACACCAAATATAATTTGATAAAATAAATTAATTGAATGTAATTACACATGTTAGTGTTGGATACCGACACATGTTTGACACTAGACACTGACATTGAAACTTTGGCATTGGTAATAATTTGAAAAAATGAATTAATTGAATGTAATTACATGTCTGTCGGATATCAACACATGTCGGACACCGGACACCTTCGATCAGAAGTGCCGGTGCTACAGATATGGCAATATAGAGGCCAACAGCATATTTAAGTTTATATTAGAAAATAATAGTAAATTGTGAATTAATTTTTATGGAACGTTTAGAAAATTAGGAATATATAGAGATATGGAAAAACTTTGGTTTCTTTTTTGTTTTTAACAATGACGTGTCTTTATTTATGAACAGCTTGGAAAGATGCTGTGGAAGAAGCATGTGAAAGTGGAATTGGTGTTATTGCAGAACCAGGTGGTAGTATCAGAGATCAAGATGCTATAGACTGTTGTAATAAGTATGGTGTTTCACTACTCTTTACAAATGTGAGGCACTTTAGGCACTGATAATTTTTTGTTTTCAGAGAACTTAAATGTTTTAAATATCCAAGCATTGCTGCTGAAAACTTTGTTTCAACTGAAACATAATTTTTGACATCAAATAGTTTTTATAAGGATGTTGTATATCTAATTTATATTTTAAAATAATAATTCTTCTTGATTATGTTTTAGTAACTTTTTGTTCTTGAGAATAGTGTGATATAAAATTAGACATTCTTGTTGCAACTATAAATTTATTATATTGAGTTATTAAGATTAATCCTTTGTTTTGTCAAAGTTAATGAAGTTTTTCCCTTCCTCATTTTTTTTAAAAGAAAAAGTTAATGAAGGTAAAAGTTGTGCTCGAAGCATTTTTTAGGGTCAGTTTGGGAGAAAGGTTTTAGTAAGTCTATATTTTAACTATATATTTGAGATTTTTAAAAAATTAAAAATAACATGATTTATAACTATATAACATTTCAATCATTCTTCAGTCATTTTTAGAAATGTTTTATAAGTGGTTTAATTTCAAATAAAAAAATAAGTCTTCTCCTCTCTTTCAAAAACACTTGTCAAACATACTTTTACAATATGTTTGGAAGTTGAGTTTTAGAGGGGAGGGCTTCGGTTGATTAAATTCATATTGTTATATATTGTAGATTTTAAATTTTTTTAAAGAATAATACGATAAATGATTATGTAACATCTCAATTCAATTTAATTTATTTAAAAAAAATATATTTCTTGAATAAGTTTAAAAAATATTTTATAGTTTCGTTGATTTGAAAAAGAAAAAAAAACCTTTATTTATCTTATCTTCTCCAAAACTCTAACTCTCAAACTTATCCTTAGGATTGAAATCCTTCGAGGAAATAAAAAGACAACTCTTCTTTCAGCTACACCTAATTGATGATTTTATTTTTAATTACACATTGTTTTTAATTTGTTTTTTTAAAACGGTTTATTCAAAGATTAGTAAAAACATTTTTTGTTTTCATTATTTTTTTTCACAAATTTCTTAAACAAGAAATAGTAAAAACATGTGTGGATGATCATTGGAACTAGCAAAAGCTGAACAATCTACTTCCTACACAACTTTCAACATGTTCAACCTCCCATTCGTGGACAATCATATTTTGCTTATTGGCTACCAGTAACAAACAACGCCTTTAACATTAAAATTGCTTATAAAGTTATCACTTTTGCTACCTACACCTCCCATATTGCTACCTATAACACCCCGAGTTTAAAACACAGCGCGAGTGTATTTTTTTTTTTCAATAAATGATTAAAATGAGTTTTCCAAAATTAATGTCAAGGGAATTAAAATAAAATTTTCATCAGTTCATTTCAAAAGAGAACACCCGACCTGTGGCCACTAAATAGCATCAGAGTGCAGAATAATACAGCGGAAAAGTCTACATTAATTCCCCAAAATAAAATTACATTTCCCAAAAACTCAAGACCCTATACAAAAGTCTAGTCTGATCATGCACTAAGCTACAGTAGCACGGTCTCCACCGTATCCTCTATAAGTCTCGTCTTCAACCAGCTGTCCGTCCCTCTGCATTGTCCACGTAGACTCCGTACGTGAAAATCAGGGGAAACTAACGACGTTTCCGTCATTAGTGTATCCGTCGGTCGGACGGGTTCGGGTAACATCTGAGGGCAAAGCCCAAAGTCCACAATAATAGCAAGGGTCACCGACCGAAATTAACAAATAATCACATAGTATATATTTCACAGCAACAAATATATACATGGCATATCATATGATGATAAGGAAAATAATAATGCTCATTTGAAATTTAATGACATATATGCCTTTTCAAAAACAGCAGCCAATTATTATGAAATATGTGGTAAGTACAAACGACACCTCAGCAAATCACAATCATTAAATCAGAAATTCAGATTCTGAACAGTACTCACACACATTCAATTTCCACTCATCATCATAATCCAATCGTGACCACCGGTCAATCCCCCAATGCAATATGTATATGCTCATGTATACAATTTTCTTGGAATCACCAAGGTGCAGTCTCTCACAGGCCAGCACGATTTATATATGTCAGACTTTAACGGCCCTCAAGACCAGGGTGCAATCTCTCACAGATCAGCACCAGTGCAGTCGCTCAACAGACCAGCACGACTTCACAAATGGAATGGACCGTCTAATACACGCGGAACCATTCCTTAGCCCGGATAGAATAGACCGTCTAATACACGCGGAACTACTCTAAACCCGAATAGAATAGAACGTCTAATACACGCGGAACTATTCTATAACCATCATGGTCACTAGAATTACATGTATTAGCCTCTCACAGGCCAAATACACAGAAGTTAAATCCTCGCACGGATAGAATGGACCGTCTAATACACGCGGAACCACTCCATAGTCCGAGTAGAATAGACCGTCTAATACACGCGGAACTACTCTGACCCCGGATAGAACAGACCGTCTAATACACGCGGAACTATTCTATTACCCACGGTTACTACTTAACTTCGCGGCCCATCACGATCACCGCATCAACTCTGTGGCCCATCGCGGTCACCACTTGACTATGCAATGCATGAACTTGCAATGTTTTCTCTTCACTGAAAACAGTATGCAATAACAGAAAATTCATGCCTTTCCATCATATTTCAAAACATCTCAATATAATCAATATCATCATTAACACGTCAATGATTAAACATTCAAGTAATCATTAACACTTTACATTATAACACAATTCCATTCTTAATCATCATAAGTCTTTCCCCCAACTCTTAAAATTCACAAAATAGTGTTTAAAACTGAGTTTTCTGGAAAATACGAATCTGTATTCGAATACAGCCTCTCTGTATTCGAATACAGGAGCCAAAACAGTGCACAATTAATACTCTGTATTCGAGTACAGCCCTCTGGTATTCGAATACAGAGGCAGTCTCAGTGCACAAATCAACATTATTCACTACATCATTAAAGGTTTTCAAAACATCATCCTCTCCACTTCAAAACTATATCAAGGAATCCATTTTAAATCATTTTAATCCTTCTCAAAGTTTCCCAACACTTTAAAATTCACAAGGCAGAGTTTAAAACTTGATTTTCTGGAAAACACGAATATGTATTCGAATACAGCTTCCTTGTATTCGAATACAGAAGCTAAAAACTGAGTTTCTGGAAAAACACGAATCTGTATTCGAATACAAATCCTTTGTATTCGAATATAAAAGTTGAAACTAGTGAAAATCTGCAATTTTAACATTCTGTATTCGAATACAGCATGCCTGTATCGAATACAGAAGACAAAACCAGAACGATCAACATCAGATCATCAGAAAACAGAACCAGAATGATTAACATCAAAACATTAGAAACAGAATTAGAATCAGAATCATCAACACCAGAACATCAGAAATAGAACCAGAATGAATGATTAATATCAGAACATCAGGAAACAGAACCAGAATCAGAATCATCAACACCAGAACATCAGAAAACAAAACCAGCATCAGGATCATCAACACCAGAACATCAGAAAACCGAACCAGAATCAGAATGTTTAACATCAGAACATCAGAAGCAAAACATAATGATTCACACCAGAATCATCAGAAGCAAAACAGAATGATTCACACCAGAATCATCAGAAGCAAAACATAATGATTCACACAACAATCATCAGAAGCAAAAGAAAATGACTCACACCAGAATAATCAGAAGCAAAACAGAATGACTCACCAGAATCACCAGAAGCAAAACAGAATGACTCACACTAGAATCACCAGAAGTAAAATAGAAAGACTCACACCAGAATCACCAGAAGAAAAACAGAATGATTCACTATAGAATCATCAGAAGCAAAAACAGGATGATTAACATCAGAATCATCAGAAGCAGAAACAGGATGATTAACATCAGAATCATCAGAAGCAGAAACAAGATGATTATCAGAATCATCAGAAGCAGAAACAAAATGATTATCAGAATCATCAGAAGCAGAAACAGGATGATTATCAGAATAATCAGAAGCAAAACAGAATGACTCACCAGAATCACCAGAAGCAAAACAGAATGACTCACACTAGAATCACCAGAAGTAAAACAGAAAGACTCACACCAGAATCACCAGAAGCAAAACAGAATGATTAACTCCAGAATCATCAGAAGCAAAAATAGGATGATTAACATCAGAATCATCATAAGCAAAAACAAGATGATTAACATCAGAATCATCAGAAGCAGAAATAGGATGATTATCAAAATCATCAGAAGCAGAAACAGAATGATTATCAGAATCATTAGAAGCAAAAACAGGATGATTAACAGAATCATCAGAAGCAGAAATAAGATGATTTACATCAGAATCATCAGAAGCAAAACAGAATGATTCACACCAGAATCATCAGGAGCAAAACAGAATGACTCACACTAGAATCACCAGAAGTAAAACAGAATGACTCACACTAGAATCACCAGAAGTAAAACAGAAAGACTCACACCAGAATCACCAGAAGCAAAACAGAATGATTAACATCAGAATCATTAGAAGCAGAAACAGGATGATTAATAGAATCATCAGAAGCAAAACAGAATGATTCACACCAGAATCATCAGGAGCAAAACAGAATGATTCACACCAGAATCATCAGAAGCAGAAAAAAAAGGATTATCAGAACCATCAGAAGCAGAAACAGGATGATTAATATCAGAATCATCAGAAGCAAAACAAAATGATTATCAGAATCATCAGAAGTAAAACAAAATGATTCACACAAGAATCATCAGAAGCAAAACAAAATGATTCACACAAAAATTATCAGAAGCAAAACAGAATGATTCACACAAGAATCATCAAAAGCAGAAACAGGATGATTAACATCAGAATCATCAGAAGCAGAAATAGGATGATTAACATCAAAATCATCAGAAGCAGAAACAGGATGATTAATATCAAAATCATCAGAAGTAGAAACAGAATGATTATTTGAATCATCAGAAGCAAAAATTCTTCTTCTGTATTCGACTACAGGGCTCGTAGTCGAATACAAGTTTGAAAACTTAAGTAAAACATAAATTTTACAGGTTGTAGTCGAATACACACATGTTGTATTCGAATACACCTTCGAAAACCAATGAAAATTTCCTGAGATTTCAACCCTTTTCAAACTTTTAAAACAACAACCAAACAACAAAACAGATTCAACACTTTTTTTTCCAGACAATACTTCCCTCATTAAAAATCCCTTTTCTTTTAAATCATAAACATCACCAGAATCATTCACAACAAAAGCAGAATCAAAATCATTAACACCAAATCATCCAGAACAGAAACAAAATGATCACACCAGAATCAGAACATGCATCTCCAAACTACATGCAAGGAATTTTCAGCATTCTTACACAAACAACACAACATGCAAGCATATTCTAGTCTTTCTCAAACATCAGAATATTCATGTAAGCATTTCAGCTTTCACAACACATCAGAATCACATGCAGCAAAACAGAATGCATTTTTGCATTTTAAAACTATTTTTCCAAAACTGTTCTATAACATGCATTTTAATCATATTTAAAATAACATGCAAAACGTTTTTCAGCTTTCCCACACAAATAAAACAGCTTTGCAGTAACAACCAGAACAACAACATCACAGATTCATTACACATCACAAAAATGCATTTTCTTCATTTTTTCAAAAATGTGATTGCAAAATAGTTTTTCTTCAAAAACAGAATGAAACAACAAGCATTTACAGCCCTAATGCAACTAGAAAGTTGGAAGGTGCCCTTACCCTTGTTGCGTGTTCTGCTACTTCTCTCGTTTTTGATTCTGCTCCCGTTTGCGCGTCCAAAATCGGTGAAACTGCAGCTTGAGTTTGCTGCTACGAAACTGAGTTCTTTAGCTCCGTAATGGTATGGGGAATAACTTTTGTACTGGGGTTTTGGTGTTTCAGTTCTTGGATGTCCAAGTAATGGCACTTTGAAAAGTTTCCTCTTTTCTTTCTTTGTAATCGTGACTGGAAGGGGAAGGCAGAAACAACACACAGGATGGGAGGGAAAGGTACTGTTACATGCAACACTATTACATGCAGTATGGGCAGTGAGGAAGGAGGGATGGTGTTCTGATTTCACCATCATGCTCACTCCTATTTATAGGTTTTTGAGGTGCCACCTCACCCAAAAATATTGTTAAAATAATGCTGAATCCTTTAGCACTTAATTGTCTTGTAATTAACCACTAATCCTCAATTAACTTGTCTGATTAATTTAATTACTCGAAATTAAATTAATTTAATCTTCATCCAATAATTTTGATTCATATTCGAAAATAATATTTACATATATATATATTCACTCAAAACATACATATATTAAATATTTTACAAATATCCCCAAAATACCCTTAATATTAATTCCATAAATTAATATTAATTTTTAAGGGTCTTACATTACTACCCCCCCTTAAATTAGTTTCGTCCTCGAAACTACATGTTGATAAACAACTGAGGATATTTTTCCTTCATCTTACTCTCCAGTTCTCAAGTTGCGTCAGGACGAGTAGCCCTAGTTGCGTTCACTGTTGGTTCCACCTTCGGAACCTTGCAATCCCTTGCAAAGTGTCCTGGCTTCTGGCAATTGTAGCATGAAGGACCCGTAGTGGCACAAGCCGTAGCATAATGTCCCTCTTTTCCACATCAGAAACACCGAACTCCTTGCCCTAATTGCCGTCCAAAATTCTGATTTCCCGGCCGATTCTGGCCTCTCTTGTTGTTCTGGGGTCGGTTATACGGCTTAGCAACCTGCTTTCCCTCCTTTGTTGGCCCTCTTGTTCTTCATCTCTTCCACCTCTCTACATTTTTCTACTAGCACTTGGAAACGTTGTATTCCCAAGGGTAGGACCGAATCTTGGATTTCATACTTCAATCCATTCTGAAAGCGATGACACATAAACTGTTCATCAACTTCTTCCCGGAAGAATCTGAAATGTCTGGACAGCGATTCGAACTTAGCTGTGTATTCTCCTACTGTCATATTCCCCTGGTACAATTTCAGAAAATCATCACCCAACTTGGTCCTAGTGCTCATCGGGAAGTACTTGTCTAAAAACTTCTTCTTGAACGACTCCCAGTTCACTTCCTCGTGAGCTGACCCCATCAGTAGTCTTGTACTTCTCCACCAATACTCTGCATCCCCTATCAGCAGGTACGTGGCATAATTGACCTTCACCGCTGCCCGACAGTTAATCATCTCGAAGATTTTCTCCATCTCTTGGATCCACTAGTCTGCTCTTTCTGGACCCTCATCACCCTTGAACTTGGGAGGATTATGGCGACGAAAATCCTCTATTCCTCTAGATTCAGCAACGCGAATCTCTCTTTCCCTCTTCTCCAGATCCCGTTGAGTCTTTGCAGCCGTCTGTGCAGCAACAGACGCAACCATGTTGTTCATTGCTTCAGCCATCCTATCTTCCCGGCTGACATTGGTTCTTGTGATGTCGTCTCTTCGTGGAGGCATTGTTTCATAAAGAACCATCATCACTTCAGTCACACCACAACTTACACAAGACTTGACACTTTAATTACTTGCTCCTATGCATGATCAGCTAATAACTCAAAACAAATACTTTAAATCAGAGCTTTATCCCAAAACTTTAACCAAATGCTCTGATACCAGAATTGTAACACCCCGAGATTAAAACACAGCGCGAGTGTATTTTTTTTTCAATAAATGATTAAAATGAGTTTTCCAAAATTAATGTCAAGGGAATTAACATAAAATTTTCATCAGTTCATTTCAAAAGAGAACACCCGACCTGTGGCCACTATATAGCATCAGAGTGCAGAATAATACAGCGGAAAAGTCATACATTAATTCCTCAAAATAAAATTACATTTCCCAAAAACTCAAGACCCTATACAAAAGTCTAGTTTGATCATGCACTAAGTTACAGTAGCACGGTCTCCACCGTATCCTCTATAAGTCTCGTCTTCAACCAGCTATTCGTCCCTCTACATTGTCCACGTAGACTCCGTACGTGAAAATTAGGGGAAACTAACGACGTTTCTGTCGTTAGTGTATCCGTCGGTCGGACGGGTTCGGGTAACATCTGAGGGCAAAGCCCAAAGTCCACAATAATAGCAAGGGTCACCGACCGAAATTAACAAATAATCACATAGCATATATTTCACAGCAACAAATATATACATGGCATATCATATGATGATAAGGAAAATAATAATGCTCATTTGAAATTTAATGACATATATGCCTTTTCAAAAACAGCAGCCAATTATTATGAAATATGTGGTAAGTACAAACAACACCTCAGCAAATCACAATCATTAAATCAGAAATTCAGATTCTGAACAGTACTCACACACATTCAATTTCCACTCATCATCATAATCCAATCGTGACCACCGGTCAATCCCCCAATGCAATATGTATATGCTCATGTATACAATTTTCTTGGAATCACCAAGGTGTAGTCGCTCACAGACCAGCACACGTGCAGTCTCTCACAGGCCATCACGATTTATATATGTCAAACTTTAACGGCCCTCAAGACCAGGGTGCAATCTCTCACAGATCAGCACGAGTGCAGTCGCTCAATAGACCAGCACGACTTCACAAATGGAATGGACCGTCTAATACACGCGGAACCATTCCGTAGCCCGGATAGAATAGACCGTCCAATACACGCGGAACTACTCTGACCCCGGATAGAACAGACCGTCTAATACACGCGGAACTATTCTATAACCCACGGTTACTACTTAATTTCGCAGCCCCATCACGGTCACCGCATCAACTCTGTGGCCCATCGCGGTCACGACTTGACTATGCAATGCATGAACTTGCAATGTTTTCTCTTCACTGAAAATAGTATGCAATAACAGAAAATTCATGCCTTTCCATCATATTTCAAAACATATCAATATAATCAATATCATCATTAACACGTCAACGATTAAAATTCAAGTAATCATTAACACTTTACATTATCACACAATTCCATTATTAATCATCATAAGTCTTTCCCCCAACTTTTAAAATTGACAAAATAGTGTTTAAAACTGAGTTTTCAGGAAAATACGAATCTGTATTCGAATACAGCCTCTCTGTATTCGAATACAGGAGCCAAAATAGTGCAGAATTAATACTCTGTATTCGAATACAGCCCTCTGGTATTCGAATACAGAGGCAGTCTCAGTGCAGAAATCAATATTTTTCACTACATCATTAAAGGTTTTCAAAACATCATCCTCTCCTCTTCAAAACTATATCAAGGAATCCATTTTAAATCATTTTAATCCTTCTCAAAGTTTCCCAACACTTTAAAATTCACAAGGCAGAGTTTAAAACTTGATTTCCTGGAAAACACGAATCTGTATTCGAATACAGCTTCCTTGTATTCGTATATAGAAGCTAAAAACTGAGTTTTTGGAAAAACACAAATCTGTATTCGAATACAGATCCCTTGTATTCGAATACAGAAGTTGAAACTAGTGAAAATCTGCAATTTTAACATTCTGTATTTGAATACAGCATGCCTGTATCGAATACAGAAGACAAAACCAGAATGATCAACATCAGATCATTAGAAAACAGAACCAGAATCAGAATGATTAACATCAGAACATTAGAAACAGAATTAGAATCAGAATCATCAACACCAGAACATCAGAAACAGAACCAGAATGAATGATTAATATCAGAACATTAGGAAACAGAACCAGAATCAGAATCATCAACACTAGAACATAAGAAAACAGAACCAGAATCAGGATCATCAACACCAGAACATCAGAAAACCGAACCAGAATCAGAATGTTTAACATCAGAACATCAGAAGCAAAACATAATGATTCACACGAGAATCATCAGAAGCAAAACAGAATGATTCATACCAGAATCATCATAAGCAAAACAGAATGATTCACACCAGAATCATCATAAGCAAAACAGAATGATTCACACAAGAATCATTAGAAGCAAAACAAAATGACTCACACCAGAATAATCAGAAGCAAAACAGAATGACTCACCAAAATCACCAGAAGCAAAACAGAATGACTCACACTAGAATCACCAGAAGTAAAACAGAAAGACTCACACCAGAATCACCAGAAGCAAAACAGAACGATTCACTCCAGAATCATCAGAAGCAAAAACAGGATGATTAACATCAGAATCATCAAAAGCAGAGATAGGATGATTAACATCAGAATCATCAGAAGCAGAAACAGGATGATTATCAGAATCATCAGAAGCAGAAACAGAATGATTATCAGAATCATCAAAAGCCGAAACAGGATGATTATCAGAATAATCAGAAGCAAAACAGAATGACTCACCAGAATCACCAGAAGCAAAACATAATGACCCACACTAGAATCACCAGAAGTAAAACAGAAAGACTCACACCAGAATCACCAGAAGCAAAACAGAATGATTCACTCCAGAATCATCAGAAGCAAAAACAGGATGATTAACATCAGAATCATCAGAAGCAGAAACAAGATGTTTAACATCAGAATCATCAGAAGCAGAAACAAGATGATTAACATCAGAATCATCAGAAGCAGAAACAGGATGATTATCAGAATCATCAGAAGCAGAAACAAAATGATTATCAAAATCATCAAAAGCAAAAACAAGATGATTAACACAATCATCAGAAGCAGAAACAAGATGATTAACATCAAAATCATCAAAAGCAAAACAGAATGATTCACACCAGAATCATCAGGAGCAAAATAGAATGACTCACACTACAATCACCAGAAGTAAAAATGAATGACTCACACTAGAATCACCACAAGTAAAACAGAAAGACTCACACCAGAATCACCAGAAGCAAAACAGAATGATTAACATCAGAATCATCAGAAGCAGAAACAGGATGATTAACAGAATCATCAAAAGCAAAACAGAATGATTCACACCAGAATCATCAGGAGCAAAACAGAATGATTCACACCAGAATCATTAGAAGCAGAAAAAAAGGATTATCAGAACCATCATAAGCAGAAACAGGATGATTAATATCAGAATCATCAGAAGCAAAACAGAATGATTATCAGAATCGTCAGAAGTAAAACAGAATGATTCACACAAGAATCATCAAAAGAAAAACAGAATGATTCACACAAAAATCATCAGAAGTAAAACAGAATGATTCACACAAGAATCATCAGAAGCAGAAACAGGATGATTAACATCAGAATCATCAGAAGCAGAAATAGGATGATTAACATCAAAATCATCAGAAGCAGAAACAGGATGATTAATATCAAAATCATCAGAAGCAGAAACAAAATGATTATCAGAATCATCAGAAGCAAAAATTCTTCTTCTGTATTCGACTACAGAGCTCGTAGTCGAATACAAGTTTGAAAACTTAAGTAAAACCTAAATTTTACAGGTTGTAGTCAAATACACACATGTTGTATTCGAATACACCTTCGAAAACCAATGAAAATTTCCTGAGATTTCAACCCTTTTCAAACTTTTAAAACAACAACCAAACAACAAAACAGATTCAACACTTTTTTTTCCAGACAATACTTCCCTCATTAAAAATCCCTTTTCTTTTAAATCATAAACATCACCAGAATCATTCACAACAGAAGCAGAATCAAAATCATTAACACCAAATCATCCAGAACAGAAACAAAATGATCACACCAGAATCAGAACATGCATCTCCAAACTACATGCAAGGCATTTTCAGCATTCTTACACAAACAACACAACATGCAAGCATATTCTAGTCTTTCTCAAACATCAGAATAATCATGTAAGCATTTCAGCTTTCACAATGCATCAGAATCACATGCAGCAAAACAGAATGCACTTTTGCATTTTAAAACTATTTTTCCAAAACAGTTCTATAACATTGCATTTTAATCATATTTAAAATAACATGCAAAATGTTTTTCAGCTTTCCCACACAAATAAAACAGCTTTGCAGTAACAACCAGAACAACAACATCGCATATTCATTACACATCACAAAAATGCATTTTCTTCATTTTTTCAAAAATGTGATTGCAAAATAGTTTTTCTTCAAAAATAGAATGAAACAGCAAGCATTTACAGCCCTAATGCAACTAGAAAGTTGGAAGGTGCCCTTACCCTTGTTGTGGGTTCTGCTACTTCTCTTGTTTCTGATTTTGCTCCCGTTTGCGCGTCCAAAACCGGTGAAACTGCAGCTTGAGTTTGCTGCTACGAAACTGGGTTCTTTAGCTCCGTAATGGTATGGGAAATAGCTTTTGTACTGGGGTTTTGGTGTTTCAGTGCTTGGATGTCCAAGTAATGGCACTTTGAAAAGTTCCCTCTTTTCGTTATTTGTAATCGTGACTGGAAGGGGAAGGCAGAAACAGCACACAGGATGGGAGGGAAAGGTACTGTTACATGCAACACTATTACATGCAGTATGGGCAGTGAGGAAGGAGGGATGGTGTTCTGATTTCACCATCATGCTCACTCCTATTTATAGGTTTTTGAGGTGCCACCTCACCCAAAAATATTGTTAAAATAATGCTGAATCCTTTAGCACTTAATTGTCTTGTAATTAACCACTAATCCTCAATTAACTTGTCCGATTAATTTAATTACTCGAAATTAAATTAATTTAATCTTCATCCAATAATTTTGATTCATCTTCCAAAATAATATTTACATATATATATATATATATATATATTCACTCAAAACATACATATATTAAATATTTTATAAATATCCCCAAAATACCCTTAATATTAATTCCATAAATTAGTATTAATTTTTAAGGGTCTTACACTACCCACACCCACCAATTTTTTTTTAAAATCAAAATTCCGAATATACCTTCTATATTTCCAAAATCTAATTCCCAAACTAATTCATCTCTATCATCTTCATTCATCTCTCCCTAAACCTAATTCCCAAACTCCATAATCTTCATCAAAGTCCACACGAAAATCATCAATCTTCTTCAATCATCTTCATCTTCTTCAAACACCTTAAATCATCATCATCTTCAACAACTTCTTCACTATCACATTTTCAACAAGTAAGTACAATGTTGTTGTTGTTGTTGTTTTTTGTACACTAATGTTGTTGTTGGGTATTAAAAGTTGCAAACCCTTCATGTACGTGAACTCAGTTCACGTAAGAATCTGAAATTTTGAAAACCAATTCACGTACGCGAACTCAGTTCAGTAAGGATCTGAGTTTTTTACTCTGAGTTCACGTACGTTAACTGAATTCATGTAAGGTTCTGGGATTTTAAAACCCAGTTCACGTCCACTAGTGCAATTTAATTTTTTACATATGGATTTTAGACCACCCAATGTAATAAATAGGCGGTGACAAATTTGTTATTATTTGTTAGATCTGTTATATTAAACCGTTCTAATAAGCATGTTAAAAAAAATTGTATGATTTGTTAGATATGTTATATTAAACCGTTCTAACAAACAGTTAAAAAAAATTGTATGATTTGTTAGATATGTTATATTAAACCGATCTAACAAGTATTTTTTTTTTAAAATTGAATGATTTGTTAAATCTGTTTTAATAAACCGTTTTAACAAGTATTTTTTTAAAAAATTGTATGATTTATTAGATCTATTATATTAAAACGATCTAACAAACATATTAAAAAAATAATGTAATGATTTGTTAGATCTGTTATATTAAACCGATCTAACAAGCATATTAAAAAAGAAATTTAATAATTTGTTAGATCTAGTATATTAAAACGATCTAACAAATATATTAAAAAAGAAATTTAATAATTTATTAGATCTAATATATTAAACCGATCTAATAAACATTTTAAAAAAAAATTCCCCTAAATTAACCAACAAATTAGAAAACAGGCGTGCCAAACCCATTTTCCTTCTTATTACTTAGTTTCTTTATCTTCCTTCTTCTTCTTCTTCTCTTCACTCTCTCCACAGTTTTTTTTCTTCTCAATTTTCTACCAATACTAACGTCGAAAAATCTAAAAACTTCCATAATATCAATTTCTTTCACCAATGAGAAGTGTTTCAGGTAGATGTTACGAATGCAAAAATTGAGATTTGAAAATTGGTTGGGTTTGGAGCGACGACGATTCTCAACTCAACACCTCTTCAGATTCCGATGAACGATACTCCACCAGAAAAATCGTGAAATCACACTGCAGAACGGAGGAGGTTGAACCTGGAACGTTCGTTGAGAAATGCGAAAAAACCGAAGAGCTTCTCAGAACTTGCCCCGGAAAGTAATAATCTTCTTGATCCGTGCATCTTGATCGCATATTCGAGGTAACGACAAATTGCTCGATTGACTTATTGTAAATTGTTATTTATTCAATCTTGTTATTCAACGCCTTTATATTTTTTGCAATGTAAATTCCTGCAGGTTCTTAAAGTAGATCACTCTCACGAAGGAAGAGGAAAAGCCACTATCAAGGTTTTTTGTTTTTGTTTTGCACATTATATTCACGATTACATGTTCCTTATTAGCATTATCTATCAGCTGCTAGAAGTTATTTAGTTTTTCGTATATCAGTGTTTGAAATGGAGTGCTGTGAATCTGTGATATGTGCATAGATGTACATTGTCTATCTGTCTTTAATAAGGAATACATAATTAGCTCAGTGAATACTGAATACTAGAGTAGATATCCTCTCTATTTCTCAAAAGAATTGGAGATCCATTACTATAGTTTTGGTGTATAAATGCTTAATTAATGTTACCAATTTTCTCGAAAACTATAGTAATGGACACCTCTATTTCTTTTAAAAAATGGAGAGGAGGTAGCTTGTCTTTTAAAAGAATTATTATTATTATTATTATTATTATTATTATTATTATTTTATTTATTTATGAAGGCTTTTATTTGATTATGGAGAGAGATTTTCGCCATAACTTGAAGGAAAAAGGCTCATTTTGTACATTCTCTTTAAGATACATACTTTCATGGCTAGAGGGAGGGGGCATGACCCCCCAAATTTTAAACAATTTTATTTTTCTGTTTGGTTGTGGTGTGTTAAATACCAAGCCATCGACTTGGTATATTTGCCTTTTGGCTTTTAGCTCTCTATTGAGTCTTTGACTCTCTCTTTGGTTATTGCTCTCCCTAATGATAAATCTGTGCCTTTAGTACTGCATACTTGACACATAGAACCAATTCCTCGTTGCAAAATATGCTTGACACATAGAACCAATTCCTCGTTGCAAAATATAGCATGCTAGATTTTGTAATCCACCCCTTCTTTTGGTAGGAAAGTTTCATCAGCAATTATCAAAACTTTATGTGTTTTCCCCACTCATCGTAAGGTGGTGAAGGAAGTAATAGGAAACAGTAAGTTGCATTTATTAGTGATAACAATTTACTTGTGTAGTCATATTGTCATAATTTTGTTCTCTCTATGATTCTATCTCTCAGTATACACGTCGACATCTTGTTTTTGTTATAAATCCTTGGTAACTAGCAAGTTATTGCTAATAATGAAATCCAACGTTGTTAAATGGTTGTGAAGGGATGCCTGCCATGGCGGCGTCATAGGATGCAATGGTGTGTTTGATGTTTGGCCTTCTGTCATATTCCACCATCGACAACCTGATGAAACCATATATATAACCAGATAGATTTCTTTCAATTATTGTGTTGATTTGCTGGCTTGACCCCAATGCTAGAGATGTATTTGTGAAGTTGTTTGCTAATAAGTAATAATACATAATTGATCTAGAAACAGTTTACCATGAAGCAGGCTCATTGAAGAATTTGAATTAACTAATAACTGATGAATTAGCGATTTCTCATACCTTTAACATAGATGTTAATACAGAATCTCAAAGGGTCATATTGTTTGATTTGATTAAGTAATGAGGTTTTTCTAATAGAGTGTTGATTTAGGTTTTATTGTAACCTACTAGTCTTATTGTGTTGTGTTTAAAAGGGTTTTATCCAAAAAGAAATCCTAGTTAAATGGCTTTGTGATCTTTGGAAAGTGGCATTTGTCAATCAATTTTTAGGTAGTATTGGAGTGTCCGGTGTCCGACACCGATATATGTAGTTATTGGATATTGTTGTTTAACCTTTTACTTCTGGGCTCTTACTTTTAACTCCATTCATAACTGAAAAGTGTAACTTTTTCTGATAATAAGTGGAACTTCGTGATATTGGCCAGGGAAACAAGGTAACACAGAGACTGGGGACTGATGAGGATATTGAAAGTATGTCCCTGTATATGTAATATGTAATATTTCCTATGCAAATTTATGAGCAATATCCATTATATCTTTTGTTTATCGTGACTAGATTGTTTATTTGGTTGTTAATTATTAATAATTGTTAATATGGTCAGGATTCTTTAATTTGTATATGTAGACTCCTCCTAAGGAAAACCAAAAACAGAAGGACATGTTCTTGGGTCCCTAACAGTAGTTAGAATTTAGAATAGTTATGAAGTGAAGTGGTTGGGCAGTTGAGACTGTGAGGTTTAGAAAATTAGATTAAATAACAGGAAAGGGGCGTAAGAGAGGCTGGTAGATTCGTTAAACAGAACAGGAGATTGGTTGTAAAATGGAGAACCTTTTTCTGATCCGGAAATCCTTGAAAGTATTCTCTCCTTTGTTATTTTGTTTGTGATTCAGTCGTTCAAAACAAAAGTGTTATTTCTTTTTCTGTTATATCTGGTGTGCTCAAATCTTTCACAAAGAATACTTTGGACTTTGTTTTGGGGTTTGCAACAGTGCATGTCCTCGTTCTGTGGATACAAATGAACTTGTATGAAGACTACAGTTACACCTATTCTACAATTACATTTTTTGATTTCAGTGACAACATCTGGCACAATATTTCTTCTTTTAACTAATGATTGCTAAGACACTTCATACCTGATGATAATTGACCAGTATCCTTTTCTGTGCTTACAAATTCTGAAAATTGTTGCAGGGATCTATGTTCATGAAAAGACTTTCATGTATATGTGCACGGATCAAGATGGAACTGTCTTCAAGACTTTCTCAGAATTTAATTTCTTGAAGTAATTTATTACTTGTCTTAAATTAAACAGGTAGAATATCTTCCTGTCATTTCACCCCTGGATGATAAGGAAACCAATGTGCATTTTCGTCAGAGGATGAACATTCTTGTTTTATGTCATAGCTTTCACATACTTTCAGGAGACTTCTATATTTATTTTTCTCACTATAAATGTTTTTTGTGCATTAGGTGACTGGTACATACAGGGCAATGAGTGTTAGAGTGGGACCAACTCAGAGAACTGTTAAGTCGTTCAAAGTATGGGCCACCTTCTCAACTCATTTGCATTTAGAGCTTCACCTTTGCAATTTTTATCTTGCCTAATTGACATTTTTGTTGTCCCCTTCATGTGTTAGACGTATATTGATTGTTTTCAATTAAAAAGACATCAAAGTCATGGATGTTAGTTGAGGATGTTATGGAGGTTAAAAATAGCCAGGGCAGAAATGCAGAAGAGGTTCTATTTGAAGAAGAAAAGGTACAGTGTGTATGTCTCTTGAATGAAATATCTACTTGTTATACTCACCTGCTAATTACATGCTTGTCTGAATTACAGGTGGCTCAACAGAAGGAGCTCTCAAAACAACCGAATATATATGAAAGATTGACTAAGTCATTGGCGCCGAACATCTGGGAGCTAGATGATGTAAAGAAAGGTCTTCTTTTCCAGGTAACATATCTTTCTAGCTACTCTTTCATTTGTTTAATATTCTGAGGATGCTAGTTTTCATTTTGTTGCAGCTTTTTGGTGGTTGTGCTTTGAAGTTGACATCAGGTGCTAGCTTCCGTGGTGATATAAATATTCTCCTTGTTGCTGATCTAGGGACAAGCAAGTCGCAACTACTTCAGTACATACACAAACTATCTCCACGTGGTATTTACACCAGTGGAAGGGGGAGCTCGGCTGTTGGATTGACTGCTTATGTGGCCAAAGATCCTGAAACAGGCGAAACTGTATAGACTAAGTCCATGATCTTTTACTGTCTCCTACACAAGAAACATGGTGGAACCTAACTATTTTTGCTAAATCTTCAGGTTCTTGAGAGTGGTGCTCTAGTTTTGAGTGATCGAGGTATCTGCTACATAGATGAATTTGAGAAAATGTCTGACAATGCACGGAGCATGTTACACGAGGTTGGTTTCTCCAAAATTTTGCATGGTTTGAAATAGAAACACTATGTTGTTTCCTATGTGTTAGCTCTGTACTTTTGAGTAACATGTCTCTGTTTATTCCAGGTGATGGAACAACAAACCGTTTCAATAGCAAAGGCAGGCATTATTGCTTCACTCAATGCTAGAACTTTTGTGTTGGCTTGTGCAAATCCTAGTGGGTCACGATATAATCCTCGCTTGTCTGTCATTGACAACATACACCTTCCTCCCACTCTTTTATCCCAGTTAGTTGTTGGACATAAGCTGTGATAACTAGGTTATGGCTCTGGCTACTTATTTATGCAATTCCTCATTCATTGGCAACTAGATATTAGCCATTTTGTACCTTGGGCCTTGCCTCTAATTATTAGGATTCATTGCCATGCAAGGGAAAAGTGAATCCGTTGTTGATTCTCATTATCAAACCTAGTATGAGGAGTCGGGTTGAAATAGAGCAAAAAAATCTTAAATAATGGAAGCTATGAACAGTTTTGCAAGTGTTCCTATGATTTGAGTTGATATTTTTTTTGGCAGGTTTGATTTGATTTACTTAATTCTAGACAAGGCTGATGAACAGACTGACAGACGACTTGCCAAACATATTGTTTCTCTACACTTTAAGGATCATGAGGTCTGGTAAAATCTTATAATCAATAGTCAAGGTTAAGATCCAAATGTAAGTGCTTTTGCGTACTCACTTAGAATGTTCTATTGCCACAATTGCAGAACATGGAGCAAGATGTGTTGGACATTTCTACACTAACTAATTATGTCAGCTATGCCCGAAAGCACATACACCCACAGCTGTCAGATGAAGCTGCTAGTGAACTGATCACGGGTTATGTTAAAATAAAGAGTAAGGGGAAATTTACTGGCAGTAGCAACACGGGGAAATTTATGTGTTGGACATTTCAAACATTTTTCTCACTATAGTTCTCTAAGTTAATTTAAATTTAAAATAAATTATTACTATTATTATAAGGTGGGCCTTCTTGTGCTGCTGACTTCTTATTTGATTCTGCTAACTTATTTCTTTTTTTATCAAGGTAAACTGCTTCTAACAACTTATTATTTTTTAATTTTATATTTTCAATTAGAATTACATCTACAATAAGTTTAATAATTCATTATCTTGACGGAGGCCATTGGGATACTGAGCACCCTGGTCGTGTTCGTGTTGTTGATCAAAGTGTGGGGATTCGACAATACTTTGAATCACGTTCTAAGCTTGATTCTTGAACTAATTGAAAATGTTTGAAACACTTGTATCATTTTAGTATCTTTAGACTATTAATAGAAGACTATGTATTGTTTTTTGAACAAGTAGTGGTGATTATGTAACTCTGAATTTGATAACTCTGATTTTATAAGATTTTTATCACTCATTATCATTGATTTTTAAATGTAAAACTTTGTATGAAGTTTTGGTATTTATGGTTGAATGAGAAATTCTAGTTAGTATAGTAAAATGTGAAACTTTGATTATGTATATGAGGAATCAAAGTTATGAAGAAACAAATTTAAAAAGTTAATTATTTAAATCAATTGGGTCATCAATATAATAAATTCATTTTGAATTTGACTTGTGAGATTGGTTCAAATTTAAAAGATCTAATAAATCAATTTTGAATTTGACTTGTTAGATTGATTCAAATTTAACCGATTTAATAAATTAATTTTGAATTTGACTTGTTAGATTGATTCATTTTAGCCAATTTAATAGTTAACTATTTATTACAATGCTTGATGTTAGATCGGGCAAGTAACTGATCTAACATGTACATAGGAACCGATATAACAAGGTTAAATTACACTAGTGCGTACGTGAACTCTGTTCACATAAGGATCTGGGATTTTGAAACTGAGTTCACGTACATCAACTCAGTTCATGTAAGGACTTGAATTTTTACTTTGAGTTCACGTACGTGAACTGAATTCATGTTCCAATTGGGGAGATGACGATTACTCTTGACGATGTCTCCTCTCTACTACATATTCCCATCACCGGTGCATTCTTCACTGTTAATATATTTAACAAGGATGACGGTGCAAACATATCGACTAAGCTTCTCGAAGTCAGTGAAGCTGCTGTCTATGCTGAATTTAATGTCACGCGGACAACCACTGTTCGATTTAGTTGGTTACTTGAAGTATACCAACAACGCTGTAGTGACCAGCATTGGCAGATGGTTGCGAGGGCATTTCTTTTATTTTTGGTCGGTTGCACTCTTTTCAGCGACAAGAGTGTCTTCGCAGTTAGTGTTGCCTATCTTGACTGCTTCCGAGACTTCAATGCATGTGGGGGATATGCATGGGGTGCTGTTGCTCTTGCTTACCTCTATGATAATCTTCGTGAAGCAAGCATGCATAAAACCAGAACAGTTTCTGGGTATCTGACACTCTTGCAGATAATGGTTGTTTATTGTGTTAATAATTTCTATTATTAATTATAAACTAATGAAATATTATTATATATGTGCAGGCGTGGGTCTACGAGCATTTCCCAACATTATGTGAAGATTGTCGTAGACTCTCTCCTAGCTATGTTGAGGACTACCCTAGAGCACTGAAATGGAAGCCAAAAAGGGATAAGAGTTTGGTTCTTCCATTTAGGAAAGCTCTGGATGAGATTGACGTTCATCAAGTATGTTGGATGCCATATGAGCAGCATCGATTGAAGCGACCGTTTGAACATGTTTCTTTAATTAGAGGATGGATATGCTGGGGCCCGAAGATGTACGGTCATCTGCCAGACAAGGTACTGCGTCAGTACAGTTATGTCCAAACAATTCTTGGCTCACTGTTAGATATAGTGGGTCAAACGACCACACCAGATGAAATGGACATAATGTTTACGCAGTACACTGTGCATGTAGTGGATGCTGGCGTAGTTGTACATGGACCTGCAGTTTGCTCAAACGATTACATGAATTGGTTTCACATAATTTCTTATCCGTACATAATTTGAAGAGAACCAGTTCATGAAGATCCTTTGGTTGCAGAACATGTCGCTGATGTTGATGATGAATCAGTTGCGATAACCGTATATTAATTCCAATTTATTACATAACAAAATTAATTATTCATTTATTTTTTTAAAGAAATTATGTATTTTTTAATGCAGCGTCGTGCAATAGAATTTGTAGAAGAGCTTCTCAATCGGCAACTAGTATTACTTGATGGCATCGCACTGGTGAATGAATTAATTTTGATGTTGCGAAGACAAAGGGGTGGTAGTAGAGATTGATATAACGTAGTACCATATCGCCGGAGAAATAGAGGAACTTAGGATTTATTTAGAGATTCGATATGTATTAATTTTTGAATATTTTTGTGATTTAATTTTCGAATATTTTTGTTATCAATATTAATTATGATACAATATCAAATATTACAATTGTAAATATCATACAATTTTAAATATTAAATTTCATACGTGAGATTAAATATTAAATATATCATACGATTTCTACCTGTGATTTCTGCTTGTGATTTCTGCCTCTGATTGTATCCTCTGATTTCTGCCTTTGATGATATCCTCTGATTTTTGCCTCTGATGATACCCTCTGATGGTATCCTCTGATTTCTGCCTATGATGATATCCTCTGATTTTTGCCTTTGATGATATCCTCTGGTGGTATCCTCTAATTTTTGCCTCTGATGGTATCCTCTAATTCCTGCCTTTGATGGTATCCTCTGGTGGTACCCTATGATTTTGCCTCTGATGATATCCTTTGATTTTTGCCTCTGATGGTATCCTCTAATTTTTGCCTCTTATGGTATCCTCTGATTCCTGCCTCTGATGGTATCCTCTGGTGGTACCCTCTGATTTTTGTCTCTGATGATATCTTTTGATTTTTGCCTCTGATGGTATCCTCTGATTTTTGCCTCTGATGATATCCTCTGATTTTTGCCTCCGATGATATCCTCTAATGGTATCCTCTGATTTTTTTCCTCTGATAGTATCCTATGATTTTTGCCTCTGATGGTATCCTTTGATTTTTGCCTATGATGATATCCTCTAATTTCTGCCTCTGATGGTATCATCTGATTTTTGCCTCTGATGATACCCTCTGATGGTATCCTCTGATTTCTGCCTATGATGATATCCTCTGATTTTTGCCTTTGATGATATCCTCTGGTGGTATCCTCTGATTTTTGCCTCTGATGGTATCCTCTGATTCCTGCCTTTGATGGTATCCTCTGGTGGTACCCTATGATTTTGCCTCTGATGATATCCTTTGATTTTTGCCTCTGATGGTATCCTCTGATTTTTGCCTCTTATGGTATCCTCTGATTCCTGCCTCTGATGGTATCCTCTGGTGGTACCCTCTGATTTTTGTCTCTGATGATATCTTTTGATTTTTTGCTCTGATGGTATCCTCTGATTTTTGCCTCTGATGATATCCTCTGATTTTTGCCTCCGATGATATCCTCTAATGGTATCCTCTGATTTTTTTCCTCTGATAGTATCCTATGATTTTTGCCTCTGATGGTATCCTTTGATTTTTGCCTATGATGATATCCTCTAATTTCTGCCTCTGATGGTATCATCTGATTTTTGCCTCTGATGATACCCTCTGATGGTATCCTCTGATTTCTGCCTATGATGATATCCTCTGATTTTTGCCTTTGATGATATCCTCTGGTGGTATCCTCTGATTTTTGCCTCTGATGGTATCCTCTGATTCCTGCCTTTGATGGTATCCTCTGGTGGTACCCTATGATTTTGCCTCTGATGATATCCTTTGATTTTTGCCTCTGATGGTATCCTCTGATTTTTGCCTCTTATGGTATCCTCTGATTCCTGCCTCTGATGGTATCCTCTGGTGGTACCCTCTGATTTTTGTCTCTGATGATATCTTTTGATTTTTTGCTCTGATGGTATCCTCTGATTTTTTTCCTCTGATAGTATCCTATGATTTTTGCCTCTGATGGTATCCTTTGATTTTTGCCTATGATGATATCCTCTAATTTCTGCCTCTGATGGTATCATCTGATTTTTGCCTCCAATTTCTTGCCTCTGATGATGGTATCCTCTAGTTCTAGTTATGGTTCACTTTTATTTATTTATTTTTAAGCCCTAGATGTATTAAGCACTAGATTTCAATTTATTAAGCACTAGATGCAGATAGTTTGCTTGCATTTACAGTTTATTAAGTCACAAAAATCAAAGAAAATATTGATTCACAATATTAGGTAGCGACAATTAAATATAATACGAGAAACACTCGAAATTTAGGCCGCGACAATTAAATATAATACGTGATCAATATTAAATTTCATACGTCATCAATATTAATTATTTATTTTACAATAAAATTATTTATAGTTTCTGGAAATATCTGCAACCAATGTTGCATGCGATCATTGTAAATAAACTCTCATTGTCGTGCTTCTTGAGTGCAATACTTTTTCCACAAATTATTTGTTGGTGGCATAGGAGAATCAGACTTCAAGTAAATCTGTTGAATTTAATAATTTATTAAACTATTGAAAAAAGTTGACAATTGTTAAACTATTGAACTATTTAATAATTTATTAAACTATTAATACCTGCACGAAATGTTTGCGATTGGTTAAGTGATAATGCAACGAAAACCAAGTTAAATTTCGAAACAATCACATAACCAATTTCTAGAAGTGTCATCCAATTATCTGTAGTTGCCACTTGTTCAACATATACATTATCTATAAGGTTTTGAACAAAATTAACTCCACCATATATTGTACCGTAATGAGACGTGAACTCTTGAAGCTCTACTATATACTATTGACGAATGAATGTCAAAGAGTTCTCACCCATTCCAAGTAAAGCTGCAACTGCACGATATCCACAATTACCATATGAACCGATGCCAATAATGTCATATATGAATTTATGAATTTCAACCGACAACCATTCATTGAAGAGAAGAACTCTTGGTTGTTGAACTTTAGAGAATGATGGTCGAGGTGTCAGCTTTTTGACTAACGAGCGAGGTTGTTGCACTTTAATAGATGACACAGTGCTACATGCATTTGTGCCACTGCATCGAACACTTGCATCCATATACTCCCACCAAGAAGGATCACACTGGGTTGATTTTTCTCTTTTTGATACCTTACTTTTGCCTTTTTTTGGTGCACCCTTAGTTTTAACCTTGTTAACAGGTGGACACATCGACGTAGTGGATGGATACACAATCTCTTGTAATTTACCTTTAAGTGAAATTTTTCTAGGTACATCAAGTTCTTCAAACTTTTTCACTATCACGTCTGTTTCATGTTTCACAGATAACTCTGAAGTTTTATTGAATCCATTATCATGAAAAGTTAATTTACTCCACCAAACATGAATAGCTTCTAATGGAATGGAACGTGGGACCATACTATACCTGGCTATTTCACATGCACAAGGTAGACCATGTGTCATCCTTATCGTGCAACGACATTCAGACTTATCAATACCCACATATTTCACCCGATCATACTCTACGGCAATGTGATCAATTGCATTTTTGGACACAATACCACACAAATATGCATACAATCTGTTACTATGTCGGTGCACCTTTTGAATGATGCTCATTTCAAAGGATGCTATTATTTCGCTGTGTTGTAATATAATCATGCTATTGAAGCTTTCCCAAACACTGCATATATCACCAACACTATCTTGTAATATCCGTTTCAAACTCCAATGCGCCGACTCAATCCTTTTTGTTGTGGTATTCCCAAAATGCATAACTCTATTTGTCCACGCCGCAACAAATCTTTTCTTGTGGGGATTTAACCATTGTTCATGTACATAATCAGAAAAAATAAAATAGCTACTACAAATTCCTTCAAACATAGCAAACTTCGTGTAGTATTGAGACTCGTCATGACTATATACAAGACCTTCCCATGCTTCCATCACTTGCACCTACTTCTCTTTTGGAAACACGGTCATCTTACACTTCGCTTTCACATTTTTACATACATGAAATAAGCATAATAAATTGACCGCCTTTGGAAAAACATATTCAACTGCGTTCGTCAAAGCAAGGTCTCTATCAGTTACGATGACTTCAACTTCTCCACTTGTAATATGTTATTTCACCATTTGTAGTGCCCACGCAAAATTATCAGCACGCTCAGACTGTAGGTATGCAAATCCCACGCAAAATGTCATTCGATACCTACAGGTCTTATATGTGCTATCAATAACCAATACTATGTGAAAATTATTCACAAGAGTGATAGCGTCTGGATGAGCCTAAAAAATGTCCCTCAACTCATCTAAACCATCTACCTTCCTATATCGATATATTTATTTGTCGCGTTCCATCAATGTCAAAAGATGTTGCATTTTTGTTCTATTACCTCTAAATGATGATCGATATGCTTGGCGTGCATTGTAAACTTGTTTTATTGTCGTCAAACTTTCAACATTATGATCCTTTAGTGTCATCAATATGTTTCTTGGTTTTACCATGTTCTTCGTCATATCACCAAGTAAATTTTTCCCTTCACGAGACAATCGGCCTAAGAAAGGATGACCAGTCAGTTTTTTCGCCAATTCGTGGTTATCGATACCACATATTACATGCAAATACCATCCTTCACCAACACTTGATGGTGTTCATCTCAATCTAAATGGGCATTCACATTTTCTAGTACAAGTACTCCTCATCGGTTTATGATTTTTCCAAGGTCTATATTTACCGCTTCTTTCACAACCAAAAATTATTTTTATCTTTATTCTTGGTCGTGCTATCGCAGTTTCAGATCTAAAAATGACAACGAAAACTCCATTTTCCCTTCCAACATTTCTAACCCATTTTAATAAATCATCTTTCGTGTCAAACATCATGTCGGTGGTAAACACATCAGTCAAATCAATCATAACTGGTTCAACTCCTTCATTCATGGCATCTTCAATTACGGGTTCCACACCACCATCTAAATGTTCCAAACCCTCATACATTTCATCACTATGGTATCCTCCTTGATCTGTTTACCTGTATCCAAAAAATAACAAATAAAAATTTCAGTAATATGCAATAATTCTACTTGATTTGAGTTCAGGTAAACTTCCATGAACTCAGTTCACGTATTTGCCACATAAATGGCCTTTACGTGAACTCAGTTCACATATTTGTCACATAAATGACCTTTACGTGAACTTAGTTCACGTACTCACAAAATTTAAAAAAAAATGTATTTTACGTGAACTCAGTTCACGTAAGTTGATGTGAACTTAGTTCACATATGTTCATGTGAACTCAGTTCACGTACTTGTTAAAATTGTAACTTAAATGTATTGTACGTGAGCTCAGTTCACGTATTTGCCACAAAAATGGCCTTTACGCGAACTCAGTTCACGTACTCACAAAATTGTCAAAAAAATGTATTTTACGTGAACTCAGTTCACATACGTTCACGTGAACTAAGTTCACGTAAGTTGACGTGAACTCAGTTCACGTGAACTCAATTCACGTACTCGCTAAAATTGTAACTTAGATGTATTGTACGTGAACTCAGTTCACGTATGTTCATGTGAATTGAGTTCACGTACCTTGGCTTCAGACGAGTTCACGCAAACATACTTTGAATTCGTAAACTCCATTGTTTATGCAAACTCAGTTCACGTACGTTTACGTGAACTGAGTTTATGTACTTTCTTGAAATTCTAAATATTTGATACGTACGTAAACTCAGTTCACGTATGATCACAACGTATGTGAATTGAGTTCACGTAATATTTTTAGATTTAAAAAAAAAAATTAAACGCAAATACATAACAACATTATCTTCTTTAGACACTTTAACCACAATGAGAATATGAGATTAATGAATTGTAAGCTATGAGTGAATGTTGTGAGTTTTGAATGATAATGAGTTATGGTGGGTGAGCTATGGATGATTTTTAGGTTGTGAGTTTTGAGTTTAAAATGGTGAAGAAGGGGAAGAAGATGTTTAAATTTTTTCTCAAAAACAGAAGGATATATTCAGAATTTTAATTTCAAAAAAAATTTGGTGGATATAAGTAGCAATAAGGAGGGTGTAGGTAGCAAAAGTGTTAATAATATTAATACAAACATTTATCAATAAAAAAAATCTCTACCACCGCAACCGCCATAGTTTATTAAAACCTTGGTTCCAACTCCTAAGCTTGATCATTATCAAAATAAACCACTCCTCCCAAACTCCAAATATTCACCATGTCTAATCACAAACATCAAACTTCACCACAATCTCAAATCATTGATCCCTACAAACACCTTAATCTCCTCCCCAATCCAAACGGCACAATAACTCGCCTACACCAAGTCCCATACACCTCACCTTCATCAGATCCAACACTTCCAATCACCGTTCAAACTAAAGACATAACCATAAACCAAATAAACAAAACATGGGTTCGATTATTCCTACCCAACAAACCAATTCCCAATAATAAAAAACTACCTCTTATTGTTTTCTTTCATGGAAGTGGGTTTATTTTAGCAAGTGCTGGATCAACTATGTTTCATGATTTTTGTGTGAACATGGTTGAGAGTGTTGGTGTTTTTGTTGTGTCGGTTGGGTATCGTCTTGCGCCGGAGAACCGGTTGCCGGCGGCGTATGAAGATGGTATGGAAGCATTGTTTTGGATAAGAGGGAAAGAAGATGAGTGGGTGATGAGATATACTGACTGTTCTAAATGTTATCTTATGGGACAAAGTGCCGGTGCTACCATTGCTTACCACACTGGTAAACAAAAATTATATGAATTTTTGATTTATTTTTATTTTTATAAACACGAAGTAAAGAATAATAATTTAAAAGTGGTGTATGTAATATTAATTATATGATACAATTGAAATAAAGTAATTAAATTTTATTGAAAATGAAATGTGACAATTATTTTAAAACAAATATATTTTACAAACAAGACAATTATTATAACACAAAAATACTAAAATGTAATCTTTTAAAATAATGTTTTCAACTTTTAAGTACACAAAATTTTATTTTTACATGTTTTTTATTTTTTAATAAATGTTTTTTAAACACTAATAAGCATGATCCATTTTAATATTTTGCAGAGAGAATAATTTTTTTATTAAATTATTTGGTGAAACTTAAAAGAATAATTTTGATATATTTGAGTGTATGAGACACTTTTATAATACTTATTTAATATATCACAATTAAAAAAATATAATTAAAATATATTTATAAATTATGCTAAAAAATATCCTAGAAATATATTGTGTTAAGAAAAAAAAAAGATTATTGTTAGATCCATATTCTAAAGCATATTTTGTTTCCTTTTTTTATGATGAATACCATATGATGTACTTAATGAGACAGATAGAGTATTTAGGGATGATATTAATATAGGTCTAAATTGTTTCGTAGTAGATCACATTTAATTTAATTGGCTATCTTTTTATTTTTATCAATTTACAAAATTGATATTTTTATTTAAAAGTTGATAATTTTAATTTTTTTCTCAGTTTGTCTCATTTATTTAAAATATGTTTTATTATTATTATTTAGTTAAAAAATTAGAATAAAAAATCAAAACTTTTATATTTTAAAATAAAAAAATCGATTTTATGAATTGATAAAAATAAAAAAACTAAAAATACAATGAATTCTTTATATTTTATTTTCTTTATAGAAGTCATTGATGAAATAAAAGTAAACAAAAGAAAATATATAACATCAATGATACATAAGAATTATATATAATAAATAAGAAACAACTAATTAATATAAGTAATTAACTAGATTTAACTAAAACTAACTACAATATTAGTTAATTAGTTAACAACTAGTTAAAGATTAAGTCTAACGATGTAAATTAAGTGTGTATCTTTAAAAGAAAAAAGAAAAAGGAGAACATGAAAATCAAATGTAAGTTTTAATGTGATTGAAATTCACAGTAG
The DNA here is from genome assembly GCA_037974295.1 of Cicer cuneatum. Taxonomy (NCBI): domain Eukaryota; kingdom Viridiplantae; phylum Streptophyta; class Magnoliopsida; order Fabales; family Fabaceae; genus Cicer; species Cicer cuneatum. The sequence continues at coordinate 27,061,340 of JBBPBO010000002.1, read as the reverse complement.
AAAATACTAAATAAAAAAAAGTGTAAAACATAAAGCACCTGAAAGGTTGACAATCTTAAAGAAATTTAGAGGTAGTTTTAGTGTATTCTTATATATACTATATTGGTCGCTATATTCATTTTAAAAAAACTAATTTTGTCAATAAATTTGTCCATCATTACGTGTGTTTTCTTTCAAAATTACTGTCCAATTATGAAGGAGAGAAATAATTTGTTTTTTCATTATGTCTACTACTCTGTCCCTAGTTATAAATATTTATTAAAAAAAATTGTTTATGATGTAAACCTTATTTCAAATTATAAAGTGTATTTAATTTTTTTTTGAAATATACCATTTATTATTATTACTAATTTATACGAAAAATTAAGAATTTCAAAAGTTTTTGTTTTATTATAAAAAAAACATTTTCAAACTTTAAAAAAATTAAATACACAAACTTTAAAGTAAAATTTATATATTTGATACTTTAAAATGTCATTGAGACATAGGCTAATATTTGCTTTAAATATATTCATGTATAAAAAGTATTTTAAGAATATCAACATATAAAATTAACACATCCAATTTACTACAATCGTTTTTAATATATTGGAAAAAAAAATATTGTAGACTTATAATTAGAGAGAAAAATTAGTATTTAACAAGTGGTAGTTTTATATAAAAACAAAAATAAAATAATATATTTTATAAAATTTAAAAATGTTCTTTTTAAAGGATAGTATAATTTTACAGTTCTTACATATTTTTTTTAATTTTAATCGAAATGCCACATTTACACAAATAATTGATCCAGGTCTAAGGGCATTAGAAGTTGTGAAGGATCTAGAACCTCTCAAGATCCAAGGGTTAATATTGCGCCAACCATTCTTTGGTGGAAAAGAGAGAACTAATTCCGAATTAAAGCTTGAAAATGATCCAATCATTCCATTATGTGTTATTGATTTAATGTGGGAGTTAGCACTTCCAATTGGTGTTGACCGTGATCATGAGTATTGCAATCTAAGGGCTGGAAATTGTCTTGAGAAATTTGATAAGATAAGGGCCCTTAGATGGAAGGTACTGGTAAGTGGTAATAGTGGGGAACCTATAGTGGATCGTGAGATAGAGTTGGCACAATTGATGGAAGAGAAAGGTGTTCATGTTGTGAAGGACTTTGAAGAAGGTTCTCATACAATAGAGTATTATGATCCTTTGAAAGCTAAGCAATTAATTGAGTTAATTAAAGGTTTCATATCTTAATTTTGGGGTCAAATGCTTCTACGAGCTTTTATTTGTGTGTATGTTTTGTGTTTTATGAATATTATAATAACTATTCATTTCTTTTATTTTAATTGTTTGATTTGAGTTGAAGGTAGTTTTTTTAAAAATGATTTGTTTTGTTAATTTAAATGATAAAATTAGTTTCATTTATTTAAATATCTTTATTAATTGTAATTAGTTGAGAAGTTAGATGAATAAAAATACTAATTATAAATAAGAGTATATTATAAATAAGAGTATATTAGTGGAAAAAGTAATTAATACGATATTACTATTGTAAAATGATAAATAATTTGAACGGAGAAAATGATAGATAAAACATTTAAAATGAAAGAGTAAAGTAAGTATTTATTTAATTTTTTAGTATATCGATTATTTTGAAGTGGGATGTTCAAGAGACTCAAATGAAAACTCAAACGCCTAAATCTAGAAAATCTAAAAAGATTGATGTATGGTCCAATTTCGAGATTTAGATTCTTTGTTGTTGGATAAAGTTGTATTCACATATGCATGATATCGATGGTAGATTGATCGAAATTGAACTGTTAAAAATATATACATATTTTTTTTTTAAAATTCTAAACTCTAAACTTAAGATCTGCTTAATATTTGATTAATAGTTACCAATATTTCAAAGGCCATTTTTTACGATTTAAGAAAATTCAAATCTACAATTTTGTCCCCAATGAATGTTTGAAATGGGTGGGTTGGAAATAACAAGTTGGGCGTCGTTTGGTTGGATTGAAGTAGTTTGAACCTATACAACCAAATCATTTAATATTGGCAGTTTATTCTCTTCTATATGTTGTCAGATATATATTATTTACCAATCCGATTAAACATTGAGATCATTTGAAAACTTTAGAGGAGAAGAAACTCACTAGCTTTAATATTTTTGGGCACAATTAATTTTCTTGAAGATATTTTTAATGATTTATTACCAATTGCATGGGCCTAAATTTATTAATTGGGCCATTCAATAAAAACTTGGGAAAAACACACTCCCCACTTCCACTTATATTTTCCACCTCCAATGTACTTAAAAAGATTTTTTTATACCAATTTTTACTATGTATAAAATTGAAAATTTTTCCATTCACTTTTTCACACATTTATTGAAAATTTCAAAATCTTTGACAAATTTTCCCAACATTTCAAAACATCCGAAGCATAAGTAAGTTACTTTTTTGAACATTACGATGAATTTGAAATCTTAACAATGTTTTTAGAAACATTTCAACATGAAACTTCTAAAAACATTTTTTAAAACTTTCGAAACTTTCAACAATCTCCAAAATTATGAAGTTACAATGTTTTCAGAAAAATGAAAATTTTAAAACTTTCGAAAAAAAATGAAATTTCAAAAATTTTGAAATTCTCCAGACATTCTAAATTTTTGAAAATGTTTTTTTATACAAATTATTGATATATTTATTTTATAGTGACTAGGACCAGATGCGTGAATGGAGAAATTATTCGCACTATCGCCCACAATGTAAGCGATAAAGGCGAAAGACTTCAACCCACTACATCTTATCAATGAATGAATGAGACTAACCGTCCACCTTGTCAACATCGTCGTAAGTGTGGTTTCAGGAATCTCAAACGCGATGAGGATGTTTAGGAGCCTATGTTCAGGTCTTACAATTACAAAGAGATGAACTATGAATATTTTGTTGTATGATGAATATATTTTGTATCATGAATATAATTCTCGTTATGGTATATGTTTATTTTCGGTCAATTATGCAACTACTATTTTATTTCTCCAAAATAAACAAAAAATAGACACAAAACTTCACAAGAAGAATTATATAGATCAACTAAAGTAGATTTATAGAAATATCAATTCAATCGGTGCAATCTAATGCAGAAAACATAATCTTCATTTAACGAAACACAAGATGGTTTGATAAATGTTGGATCTATGTGTTCCAAATGCTTGAGATGTCATGCTAAGTTATTTCCCATGCGTTCGCACAATCACTACAAAAGTCTCTCCATTTATGTGAAGTAAGTAGCAAAGGTGATAACATTTCAGCAAATGTACTAAATCGTTGCAAGTAATATTAAAATGGTAAGCCCGAGTGTCGAATTCGAGGATTGCGTTATAATACTGAATTATAATTAGTTACTAAAATTGAACAAAATGTTTCTCAATTGATTGAATAATTTTGAAACTAACAAGGGTAAAAATATTGAACTTTTATAATGAGAAAAATGTCAGGGACGAGTTTCACTTTGAATCCAACCTCGGTTTCTAATTTGATCATAGTTACTGAATTTCGTTATTGAACTATTATCAAATTCACTTTACTATTTTTGCCCTAATTCCTTAGTGACAAAGCCTTTAATTCCAAAGTAACCCCTAATTTCTTAGTAGATTTAAGATTAGAATTAAGCTTTATAGTACCAGAATTCTCTTATTAAACTATTGTCTCTACAAATAATTTAATTGGTTTCATGACATGCTTCTATCCCTAGACTACAATATCATAAATTTCTCATCTTAAACATTTGTAAGGTTCACTTTCGTTTCAAAATACGAATCATAAAACAATTTAAAGTTGATCAAGCAATAAAAAACATTAAACACATAGATGAGAAAAATAATTTTATAAACTCATCATATAACTAGAAATCAAATCAAACAAATACGAGTTTCATCTTGTTTCACTCGTCCCTAATAAAGAGGGTTTAGTTACTCATGACAAAGAAATAAAAGATAGAGATTAAAGAAGAATTATAAGAAAAATTCATGAATGATTCTTGATAAAACTCCTTCAATGGTGTTAGAGCCAACCTCCTATGAGTTTCTCTACTAGGGCACAAGTCTCCACATTTCAAAATTGCCAAAAAGATACCTAAAAAGTGAGAAAAACACACATTTAGGCATTTTGCAGAGCGTCGTGTGCTCCAACGCAAGCCAGAGGCGCTACAATGCTCTTGGACATATACAAATTGTCAAAATACTGCACAGATGCACCTCAGGCGCAAACATTTTTTTATATATTTATTTGATACAAAGTGATGCAATCTCAGATAAAGTGGTGAATTATACCGGTGCTCAATATTGATAATGTTTTTCCTGAAAAGACGCTTTGATGCTACACATTTGGTTCTTCAACATCATATTTATAACATCCAAACTTTTGTAGAAGTCTCAATTACTAGTTTGCAATATATTTTTCAATCTTCAATTAATAGACTTAACCCTACATGAAAGTGCTTGAAAACACAAGAAAATTGGGAGGGGGTTTGAAATGTGTTTTTTGTTTTCAAACTATTTTAGATTTTCCTTTGTTCTTTATCACAACATTCAACTTACTATTAAAGAAGATTTAAAAGAGGTAATATTGAATCCTAAAGAACTAAGAGGTGAATATAAAAAGGGAATAAAGGAGACACAAATACTTTATACAAGTTCATAACAAACTGTTTCTACCTTTAGTTCTCCCCTTACAGAGAGATTTTGCCTCAGTACAGTCGATGACTTAATCCACTATTTCCAATAAATAGTTGTACATGTATTCTTAACTATGCCTCTCCAGGCTTTGAGTATATTTCTCTAGTCTCTCCAAGCTGTCATTCAAGAACCTTTCTTCAACATACTGACATTCTACCGTTGTGGTTCATGAGGGTCGTTGTACCTTTTCAGGTACCTCTTTGGGGATGAGAGTGTTGTGCCACTATCGGGCTGATTTACATTAGTTCTAGTTTGCGTCTAATTTGATACAAAGTATGTTTCGAGGATGTTTGACATGCAATCCTATTTTGGTTCAAGTGTATGAAAATACTTTGACTGATTTACATCAATTCTAATAACTGTCTACTAAGAGGATTTTTCATTCATACTTTTTGACGTGTTCTTGGCTTTTCCAAAGTTACATTTTTCTTTCTTTATTAGTCTCTCTCGTTTTTTTTATCAAAACCATTTCATCTTAAATATAAGGACGAAGTGTCTGTTGAGATATTTTGTTGGAAGTCCTTTAGGGTATAGCTTTTGTACTTTAGGGTCAGACTGTGTACTTCTTTTGCAGAAAGATAACCTATATTTTCATGGGTTTCGTTTATTGAATCATTGAAGATAAATCTATTCGTTTAGCTTTGAACTGACTTCCAGAAATCATTGCTTAAAATATGTATGAAATCAGAGGAAATGGAGGGTACGAGATCAGAGGATAGAACAATTAGAGTAGTGTCTTATAGACCATAAGAGCCAGCGAGTTATCATAGGATTCATATTATAAGAGAAAACAAATACAGGATGATTATCGGAGGATGCACACAAACAGAGGAATCATTGATTAAAGGATGTCTTGCAGATCATTAGATCATTTACTTTTTCATAGTGTTGACTTTTCCAAAGGTATTTACTTTGTCAGAGCGTTGACTTCTCCATAAGTATTGACTTTGTTAGAGCGTCGACTTTATAAGAGGATACAGAAAAGTTTAGAGTCATACGATTAGACGCTTGAGGAGATTATTAGAGGCAAAGGTAGAAGAATTCTTTGTTATGCTTATTAGAGGTACAGGTAGAAGAATTCTTTACGCTTATGTATTAGAGTCCAAGGAACATAATCCATGTTGGGTTTATTAGAGGCAACCGAGGTACTACATTGTTCGCATTCCAGAGTCAACTGAAGCTTGTGATAACAAAGGCGCGTGACTAGACTTTACGTTGTCAAGCTGAAGTGAAGTCTTGGTTTATTTTGTTTTCGTCTAGTCATGAAAGGATAAACCTTATATAGCGACACATGCTTTGCTGTAGTTATTTCTGTAGTATTTCTTTTACTCTTTGCTCCGATAGAAAATTTCTAAAGTACTTGTAATCTAGGCTACTTTGATTAGTTATTAACATAACTTGTCTTTAATTTCACACTTTGCATATATAATTAAGGGATAGTTGTTCTTTATTTATATGTATTTGTTATTATCAAAATATTAACTAGACGACGATTGTATTTAAAAAAAAAACTTTTGTACTAACACAATTCACCTTGCATTATAAGAACAATAGTTCATATTACAGTAGCAAAATCATAATCATATTATCAAATACAATTTATCACATCAGCCAGCCTTCACATAATATAAACAAGATAATATCGCAATTACATCAATAGCTCAGCTAACAAATATCACACGTCACAATATATTATCATAGTTATCACATCAACTTATTGTTTCTAATTCATTTTACTACCCATTATCCACGTGACACCTTTAATTCATTTATTATCCTTTATAAGGCATCGACATTGGCTAGCCTCAAATTTTTGAGAAACGAGACATTCTCGTTTATTATATTCTATATCTATCCATGATTCAAATAGATTAAATTCACCTTTAACTATAAAGTTTGAAATGTGCGACGTTAAGAACACAACTATATTCCTAACTTGGCTCTATTCTATGGTTTAACTTGTCTGATAATGGAGCATTAAAGTGACGCACATTGAGTATTATACTGTGAACGTCAAAAACAGAAAAGGATAACTAGAATCACTAGATACTTACCAATATAGAAATTATGGAAAATGGCGTTTTTTTGTCCATGTGGGCTAAAAAATTCGCTCCAGAAGAATCAATTCAAATTTCGGACTTGATCTCTATTTATACAGTCTGAAAAATCAAGTTTTCAGACTATGAAATGATGTCTTAAATGAGCCACAAGATTGTTGTTTTGCATTGCGAGTCGTGTTTCTTCGCAGTGAATAATAAATGCCAGATATTGCGCGGTCAAATAGCTTTGCACTACAAGATGGGCTTTCTCCTTGCAAAACGAATATACGAATAGTTATGACTGCACAATAAAGCTCTCTTAGCATTCCAAGAAATCATGTCACACTGTAAGACGTGCAAATTTCAAATGTTAAGTAACCATTTGATGAAATCTTCATTGATTTAGATCATTGAAGCTTAGATAGTCTTCTCAAAATATGGGTGTTCACTACAACATTTTTGAGTTGTAGCAACAATAAAAAAGTGTGGCGTAAACCACAAAACTGTAGCCTAAAGGTTAGACAACAGTTTACAAAGTGTGGTATAAGTGGCCATGGCCTATTCTTTAAGGCAACATTTTTTTACTTTTGCCCACGAATTCTAAAAAACCGTTGCTGAAGACACTCAAAGAGGCCACAAGTTTTTTTATTGTTTCAGACCATAGTTTTATGAATTGGTTTTACCAACATTTCATAAATGTTGCATATACAATTAGACCATGGTTTTGTGTACATTATTTCTATTTCAGGCAACACATTTATAACACTGTCAAAAGCACATACAACATTTTTTGGTCTAAGGAAATAGATTTGTATGTGTTGCATATACCTTTGGTTATTGAAACGTTGCCTATTTGTTTAGGCCACAATGATGAAAATGCTTTAAACCACGCTATCTATGTGTTGTCTATACTTTTTGACCACAAACATTCAAATGTTTGATACTTCTTTAGTCAACATTTTTCAATGTGTTGCCTATATCTTTAGGTCACGATCATGCACTCTCATCATTTAGGCAAACATTGATAATTAATCATTATTGCTTTTAGCCCATAATTGAACATTAAATAATCGTTATTGAACAAAACACAAAAGAGTTAAACATAATCAAGTCTTAATTAAAATATATGTTACCAAGAAAAACAATTGTCTTATCAAAATATTGTAACACAAGTATTACTAGACATAAAAAAAAACAATACATGATTAGATCAATTGTTATTATAGTTGGAAAAAACGAACAAGCTTTTTATTTCTAAAATGCAACAACCAAAATTTGTATTTTCAAAAAACAACCAAGTCTTCGATACATTCAACTAGCTTCATGTATTTTGGTGATGATCTTCACCAATCTCTATTGGATGAAGTTTCTTTCTAATTCTCATATCTTGCAGATCATAACGAGCATTAACATGATCTTTTATCTTTGCTGATATGTCCAAAAGAGTTCCAATAATACTATCACATATGTTTTTCTCAATATGCATTACATCAAGATTTTGACGTAAAGTATTTTGCGCCCAATACGACAACTAAAAAAATATTGACTTCTTCTTCAACGGACCATCATTTTTTTTCTTCTTTCCAAATTTATTGTCAAAATCTTTTAAGTTTTCCACCATTTCTATACCTTTTAACATAGGTGGTGCAAACCTATGTTATTTCTTTCCATTGAATGACCTTTTACTGGCCCTCCAAGCATGACTAGCTGGTAAAAAAACACGATGATCCATATAACACATTTTGTGGATGTGTCTCATGTAGGTTGAATTAGTTTTATAATTGCAACACGCACATGCTAACTTTCCTTTGGTGCTCCAACCTGACAACATAGCATACCCAGGGTAGTCACTAATAGTCCATAGCAGAGTTGTCCGCAATTGAAATGTTTGATCTTTTGAGGCATCATATATTTCTACTTCAAATTCTCACAATTCCTTTAGCTCCTCAATCAACAGCTAAAGGTACACATCAATATCATTTCCCAGTGATTGTGGTCTAGGAATCAATAACGACAACATTGTATGCTCATATTTCATGTACATCCAAGGTGGATAATTGTATACCACCATCATGACAGGCCATGTATTGTGCCATATGATCATAGTTCTAAACGGATTGAAACCATCACTTCAATAGCCAAGCCTTACATTACGATGTTCAGAAGCAAAATCAGGATGAAGCATGTCAAAGTCCTTCATGCTTGGCCATCAACAGGATGCCTTAATTTACCATCCTTTGATCAATCTTCTTCATGATATCTCATCGATTCGACTATTTTCGAACACATAAATAGTCTCTGAAGTCTTGGAATAAGTGGAAAGTGCCTCAAAATTTTTGTAAGAACTTTATGATCATACTTTGGATCCTCAAACTTTGAATCTACTTGAGTAAATTCCTTCCATCGCGAAGCTTTACAAGTGCTGTAGGTATCATCATTTTCATGCTCTTTCCAATACAACATACAATCATTTGGACATGCATGAATTTTTTTATAATCAACGCCTAAATCCTTGATTATGGCTTTTGTTTTGTTAAAAGATTCAGGAATGTTCATATTAGGCATGGCTTCTTTCAATAACTCCAAAAGATCATTGAACGATAAATTTCTCCACCCATGAAAACACTTTAACAAGTAAAGTTGAATTATAAATGATAAAGTAGTGAAGTTTTCACATCCTGGATACAACTCTTGCGTCGCCTCATTAATCAAATTATAAAACTTCTTAGCATTGTCATTGGGTCCCTTGTTGCCCCCGTCTACATTTTCAACGTGCCTAAATGTGTCATAAAGTAAGCCATTGATGTCATCACATGAGTCCTCTTCATCTTCCATATGATCATCAATTTCCTTAGGTAATGATATTTGCTTTCCGTGATTTACTCAAACATCGTAACCTTGTATAAAACGAATCCTATTAGGTGATCACAAACCACTTTTCTTCTTCTCCAAAAATGATTTCTACACTTGGCACAAGGACATAAAATGGTGTGCCTTTGAGGTTCTACTTTGGTGAAGACAAAATCTAAAAAAGATTTTACACCTTTCTGATACTTTGAATTAAGTCTATCAAGTGTAGTCCACTTTTTGTCCATCACTCTAAATAACAAAAATAATACCATATAGATTGAAGTTTAATTATTTCAATCTAAAAGGGAAAAACAAACAACAGATATTGCATCAATTGAATTCAATTCAATTAAATGATTATAGTAGTTCCACCAGAAAATAAAATAAAAGCACATAAGGGGCATGTGATCAAGTGTAGGATTCAGTTAAGATCTAAGGAGTAAGGAGGGTATATGTAGCATACAATTATATAACATAAGCACTTTAGGACGATTCCTACTATTTTGGATAGTTCTTTCTTTTAATTCCTTAGTTACACAGAATGTAATGCTTAAAAGCACATTGAGAATTTTAGGTTGTATAGTTGATTTGTTATAATGATCAATTATTGTTAAATGAGTGTTAATAAGTCATACTGAATGGGACGAATTCTGATAGTTGATCAAATCATTGGTCTAATTTGGCTCGTAAAGAAAAAAAAGACATTGTTTTTACTATCAATAAAAAGGTTTATATAGAAAACACAAATCACAACTCACAAAACACAAAGATGGATGAAGCATATAACTACAACAAACACAAATCACAATTAATTAGTGTGTAAAAAGAAAATCTAAATCATACTACACATCATATAGTACTATAGGACATGAAACTGAAACACATTAAAACACAAACCGAAGCATAAAAAAGAAGATGGATGAAGCATATTCTTACATGTGCGCGACCTTCTAGTGAGGGTTAAGGCAAACATGAGCTTATTGGTGAGGCTAAGTGTTGCGATACATAAAAAGACGAGGACGAGAGGTTGTAACAAGATGACGACGAGAGGCGTTTGTAAAGAGACATGGAAAACTGTTGTCTAATCTCGTTTTTAGCCACAGATTTTTAGCCGTTGTCAAGATAAGTATGACCAAAAGTTAAAAATGTTGTAGTGGTTATAATACTCCCCGCAAGCAAAATATAATTACAAAACATATCAGAATAAATACACGTCGAAGTTTTTAATATGGCATACAATAGATAAAAAGGAAGCATTCAACAATTGGTGTAAAATACTTGTTTTATTTAATCATAATGCCAATACAAGAAATGAGATAAACAAAAGGAAAAGGAAACAATTGAAAAAACTAAAAGAAACTCTCTTTTTCAAGCTAAGCAAATATGTCTTTCTAGCTTAGCAAATTTCATTATGCAAAGTGAAACTCTCTTTTTCAAGTTTGTTTTTCCTTTCTTATGCATTAAGTAATATTAACCTTAAACCCTTCTAAGACCCTAAGACTAACGTACACCCAAGAAAATCTTAATCAAGCAACTAACAAAAAAAGGCATCAAAATGGATTGTTACATTGTTATCTCAAAGTTTTATTAATCACGCAGTGAAAATATTTTGATTGTTATTGCAATGAATTAATCGAAGTAAAGATAATAGAAACTTAATGATGCACAAAAGGTATATAGATAAAGATAATAGAAACTTCAATTACGAATTCAATTCAAAATTGTTGAGATTACTTCAAAGTAGATTAATTGCTCAACAATTATAAACATGAAATTAATTTAAAACATAATTCTCAATGTTATAAATCTCTATATCATTCATAAATAGTAAATAAAATTTTGCGCCACCTATCTCCAAATTATCAAGTTGATAAAAGAACAACAACACTATTTTCTAACAAGCCGAAAACACAGAAATCAAATGAGATAAAGAAAAGAGAAAAACACATGACTTTTTCTATTGGTTTTGTTTAGACAAAATCTCAATTAAATGTTTTGATGTAAACAAACAAAGCTTAGTTAAAGACTCTAATTATGATTCTAAATAATGTGTTATTTAACATGTTCTTTTGACTGTGATAATCCAAAATAGGTACTAAGCAAAAGCAAGCAAAATCAGTTTAAGGAAAAAACAAAAAATGAACTGCCAGAAACCAATAACGTTTTTGACATTTTTCTGGAAAACCAAGAACGTTCTCCACGTTTTTCATTTCATGAAGAAAGTTAAAGTCAACTTTTAATGCACACGTACATAAGTTACTGATAATTGTAAATGTAGTCTCAACCCGATGTCATTATCAGAGCGGCAGTTCCCAAAATAAAAGACGTTCAAATATGAAGTTAACAGAAGGAAGATAATAAAAGTCTTCAAGATAAGACGGCTTCCTACACTCTGAGAGTATTAGTCTTCACCTGCAGCTTGCAGCTCGTCTGCGTCCATTGCAAATGCCAAACACAAACAACGAGGGGTGAATATCGAAATTATGTAATAGTATAATGTAAACGAGAAGAACACGTAAGTAGTCAAATTAACACAAACCTGAGAAACATTCAAGAACATAATATCAAAGGTTAATCTAATTCAATCACAATAAAACAGTCACATGGATAAAATGTTATGCATGTCTTATACTCTATACTTCTTCATCACTTGGTACCATTCTACTCTGAAGTACTTGGTTAGGAGGCCTGATACTATGCCACTACAAGAGTGGACGAAAAATTCATGAATGGCCAAGTCCTCATATATCCCCTCAATTCAACCCGAGACACATATACACGACGGTCGGGGTACTCTTGTGTTGCACGGTACCTCCAGGCATTAGGGAATAACCCACTAATCCACTTAGGAATTCCCAACTAGATGTACCCTCAAGGTCTATCAATCTTACCTTACGGTTCGACTGTAGCCCTCCACGATCAGGCTCATTCAGTTGTACTTCCTCGAATAACTAGGTTTGTCAAACCCTCCCTATAGGATGACAAGATAATCCTCACCCCAAAACTACAACATCTATCTCATACTTACTCGATTATCACAACTCAATAATTTTCAGTTGGACTTCACAATATTCATCATTATATATATATATATATATCAGTCAATCACAATTAAATCCCAATATTTGATTTACACTACTCACAATACACAATCCAATCTCATCAATCACATAATAAGAAATCAAACAGGTGGCATATTCAAGTAATATAATAAATTCAATCAAGTAACAAGAAAACTCAAGTACATATCATTCATACAATAACAATCAGCATAAGGTTTCATAAAACCAAACAACATGCAATCTTGATATAAATAAATTCACAGCAATTCTATAGGTTGCTAAAATATATTTTAGTCCTCACTATTACCATTCATATATTATTAATTAATTATTATCACTCAATAGGGCTCGACCATACGTAGTAACCCTCAGATGAATATCTGGAAATTTCAGTATTCCCGTTCATCTTATGTCATTTTATACTCATAATATCGAACCTCATCTCACCCCTTACCTTGGTTGAAGATTTTTCTCAACGAAGCTGATCCGTTGATGTAATGTGTCGTATCTTCGCCAATCACCGTCTCTAACAGCCTAGTCTTTGAAATCAATGTATGATTTTGGTATTAAGAGTTGCGGCTGGATGCAACAGGGCAGTTTTTCTTCCTAATAGAACATGAAAACAGAGGCACATAATGCACGACAACCTCCTTCATTCACTTATATACATATCTATATGTACTAGTAGTATTAGGTATATTATTAGGCTTATTATTAGACCTATACATTTAGCCCATGACCCCTATTATTATTATTAATATTATTATTATTATTATTACAATCATAAACCCACTCTACCAGTGCTTAAGTTAACAGACTAATGTAAATAAATCAAATTGAATATTATTAATATTAATAATTTAAATAAATCACTAAGGCAAACACATAGGACAAACACGAAGAAAATTATCGCACATGTCAAACTTACAGATAATAACAGTTGTGTATCATTTGATAATTAAAATATAATAATAAGAAATTGGGGTGTTACATAGCCCAGGTTTGGTGAACCAGGATATATCGCTGTGTGATATATCTTCCCTATCTCTATTCACTTTCAGTATTTCATTTATTAAATTTCAAATCAATTTATGTTTTTAACTACCTAAGAACGTTCTCCGTTTTCTGCTTCCAGAACCAAGAACTTTCTCCGTTTTTTGTTTTCACAACTAAGATCAATCTATTTTTAACTAATCAAGAACGTTCTCCATTTTCTGTTTCCAGAATCGAAAACGTTGTCCATTTTTTGTTTTCTCAACGAAGTTTAATCTTGAGTTATTTTCTAAAGTTTTAACAGGAATTTTTAAATAGGCAACTTTACAATTCAAACCTCCTTCCTTGTAAAGTGACATTTCTACTTTAATTGGCATCAGAGCTCGGTCTCTAAAAATTAAACACTTAAACATTGATATTGAAAAGATCTAGAAGAAAAAATGTCAAAAGCCAAATACATAGTTGAAGGAGGATCTTCAAATAGGTCACCTTACTTTAATGGAACAGATTACTACTTCTAGAAAAATAAGATGCAACTGTTTCTGAAATGACAAGATACGAGAATGTAGCGTATCATAACTGACGGTGATTACATCCCAAGAGTAAATCAAGATGATCCAATATCAGCTGAAAAAAGGGAAGCTGACTGGACAACTGAAGATAAAACTAAGGTACTCCTAAACTCTAAAGCTCAATTATTTTTATCTTGTGCCTTAAGCAGAGAAGAAAGGGAAAAAAGTTGATGAATGCAACACGACTAAATAAGTATGGGACATTACAAACCCATCATAAGGGAACGAGCCATATAAAAGAAACTAGAATTGATATAGGCATAAGAAATTTTGAACTCGTTGAGATGAATGAAGGAGAAACCATTCATGAGATGTAATTGAGGTTTACAACCATTGTAAATGAAATGCATTCCTTAGGTAAAGCATACTTAGTACAAGATAGAGTTAGAAAGATCATGAGATGTCTTCCAACAATATGGAGACCAATGGTGACAGCTATAAGCCATGCCAAAAATCATGACGTACTCGGATTGGAAGAATTGATTGGAACTTTACCAGCACATGAAGTGCTACTACAAGAAGACAGACCAGTCAAAAAGGGCATAACAATAGCCTTGAAAACATCTCAAGAAAGTCCACATCACTAATAGATGAAGACTTAGAAGAAACTGAAGATGCTGATGAAGAAGTATCTCTTCTCACCAGAAAGATCTGAAGAATGATGAGAAGAAGAGACCAGATCAAAAAGGGACTCCCAAGTAAAAGGGAAAATCCCAAAACATAAGTGGATAAGAGTCAAGTCACGTGCTTTGGATGTAACAAGCTAGGACATTACAAAACTGAATGTCCATCAAATAAAAAGGCACCAAAAAGATTTCCATTCAAGAAGAAATCAATGATGACCACATGGGATGATTTAGAAGAATCAGACACAGAAGAAGAAGAAGCCTACATATGTTTGATGGAAAATGTAACACCCCGACCCTTCAGTGTTATCGGCGATGCTACTCAGTCTGCCTCATCACATTCCCACTACCAATTGATCTACGGATCAATTGGTAGTGGGAATGTGATGAGGCAGTTACTTAGCCCTCAGGTACCGGGCTCGATTCCCACGGAAGGCAAAAACTCACTATTTCCACGAGGTGGTTAGGGGGGTGAGAAGACCGAGTAGCACTGCCGATAACAGTGGGCTAAGTAACCGCCTCATCACATTCCCACTACCAATTGATCTTTTAATGTAACACCCCGAACCCCACTGTTATCGGCAGTGCTACTCGGTCTTCTCACCCCCCCTAACCACCTCGTGGAAATAGTGAGTTTTTGCCTTCCGTGGGAATCGAGCCCGGTACCTGGGGGATAAATAACTGCCTCCTCACATGCCCACTACCAATTGATCTTTTAATGCAACACCCCGGATGCTACTTAGTCTTCTCACTCCCCCTAACCACCCTGTGGAAATAATGAGTTTTTGCCTTCCGTGGGAATCGAGCACGGTACCTGGGGGATAAGTAACTGCCTCCTCACATTCCCACTACCAATTGATGGTTAGGGGGAGTGAGAAGACTGAGTAGCATCACCGATAACGCTGAAGGGTCAGGGTGTTACATTAAAAGGCGCCTTTTAGTGTAACATTCCGAACCCCACTGTTATCAACAGTGCTACTTGGTCTTCTCACCCCCTAACCACCCAGTGGAAATAGTGAGTTTTTTCCTTCCGTGGGAATCGAGCCCGATACCTGGGGGATAAGTAACTGTCTCATCACATTCCCACTACCAATTGATCTGGTGAGAAGACCGAGTAATACTGCCGATAACAGTGGGGTTCGGGGTGTTACATTAAAAGCCTCATCACATTCCCACTACCAATTGATCTGCGACGTTGAAGGGTCGGGGTGTTACAGAAAACATAGAAGAAAATGAGGTAGCTAAATCTGAACACTACTCTCTATGTGAACTAATGGAAAAGGAATTCGATAATTTACTAAATGATTCAAATTTTCTTGTTAAAAAATGTAGCGCTTTAAAAGAACAATTTTATAAAGAAAAAGAAGAAAAAGAGAAAGCTCAGGTTATGAATGATGAACTTAAAAAAATATTCAAAATTTGAAGGAATCCCAGTTTAAAAATTGTAAAACTGAAAGTCAAGAATGTTCTGCAACACAAAAGGAGAACGTTCTCCTTAAAACTGAAGTTGAACTTCTTAAAAACGACTTGTCAAAATTTATCAGAGCTATTGAAACTTTTCAAAAAATTATGGGATCTCAAGTAGGAATATTTGATAAAGCAGGACTTGATTTTGATAAAACTCAAAAATAAAAAATGTATGAAAAATTCTTTGTTCCTAAAAGTAAAGAAAATAAATGCAAAATAAAATGTTCATATTGTAATAAAATTGGACATCTAGAGTATGCATGTTATTTTAAAAGAGAGATGAAAGAAACAAGAACAAAAGGATTTTTAAAAGGATGGAACGATCTGGAATAGAGTTTTCTCCAAACCAGAAAAAATGAGAACGTTCTGGAATGAAAATTTCTCCCGAAAATTTAACAAAAGGAGAACATTATGGAATTTTACCAAAACTAGTTAAACCCCAGTTTTCTAAAAATTCTCTAACACTAAAGTGTTCTTATTTTTCCAAAATTGGTCACTCTGAATCAGCATGCTATATTTAAAGGAAACCAAATTTTAAAACTAACTCTCAAGGACCCAAGACCAAATGGGTACCCAAAGTTAATGCAACATCTTATCCAGGTTGGATTTCAAAATGTCAAGAAAAAGCCATGGTTCTTGGACAGTGGCTGCTCAAGACATATGACAGGAGATAAAATGTAAGACCCTTAATTTTTAATTAAAATTATGGAATTAATTTTAATTGTATTTTGGGGATATTTGTAAAATATTTAACATATGTATGTTTTGAGTAAATATATATATATATATATATATATATATATATATATATATATATATATAAATATTTATTTTAGAAGATAAATTAAAATTATTGGATTAAGAATAAGTTAATTTAATTACGAGTAATTAAATTAACAGACAGTTAATTAAGGGATTAACGGCTAATTGCGACGAGACGGGTAAAGTGCTGAAAATCAGACAAGTGTCGGGTGAGGTGGCACCACAGAAGCCTATAAATAGGAGTGAGAAGGATGGTGAAATCATAACACCATTCCTCCTCCCTCACTGCCCATACTAACAGTACCCCTTTCGCTCCCATTCTGTTTTCCGTTTTCCTCCATTCCAGTTCACGACTTCAAAGAGAAAAGAGGGAGTTCATCAAAAGTGCCATTACTTGGAAATCCAAGCACTGAAACACCAAACCCTCAGTACAAAAGTTGTTCCCCACATCATTACGGAACTAGAGAACCCAGTTTCGTAGCAGCAAACGCAAGTTGCAGTTTCACCTGTTTTTGACACATAAACGGGAACGACAGCAGAAACGTGAGCAGAAGTAGCAGAAACGAAACAAGGGTAAGGACACCTTCCATTTTCTAGTTGCATTTAAAGGCATAACTGGCATAACATTACTGATGTTTTCATCACTGTTTTGAAGAAAAACTATTTTGCAATGACATTTTGAAAAAAATGAAGAAAATGTATTCTGTGATGTGGAATGAATCTGTGATGTTACTGTTCTGGTTGTTACTGCAATGTTGTTTGGTTTGTGTGGGAAAACTGAAAAATGTTTTGCATGTTATTTTAAAGGTGATTAAAATACATCTTCATAAACTGTTTTTGAATGTTGTTATAAAATGCGAAAAACACATTCTGTTGGTGTTTGCTGCTATGTGATGATTTCTGTTTGACTGAATGTATTAATGTCATTCTGTTTGTGTGAGAAAGCTGAAATGCTTTGCATGTTGTTCTAATGTTTGAGAAAACTGAAATGCTTTGCATGTTGTTCTGATGTTTGAGAAAACTGGAATGCTTTGCATGTTGTTCTGATGTTTGAGAAAGCTGAAATGCTTGCATGATGTTCTGATGGTGTGAGAAAGCTGAAATGCTTTGCATGTTGATTCTGTTTGTGTGAGAAAGCTAGAATATGCTTTGCATGTTGTGTTGGTTGTGTAAGCATACTGGAGAATACCATGCATGTTGTTTTGGAGATGCATGTTCTGGTTCTGGATGATTCTGATGTTGATCATTCTACTTCTGTTTCTGATGATTCTGGTGTTGATCATTCTATTTCTGCTTCTGTTTCTGTTTTGAATGATTCTGATGATGTTGATGTTTTTCAAAAGAAAAGGGATTTTAAAATGATGAAAGTGTTTCCTTCTGGAAAATCTGTATTGATGTAAAAGCCTGAGTTTTGTGGTTTAAAAAGAGTGATAAAACTGTTTTGGGGTTGTGCTGATTTTTTTCAAAAGAAAACTGTTTGAAATGTGTTGAAGTCTCAGGAAAATTTCACTGGTTTTCGAAAGTGTATTCGAATACAACATGTGTGTATTTGAATACAACCTATCAAGCTTCTGTTTTACTCAAGTTTCCAAACTTGTATTCGAATACGAGCCCCTGTATTCGAATACAGAGGAAGGATTTTTGCTTCTGACTTAGCATCTGTATTCGACTACGACCATGTCGTATTCGAATACATAAGTGAAATTTTAACACTCTATTCGCATCTGTATTCGACTACAGACATGCTGTATTCGAATACAGAATGCAGATTTTCACTAGTTTCAGTTATGTATTCGAATACAGATTCGAGTTTTTCTAGAAACTCATTTTTTAGCTTATGTATTCGAATACAAGGAAGCTGTATTCGAATACAGATTCGTGTTTTCCAGAAAATCAAGTTTTAAACACTGTCTTGTAAATTTTAAAGTGTTGGGAAAGTTTGAGAAGGGTTAAAGTGAATTAAAATGGAACTTTTGGTGATATTTTGAAGTGGTGGTGACGAAGTTTTTGAGACTTTACTGATGTAGTGAAAAATGTTGATTGTGCACTGAGACTTCCTCTGTATTCGAATACCAGATGGTTGTATTCGAATACAGTGTAATTCTGCACTGTTTTTGGCTTCTGTATTCGAATACAGAGAAGCTGTATTCGAATACAGATTCGTATTTTCCAGAAATCTCAGTTTTAAACACTGTGTTATGAATTTTAAGAGTTTGGGAAAACATTGCAAAGTGTTAACGAATTACTTGACTGTTTAATCATGATTGTGATGATGATATTGATTATGTGGAGATGTTTTGAAAGATGATGGAAAGGTTGAATTTTCCTGATAATGCATACTGTTTCAGTGAAGAGAAAACACTGCATATTCATACATTGCATAGTCAAGTGATACCCGCGATGGGCCACAGAGTAATGCGCAACCACGTGCTGATCTGTTGAGCGATTGCACGAGTGCTGGTCTGTTGAGCGACTGCACTAGGTACTGATCTGTTGAGCGATTGTACCTTGGTATATGTCAAACGTGCTGGTCTGTTGAGCGACTGCACGAGTGCTGGTCTGTTGAGCGACTGCACTAGTGCTGATCTGTTGAGTGATTGCACCCTGGTCTTGAGGGCCGTTAAAGTCATACATATTTAAAATGTGCTGGTCTGTTGAGCGACTACACCTTGGTGATTCCAAGAAATTGTATACATGAGCATATACATATTGAATTGGAGGACTGACCGGTGGGTTACGATTTGGTTAGATGATGATGGTTTGAAATTGATGTGTGTGAGTACTTTATGAAATCTGATTTCTGATAAATGATTGTGATTGCTGAAGTGTTGGCTGTAGTTACCACATACTTTTCATAATAATAGGTTGCTGTTTTGAAAAGGTATATATGTCATGAAATTTCAAAATGAGCATCGTTATTTTCCATCATTGTTGTATGATATGCCATAGATATATTTGTTGCTGTGAGATATATGCTATGTGATTATTTGTTAATTTCGGTCGGTGACCCTTGCTATTATATTGTGGAATTTGGGCTTTGCCCTCAGATGCCCCCCAAACCCATGCCACCCGTGGGACCCGAGACGACGGAAACGTCGCTCGACTTCATTGATCGTTCCGTGCCTATTGCTTGGGTATATGACCCCACCTCAAGCAGGGCTACATACACGGGGAGATTGACGAGGACCTGTAGGACTAATGGAGTGGTGCACTACGTGGAGCACAACTATGCGAGGATTGATTTTCCTGTGCCTTCTCGTTTGATATTGGAGGCGCACAAAATTTTTGATGATGCTGAGGAGCCAGCTAGAGGGGTTGAGACGGAGGCCACCGTAGGAGTGGTGACTCCTAACCCGGTGATTGGAGGAGATGCACACGAGTCTGAGACAAAAGAGAAGAACGAAGAGCCGAGGCCAGTAGCAGCTGATATTCCGGGTCCGTCTAGGATCTCTGATGATTGTTATAAGATTCTGCCACCGCCGAAGCGACCGAGACTATGCATTGATCTGACTTCGGAGGAGACTGATCCCTCTCTGTATGATGAGGAGGAGGTCACATCGAGGCGAGCGGCGGAGTCGGATGAGACTTGTTTGGGATGCGGAGGAAATCCGTGCTACTGTAGCTTTAGTGCATGATCAGTTAGAGTTGATGTATAGGATTTTGAACTGGAAAATGTAATTGGTTCTTTTGAGATATATTAATGGTTATTATTAATTTTCAGAATTAAGTACTTAGTGATTTTACGATGAAGTTAATTAATTACGATCATCGATTAATCTACGACGTACCATTTTATGAAATGAATTAGTGAAAATTTTATTTTAATTATTTTTGAATTAAATCGGGAAAATCATTTTAATTATTTAAAAAAAAAATACACTCGCGCTGTATTTTAAACTCGGGGTGTTATATAAAAACTGCTTCATGTCAATTGTAAAGAAGGATGGAGGTTCAGTAACCTTTGGAAACAACAATCAAGCTCAAATCAAAGGTAAAGGAACCAATGGTCAGAAAAATTCAGCTCAAATATCTAATGTTCAATATGTAAGTCCAGGATGGCTGAGATTATAAGATCAGAAAGTGTGGTCCAGGGTTGGCCGAAATCAGAGGATCACAGCAGATCACTTAGTAAGGTCCACATGTGGACTAGCGCAGAAGATCAAATGGTCCAGATTTAATCATAAGGATTAATGGTGGAGATTTAATTAAATTTGATCAAAGTATTAAAAAGATTTGTTACAAAAATAAAGTGAAGTATTGTGGAATTCAGGAGCTGTTGGCGGGAATAAACTAAAGACATGATTGGCCAGTTATTTTTGAAAGAAAATCTAAAGCTTAAAAAAGATATGTTTTTTATTTAAATGAAGCCCAATTGGTCAAGATATTTTTGCAAGAGAATCCAGCACGATTCAGCTCGAAATTAAGCTTGGAAGAGGCCCTAATCTGCATCTATAAAAGGAGGTTAAAGGCAGAATACTTAGCATCGAAAATCACAAAAGAGTCATACACTTCCAAAAGCAAACACTCAAGTTTTCAATGAGGTTAATTGTGAGTTCCAGCTTTCCAGAAGCAAGCACTAGTGTTATTTTCTTTCCCTTGTGTTAGATCTAAGTTGTTGAAGTAGAGTCTACAATATGAGGGAGTCAGAAGGGGTAGCAGATTACTTGGCAATTAGATTCAAGGCGTTGTAATACCTTCTACAATCTGAGGTTGTCAGATTGGTAGGAGAAAACTTGACTTAAGAAGTCAAGGTGTTGCATTCCTCAAAAGTCTAGGATTGTTAGACTGTTTGAGAAGACTGACTTGGAAGGTCAGTGGTATTGTTGTAATTCAAGGTTTGAATTAGTGAAATCCTTCAAGGTGAAGGGACTAGACGTAGCCTCGTTAACGGAGAACCAGTATAAAATTCTGTGTTTTTATTTTACTTTATATCCGTTGCTAACTCTGTTTTATTCATACATCATGTTTTGTTTTAAAACTGCAAAAACAGAAAAAGTATTCAAGTTAGTCAAACACAATTCAACCCCCCTTCTCGTGTTTGCACCTTCACAAAATCCTTGAGCTACTTCACATAGATCTTTTTGGGTTTTATTTTTGAAATAAAAAGATGATGCATTTGATGCATTAAAAAACTTTTGCAAAAAGGTACAAAATGAAAAACATTCCAACATCATTTCTATAAGTGATCATGGAGGGGAATTCATAAATGCCTCTTTTAAAACCTTCTTTGATGAACTTGGCATTTCTCATAATTTATCTTGTGCAAGAACGCCCCAATAAAATGGAGTTGTTGAAAGAAAAAAAAAGAACCTTACAAGAAATGGCAAGAACAATCTTGGAAGAGTCTAATGTTGAAAAATATTTTTGGGCTGAAGCTATTAATACTTCATGCTACATTCTAAACCGTGTATCAATAAAAAAGATTATCAACAAAACACCATATGAAATCTAGAAAAACAGAAAGCTAAACATCTCATATTTTCATATCTTTGGATGTTATGGTTACATTTTAAACAACAAAGAAAACCTTGGAATGTTTGATGCAAAATCAGACAAAGCTATATTCTTGGGTTACTCAAACCGATTCTAAAGGATATTGTGTTTTCTATTTAAAAACTAAAATTGTTGAAATCAGCATGCATGTATTGTTTGACAAATTTGATGATTTTGATATGAGTAAAAGATGATGAAGAAGGAGAACATTATGGGCAGCAGCAACAGAATGTTCCCTAGGAAACCCCGATTGATAAACAATCTTTGTTTCATTCTCCTCCTTAAAGCTGGAGAACGATTATTGATCATCCTCAAAATCAAATTATTAGAGATACAACTGATGGAATTAGAATAAGAATGTCATTCAAGGGTGATGTCAATAACAACATGGTAATGATTTCCCAAATCAAACCAAAATCAATCAAAGAAGCCATAGTTGATCAATCTTGGATAGATGCGATGAAAGAAGAACTTCTTCAGTTTGAAAAGAATGAAGTATGGGATCTTGTTTCAGATCCACAGAATCAAACCATCATTGGAACAAGATGGGTTTTCAAAACCAAACTAGATGAAGAAGGGAAGGTTGTAAGAAATAAAGAAAGGTTGGTTGCTCAAGGTTACAATCAACAAAAAGGTATAGATTATGATGAAACTTTTGCCTTAGCCGCAAGGTTAGAAGCCATACGAATTCTTCTTGCATATGCATCTCATAAATGTCGGAACCAATTTGGTTCTAAGTACTTAGGATTTTGATGTTTACAAAAGCACTCCATGTAATCTTATTTTGTACCTTGAATTATTACATTAAATGCCACCAGAAGATGAAGTTTCAAGAGGCAGAAGATGAAGAGATCAGATAATGCATCCAGAAGGTACTAGAGGATGCATCCTGGAATTACCAGAGGATATCTTTGTTGGCCCAGATCAGAAGGAAGCAAAGTCAGAAGGAGACCTGGACCAGACAAGAAGGAAGCCTGCCAGAGGGAGACTTGATCAAGACCAGAAGGAATCATTAGTCAGACTTAGTCCAGAAGTTATTCTGACCAGAAGATGGCCTGGCAGTGAAATGATAAACAGTGAGGTTAATTGTGAGTTCCAGTTTTTCAGAAGCAAGCACTCGTGTTATTTTCTTTCCCTTGTGTTAGATCTAAGTTGTTGAAGTAGAGTCTACAATCTGAGGGAGTCAGAAGGGGTAGCAGATTACTTGGCAATTAGATTCAAGGCGTTGTAATTCCTTCTACAATCTGGGGTTGTCAGATTGGTAGGAGAAGACTTGACTTAGGAAGTCAAGGTGCTATATTCTTCAAGAGTCTAGGATTGTTAGACTATTTGAGAAGACTGACTTGGAGGGTCAGTGGAACTATTGTAATTCAAGGTTTGAATTAGTGAAATCCTTCAAGGTGAAGGGACTGGACGTAGCCTCGTTAACGGTGAACCAGTATAAAAATTCTATGTTTTTATTTTTTACTTTATATCCGCTGCTAACTCTGTTTTATTCATACATCAGTTTTGTTTTAAAACTGCAAAAACATAAAAAGTATTCAAGTTAGTCAAACACAATTCAACCCCCCTTCTCGTGTTTGCACCTTCAATTGGCATCAGAGCTCGGTCTCAAGGCTGAGCACTTAACAGTGTTTAAGGAAAGGTCCAAGGGGTTCAACATGGCAGAATCCAGAGTTGATTTGGGAGGCAACATCAACAAACCACCACTGTTTGATGGAGAAAGGTTTGAGTATTGGAAGGACAGAATGAGAAGTTTCTTCATATCTCAAGATCCTGAATTATGGAAGATGGTAGTCAAAGGATACACTGCACCTACAGTTCCTGATTATCCAACTAAAGAACTGGACATGGATGACATGAAACCAGACCAGAGCAAATTATACAAACTTCATCACAAGTCCAGAAACATAATGATTAGTGCCATCACATTTAAGGAATTTGACAGATGCACATATAAAGAAACAACAAAGAGCATATTCGAAAGACTGGTTCTGACCTATGAAGGAAGCCAGCAGGTTCAAGAAGCAAGGGCTAACATACTGGTCAAACAGTATGAGATGTTCAAGATGGAAGATGATGAAAACATCGGTGGAATGTTCTGCAGATTCCAGACGCTGATATTTGGATTGAAGGTCTTGAAGAAAAGCTACACAACAGCAAATCATGTCAAGAAGATTCTAAGAAGCTTACCAACCAAGTGGAGACCAATGGTTACTGCAGTTCAGCAAGCCAAAGATATGAACAACTTAAAACTTGAAGATCTGATCAGCTCACTCAGGTCTCATGAAATAGAACTAGAAGCAGATGAACTAAAGAAGAAGAATCTGGCCCTGAAGTCGAAACAGAAGAAAGCTGCAAGGGCATCATCAGAATCAGAGGATAGTGACAATGACTATGATGATATGGCTTACTTAACCAAAAAGATGGTTAAGATATGGGAAAACAGGAAGAGAAGAAGCTTCAAGGAGAAACATAACAACAAAGGAAACGAAGAATCTGACAAGAAGAGTATCGTTTGTTATAGATGCAATGAACCTAGACATATCAAGTCAGAATGTCCAAATCTGGAAAAAGGCAAATAGCACAAGAAGAATTCCAGATTCAGAAAGAAGGGTTTGATGGCAGCCTGGGATGCATCAAAATCAGAGGAAGAATCGTCTGATGAAGAAGAGGCAGAAACAGCAAAGATGGCATGCATCAGGCCTACCTCTGGACTTCACAAAGGCAAGAATTCAGGAAGGAAAGCAGGCAGAAGGAGGAATGATCGAAGCAATCATTCAAGCAAGTCTGGAAGCACATCAGAGGGAGCAATTTTGGCTCTGATGGCTCATAAAAATTCAAGTTCTGAATACAACTCAGGCTCTGGAACAGATTCAAAAGATAAAGACGATGAAGTATTTTCTGATCTCACTAGATCTGAATTAATTGAGACTTTATAAGACTTCTTAAATGCAAACAATAAGATGTCTTTAAAACTGAAAACTCTTAGGGAAGATAAGAAAAATCTAACCAAAGAAGTCCATGTTTTAAAGAATCGAAATTCTGAGTATGCAACTGAAAACAAGGATTTTAAAACTGAAGTTGCAAGACTCAAATCTAAAAACCAAACTCTCAAAAGTAATATTTGTTCCACTTCCAAAACTGTTTGTGAATCTGATATGCATGAGCAATTTTTTCAAAACTTTATTTCCAATGGAATGGAAAGAAGTAAATATGCATCTATGATTTATGGAAACACCATCACTGGAAAGAGAGGTCTTGGTTTTACAAAAACGATTGCTGAAAGTAAAGCTGTTAATTCTGATGTTTTATGAATTGTTTGTGCTAAGAAAGGTCACTCTGAACTATGTTGTCTAATGGTAAAATCTGAACAAGATCTGAGAGCTGTTAAGACTAATAAACCTAGACCCAATCAGTTCTCGGTACCAAAAGATCAAATTGTCTATGTTGCAGATATTCTAAGCAACCAGAATGAGACACCAACAATGGTGCCTGGACAATGGATGTTGGCAATGCATAAGCAGAAGAAGGTTTATGTTCCTGCTACAACCAGGCAAAGGCAATCTGAGTCTGATGGAAGAAGGTCTGGTCAACGCAACCAGAACCAGAATCAGAATAGCAACTGGAACCAGAACCAGAACTGGAACCAGTATCAGAATCACATAAACTGGAACCAGAACCAGAACTGGAACCAGTATCAGAAGCACATAAACTGGAACCAGAACCAAACCAACACTGGAACCAGAATCAGAATCAATACTAGAACCAAAACCACCAGAATTACCAGATTCATCAGAACCACCAGATTCACCCAAATCACCAGAATCATCAAGCTTATTAGACTCACAGGATTCATCAAAATTACTAGAACCAAAACATGTTCCAAGATCATCAGAGGAACATGGTTTATCGACCAAAGCAAAATCAAGGAAACTGCTCAAACAGGCCAGAAGCAGAACTGGGTCTGATTGGCTTGAACAGAAGCTGAGTCTGACTCTGACTCTGAAGCAAGGTCTGATCAGCAACACAAAACTTGGTATCTTGATAGAGGATTCTCCAAACACATGACAGGAGACAAATCCATGTTTTTGAATCTGACTATGAAGAATGGAGGCAAAGTTTCCTTTGGAGGAAACCAGAAAGGTCAGATTATTGGTACAGGAACTGTTGGTAACACTTCTTTATTGGAACCAAGTTGGTTCTAAGTACTTAGGATTTTGAGGTCTACAAAAGCACTCCATGTAATCTTATTTTGTACCTTGAATTATTACATTACATGCCACCAGAAAATGAAGTTTCCAGAGGCAGAAGATGAAGAAACCAGAAAATGCATCTAGAAGGTACCAGAGGATGCATCCTGGAATTACCAGAGTATATCTTTGCTGGCCCAGATCAGAAGGAAGCAAAGTCAGAAGGAGACCTGAACCAGACCAGAAGGAAGCCTGCCAGAGGGAGACTTGATCCAGACCAGAAGGAATCGTAAGTCAGACTTAGTCCAAAAGTTATTCTGACTAGAAGATGGCCTAGCAGTGAAATGATAAACAACCCAGACTTGATCCAGACTTAATCAGAGGATAAGTTAATGGGTCCAGAACAAGAGATTCAATTCAGATTTGACCCAAACCAGAAGATAGCATGGTTCAAGGTATGAAACTAAGTCCAGACCAAAAGAAATGACTTCCAGATATGATCCAAATCAGAAGGTAAAATATCCAGAATAAAATATTATTTGTCCAGATTTAATTTCAGTTTAACCTAGACCAAGTCCAGAATTGGTCCATATCAGAGGGAAGATATTCAGATCAATGGTCCAGATTTAAGTATATGGCCCAATGTTGGCCGAAATCAGAAGGTAAGAATGTGTGGTCCAGCATTGGCCGAGATCAGAGGATCACAGCAGATCAGTTTGCTAGACCAGGTTGACCGAGATTAGAAGATCATAAAGTGTGGTCCAGGGTTGGCCGAAATCAGAGGATCACAACAGATCACTTAGTATGGTCCAGATGTGGACTAGCGCAGAAGATCAAACGGTCCAGATTTAATCATGAGGATTAACGGTGAAGATTTAATTAAATTTGATCAAAGTATTAAAAGGATTTATTACAAAAATAAGTTGAAGTCGTATGGGAGTTCTTAAGCTGTTGGCGGGAAGAAATTAAAGACACGATTGACCAGTTATTTTTGAAAGCAAATCTGAAGCTTAAAAAGATATGTTTTTTATTTAAGTGAAGTCTGATTGGTCAAGATAGTTTTGCAAGAGAATCCAGCAAGATACAGCTCGAAATTAAGCTTGGAAGAGACCCTAATCTGCATCTATAAAATGAGGCTCAAGGCAGAATACTTAGTATCGAAAATCACAAAAGAGTCAAACACTTTGAAAAGCAAACACTCATGTTTTCAGTGAGGTTAATTGTGAGTTTCAGCTTTCAAGAATCAAGCACTCGTGTTATTTTCTTTCCCTTGTGTTAGATCTAAGTGTTTGAAGTAGAGTCTACAATCTGAGGGAGTCAGAAGGGGTAGTAGATTACTTGGCAATTAGATTCAAGGCGTGTAGACTCTACTTCAATAACTTAGATCTAACACAAGGGAAAGAAAATAACACGAGTGCTTGCTTCTTGAAAGCAGGAACTCACAATTAACCTCACTGAAAACTTGAGTGTTTGCTTTGGAAGTGTATGACTCTTTTGTGATTTTCGATCCTAAGTATTCTGCCTTGAGCCTCCTTTTAAAGATGCAAATTAGGGCCTCTTCCAAGCTTAATTTCGAGCTGTATCTTGCTGGATTCTCTTGCAAAAGTATCTTGATCAATCGGGCTTCACTTAAATAAAAAACATATCTTTTTTATGCTTCAGATTTTCTTTCAAAAATAGCTGGCCAATCATGTCTTTAGTTTCTTCCCGCCAACAGCTCCTGATCTTTCATACAACTTCACTTTACTTTTGTAACAAATCCTTTAATACTTTGATCAAAATAAATTAAAATCTCCACCGTTAATCCTCATGATTAAATCTGGACCATTTCATCTTTTGCGCTAGTCCACATCTGGACCATACTAAGTGATCTGTTGTGATCCTCTGATTTCGGCCAACACTGGGCCGTGGTCTGATCTGTAGTGATCCTCTGATCTCGGCCACTACTGGACCACACATTCTGACCTTCTGATTTGGGCCAACACTGGGCCATGGTCTGATCTTCTGATCTCGGCCAACATTGGGCCATATACCCAAATCTGGACCATCGATCTGAATATCTTCCCTCTGATCTGGATCAATTCTGGACTTGGTCTGGATTAAACTGAAATTAAATCTGGACAAATAATATTTCAGTCTGGACTTTTTACCTTCTGTTTTGAATCAGTTATGGAGATCATTTCTTCTGGTCTGGACTTAGTTTCATACCCTGAACCATGCTATCTTCTGGTCTGGGTCAAATCTGGATTAATTCCTTTGTTCTGGACCCATTAATTTACCCTCTGATTAAGTTTGGATCAAGTCTGGGCTGTTTATTATTTCACTTCCAGGCCATCTTCTGGTCAGAATAACTTCTGGGATAAATCTCACATTTGATTCCTTCTGGTCTGGATCAAGTCTCCCTCTGGCAGGCTTCCTTCTGGTCTGGTCCAAGTCTCCTTTTGACTTTGCTTCCTTCTGATCTGGGACAACAAAGATATCTTCTGGTGATGCTTTGACATCCTGAAGTATCTTCTGGTACCTTCAGGATTCAATCTCTGGAATCCTTTGATCTTTTGCTTCTGATTACTTCAGCTTCTGGTGGCATTTAATTTAATAATTCAAGGTACAAAATAAGATTACATTGAGTGCTTTTGTAAACATCAAAATCCTAAGTACTTAGAACCAACTTGGTTCCAACAATCTCCCCCTTTTTGATGATGACAAAACATTAACTTATTTTGCTAGCTTGTAACTCGAAGTACTTGAAATACTCCCCCTCAGACCAATCTCTCCCCCTAAATCTGATACTGGCTTTTTCTTCTCCTTTTCAACTCCTTCTCTTTTCACTCTTTCTTTTCTTTTCATCTCCTCTCCTTTTCAACAACTTCTTTATTCTCTTTTTCTTTTCTCCCTTCACATAGCCTCTCCTTTTCAACTCCTTCTTTTTTCACTCTTTCTTTTTCTCTCTTTATTTTTCTCTCTCCCTCTTTCCTCTCCTTTTCAACTTCTTCTCTTTTTCATTCTTTCTTTTTCTCTCTCCCTGATTCTTCTCCTTTTCAACTCCTTCTCTTTTCATCTCTTTCTTTTTCTCTCCTCCTTTCTTTTTATCTCTCTTTTTCTACTTATTTCTCCTTTTTCTCTCTCTCCCCCTTTTTGTCATCAGCCAAAAAAGAGGTCCTAATATTTTTGTATTTTTTTTTCTCTTAACAAATTACAGAAAGTAAAACAGAAAATAAAAGACAAAAAATAAAATTACAAGAAACATAAAAACTCCTAAGATGACTACTTGAGCTAGTCAAATATGGAGGTAATGCTGAGATGCTTCTTAATGAACTCGAACCTATCTTTAGGTAGTGCTTTGGTGAAGATGTCAGCCCATTGATGATCAGTGTCCACAAACTAGATGCTTAAAGTCCCTTTTTGAACATGGTCCCTAATGAAATGGTGTTTTATTTCAACGTGTTTGGCTCTAGAGTGTAAGATAGGGTTCTTGGTTAGGTTTATGGCTGAAGTGTTATCACAGAACAAAGGGATATTGGTTTCAAAGATGTAGTAATCTTCAAGTTGATGTTTCATCCAGAGTAACTGTGAACTGCATCCTGCTGCTGATATATACTCAACTTCAGCTGTTGACATGGCAATGGTGTTTTGTCTTTTGCTTGACCAAGAGATCAAATTATCACCTAAGAAAGTGCAATTGCCACTTGTACTTTTCCTTTCCAGCTTGTCTCCAACATAGTCGGAATCACAAAAACCTCTGAGTTTGTAGGTGGGGGTTTTCTTGTATAACAAAGTAAGGTTGGTGGTTCCTTTAAGGTATCTCAAAATTCGTTTGACAGCAGTTAAATGAGATTCGCTAGGGTCAGCTTGAAAACGGGCACAAATTCAAACACTAAACAAGATGTCAGGTCTAGAAGCAGTTAAATAAAGAAGGGATCCAATCATACCTCTGTATGTTTTCTGGTATACTTTTTGGCTGGTTTTATCTTTCTCAAGTAAGCAGGTTGGGTGCATGGGGGTCGCCATAGGCTTACATTCACTCATTTTGAACTTTTTAAGAAGTTCTTTAGTATATTTAGATTGGTGAATGAGTATACCTGATTTACCTTGGTGAATCTGAATTCCCAGGAAGAACTTGACTTCTCCCATCATGCTCATTTGGAACTCTTTCTGCATTAGGTCAGACAACTCTTTGCACAAAGTGCCATTAGTCGATCCAAATATGATATCATCAACATGAACTTGAATAATCAAAATATCATATTTAATGGATTTCCTAAATAAAGTATTATCAATCTGGCCTCTATTAAATTCATTCTTAAGTAGAAAGTTACTAAGTCTGTCATACCATGCCCTTGGTGCTCGTTTTAAACCATATAAAGATTTTTTAAGTTTAAAAACATGGTCTGGAAAATCAGAGTTTTTAAATCCAGGGGGCTGTTTGACATAGACTTCCTCACTTATATAGCCATTTAAGAATGCACATTTAACATCCATTTCATACAGCATTATATCATGATTAGCAGCAAATGATAAGAGAATTCTAATTGCTTCTAACCTGACCACTGGAGCAAAAGTCTCAGTGTAATCTATACCTTCTTGTTGACTGTATCCTTGAGCTACAAATTCACCCTTTTCATTGAATTTGTTTCTGAACACCTACTTGGTTCCAATAATGTTTTTGTTTGGTCTGGATACCAGATCCCAAACATCATTCCTATGGAATTCATTCAGCTCTTCTTGCATTGCAAGTATCCAACCTTCCTCTGCCAAAGCTTCATCAACATTGCTTGGTTCGCATCAACTTCTGGTTCTGGAAGGTCTGTAACAGCTTCTGATTCTAATAAATCAGCTTCTGGTTCTGGTAAATCTGTAACAGCTTCAGATTCTCGTAAATATCCAGATTTCTCTTCTAACTTATCTTGGCTATTTCTGACTTGATCAAATTTATCTTTTGAAGATTTGTCATGCGTTGCTGACTTGCTTGTATCCTTTACCTTTCCAAGTACTTCTGTTTCTTGTGCTTCTGCTCCCTTTGGTTCTGGTGAACCTGCAATATTTTTATCTTGCTTTGATTTGTCAAGATCAAGCAGTTTGTCATATTACATAATGCAAATCAAATAATTTAAAATTGAACTCAATACAGCCAAACCATTAATTCTGCTTCTGGTGGTTTCTGCTTATTTTTGAAACCACTGGAATGCTGTTTCTGCTGAGGTGTTCAATTCGTGTGAATCACCTGGTTCCTATGACAGTTTGAAAACCTGCAGAATACTTATCTAGCTTTGATTTGTTAAGATCAAGCTTCTTGTTATCACAGTAAACCTAAATATCAAATAATAATAGTATTTACAGCAAGATGTAACCTCTATGTCAGTAGTTTCAGTTTTACTCTGAAAAACCTGTTGCTTCTGATTTTCAGATTTCGGATATGTATGTTCTGTGATTACATGGTTTGGATTAAGGGATTTGAATTTCCTTCCAGGTTTGTAGTCTTGATGAATCTCATTGGAGTGTTTGAAGAACTCTCCTGATTCTGATTCCTCTCTTTCTGCTTTGGCTGATACACCATGTTCCTCTGGTGATTCTGGAACTTATGGTGATTTTGGTGATTACACTGATTCTGGTAATTATGCTGGTTCTGGTTCGAGTTCTGGTACTGATTTAGATTCTAGTTCCAGTGTTGGTTCTGGTTCCAGTTCTTGTGCCTCTGATTCTGGTTCCAGTTCCTGTACCTCTGATACTGGTTCCAGTTCTGGTTCTGGTTCCAGTTCCTATTCCTCTTATACTGGTTCCAGTTCCTGTTCTGATTCATGTGATATCTTTGATATTTCCTGTTCCTCCTATGATTCTGGTTCTGGTTCTGATAGGTATTGTGTTGACTAATTCTTCTACTACCAGAGTCACTTGGCTTCTGTTTGGTAGATGTTGGAACATAAACCTTCTTCTACTTGTGCATTGCCAACATCCATTGTCCATGCACCATTGTTGGTGTCTCCTTCTGGTTGCTCAGAATATCTGCAACATAGACAATTTAATCTTTTGGTACCCAGAACTGATTGGGTCCAGGTTTGTTAGTCATAACAGCTCTCTGATCTTGTTCAGATTTTACCATTGGACAAGATAGTTCAGAGTGACCTTTCTTAGCACAAACAATGCATAAAACATCAGAATGAACAGCTTTACTTTCAGTAATCGTTTCTGTAAAACCAAGACCTCTCTTTCCAGTGTTACGTTTCCATAAATCATTGATGCATATTTACTTCTTTCCATTCGATTAGAAATAAAGTTTTGAAAAAATTGTTCATGCATATCAGATTCACAAACAGTTTTGGAAGTGGAACATATATTACTTTTGAGAGTTTGGTTTTCAGATTTGAGTCTTGCAACTTCAGTTTTAAAATCTTTGTTTTCAGTTGCATACTCAGAATTTTGATTTTTTAAAACTTGGACTTCTTTGGTTAGATGTTTCTTATCTTCCTTATGAGTTTTCAGTTTTAAAGACATCTTATTGTTTGCATTTAACAAGTCTTCTACAACATCAATTAATTCAGATTAAGAGATATCAGAAAATAACTTATCGTCTTCATCTTCTGAATCTGTTCCATAGCCTGAGCTGTATCCAGAACTTGAGTTGGTATGAGCCATCAGAGATAGAATTGCTTCCTCTGATGTGCTTCCAGACTTGCTTGAATGACTACTTCAATCATTCTTCCTTCTGCCTTCTTTCCTTCCTGAAATCGTGCATTTATGAGGTCTAGAAGCAGACCTGATGTGTGCCATCTTTGCTGTTTGTGCCTCTTCTTCATCAGACAATTCTTCTTCTGATTCTGATATATCCCATGCAGCCATCAGACCCTTCTTTCTGAATCTGGAACTCTTCTTGTGCTGTTTGCCTTTTTCCAGATTTGGACATTCTAACTTGATATGTCCAGGTTCATTACATCCATAACAGATGATGTTCTTCTTATCAGATTCTTCCTTATCTTTGCTGTTATGTTTCTTCTTGGAGCTTCTTCTCTTCCTGTTTTCCCATATCTTAACCATCTTTTTGGTAAAGTAAGCCATATCATCACAGTCACTATCACTATCCTCTGATTCTGATGCTGCCCTTGCAGCTTTCTTCTGTTTCGACTTCAGAGCTAGATTCTTCTTCTTCTTTGGTTCATATGCATTCAGTTCTATTTCATGAGACATGAGGGAGCTGATCAGATCTTCAAGCTTCAAGGTATTCAGATCCCTAGCTTCCTGTACTGCAGTAACCTTTGGTCTCCATTTGGCTGGTAAACTTCTGAGGATCTTCTTTACATGATCTGCAGTGGTGTAGCTTTTCTTTAATACTTTTAAACCTGATACTAGAATCTGGAATCTGCTGAACATTGCTTCAATGTCTTCATCCTCTTCCATCTTGAACAGCTTATACTGTTTGACCAGTATGTTAGCCCTTGCTTCTTGAACCTGCTGGCTTCCATCATGGGTCAGAACCAGACTGTTGAATATGCTCTTTGCTGTTTCTTTATCTGTGCATCTATCAAATTCCTTGAATGTGATTGCACTGATCATGATGTTTCTGGACTTGTGATGAAGTTTGTATAATCTGCTTTGATTTGGTTTCATATCATCCATGTCTAGTTCTTTAGTTGGATCTTCTAGATCAGTAGGTGCAGTGTATCCTTTGACTACCATCTTCCATAATTCAGGATCTTGAGATATGAAGAAACTTCATATTCTATCCTTCCAATATTCAAACCTTTCTCCATCAAACAGTGGTGGTCTGTTGATGTTGCCTCCCATAATCATCTCTGGATTCTGCCATGTTGAACCCCTTGGACCTTTCCTCAAACACTGTTAAGTGCTCAGCCTTGAGACAGAGCTCTGATGCCAATTGAAGGTGCAAACACAAGAAAGGGGGTTGAATTGTGTTTGACTAACTTGAATACTTTTTCTGTTTTTTCAATTTTAAAACAAAACATGATGTATGAATAAAACAGAGTTAGCAGCGGATATAAAGTAAAAATAAAACACAGAATTTTTATACTGGTTCATCGTTAACGAGGCTACGTCCAGTCCCTTCACCTTAAAGGATTTCACTAATTCAAACCTTGAATTACAACAATTCCGCTGACCCTGCAAGTCAATTTTCTCAAACAGTCTAACAATCCTAGACTCTTGAGGAATACAGCACCTTGACTTCCTAAGTCAAGTCTTCTCCTGCCAATCTGACAACCCCAGATTGTAGAAGGAATTACAACGCCTTAAATCTAATTGCCAAGTAATCTGCTACCCCTTCTGATTCCCTCAGATTGTAGACTCTACTTCAACAACTTAGATCTAACACAAGGGAAAGAAAATAACACGAGTGCTTGCTTTTTGAAAGCTGGAACTCACAATTAACCTCACTGAAAACTTGAGTGTTTTCTTTGGAAGTGTATGACTCTTTTGTGATTTTCGATCCTAAGTATTCTGCCTTGAGCCTCCTTTTATAGATGCGAATTAGGGCCTCTTCCAAGCTTAATTTCGAGTTGTATCATGCTGGATTCTCTTGCAAAAATATCTTGACCAATCGAGCTTCACTTAAATAAAAAACATATCTTTTTTATGCTTCAGATTTTCTTTCAAAAATAACTGGCCAATCATGTCTTTAGTTTCTTCCCGCCAACAGCTCCTGATCTTCCATACGACTTCACTTTAATTAAATCTGGACAAATAATATTTCAGTCTGGACTTTTTACCTTCTGTTTTGAATCAGTTCTGGATCAATTCTGGAGATCATTTCTTCTGGTCTGGACTTAGTTTCATACCCTGAACCATGCTATCTTCTGGTCTGGGTCAAATCTGGATTAATTCCTTTGTTCTGGACCCATTAATTTACCCTCTGATTAAGTCTAGATCAAGTCTGGGCTGTTTATTATTTCACTTCCAGGCCATCTTCAGGTCAGAATAACTTCTGGAATAAATCTCACATTTGATTCCTTTTGGTCTGGATCAAGTCTCCCTCTGGCAGGCTTCCTTCTGGTCTGGTCCAGGTCTCCTTCTAACTTTGCTTCCTTCTGATTTGGGACAGCAAAGATATCTTCTGGTGATGTTTTGACATCCTGGAGTATCTTCTGGTACCTTCAGGATTCAATCTCTGGAATCCTTTGATCTTCTGCTTCTGATTACTTCAGCTTCTGGTGGCATTTAAGTTAATAATTCAAAGTACAAAATAAGATTACATTTAGTGCTTTTGTAAACATCAAAATCCTAAGTACTTAGAACCAACTTGGTTCCAACAAGTCTTCTCACACAGTCTAACAATCCTAGACTTTTGAGGAATACATCACCTTGACTTCTTAAGTCAAGTCTTCTCCTACCAATCTGAAAACCCCAGATCATAGAAGGAATTACAATGCCTTGAATCTAATTGCTAAGTAATTTGCTACCCCTTCTGACTCCCTCAGATTGTAGACTCTACTTCAACAACTTAGATCTAACACAAGGGAAAGAAAATAACACGAGTACTTGCTTCTGGAAAGCTGGAACTCACAATTAACCTCACTGAAAACTTGAGTGTTTGCTTTTGGAAGTGTATGACTCTTTTGTGATTTTCGATGCAAAGTATTCTGCCTTGGGCCTCCTTTTATAGATGTAGATTAGGGCCTCTTCCAAGCTTAATTTCGAGCTGTATCTTGCTGGATTCTCTTGCAAAAATATATTGACCAATCGGGCTTCACTTAACTAAAAAACATATCTTTTTAAGCTTCAGATTTGCTTTAAAAAATAACTGGCCAATCCTGTCTTTAATTAATTCTAGAACAAATCTTTCTTCCCGCCAATAGCTTCTGAACTCCCATACGACTTCACTTTATTTTTGTAACAAATCCTTTTAATACTTTGATCAAATTTAATTAAATCTCCACCGTTAATCATCATGATTAAATCTAAACCCTTTGATGTTCTGCTCTCGTCCACATTTGGACCATACTAAGTGATCTGCTGTGATCCTCTGATTTCAGCCAACCATGGACCACACTTACTGATTTTTTGATCTTCTGATCTCAGCCATCCTGGACTTGCAAACTGATCTGCTGTGATTCTTTGATCTCGGCCAATGATGGACCACACGTTTTGTCCTTCTAATTTCGGCCAACACTGGGCCATGATCTGATCTCGGCCAACACTGGGCCATATACTTAAATCTTGACAATTGATCTGAACCTTTTCCCTCTAATCTGGACCAATTCTGAACTGGGTCTGGATTGAACTAAAATTAAATCTGGACAAAGGATATTTAATTCTGAACATTTACCTCTTGATCTGGATCAGGTCTGGATTAAATCTGGACATCATTTCTTCTGATCTTGACTGAGTTTCATACTCTAAACCATGCTATCTTCTGCTCTGAGTCAAATCTGGATTAAATCTCTTGTTCTGGACCCATTAATTTATCCTCTGATTAAGTCTGGAACAAGTCTGGACTGTTTATCATTTCACTGCCAGGGCATCTTCTGGTCATAATAACTTCTGGACTAATTCTGACTTATAATTCCTTCTGGTCTGGATCAAGTCTCCCTCTGGTAGGCTTCCTTTTGGTCTGGTCCAAGTCTCCTTCTGAATTTGCTTCCTTCTTATTTGGGCCAGCAAAGATATCCTCTGGAACCTTTGTCTTCTGGTGGCATTTAATGTAATCTTTCTAAGTACAAAATAAGGTTACATGGAGTGCTTTTGTAAACATCAAAATCCTAAGTACTTAGAACCAACTTGGTTCTAATAATCTCCCCCTAAGTCTAATACTAACTTTTTCTTCTCCTTTTCAAGTCCTTCTTAAATCACTCTTTCTTTTCTTCTCTTCTCCTCTGCTATTCAACTCCTTCTCTTTTCACTCTTTCTTTTTCTCTCGTTATTTTTCTTCTCCCTGATTCTTCTCCTTTTCAACTCCTTCTCTTTTCATCTCTTTCTTTTTCGCTTCTCCTTTCTTTTTATCTCTCATTTTCTACTTATTTCTCCTTTTTCTCTATCTCTCCCTCTTTTTGTCATCAGCCAAAAAGAGGTCCTACTATTTTTATATTTTTGTTTTTCTCTTTGCAAAGTACAGAAATTAAAAACAAA
This sequence comes from Cicer cuneatum, assembly GCA_037974295.1. Classification (NCBI taxonomy): domain Eukaryota; kingdom Viridiplantae; phylum Streptophyta; class Magnoliopsida; order Fabales; family Fabaceae; genus Cicer; species Cicer cuneatum. Next base: position 27,023,487 of record JBBPBO010000002.1, on the reverse strand, counting down.
AAATAAAAGACATAAATTAAAATTACAAGAAAATTAAAAACTCCTAAGAAGACTACTTGAGCTAGTCAGATATGGAGATAATGTTGAGATGCTTCTTGATGAACTCGAACTTGTCTTCAGGTAATGCTTTGGTGAAGATGTCAACCCATTGATGATCAGTGTCCACAAACTGGATGCTTAAAGTCCCTTTTTGAACATGGTCCCTAATGAAATGGTGTTTTATTTCAATGTGTTTGGCTCTAAAGTGTAAGATAGGGTTCTTGGTTAGGTTTATGGCTGAAGTGTTATCACAAAATAAAGGGATATTGGTTTCAAAGATGTTGTAATCTTCAAGTTGGTGTTTCATCCAGATTAATTGTGAGCTGCATCCTGTTGCTGATATATACTCAGTTTCGGCTGTTGACATAGCAATGGTGCTTTGTCCTTTGCTTGAACAAGAGATCAAATTATCACCTAAGAAGGTGCAGTTGTCGCTTGTACTTTTCCTTTCGAGCTTGTCTCCAGCATAGTTAGAATCACAGAAACCTGAGTTTGTAGGTGGGGGTATTCTTGTATAATAGGGTAAGGTTGGTGGTTCCTTTAAGGTATCTCAGATTTCGTTTGACAACAATTAAATGGGATTCCCTAGGGTCAGCTTGAAAACAGGCACAGACACAAACACTAAACAGAATGTCAGGTCTAGAAGCAGTTAAATAAAGAAGGGATCCAATCATACCTCTGTATGTTTTCTGGTCTACCTTTTGGCTGGTTTCATCTTTCTCAAGTGAGCAGGTTGGGTGCATGGGGGTGGCCATAGGCTTACATTCACTCATTTTGAACTTGTTAAGAAGTTCATTAGTGTATTTAGATTGGCGAATGAGTATACCTGATTTACCTTGATGAATCTGAATTCCCAGGAAGAACTTAAGTTCTCCATCATGCTCATTTGGAACTCTTTCTGCATTAGGTCAGAAAACTCTTTGCACAAAGTGCCATTAGTCGATCCAAATATGATATCATCAACATAAACTTGAATAATCAAAATATCATTTTTAATGAATTTCCTAAATAGAGTATTATCAATCTGACCTCTATTAAATTCATTCTTAAGTAGAAAGTTACTAAGTCTGTCATACCATGCCCTTAGTGCTTGTTTTAAACGATATAAAGATTTCTTAAGTTTAAAAACATGGTTTGGAAAATCTGGATTTTCAAATCCAGGGGGCTGTTTGACATAGACTTCCTCACTTATATAGCCATTTAAAAATGCACTTTTAACATCTATTTGATACAGCATTATATCATGATTAGCAGCAATTGATAAACGAATTCTAATTGCTTCTAACCTAGCCACTGGAGCAAAAGTCTCAGTGTAATCTATACCTTCCTGCTGATTGTATCCTTGAGCTACAAGTCTGGCTTTGTTCCTTACCACTTCACCTTTTTCATTGAGTTTATTCCTGAACACCCACTTGGTTCCAATAATGTTTTTGTTTGGTCTGGATACGAGATCCCAAACATCATTGCTTTGGAATTCATTTAGCTATTCTTGCATTGCAAGTATCCAACCTTCCTCTGCCAAAGCTTCATCAACATTGCTTGGTTCAATTGTTGAGAGTAAACCAAATAGACTAGTTTCTCTACTTGATGATCTGGTCTTTAAAGGTTCTGCTGCACTGCCAATAATGAGAGATTCTGGATGTGAAGACTTGTACTTCCATCCATTCTTTCCCTCTGACTTGTTTTCAAAGTCAGCGTGTTCTTCTTCATCTTGATCTTTCTCAGATTTTGCTGCTGGTTCCTGTGCCTCTGGTTCACCTGCAATTTCCTCATCTTGCTTTGACTTTTCAGAGTCAAGCTGCTTATCATCAAACTTAATGTGGATTGATTCTTCCACAGTGTTAGTTTCATTGTTAAACACTCTATAAGCTTTTGATCTCTCAGAGTAGCCAATATAGATACAATTTTAAGATCTAGAATCAAACTTAGCTAGGTTATCTTTAGTGTTCAACATAAAAAAATGCAGCCAAATTGCTTAAAGTAGGAAATATTGGGTTTCTTACCTTTCCACAGTTCATAGGGAGTTTTATTTAAGATGGACCTAATGTAGATTCTATTCTGAATGTTGCAGGCTGTGTTGACAGGTTCGGCCCAAAGGTAGGTGGCAACCTTAATATCTTTCAGCATGGTTCTGGCCATCTCCTGCAGTGATCTGTTCTTCCTTTCTACCACTCCATTCTATTGAGGTGTTATGGGGGATGAGAAGTTGTGAGAGATGCCATTCTCATCACAGAATTCTTCAAAATACTTGTTCTCGAATTCACCTCCATGATCACTTCTAATGGTTATGATCTTAATACCCTGTTCATTCATAACTTGCTTACAAAAAGAAATAAATACTCTGTGAGATTCATCTTTGTTCGTTAAAATTTTTACCCAAGTCCACCTTGAGTAATCATCAACAATTACAAAACCATATTTCTTACCACTGAGAGAAGCTGTTTGAATAGGACCAAACAGATCTAAGTGAAGCAGTTCAAGTGGTTGAGAGGTAGAAACACATTTTTTAGTTTTAAAAGAGCTTTTAGTTTGTTTACCTCTTTGACATGCTTCACACAGAATCTCAGTTTTGGAACTTACCTTGGGAAGCCCTCTTACTAACTGGAGTTTGCTCAATTCAGATATAATCCTAGGGTTTGCATGCCCTAACCTTTTGTGCCAAATCAGATTCTGCTCACTCACAGACAATAAGCATTTAATCTGTTGCTTTGCAAGACTGAACAGATCAATTTTATAAACATTATCCTTCCTAGTGCCAATAAATAAAATCGACCCATCAAGTTGACTAACAGCTTTGCAAGTATTTTGATTAAAGATAACATCATAATTGCAATCACTTAATTGACTTATGCTCAGAAGATTATGTTTCAGCCCTTTAACTAGCAACACATTTTTAATAGACAGGGAAATAGAAGTGTTACCAATAGTTCCTGTACCAATAATCTGACCTTTCTGGTTTCCTCCAAAGGAAACTCTGCCTCCATTCTTCATAGTCAGATCCAAAAACATAGATTTGTCTCTTGTCATGTGTTTGGAGCATCCACTGTCAAGATACCAAGCTTTGTGTTGCTGAACAGACCTTGCCTTTTCTCTGTCAGAATCAGAGTCAGAGTCATGAGTTAATTAAAGAACAACAACATAAAAGTGAAGTGTATTGTAATAATAAAAAGAAGATAATTAAAGTTGCATTGAAAACTATAAGTAACATTTTATGAGATAATTTTTTTTACAAATGCAAAAATTAATTTCAGAGGAAATAATATTTTAAAAAATATCTCATAGCCCACTTGGATGAAATCCGTCAATTAAATTTCAATGAACCAATTATAATCACATTCACGTTCAATGGTAATTTTAAGGCAAATTGTTAGATAAATAAAAATAAAAAAAAAACATTTTTAAGTGCATTTTTTAAAGATTCCTTCTACATGTTTAATGAACTCATAATTTAATCATGGACTGATTATTCAAGATGTGAGAAATCGATGAGATATCAATCAATGTTGTGTTGAGGTTCTGAATAACGATTTTTTTTCAAGTACTAAAGATGGATTTTCTCTTTGTGCTATCTTACATGAGTTGCAGGGGTGTATTCTTCTTGAAGAGAGTGGTTCACATTGCCTTAGAGGGTGTTTCAAGGTACTGGTTCAGATTATTTAAGAAAGAAGGGATTGGAATACAAGTTTTTAACAATTGTTGATATCTTTTGTAAACGGTCTAATTGATAATAAACTGAGAAACACTCGTTCAATGAATGGGGGCTAAATGTACTATATATATCAAGACAAAGTAGAGAAACTAGTATAAATGAATTGTATTTTTCTCTTTTTCTTATCTCATTTAATTTATGTATTAACGTTCTTTACCAAATTTTTTTTTGGAATTTGGTGGGGCAAAAATATTGTTTCTCTTTCTCTTTACTCATTTAGGAATTTTGAAATAATTTCTGAAATAAAGGTGATCGAATTCTTTTGTAACTTATATCCAAAGCCTATTTGATGTTTGTAATTTCATACTGGGAGAATGTTCTGGTAGTCCAAAGAATGTTGTGTTCTTCATGGTTTTTTTTTGTCTTCTATTCTTAATGATTTTAAAGTGGTAGTTGATTTCTTCTGATTGCATTATGTGTGAATCATTATTTATATTTGTTAGAACAAAAACACGATTTTAAAAGAATAAATAGAGAAATCGTAAATAAGAACTCAAGACGTTTAGTAACAAAGTTTGGCCAAATGACGCCTATGTCTCCGACTACAGTTGTAGTTTTCTTTTATTAGATGAATGAATTAGGGTTTGCAGTGTAAATGTTGTGCTTAAATAGTAATAATATCCCTTAACCATACAACGGGGAGCTATTGCCCCCTGCACCCCCTAGTTGGCCCCACAACAATTAGCTAGGCCAAATCCCTCGATTGATACCACCTTTGCGCCATATTCAATAATCTCCACCTTGGCGAATATCAGACCCATATGAAGATTTACTACATGATGCTCACATCCTGACAACTAGGGGGTACAACTCCTACTTAACACTAAAAAAACAAGTAACAAGTCCAAGCAATGCTTGAACTTGTCTTCAATCAAATGTCTTGTAAGACAATAAGCCAAACAAATGGATCCATACTTTTTACTGGCAAAAGGAAAAACAACATCTACAAATAAACTTATCTAATTTAAATAAACAAGAGGTCAAGTGTTTTATGTCTGTAAATAAGGAACAACTAATCTGACACAAAATATTACGACATGCCAACTTGTGATAAATCTCAAAATTGAAAAGACTTATACTAGTCAGAGGCTTGCCAAATATGATGTACGAATCAAATGTTATTTGTGAGGCATGTTAGAAAGGAAAACAAACAAATTCTTCTTTTTCTTCTAAAAACTTTGTTTCCACTTCTAGACCACTTGAAGTTTTACATCTTAATCTATTTGGCTCTATAAAGATTGCCTCTGTCAGTGGTAAAAAGTATGGACTCATTATTGTTGATGACTATTCCAGAAGGACCTGGGGAAAGTTTCTAAAACACAAGGATAAGTCACATAAGGTTTTCACTATCTTTTGCAAATCAGTGCAAAATGAAAATGGTTTCTATATAGCAATGTTTTGCAGTGATCTTGAGGGTGAATTTGAAAATAAACGATTTCAAAACATCTGTGAAGATAATGATATTTTACATAACTTTTGCTCCTCTAGAACACCTTAATAGAACGATGTTTTAGAAAGGAAAAAAAAACCTCTTCAGGAGATGGCACGTACTGTGATTCACAAAAGGAATGTTGCCAAGCGCTTTTGGGCAGAAGCAGTGAACACTGCATGTTATATTCAAAATAGAATCTATATTAGACATATGCTCAATACGACTCCTTATGAATTGCGGAAAGGAATAAAACCCAACATTTCAAATTTTCATTAGTTTGGTTGTACATGCGATATTTTGAGCACCAAAGACAATCTTGGCAAGTTTGACTCACAATATCAAAAATGCATCTTTTTGAGATACTCTGAAAGGTGTAAAGCCTACAACATGTACAACAAATAAACATTGATTGTCGAGGAATCAATCCATGTCAAGTTTGATGACAAAATGATTGACCAGTATGATGTATGATTTGAAATAAGTCAATGCTCCGAAGAAGACAAAACATTTGCACATCCTCAAAATGAACATATTGAATCTACTACTTGTCTGAAGGTTTATTAGGTATGCTCTTATCATTGTATCCTCTACTTTCTTGTCTTCACACCAAGATACGCCGAATCAATTACAAGTATATGTTATGGAAATTTTTCTATGGCAAATCAATCTCAAAAGATATGATATGAAACTTCATGATTTATGCTGATTGATTGCAATCAAGATAATGCCATAAACCCTAAACGATCTCTATAAAAGGACATGCATTCCTCATTGGAAGGACTAGAAAATGCACAAGCTATAAGCACATACATCCTCCTCTACAACCTTACTCTTAAATCTTTTATTTTAATTAAGTGTTGAAATAAGTTTCTAAATTAATAAATTTTAAAACACTCTCTTGTGAGAGCTTTTTCATAAAACCTAAACCTATTATCGTGTAACCTACCCCATCAGTTGCTTCCTTCCTTAGCAACTTGATTGTACTAAGTTAAAAGGTTGAGAATACTATAACACAATAAGTGTCACAAGTAGGTGATTAGTGAAAATGTAATTATGTAGTGAACTAGTGGGTTAAATCCTTCAGGTTGAAGGGATTGGACGTAGCTACCATGTTGGTGGTGAACTAGGATAAATCATCTGTGTTATTCTATAAAGCCAGATCCTTCATGATGAATGTTATTGTAACACCCCAAACCTTCCGCGTTATCGACGATGCTACTCAGTCTTGATCAATTGATAGTGGGAATGTGATGAAGCGGTACTTATCCCCCAGGTACCGGGCTCGATTCCCACGGAAGGCAAAAACTCACTATTTCCACTAGGTGGTTAGGGGGGGTGAGAAGACTGAGTAGCATCGCCGATAACACGGAAGGGTCGGGGTGTTACAATTATCACCTTCTAAGAGTTTGAAAAATGCAGTAATGAAGAAACAACAAATAACATATTTGATACTTTACTTCTCAACTATGAAGGAAACAAACAGGGACAAAAACCTAAACCAAATCTACTTGTTAGAAAGTATGAACTCTTCCAGATGGAATAAGATGAAGACATTGAGATAATGTTCTCTAGATTCCGAACTCTAGTTTCTGGACTGAAGGTTCTCCAAAAGAGCTACACTACCTCTGACATGTCAAGAAGATCCTCGGAAGTCTTCCTAGCAAATGGAGACCAAAGGTAACATTTATTCAAAAGGCTAAGGATCTAAACAAACTGTCTCTGGAAGAGTTAATGAGTTCACTCATATCCCATGAGATTGAACTGGTTGAAAATAAGCCCAAAAAAAAGTCAAAATCCTTGGCCCTCAAGTCAAAAGGAAAGAATATGATCCCAAGGCTCTACAAGCTACTGAAGACTCAGAGGAAAGTGAATTGGAAAATTAGAGTGAAGACTCAGGTGATGAAGAGCTTTCCTTTATCTCAAGAAAAATCCAAAGCATGTGGAACAACAAAAAGAAATATTTTCCCAAAAAGGATTTCAGACAGTCCCAAAATAGCAGAGAAGGAAATGGAAAATTAGACAAGAAAAGATTCATCTGCTAAGAGTGCAAAGAACTTCAAGAAAATTAGAATGTCTTAAACTTGAGAATTGAAAATCCTAGAGGAAAAACTTCAAGATAAAGAAGAAATATTTTATGGCTACTTGTAATGACTTTAATGAATCATCTGATGAAGATCAAGAGCATCCAAACATGGTTCTGATAACCGATACTTACTCTGAAGATGAATTTGTTGATCAAGAAATTGATGTTTTATATGACCTATCTCGTAATGAACATATAGATATGTTAAATGAGTTTCTCAACATAAATCATAAGGTTTCTTCGAAACTTAAGTCTCTTAGAAAAGCTCGTGATATCTCAACAAATAAATGCAATTCCCTTGAATAGTGGATGCTCACGACACATGACGGATGAAAAGTCTATGTTTTAGGACATGACCCTCAAGAACGGAGGATACGTAGGTTTTTGAGGTGAATTGAAGGGTAAGATCATTGGGTACGGCACAATAGGTAATGGTTCTCTTCCCACTATTAAAAATGTTTTTCTTGTAAAAGCACTAATGCATAACCTATTGAGCATAAGTCAATTAAGCGACATTGGTTATGATGTTGTCTTTAATCAAAAGTCATGTAAGGAAATAAGTCAAATAGATGGATCCATATCTCTATTCCGTACATATTCGTTTCTGAGTTTTTTGAAATAAATAAAACATATGGAGTTTTTGGAACTACAATTGATCTCTTTATTACATTAGCTAAAACTTATTTTTTTTCTTATTCGTTTCTACTCGCCAAAGGAAATGAAACGTTTACAAAATAAACTTATCTGACTTGAATAAGCAAAACGTAAAGTGTCTTATGTTTGTAAATGAGGAAAAACTAGTTTGACCCAAAAGATTATAACATGCCAATTTGAGGTTAATCTCAAAATTGAAAAGACTTGACATAGTCAGAGGCTTGCCAAATCTTATGTACGAATTAGATGTTCTTAGTGAGACATGTCAGACAGGGAAACAAACAAAATCTTCTTTTTCGTCTAAACACGTTGTTTCCACTTCTAGACCACTTGAACTTTTACATCTTGATTTATTTGGCCCTGTAAAGATTGCTTCTTTCAGTGGTAAAAAGTATAAACTCGTTATTGTTGATGACTATTTCAGATGGACATGTATAAAGTTTCTAAAAAACAAGATGAGTCGCATATGGTTTTCACTGCCTTATTCAAATAAATGCAAAATGAAAATATTTCTGTATAGCAACGATTCGTAGTAATCATAGGGGTGAATTTGAAAATAAAATTTTTGAAAACATCTTTGAAGAGAATGGAATTTTACATAATTTTTCCTCTCCTAGAACACCTCAACAGAACAGTGTTGTAGAAAAAAAAAATAGATCTCTTCAGGAAATGACACGTACCATGATTCACAATGTAAATGTTGCCAAGCACTTTACGATAGAATCTATACTAGACCTATTCCCAACAAGACTCCTTATGAACTGTGGAAAGGAATAAAACCCAACATTACATATTTTCATCATTTTGGTTGCACACGCTATATTTTGAACACCAAAGATAATCTTGGCAAATTTGATTCATGATCTCAAAAGTGCATCTTCTTGGGATACTCTAAAAGGTCTAAAGTCTATAGGGTATACAACAAAGAAATATTGATTGTTGAGGAATCAATCCATGTCAAGTTTGATGACAAAAAAATTGACCATAAAAGGTCAAAGCTAGATGTAGACTTTGCAGATCTACAAATTTCCGGGGAGCCATATATATCAGAGGCATCAACAATGTCAATTTATAGTGAATCATAAGATATGCCTGACAACTCAAATTAAAAGCATCAGGAATCCAAACATATATGGAAATACAAATCTTCTCATCTAGACTCTATGATCATAGGAAATGTAAATGATCCTCTCAAAACTAGATTCGCTCTTAAAGAAACGTCTATGTTTGAACTACTATCTGAAACTGAATCTACAACTATAGACGAACATTTATCAGATGATGGATGGATACTAGTTATGCAAGAAGAGTTGAATCAATTTAAAAGGAATGATGTATGGGATCTCGTCCCCAAGCCTAAAGAAAAGAAGTCAATAGAAACCAAGTGGATTTTGAGAAACAAACTGAATGAAAAAAGTGAGGTGGTTAGAAAAAAAGCTAGACTTGTAGCCAATGATACAATCAACAGGAAGGTGTTGATTACACTGAAACTTTTTCCCTTGTGGCAATGTTAGAGGCTATTAGACTTTTACTTTCTTTTGATGTATTTAACAAAATTACTCTATATCAAATGGATGTGAAAAGTGCTTTCTTAAATGGTTACATAAATGAAAAAGTGTATGTCAAACAACCTTGTGGCTTTGAGGATAATGAATTTCCATACTATGTTTTCAAACTAAATAAATCTTTGTACGGTCTAAATCAGGCTCCAAGAGCTTGGAATGATAGACTAAGCAACTTTTTATTAAACAATGATTTTGAAAGAGGTCAGGTTGACACCACTTTATTTAAAAAACAATCTAAGAATGACCTTCTCATTGTCCAAATATACGTTGATAATATTATTTTTGGTTCTACTAATGACAAGTTTTGCAAGAGTTTTCTAAGCTAATGCAGAATGAATTTTAAGTGAACACGACGGGAAAATTAATATTTATAGAGTACAAGTTGTGTTTAAATAGTAATAATAAGATTTAGATTACAATAATACTCCTGAACAATACTACAGGGAGCTATTGCCCCTCGCACATCCAATTGCCTCCACAACAATTAGCTGGGCCAAACTGTCCAATTGATATTACCAATACACACCATTATAGGGTTCAAGAAAAAATAAATATACTACCATTATATTTACCCTTAACATAATCATCATTTGCAATAACACTTTTTCCATTTAACCTAGGTTGATTTTGTTGTAGTGGCGCACAACTATCCTCCCTATCATGCTTCTGAATATCAGCACAATGAGGACATTTCGTAGACTCCCAAACTCCAGTTTTCATTACTTGATCAAACATGTAAAATAATGCTGAAGAAGGGTGTTGCATAGGTCCTTCGACTTGAATATCAATACCCACATCATTTGAAGATTGAACCTTTACAATCATAGATATTCCTATATCCATTTCTCTTTCACCAAAACATTTTCTACCATTCATAGCAAAGTAATGAGCTAGAGTTAACATATTTGGCGTTTGATCATCACCTTAGAACTTCTCTTCCAAGACAAGTAAACCACCCTTGCTCCTACTACCATAAACATAAACAATCGTTTTTATAGCCCCACCCCAACTTGTATTAATACATGTGTAATTAATTCCTTCAACTTTAAAGCTTCTATCTACTCGCAAAGGAAATAGAGTATCGCCAAGATTATAGGATGCACGTTTAGTTACTACACACAAATAATTGCCACTTGAACATATTTCATCAGTGAGTTCAAATCTTACTTGCGCAACTTTGTGATCTTTTCCAAAAAAACACTTGACTCCAAGATTACATTTTGATCCATTTATGGTGTATGACACATTCCACATCTTCCCATTATCTTGTTTACCCTCCCAATTTCTCTCCTTACAATCTGATTTTGTCGCATCAATGGTAGCATTACTTCCCAATTCAAGTTTGTATTTTGTGAAATGTTGTTTATCGAGAAGATTAAAACTTTGGAGATTGTTCCCCATGAGTATATGTTTGTTCTAAATCTGCTCCTATATTTATTTTTATGTGTCATATTGGAAATTTATAAATACATGGATTGATTAGAATCTTTCCATTGTAAATCAAACATAAGCGTTATTATTACGCATAGGTAAGACATATAGTTGAGTATAAGGATTTGGGATCTAGTTGCTTTTGACATGTTATTCCATTTCACCATCACAAGAATTTAAGGGGCGACTTCTTCTTAAAGATAGTGGTTCACATTATCTTGGAAGGTATTTCAAGAAAATGGTTCAAATTATCTTGTAAACATTCCAATTAAAAAATAAAAGAAGAAACTTTTATTGTCTGAAATTCAAATGTCTGGTATGCAACACTACAAGAATATCATGCCTTTGTGGCGGCTAAACGCCCCTACAAATGAGAAAAATGAGGTTTTTAGATCGCCACATAACAACATAGTTTGTGACTATTTATGCCACTACAAACTGTGTTGTTAGACCCAAAAAATTCTATTTGTGGCTGTTTTGGTCCTCACAAATGGATAACTTTATTAATTTTTTTGTTTAATTGCAAATTTAGGTACCTTTATTATTATCAATTCACGGAATTGGTCCCTCTATTTTAAAAGTCCACAATTTTGATCTGTTCCTCAAATTTTTTAACCAAAAAATGATGATTTGACCTATTTTTAATGATGTGACATTCAATTCTATCATATAGAATCATTTCAATGCATTAATTATTCATATATCATTAATTAAATTAAACATATGAAAAATTTCTGAAGTTAGAAATCTAAGTATGCACGGCGTTTTATTACAATTTCATGGGTTTTAATCATTTTACATTTTCGTATCATATGTCATGTTATTTAAAGCATCCCACGTCATCATTTTTTAGTTAAAAAATCAAAAGGGGACCAAAACTATCGACTTTTAAAATAGGAGGACCAATTTTGTAAATTAATAAAAATAGTGGGACTAAAACTGCCGTTAAATTTAATTTTTTTTAATAAATAAAAAATTAATACTAAAAAAATATAATATACATATTAAAAATTAATATTAATATAATGTGAAAAATGATAATATAATTTTCTTTTAGATAATATATATATATAAATGAAAACGTAATTTTAATATTAATTAAATTGTCAATATTGAATTAAATTGTTATTACTATACAAAATAAAATATTCCAAAATTAATAAATTATATCATACAAAACAAAAATAAAACACACCATATTGAAATAATAATATTTAAAAACATTCACACAAACTAAAAATAAAACTAGAAAAAATGATTGAAATACATCGATCATCGTAATAATTCCTCTGATCATTAGCTCCACTCCCTCCATAATTATTTGGATGAATAGTACCTGGCGACAAAAGTCCCTCAAAATTATTAATTAGTGGTATTGATGACAAGATGGTTTGAAATTGCATTTCATCTTCAAGTACACCACCATTAGTCGACGAAGCCATACCTAGTTGAAGTTAATTTAAATCTAGTCTAATTAAACCAACTGTTGGCATCATTGATCGATATGGAGTTTGATCTACTAGAGGTTGAGGAAATTGTTGTGAAAGAGATGACACATGCTGCTAATTATTAAAAGATTGTTGCTGATGGAATATTGGTTTTTGTTGTTTCTGCTAGAAGGCAGAGTTTGGAGGTTGTTATTGTTGCTGCTAGAAGTTTGGAGGCTATTGCTGCTACTGGAAATATTGGGAATATGCTATGAGAACATTAGTGGTTGTTGTTGTAAGTTCTAAGACCTTGGATATTGTTGTTGCTGCTGAGGCGGGAACTACCGGTGAAAAGTAGAAAGAAATTATTGAGATGAAAACTATTGCAATTAAAACTGTTGCTGTTGAAACTTTTGTTGTCAGTGTGCATTTAATTTTTCAAGTGCTACTTGTATCAACCATTGTGTTTTTTCTTCTTGCTCAGTAATCCGTTTTCCTTTAATTGTTCAACATTGTCAATAGATGTCGATGGATGATGAGATCAATCCGTACTAAGATAAGAAGAAGACTTTGTTGAGGCAAAAATCCTAAATTAAATGTTTTGATGATAATCAAATAAAGTAAATTAATCTTTTAATTATGATTCTAAAAATGTGTTGTTATTTAACATGTGCTTTTGAAAGAATTAATCAAATTTAGACATCAAACACAACAAAGATCAAATTAGAAGAAACAGATCAAATTGAAAGATCAAGGTTGTTCTGATTATTAAAACAAAAAAAGGAAGATCGATTTGGCTTTCACAGCATCTATCCAACAACGTTCTGGTTTACTAAAGAACAAAGCATTCTTGAAATCAAGATCAATATAGACTACGAAAGTACATCAAGATGCATGACAAATCACCAATATTTATTACAAAGGAACATAATTGTACACTCAAGAATACTTTGGACAGTTTCATCAAAAGCATCAACAAATCAAAGCAATGCTTAAAGAGTAAATAGTAAGATTAATCTTAAAAAATGTTGGCTTAGATAAGCAAGTACATCTTGGAAAAAAGAGGCACGACCCTGTAACACCCCGAGTTTTAAGACACAGCGCGAGTGTATATTTTTTTTTTAAATAAATAAGTAAAAGAATTTTCCAGATTTAATTCAAAAAGAATTAAAATAAAGTTTCCATTAATTCATTTCATAAAATAGTACGTCGTAATTTAATCGATGAACGTAATTAAATAACTTCATCATAATATTACTATGTACTTAACTTTGGGAATTAATAATAACATTAATACATTTCAAAAGAAGAGCAGTGTCATAACATTTTAGAAGAAAATATCAGAGTGCAGAATGTTTTAGCGGAAAAGTGGTTCAATAATTCCCAAATTAAAAACAAAGTACATTTTCCAGCTCAAAATCCTATACATCAAATCTAACTGATCATGCACTAAGCTACAGTAGCACGGTCTCCGCCGCATCTCTACAAGTCTCGTCTTCAGCCATTTGTCCGTCCCTCTGCGATGTCCACAAAGACTCCGTATACGAATATCAAGGAAAACTAACGACGTCTCCGTTGTTAGTGTAACCGTCGGTGAGACGGGTTTGGGGTTCATCTGAGGGCAAAGCCCAATTTCCACAAAAATAGTAAAGGGTCACCGACCGAAATTAACACATAACACATAGCATTTATCACAGAATAATTACATCCATGGCAAATCATATAATAATGATGATAAATAAAAATGCTTATTTTGGAAATTTCATAACATGTATGCCTTTTCAAAACAGCAACCAATTAATATGGAAAATATGTTGTAAGTACAACTACCATCTCAGCAATCACAAACATTCATCAGAGAATCCAGATTTTTCCACGTACTTACACACGTCACTTTCCAATCATTATCATATAACCAAATCGTGACCCATCGGTCAATCACCCTGATGCAATATGAATATGCTCATGTATTCAACTTCTTGGAATTACCAAGGTGCAGTCTCAATATGCAATATCAGAAAAACTCAGCCTTTCCAGTATCCCCCCAAAATATCTCAACACAATTAATTTCATCATCAACACCTCAATGATTAAACATTCAAGCAATCATTATCACTTTACATTATCTCAAAATTCCATTCTTAATTATCATAAGTCTTTCCCCCAACTCTTAAAATTCATAAAACAGTGTTTAAAACTGAGATTTCTGGAAAATACGAATCTGTATTCGAATACAACTTCTCTGTATTCGAATACAGAAGCCAAAACAGTGCAGAATTAACACTCTGTATTCGAATACAGCCCCCTGGTATTCAAATACAGAGGCAGTCTCAGCGCCCAAATCAACATTTTTCACTACATCAGTAAAGTCTCAAAAACTTCATCACCACCACTTCAAATTATCACAGAAATTCCATTTTAATTCATCACAAACCTTCCCAATATTCCCCAACACTTAGGGTTTATAAAACAATGTTTAAAACTTTGATTTTATGAAAAACATGAATTTGTATTCGAATACAGAAGCATAAAACTGCAATTTCAACACTCTGTATTCGAATACAGCATACATGTAGTCGAATACAGAAGACAAAACAGTGCAAATTCAACATTTTCCCAACAATCATTTAAGGTTCTCAAGAACTTCATCATTTCCTCCTCAAAACTATTTCAAAAAAAAACCCATTTAAATTCATTTCAAACCTTTCCAATGTTTCCCAACACTTTAAGATTCACATTATAGTGTTTAAAACTTGATTTTCTGGAAAACACGAATCTGTATTCGAATACAGCTTCCTTGTATTCGAATATAGAAGCTAAAACATGAGTTTCTGGAAAAACCCGAATCTATATTCGAATACAGCTCCCTTGTATTCGAATATAGAAGCAAAAATTGTGAAAGTTAGCATCCTGTATTTGAATACGAGGCTGTCGTAGTCGAATACAGATGCGAATACAGTGTTAAAATTTCACTTCTATATTCGAATACGACAGGGTCGTAGTCGAATACAGATGCTAAGTCAAAAGCAAAAATACTTCCTCAATATTCAAATACAGGGGCCTGTATTCGAATACAAGTTCAAAAACTTGAGTAAAACAGAAGCTTGGCAGGTTGTATTCGAATACACTCAACCTGTATTCGAATACACCTTCGAATTCAGTGAAATTTTCCTGAAACTACAACACATTTTTAAACTTTTTCCTTTGAAAAACCAACAACCCCAAAACAGTTTTACCACTCTTTTGCAAACCACAAAACTCAGACATTTTCCATCAATATAGCTTTTATAGAAAAACACTTTCACCATTTTAAATCCTTTTCTTTTGAAAACATCAATAACACCAGATTTTCATCAACAGAACAGCAACAGAATCACCAACATCAAAGTTTTGCTTAAATCCCCCAAACAGAATATCAAACCCAAAACAGAACATGCAGAGTATATCCAGCATTCTTACATAACCAATCACAACATGCAAAGCATTTTCAGCTTTCTCAAACCAACAGAACAACATTAATACATTCAGCCTAACAGCAAGCATCACATACACCAAAACACCAACAGAGTGCATTTTCGCATTTTATAACAACCAGCACAACAGTTTTGTAAATATGCATTTTGATCATCTTCAAAATAACATGCAAGACATTTTTCATCTTTCCCAAACAAAACAAAACAACATTATTGTATTCAACCAAACAACAACCATCACAGAATCATTACACGTCAACAGAATGCATTTTCTTCATTTTTTTTTTCAAAATGTCATTACAAAAATAGTTTTTCTTTAAACAATGATGAAAACATCAGTAATATCATGACAGTTATGCATTTACAGCCCTAATGCAACTAGAAAGTGGAAGGTGCCCTTACCCTTGTTGCATTTCTGCTACTGCTCCTGTTTCTGTTTTCGTTCCGATTTACGCGTCAAAATCGGCGAAACTCCCGCTTGCATTTGCTGCTACGAAAATAGGTTCTCTAGCTCCGGAATGATGAGGGGAACAACTTTTGTACTGAGAGTTTTCTGGTTTGGTGCTTGGATTTCCAAGTAACGTCACTTTTGAGGAACTCCCTCTTTTCTTTTTTTTTTTTTTAACGTCAAACAGATTTCAGAATGGGAGAAGGGTAGGGAGAAGGTGATACTGTTACATGCAGTATGGGCAGTAAGGGAGGAGGAATGGTGTTCTGATTTTACCCATCCTTCTCACTCCTATTTATAGGCTTGTGTGGGTGCCACCTCACCCGGCACTTGTCTGATCCTCAGCACTTAACCAGTCTCGTCGCAATTAGCCGATAATCCCTTAATAAACTGTTCGTTAATTTAATTACTCGTAATTAAATTAATTTATTCTTCATCCAATAATCTTAATTGATCTTCGAAAATAAATATATATATATATATATATTTACTCAAAACATACATATATAAAATATTTTACAAATATCCCCAAAATACACTTAATATTACATCTATAATTTTACTTTAAAAATTAAGGGTCTTACAGCATCACTTATGGCAAGTACATAATATCATGATCTACAAATAGCTGCAAAAGTGACAAATCCAAGCAGTTGCCCAAAACAGAAACGAAGAACATTCTGATGATCAAGCAGGAACATTCTTCGTTTATTTACAACACATGCTTATTAATTCATAGACCAAACAACCTATCTTCCAACGGCTATATGAGCTGGCACAGACCTTTACGAAGCGTATAAAAGGAACCTCTAGGCAAAGGAAATATCACCATTTCAAAGTGCAAACAATCATTCACTTAAACAATCATTCTTGAGAAATATAAGTTCTTGAATCAAGCAAAGGCTCCAGCTCTACTTCACTTCTTCGAGTCTGATTGCTCAAAAGTTAACTAAAACAAGTGTTGAGTAAAGGTTGATCCATAAGTCCTCCTCAAATCATTTTCTTGTTAAAACTCAAACACTATAGAATTAGAAATAGTTTGAGTAGATTGGAGAAATCCTTTGGTATTTAAAAGGTGACTTGTAAATACTCTTGTGGAGTGAAGGGTAATCTTTGAAAATCCTTTCAAGGTTAAAAAGTAAACTATTGTAATTGGTCAAGGCTAATGTCAAACATTGGTGGGAAAAGCAAGAACATTCTTGTTTTGAACACCTTAGTGAAAAAGCTCACAAACTGTGAGCATCGGGCATAACCCACTTTGGGTGAACCAAGATATATTGATGTGTGAATTCTTTTTTCCTTATCTCCTTTTTATCATTCACTTACACAGCACTAATCACCAAAAGCAAATAGACCACCTTACTTTGATGGTACATATTACTACTTCTGGAAAAGCAAAATGTAGCTATTCCTAAAATCACAAGACACAGGAATGTGGCGCGTCATAACAGATGGAAACTTCATACCAAGAGTTAATCAAGACGATCCAACATCTACTGAAAATAAAGCAGCAGATTGGACAACTGAAGACAAAGCCAAGGTACTTCTAAACTCTAATGCTCAACTATTTTTATCTTGTGCCTTAAGCAGGGAAGAAAGATACAGAGTAGATGAATGCGATACGGCAAAAAAGGTATGGGATACATTACAAACTCATGATGAAGGAACAAGCCATGTCAAAAAGACAAGAATAGATATTGGCATACGGAAGTTTGAACTATTTGAAATGAATGAAGGAGAGACTATTGATGAAATGTATTCAAGATTCACAACTATAGTGAATGAGATCCGTTATCTCGGCAAAGCCTACTCAATACAAGACAGAGTAAGAAAGATCATGAGATGTCTTCCAATCATATGGAGACCAATGGTAACAGCCATAAGTCAAGCCCAGAATCTTGAGGTACTAGGATTGGAAAAGCTCAATGGAACTCTACGAGCACATGAAGTGCTACTGCAGGAGGACAAACCAGTAAAGAAAGGCAAAGTAATAGCCTTAAAAGCATGTCAGAACTCTCAAAACACGTCACCACAAACAAATGATATAGACGAATTAGAAGACAACCAAGCAGATGCTGATGAAGAAATCGTTCTTCTTACAAGAAATATCCAAAGGATGATGAAGAGAAGAGATCAAATCAAAAAAGGCATTCCTAATAAAAAGAAAAACCTAAAAACAGAGATAGACATAAGTTAGATCACATGCTTTTGATGCAATAAACTAGGACATTACAAAATTGAATGTCCCTAAAACAAAAGAACACCAAAAAAGTTCCCATTCAATAAAAAATCCATGATGGTTACTTTGGATGATTCTGATGATTCAGAAACAGAAGTGAGTGAAGAAGCCAACATATGCTTAATGGCAAACTCAAAGACAATGAGGTAACGAGTTCTGAACTATATCATTTGTGTGAACAAATGGAAAAAGAATTTGATAATTTGTTAAATGATTCATGTTTCCTTGTCCAAAAATGTAGTTCTTTAAAAGAACAAGTTTATAAAGAAAAGGAAGAAAAAGAAAAAACTCAGGCTATGAATAATGAACTGAAAAAGGTCATTCAAAGTATGCAAGAATCTCAACTTCAAATTTTTGAAAATACTGAAAGTCAAGAACGTTCTACAACTCAAAAGGAGAACATTCTTCTTAAAAGTCAAATTGAATATCTTAAAAATGATATGTCAAACATAATTAAATCTACTAAAACTTTTCAAAAAATTATGGGCTCTCAAGTAGGAATATTTGACAAACCTGGTCTTGGTTGCGACAAAACTCCAAAAAAAAAAAAACTTCATGCGAATTTTTTTGTCCCAAACAAAAAGAAGACAAGTGCAAAACTAAATGTTCAAACTACAATAAAATTGGATATTTGGAGTATGCATGTTATTAAAAAAAAAAGATGAAAAAATTAAAACTAAAAGTGTTGGAACCAAGTTGGTTCTAAGACTTAGGATTTTGATGTTTACAAAAGCACTCAATGTAAACTTATTTTGTACCTTGAATTATTAAATTAAATGCCACCAGAAACTGAAGAAATCAGAAGCAGAAGATCGAAGGAAAATGAATTCTGGAATTTCCAGAAGATATTCTAGGATGTCAAAACATCACCAGAAGATATCTTTGCAGGCCAATATCAGAAGGAAGAAAAATCAGAAGGAAACATGGATCATACCGGTGGAAAGCCTGCCAGGAGGAGAGTTGTTCCAGACCAAGAGGAATCAAATATCAAATTTATTCCAGAAGTTATTCTAACCAGACTTGTTCCAAACTCAACCAGAAGCTATGTTTAAAGATCCAGAACAAGATAATCAATCCAGATTTGACCCAGACAATAAGATAGCATGATTCAGGGCATGAAACTAAGTCCAAACCAGAAGAAATGAATTCCAGAATCAATCCAGACCTGGTCCAAAATCAAAGGTAAAATGTCCAGACTGAAATAATTTTTTGTTCAAGTTAATTTCAGTTTATTCCAGACGAAGTTCAGAATTAGTCCAGATCAGAGGGAAGGTTTACAGATCAATGGTTCAGAATTAATTATTTGGGCCACTGATGGTCCAGATCAGAAGATCAGACCATGGCCCATTGTTGGCCGAAATCAGAGGGACAAAAGGTATAGTCCAGCAAAGGCGGAGTTCAGAGGATTATAACATATCAAGTGCGCATCCAGGATGGCCGAAATCAGAAGATTAGAGGGTTAAGAAGTGTGGTCAAGGGAAGGCCGAAATCAGAGGATCACAACATATCAATTAGGATGGTCCAGATGTGGACTAGCGCATGAAGATCCAATGGTCCAGATTTAATCAGGAAGATTATACAGTGAAGAATTTAATTTATTTTGATCAGAGAATTAAAAAGATTTGTTACAAAAATAAAGTGAGGTGTTGTGGAATTCAGGAGCTGTGGCGGGAAGCAATGAAAGGATTTGATTGGCTAGTTAGTTTTTGAAAGAAATCTAAGGCTTAAAAAAGATATGTTTTTTATTTAAATGAAGCCCAATTGGTCAAGTTATTTTTGCAAGAGAATCCAGCAAGATTCAGCTCGAAATTAAGCTTGGAAGAGGCCCAAATCTGCATCTATAAAAGGAGGCTCAAGGCAGAATACTTAACATCGAAAATCACAAAAGAGTCATACACTTCCAAAGCAAACACTCTCAAATTTTCATAGAAGTTAATTGTGAGTTCCAGCTTTCGAGAAGCAAGTACTCGTGTTATTTTCCTTCCACTGTGGCAAATCTAAGTTGTTGAAGTAGAGTCTACAAGCTGAGGGAGTCAGTAGGGGTAGCAGGTTACTTGGCAATTAGATTCATAGTGTTGTGATTTCTTCTACAATCTGGGATTGTCAGATTGGCTGAAGACAGGAGTAGCATTCCTCAAAGAAGTCTAGGATTTTAGACTGTTTGAGAAGACTGACTTGGAGGGTCAGTAGCAAGGTTGTAATTCAAGGTTTGAATTAGTGAAATCCTTCAAGGTGAAGGGATTGGACATAGCCTCGTTAACGGTGAACCAATATAAAAACTGTGAGTTTTATTTTTACTTTTATTTGCTGCTAACTCTGTTTTTAATTATACATCAAGTTTTGTTTTGAAAGTACAAAAACAGAAAAAGTATTCAAGTTAAGTCAAACACAATTCAACCCCCCTTCTCGTGTTTGCACCTTGAATTGGCATTAGAGCTCGGTCTCAAGGCTGAGCACTTAACAGTGTTTGAGGAAAGGTCCAAGGGGTTCAATATGTCAGAAGAATTGGGAAACAACATCAACAGACCACCACTGTTTGATGGAGAAAGGTTTCAGTATTGGAAGGACAGAATGAGAAGCTTTGTCATATCTCAAGATCCTGAACTATGGAAGATGATAGTTAAAAGATACACTGCACCTACTGATCCAAAAGATCCAACTAAGAAACTAGACATGGATGATATGAAACCAGATCAGAGCAGATTACACAAACTTCATCACAAGTCCATAAACATCATGATCAATGCAATCACATTTAAGGAGTTTGATAGATGCACAGATAAAGAAACAGCAAAGGGCATATTCGACAGTCTGGTTCTGACCTATGAAGGAACTAAGCAAGTTCAAGAAGCTAGGGCTAACATATTGGTCAGGAAGTATGAGCTGTTCAAGATGGAAGAGGATGAAGACATTGAAGCAATGTTCAGTAGATTCCAGACTCTGGTATCAGGTTTAAAAGTATTAAACAAAAGCTATACCACTGCAGATCATGTTATGAAAATTCTAAGAAGTTTACCAAAAAGGTGGAGACCAAAGGTTACTGCAATACAGGAAGCTAAGGATCTAAATAACTTAAGGCTTGAAGACCTGATCAGCTCACTCAGGTCTCATGAAATAGAATTGGAAGAAGATGAACCAAAGAAGAAGAAGAATCTGGCTCTGAAGTCAAAACAGAAGAAAGCTGCAAAGGCAGCATCAGAATCAGAGGATAGTGACAATGACTGTGATGATATGGCTTACTTAACCAAAAAGATGGTTAAGATCTGGGAAAACAGGAAGAAAAGAAACTTCAGGAAGAAACATAACAACAGAGGAAAGGAAGAATCTGACCAGAAGAATATTGTTTGTTATGGATGCAATAAACCTGGACATATCAAGTCAGAATGTCCAAATCTGGAAAAAGGCAAACAGCACAAGAAGAGTTCCAGATACAGAATGAAGGGTCTGATGGCTGCCTGGGATGTATCAGAATCAGAAGAAGAATCGTCTGATGAAGAAGAGGCAGAAACAGCAAAGATGGCACACATCAGGTCTGCTTCTGGTCCTCATAAAGGCATGATTTCAGGAAGGAAATCAGGCAGAAGGAAGAATGAACGAAGCAACCATTCAAGCAAGTCTGGAAGCACATCAGAGGAAGCAATTTTGTCTCTGATGGCTCATACCTACTCAAGTTATGAATACAGCTCAGGAACAGAATCAGAAGATGAAGACAGTGAGGTATTTTCTGATCTTTCTAAATCTAAATTAATTGAGACTTTAAAAGACTTGTTAAATGCAAATAATAAGATGTCTTTAAAACTGAAAACTCTTAAGGAAGATAAGAAAAATCTAACCAAAGAAGTCAAAGTTTTAAAGAATCAAAATTATGAGTATGCAACTGAAAATAAAAATTTTAAAACTGAAGTTGCAAGACTCAAGTCTGAAAACCAAACTCTCAAAAGTAGTATTTGTTCCACTTCTGAAATTGTTTGTAAATCTGATATGCATGAGCAATTTTTTCAAAACTTTATTTCAAATGGAATGGAAAGAAGTAAATATGCATCTATGATTTATGGAAACAGTAACTCTGGAAAGAGAGGTCTTGATTTTACAGAAACAATCACTGAAAATAAGGCTGTTCATTATGATATTTTATGTATTGTTTGTGCTAAGAAAGGTCACTCTGAATTATCTTGTCCAATGGTAAAATCTGAACAAGATCAGAGAGTTGTTACAACTAACAAACCTGGACCCAATCAGTTTTGAGTACCGAAAGATCAAATTGTCTATGTTGCAGATGTTCTGAGCAACCAGAAGGAGACACCAACAATAGTGCCTGGACAATGGATGTTGGCAATGCACAAGCAGAAGAAGATTTATGTTCCTGCTACAACAAGACAAAGGCAATCTGAGTCTAATGGAAGAAGGTCTGGTCAACTCAACCAGAATCGGAATCAGAACCAACACTAGAACCAGACTCAAAACTGGAACCAGAATCAAAACAGGAACTGGAACCAGAACCAGAACTGGAACCAGTATCAGAAGCACAGAAACTGGAACCAGAACTAGAATTGGAATCAGTATCAGAAACAGGAACCAGAATCAACTCTGGAACCAGAATCAGAATCAATACTGGAACTAGAATAAGAATCAACACTGGAACCAGAACCAGGGTCAAGTAAGAAATTACCAGAATCATCAGAACTACTAGATTCACCCAAATCACCAAATTACCAGAATCAAAACATGTTCCAGAATCATCAGAGGAACATGATTTATCAACCAAAGCAGAATCAAGGAAACTGCTTATACAGGTCAGAAGAAGAACTGGCTCTAATGGCTCGAACAGAAGATAAGTCTGAATCTGAGTCTGACTCTGACTCTGATTCTGACAGAGAAAAGACAAGGTCTGATCAGCAACACAAAACCTTGTATCTTGACAGTGGCTGCTCCAAGCACATGACTGGAGATAAATCTATGTTTCTGGATCTGACTATGAAGAATGGAGGCAAGGTTTCCTTTGGAGGAAACCAGAAAGGTCAGATTATTGGTACAGGAACTGTTGGTAACACTTCTTCTCCCTTGTCTATTAAAAATGTTCTGTTTGTTAAAGTTTTAAAACATAATCTTCTGAGCATAAGTCAATTAAGTGACTGCAAATATGATGTTATCTTTAATCAAAAAACTTGCAAAGCTGTTAGTCTAATTGATGGGACTGTGTTATTTACTGGCACTAGGGAGGATACTGTTTATAAAATTGATCTTTTTAGTCTTGCTAAGCAACAGGTTAAATGCCTATTATCTGTAAGTGAGCAAAATCTGATTTGGCACAAGAGGCTAGGACATGCAAACCCCAGACTCATATCAGAGTTGAGCAAACTCCAGTTGGTAAGAGGGCTTCCCAAGGTAAGTTCCAAAACTGAGATTCTGTGTGAAGCATGTCAAAGAGGTAAACAAACTGAAAGCTCTTTTAAAACTAAAAAATGTGTTTCTACCTCTCAACCACTTGAACTACTTCACTTAGATCTGTTTGGTCCGGTTCAAACAGCTTCTCTAAGTGGTAAGAAATATGGTTTTGTAATTGTTGATGATTACTCAATATGGACTTGGGTAAAATTTTTAAAGAACAAAGATGAATCTCACAAAGTATTTATTTCCTTCTGTAAACAAGTTATGAATGAACAGGGCATTAAGATCATAACCATCAGAAGTGATCATGGAGGTGAATTTGAGAACAAGTATTTTGAAGAATTATGTGATGAGAATGGCATCTCTCACAACTTCTCATCCCCCAGAACACCTCAACAAAATGGAGTGGTAGAAAGGAAGAACAGATCATTGCAGGAGATGGCCAGAACCATGCTGAAAGATATGAAGGTTGCCACCTACCTTTGGGCAAAAGTTGTCAACACAGCATGCTACATTCAGAATAGAGTCTATATCAGGTCCATTTTAAATAAAACTCCCTATGAACTGTGGAAAGGTAAGAAACCCAATATTTCCTACTTTAAGCAATTTGGCTGCATCTGTTTTATGTTGAACACTAAAGATAACCTAGCTAAGTTTGATTCTAGATCTCAAAAGTGTATCTTTATTGGCTACTCTGAGAGATCAAAAGCTTATAGAGTGTTTAACAAAGAAACTAACACTGTGGAAGAATCAATCCACATTAAGTTTGATGATAAACAGCTTGACTCTGAAAAGTCAAAGCAAGACGAGAAAATTGCAGGTGAACCAGAGGCACAGGAACCAGAAGCTGAACCAGAAGCAGAATTTGAGAAAGATCAAGATGAAGAAGTACATGCTGACTCAGAAAACAAGTCAGAGGGAAAGAATGGATGGAAGTACAAGTCTTCACATCCAAAATCTCTCATTATTGGCAGTGCAGCAGAACCTTTAAAGACCAAATCATCAAGTAGAGAAACCAGCCTGTTTGGTTTACTCTCAACAATTGAACCAAGCAATGTTGATGAGGCTTTGACAGAGGAAGGTTGGATACTTGCAATGCAAGAAGAGCTGAATGAATTCCAAAGGAATGATGTTTGGGATCTGGTACCCAGACCAAACAAAAACATTATTGGAACCAAATGGGTTTTCAGGAATAAACTCAATGAAAAAGGTGAAGTGGTAAGGAACAAAGCCAGACTTGTAGCTCAAGGATACAGTCAAAAGGAAGGTATAGATTACACTGAGACTTTTGCTCCAGTGGCCAGGTTAGAAGCAATTAGAATTCTATTATCATTTGCTGCTAATCATGATATAATGCTGTATCAAATGGATGTTAAAAGTGCATTCTTAAACGGCTACATAAGTGAGGAAGTCTATGTCAAACAGCCCCCTGGATTTGAAAATTATGATTTTCCCGATCATGTTTTTAAACTTAAGAAATCTTTATACGGTTTCAAACAAGCACCAAGGGCATGGCGTGACAGACTTAGTAACTTTCTGATTAAGAATGAATTTAATATAGGCCAGATTGATAATACTCTATTTAGGAAATCCATTAAAACTGATATTCTGATTATTCAAGTCTATGTTGATGATATCATATTTGGATCAACTAACTGCTTCTAGACCTGACATTCTGTTTAGTGTTTGTGTCTGTGCCCATTTTCAAGCTGATCCTAGGGAATCCCATTTAACTGCTGTCAAACGAATTCTAAGATACCTTAAAGGAACCACCAACCTTACCTTGTTATACAAGAAAACCCCCACCTACAAACTCAAAGGTTTTTGTGATTCTGACTATGCTGGAGACAAGTTGGAAAGGAAAAGTACCAGTGGCAACTGCACATTGTTTGGTGATAACTTGATCTCTTGGTCAAGCAAAAGACAAAGCACCATTGCTATGTCAACAGCAGAAGCTGAGTATATATCAGCAGCAGGATGTAGTTCACAGTTACTCTGGATGAAACATCAGCTTGAAGATTACAACATCTTTGAAACCAATATCCCTTTGTTCTGTGATAACACTTCAGCCATAAACCTGACCAAGAACCCTATCTTACACTCTAGAGCCAAACACATTGAAATAAAACACCATTTCATTAGGGACCATGTTCAAAAAGGAACCTTAAGCATCCAGTTTGTGGACACTGATCATCAATGAGCTAATATCTTCACCAAAGCATTACCAGAAGATAGGTTCGAGTGCATTAAGAAGCATCTCAGCATTACCTCCATATCTGACTAGCTCAAGTAGTCATCTTCGGAGTTTTTAATTTCTTGTAATTTTATTTTCTGTTTTTTAGTTTATGTTTTTACTTTCTACAGTTTGTAAAGAGAAAAACAAAAAAATACAAAAATAGTAAACCACTTTTTGGCTGATGACAAAAAAGGGGAGAGAGAAAGAGAGAGAAAGGAGAAATAAGCAAGTAGAAAAGGAGAGATAAAAAGAAAGAATGAGCGAAAAAGAAAGAGTGAAATCAAAAGGAGTTGAAAAGGAGAGGAAACAGGGAGAGAGAAAAACAAAGAATGAAAAGAAAGAGTGAAAAAGAGAAGGAGTTGAAAAGGAGTTGAAAAGGAGAGGAAACAGGGAGAGAGAAAAACAAAGAGAGAAAAAGAAAGAGTGAAAAGAGAATGAGTTGAAAAGGAGAGGAAATGTGAAGAGAGAAAAAGAAAGAGTGAATAAAGAAGTAGTTGAAAAGGAGAAGAGAAGAGAAGAAAAGAAAGAGAGAACAAAGAAGGAGTTGAAAAGGAGAGTATCAGACTTAGGGGGAGAGATTGGTCTGAGGGGGAGTAATTCAAAGTTTTCGAGTTATAAGTTAGCAAAATAAGTTAAGGTTTTGTCATCATCAAAAAGGGGGAGATTGTTGGAACCAAGTTGGTTCTAAGACTTAGGATTTTAATGTTTACAAAAGCACTCAAAGTAAACTTATTTTGTACCTTGAATTATTAAATTAAATGCCACCAGAAACTGAAAAAATCAGAAGCAGAAGATCAAAGGAAAATGAATTCTGGAATTTCCAGAAGATATTCCAGGATGTCAAAACATCACCAGAAAATATCTTTGCATGCCAATATCAGAAGGAAGAAAAATCAGAAGGAAACATGGATCATACCGGTGGAAAGCCTGCCAGGAGGAGAGTTGTTCCAGACCAAGAGGAATCAAATATCAAATTTATTCCAGAAGTTATTCTGACCAGAAGATGGCCTGGCAGTGAAATATTAAACTGCCCAGACTTGTTCCAGACTCAACCAGAAGCTATGTTTAAAGATCCAGAACAAGAGAATCAATCCAGATTTGACCCAGACAATAAGATAGCATGATTCAGGGCATGAAACTAAGTCCAGACTAGAAGAAATGAATTCCAGAATAAATCCAGACCTGGTCCAAAATCAAAGGTAAAATGTCCAGACTGAAATAATTTTTTGTTCAAGTTAATTTCAGTTTATTCCATACCAAGTTCAGAATTAGTGCAGATCAGAGGGAAGGTTTCCAGATCAATGGTTCAGAATTAATTATTTGGTCCAGTGATGGTCCAGATCAGAAGATCAGACCATGGCCCAGTGTTGGCCGAAATCAGAGGGACAGAAGGTATAGTCCAGCAAAGGCCGAGTTCAGAGGATTATAGCATATCAACTGCGCATCCAGGATGGCCGAAATCAGAAGATCAGAGGGTCAAGAAGTGTGGTCCAGGGAAGGCCGAAATCAGAGGATCACAGCATATCAATTAGGATGGTCCAGATGTGGACTAGCGCATGAATATCCAATGGTCCATATTTAATCAGGCAAATTATAAGGTGAATAATTTAATTTATTTTGATCAGAGAATTAAAAAGATTTGTTACAAAAATAAAGTGAGGTGTTGTGGAATTCAGGAGCTGTGGTGGGAAGCAATGAAAGGATTTGATTGGCTAGTTAGTTTTTGAAAGAAATCAAAGGCTCAAAAAAGATATGTTTTTTATTTAAATGAAGCCCAATTGGTCAAGTTATTTTTGCAAGAGAATCCAACAAGATTCAGCTCGAAATTAAGCTTGGAAGAGGCCCAAATCTGCATCTATAAAAGGAGGCTCAAGGCAGAATACTTAACATCGAAAATCACAAAAAAGTCATACACTTCCAAAGCAAACACTCTCAAATTTTCATAGAAGTTAATTGTGAGTTCCAGCTTTCGAGAAGCAAGTACTCGTGTTATTTTCCTTCCACTGTGGCAAATCTAAGTTGTTGAAGTAGAGTCTACAAGCTGAGGGAGTCAGTAGGGGTAGCAGGTTACTTGGCAATTAGATTCATAGTGTTGTGATTTCTTCTACAATCTGGGATTGTCAAATTGGCTGAAGATAGGAGTTGCATTCCTCAAAAGTCTAGGATTGTTAGACTGTTTGAGAAGACTGACTTGGAGGTTCAGTAGCAAGGTTGTAATTCAAGGTTTGAATTAGTGAAATCCTTCAAGGTGAAGGGACTGGACATAGCCTCGTTAAAGGTGAACCAGTATAAAAACTGTGAGTTTTATTTTTACTTTTATCCGCTGCTAACTCTGTTTTTAATTATACATCAAGTTTTGTTTTGAAAGTATAAAAATAGGAAAAGTATTCAAGTTAAGTCAAACACAATTCAACCCCCTTCTCGTGTTTGCACCTTTAAAAAGGCCTTTCAAAAAGGCACAACATTCTGGAATCAGATCAGAACCTTCTCCAAAAGTTTAAAAAAAGGAAGAATATTATGGAATTATATCATAACCTTCTCCAAAAAAATTTAAAAAACAGATTTCTGAATCTTATCCAAGACCGACAAGAAAATGCTCTTACTGTTCTAAGATTGGTCATATTGAATCAACTTGTTATTTTAAAAAGAAACCAAGTTTCAAAGAAAAAACTAACTCTCAAGGACCCAAGAGCAAATGGGCACCTAAAACTAGTGTAACATCCAAAGCAAGTTGGTTCTCAAGGTGTCAAGAAAAAGCCATGGTTCTTGGACAATGGCTGTTCGAGACATATGATAGGAGATAAACAATGTTTTATGTCATTTGTGAAAAATGATGGAGGTTATGTGACCTTTGGGAACAATGACCAAGCACAGGTCAAAGATAGAGGTACCATTGGTAAGGAAAACTCTGCTAAATTTACCGATGTTCAATCTGTTGACGGCTTGATACATAATCTTTTAAGCATTAGTCAACTATGTGACATTGGTTTTGACGTTATATTCAAACCCAATGTATGTGAAGTCAGAAAAGCAAATTCTAGAGAAATTCTATTCTCTAGAACCAGAAGAAAAAATATTTACGTTCTATACCTTGAAGAATTTCCAAACGAATCATGCTTTATATCCATAAATAAAGACAAATGGACATGGCATAAGCGAACAGGATATCTCAATATGATAACAATCTCAAAAATTTCCAAATTAGATCTTGTTAGAGGTCTGCCCAAAATAAATTTTGATAAGGATAAAATTTGTGATGCTTGTGCAAAAAGAAAACAAGTCAAAAGCAGTTTTCACTCAAGATTTTATTTCACCAAAAAGAATCTTTGAACTACTTCACATTGATCTATTTGGCCCCATTAAAACAACAAGCTTAGGAGGAATGAAATATGGTTTTGTTATTGTTGATGACTTTTCTCGACACACATGGGTTCTCTTTTTAAAACAAAAAATTGATGCATTTGATGCTTTCAAAATTTTCTGCAAAAAAGTACAAAATGAAAAAGTCTCCAACATAATCACTGTAAAAATTGATCATCGAGGAGAATTCATAAATACTTCCTTTAAAAACCTTTTTGATGAACTTGGCATTTCTCAAAAGTTGTCTTGTGCAACAACTCCTCAACAAAATGGAGTTGTTGAACAAAAGAATAGAACATTACAAGAAATGGCAAGAACAATCTTGGAAGAATCAAATGTTGAAAAATACTTTTGGGCTGAAGCTATCAACACTTCATGCTATATCTTAAATCGTGTATCAATAAGGAAAATTATCAACAAAATAACATATGAAATATAGAAAAACAGAAAACCAAATATTTTATACTTTCACATTTTTGGGTGCTATTGTTATATATTAAATAACAAAGATAACTTGGAAAAGTTTGATGCAAATCAGACAAAGCCATCTTCTTAGGATACTCAATCGATTCTAAAGGATATTGTATATTAAATTTGAGAACTAAAACTTTTGAAATAAGCATGCATGAATTGTTTATTGAATTTGATGATCTTGATGTAAATAAGATAGATGATGAAGAGGAAGAACAATCTGGACAACCACAGCAGATTGTTCCCTCGAAGAACGAGATCGATAAACAATCTCAAACTCCTCATAGAAGCTAGAGAATCATAGGAGATCATCCTACAAATCAAATAATAGGAAATACATTTGATAGAATTAGAACCATAATTTCTTTTAAAGATGATAACAACAAAACATGGCAATAATATCTCAAATTGAGCCAAAATAAATAAAGGAAGCCATAGTTGATGAATCTTCGATAAAAACAATGCAAGAGGAACTTCTTCAATTCGAAAAAACTTAAGTCTGGACTCTTGTCCCAGATCCACAAAATCAAACTATTATTGGGACAAGATGGGATTTCAGAAATAAATTATATGAAGAAGGCAAACTCATAAGAAATAAAGCAAGGCTAGTAGCTCAAGGTTGTAACCAACAAGAAGGTATAGATTATGATGAGACCTTTGCTCCATTTACAAGGTAAGAAGCTATCAGAATTCTTCTTGCATATGAATCTCATAAACTTATCAAACTTTTTCAAATGGATGTCAAAAGAGCCTTTTTAAATAGTTTTTAAAATGAACAAGTATATGTCCATCAACCTCCATGTATAGATATGTATTGAAAATCATATATATATATATATATATATATATTATCACTTTTCAAATGGATACATCCATCAATACTGAATTGGTCCACCAAAACTGGCTTCACATGCAAGATGCATCGAGATATGCTCCATGGAATAAAAAAACCCAAGAGGTAATACTTTCTCCAATTTATAGAATAATCTAAATTTCATTTTCCATTGATGAGATCCTCATCTCTAAGCATTGTAGAACACAAATTCTTGAAATATTGACTCACTTCAATAAGTGCATTCAATAAATGTGTCAGAAAAATTAGAATAAAGGCAATAGGAAGTAAAAACTCTAAAAAACATGTCAATCATGACTTTTCATCCCAAGCATCCTCCTATTGTCTACATCGTGCTAAATTAGAAACAATAAATGTCAAGCGTCATCAACAGTTTGACTTCTTCAACAGATAAAATGTAATTCGTACGGGGTTTTAATGTTTTCTCGTTGTACTCTACCAACAAAAAATCTGGTCATCTGCAATATAGACCTATGTCTTTTCTAGCTTTGTCAATATATTTTGTTTTGCCTTTCACATTCATCACATTGTTAAATATGTTGTGAAAGAAATTTTTCTGGATATGCATTGTTAGTGCAAAAGTGGTTTTAGCTACAATCCTCTGGTTGATATTTTGATGATAACAAAAACAAACAAATAAAGAACAAATATCCCCCAACTGTATGTGTTAAGTGTGCATATTAAGGTAGAAGACAAAGAGTTATATTAATGACTATCCATTTTAAGGTAGCACAAATTACAAGAAAATTAAAGATAATAATATGATTATTATCTAAAACACACATAATATTATCACCTAATAAACAAGTAATTATGCCTACTAATGGAGCAAGTCGTAATATAGCAAAAGTAGTATTGCTTTAAGTAGTTTAAAGACAAGCGTAATAAAGAATGCATTATGATATATGATATATCCTCTGGTGATTAGACTAAGACAAAGATAACCAAGATTCGAATCTACTCTACATTTTAAGATTGGTGACACGTGCCTTTGATAATGCAAGCAAGCTTCGGTTGACTTTGGTAATGCAAGAAATGTTCTGTATCAGCTACCTCTAATGAATACAACTATGTTCTGGTTCGTCTGCCACCGATAACTACAATGTGCATCTGATGATCTGCCTCTGATAATCACCACAAACATTTGTTCTTCTGCCTCTAATAAGTGAGACAAGAAAGTGATTGCATCTTGCCTCTACCTCTGATAACCACATCAAGCATCTGATCGTCTGACGTAGATTTATATTGTACACTCTGATGAAGTCAATGCTCCAAAGAAGGAAAAGTATTTGTGCATCCTTACATGAACATTCTGAATCTGCTACTTGTCTGAAAGTCTTTAAAGATATTATCTAATTATAGTATCCTTTGTTTCCCTGTCCTCATATTAAGATACGTAAAATCACTCACGAAGATATAAATGGATACATATTAAAGACTCATCTGCCTTAAATGGTGATTGAAGATTTCCAACAGTAATATTCTCAACGGACAATTATTCTCTCTATTTAAGAAGAACTCACTCAGTCCTTTATGAATGGGTGATAGAAAATGAAAAAGGCTATATGTGAAGAAGAAAATATGGAAAAGCCAATAACATATCAACAAAAAAGAATGAATGAAATATCCTCTCAATAGAGATTTGTTAGAATTGATGTAAATCAGTCAAAGTGTTCTCACTAAGTTGTACTGATATTGGACTTGATCTGTAGCATCCTCTCAATAAGAGTTAGAATCCTAAAAACAAATTTTGTGTCAATTTAGACACAAACTAGAACTGATGTAAATCAGCTCGATAGTGGCAACAACTCTCTCACCCTTAAGAGGTACCTGAAAAGGTACAACGACTCTCGCGAACCTCAACGAAAGGATGCCAGAAAGTTGAAGAAGGTTCCGACGAGGACGACGAGCTGGAGATGCTATAGAAAAATGCTCAAAGCCTAAAGAGGTAGGGTAAAAAATACTTGTATACTATTTATTGAAATAGTGGATTAAGTCATCGACTGTACTGAGGCAAAATTCTCTGTAAGGGGAGGACTAGATGTATCAACAATTTATTGTGAACTAGTATACAAATGTCTTTTTTATCTTTTTCTATGTCTCGCATCTTAGTTAGTTATTATTGAACCTTACTATGCTTGAATTTGTTTTACAAAAGTAAGTTGAATGGTTTGATAATGAATAGTTTTTGTAAGGAAATTGAAGTAGCTATTAGAAATGGAAAACACAATTCAAATCCTTTCTTTATTGTATTTTCTAGCACCTTCAATTGGTATCAGAGCACGGTCTCTTGACTGAAAAATTTAGCGTGTAATAGCAAAAATCCTTCCATGCTGGTACGAAATATTGTATGCTCGCAAAACTTGGATTGACAAAGTCTACTTGCAAGGACTGTAATTGTTATCTGAAAATTAGATAAAGTACTTTTGCAAAATATCTATCCCTGAAATGTCAATTTCATCTCTTTTTCAAAGTTTTTTTTAAAGGGCTATTGTATCTGTTTTTGGGAAGGGGTTTCTATGTTAAAGTTGCCCTTTTGCAAATCACTCTTCAATGACATTTCTAGTAAAACAAAATCTCTATATTGAGACAAGTGATTGCTCAAAGAGAAGAATAAACATGAATAAGGATTTTTACTGTGTCCCTTGAAACATAGTAATCATCTAAAAGTCATATATGAAATTATTTAAGGAATACTTCATCGTGTGGTCAGTTCTTTTTTGAACATTAGAATGAAACTCCTTTTGTATTTCCTCTGTTTAGATTTGTTTTATATCGTCTAAAAATTCCTTCCATTCTATTTTGACTTCTGGTTGTTTTTTTTTTTTTTTTTTGAACACTTCAATGACAAACCGGAGAAACTCATATGTATCCACAAGGCATAGTGAGTTAATAAGTTAGAAGAGTCTACTTACTAATACAAATATTTATCCTTTGATATGAAAGAGTATTAGTGCCTACTACAAATTGTTAGTGCAATGTAATGGAAACATTATGATGCATTTCAACAACGAATCTAACCAGACGTGGAGAAGTTTTCTAAAAACTTCAATGATCTAGGATATATGTTCAAATTTGAAGGTAACCTTTAAAAGAAATTAGTATCCTCAAAAGATTCTGGACTACGTAAAGGACTAAAACTCTCTTAGGGAAAACCATCATCTGATGTCACCTGTAGAGAAGTTTATACAACAATGAGTTTAATCATCTCATCATTCGTTCAAACTCATGGTCATGTCAAAACCTAGAATGAGCTTTATTGTCTATCCTCTGACTACAACGTCTGAAACCTTTCCTCTATATGCTCAAGGACAAGAAGGAAGATCAAAACCAAGATAACTCCACTTATTGTTAAAAGATCATCTAATAGAAAAGTCCAACCAACTCTAGTAAGATAAGTGAAAGAACATTTGCTAAATTACCCTCGTCTATCATCGTCAGGTACCTTTACTTTATTTCATTTTTTGTGCACTTGTTTGTCTTACTTTATATGCTTTTATTTTTGTGTGCTTGTGTTTTCCTATATGTCATACCGTATGTTTGTGTTGTCTTTTATGTCTAGGTTCGTGTTGTCCTTGTTCTTATGGAATGTATTCTTCATTTTGAAAATTTGTTATTTGATTCACTCTTGTTGAAATCTATGTTTTCAACACTTATTAAATGCTTATTTACACATCTTTCCCCTTTAGTGCTTTTCAAAATCAACATTTTTGTTACAAACCTTTCTGTTGGAACCAAGTTGGTTTTACATTTAGAGTTTTGATGTTAAAAAAATTATTTTATGAGAACAATACATTTGACTTCGAAGTGTATGAAAGAAGATATGATCAAGATCTGTAGAATATTTAAAGACAATTTGATCAAGATTTATCTACAACAAATTACGAACAGAACCATCTGAAGAATTTACAATCTCAATCTAAACAAAAAAGGAACAAAATCAATTTGAAGAATTTACAAATGCAATCTAAACAAAATACAACTTAGAATTAAATAAGGACCAAATTGGAGCCCAAATTTTAGCTATAAATAGATAATCAAGGCTGACAAAGAAAAGCATCGAAAAGCAGAAAATAATAGTCTTAGAGTTCAAAGAGAGAAATACTTGTTTCAATTTAGAAATATTTTATGTGTTCTTTTCTTAGAGTGTGAGAGTTATTATTATTAGCTTTTTAGAAACAATTACTCAATTTTCAATCTCTTCTATCCAACCCAATAATGGTTTAGTACCTTCTTCAATATGGGGTTGTCAGAATGTTAGGAGAAGACTTGGCTAAGAAGACTCTATTTGATGGAGAACATTTTGAGTAACAAACCAAGACCGAACCAAATTTGGGTATCTAAGAACAAAATTATCTTTGTTGCAGATGTCCTCAGCAATCAATTTAAAACACCAATCATGGTACCTGGACAGTGGATGCTTGCGACATATGACAGGGGAAAAGAATAACTCAGTTTCTACCTCAAAGCCCCTTAAGCTCTTACATATAGATCTCTTTGGGCTAGTGAAAACAAAATGGAGTTGTATAAAGAAAGAATATATCACTCCAAGAATAACCAGAACCATGTTAAATGATATGAATGTTGCAAAACACTTTTGGACCGAAGCAATTAATATTGCTTGTTATATTCAAAATAGAGTCTATATTAGATCTATTAAATAAAACACCATATGAATTGTGGAAAGTTAAAAAGCCTAACATCTTTTATTTTAAACAATTTGGTTGTACATGTTATATGTTGAACACTAAAGATAACCTTGCTAAATTTGATTCTCGATCTCAAAAGTGTACCTTCATTGGATACTCTGAAAGATCCAAGGCTTATAGAGTGCTTAATAGGGAAACTCATATTGTGGAAGAATCCATACATGTTAAATTTGATGACAAACAGCTTGACCTTGAAAAGTGAAAGCAAGATGATGATAACGCAGGTTTACCAGAACCAAAGGAAGCAGATGCAATCAAACCAGAAGAACTTGAAAAAATAGAGGATACAAGCAAATAAGAAGAATATGACAAATCTTCAAAGGATGAATCTAATCAAGTCATAAATAGTCAAGATATGTCAGAAGAAAGATCTGGATGGAAGTACCAGTCATCTCATCCTAAAACTCTAATCATTGCAAGTGCAAGTGATCCTTTGAGGACCAGATCATCACTTAAAGACACCAGTTTTTTTTGGATTACTCTTATCAGTTGAGTCTACCTCTATTTATGAAGCAATGACAAATGATGGATGGATTCTTGCAATGCTTGTCACACAAGGCTACAATCAGCAAGAGGGCATTGATTACACTAAGACATTTGCTCCAGTTGCCAAGTTATAAGCTATTCGTATCTTATTTTCTTTTACTAAAAATAATAACATTACAGTATTTCGAATGGATGTTAAAAGTGTTTTTCTAAATGGTTATATAAGTGAAGAAGTCTATGTTAAACAACCCCCAGGTTTTGAAAGTTCTGAATTTCCAAATAATGTTTTTAAACTTAGAAAATCTTTGTATGGTCTAAAACAAGCACCGAGGGCATGGTATGATAGACTCAGTAACTTATTGCTTAAAAATAACTTTGAAAGAGGACAAGTAGACAATACAATTTATAGAAAATCAATAGAAGATTACATTCTTATTAGTCAAATTTATGTTGATGACATTATTTTTGGATCTACTAATGGCACTATTTGCCAATAATTTTCTAAATTAATGCAGCATGAATTTCAAATGAGTATGATGGGAGACCTTAAGTTCTTCTTAGGGATACAAATTCTGCAAAGTCAAAAAAGTATATACATTCATCAAACTAAATATACAAAAGAGCTTCTCAAGAAGTTTAAGATGAGTGATTGCAAACCTATGGCTACACAAGTGCACCCTACTTGTTCACTTGAAATAGATGATTCAGGCCAAAAAGTTAACCAAAAAACCTATAGAGGAATGACAGGATCCTTACTTTACCTTACCGCTTCTCGACCTAACATCATGTTTAGTGTATGCGTATGTGTATGTGCAAGATTTCAAGCTAACCTTAGGGAATCACATTTAACTGCTGTTAAGAGAATCCTTAGATACCTAAAAGGCACTACCAACCTTACTTTGTTCTACAAGAAATCTCCTAAGTACAAACTTAGTGGGTATTGTGATTCTGATTATGCTGGAGATAAACTTGAGAAAAAAAGCACTACTGGAAATTGCACATTTTTAGTGACAACTTAATATCCTGGTCAAGTAAGAGGCAAAACACTATTGCAATGTCAAAAGGAGAGGGGGTGAGTACATTTCAGCAATTGGCTGCAGTTCTCAACTACTTTGGATGAAACATCAACTATAAGACTACAAAATCCTAGAAACCAACATTCCCGTCTATTGTGATAACACTTCTGCCATTTGTCTAACCAAAAACCCTATACTACATTCTAGAGCTAAACACGTAGAGATCAAACACGACTTCATTAGGGACTTTGTTCAAAAAGGGGTACTAAACATTCATTTTGTAGACACTAAACACCAATGGGCTGACATATTCACCAAACCATTACCTGAAGATAGGTTTGACTTCATCAAGAAAAACCTAAACCTTAACTTCATATCTGACTGATATTGGGATCACTTCAAAGTAGTTTAGTTTTAAATTATTTTTTATATTTTCTTGTAATATGTTATATTCATGTTATTAAAAAAAACAAAAAAAAATTCAAACTTTCGTGTCTTTTTGTCTGATAACAAAAGGGGAGAAAATATATTTGATAAAGTGGAGAGAAAACGATACTTAAACTTAAGGGAGCCCTATGTTAGGAGGAGTCACAGAAATATAAAGAAAAGTTGTTATCAAAAATACAAGTTTTGTCATCATGAAAAAGGAGGAGATTGTTGGAACCAAGTTGGTTTTGTTGGAACCAAGTTGGTTCTTGCAATTAAATTTTTGATGTTAACAAATGTATTTTATGAAAATAACATATTTGACTTAGAAGAAGAATTAAAAATGTCATCAGAAGAATATATCAGAAGATGGCGTCACCAGATGATGTCACCAGAAGCAGAAATCAGAGGATGACGTCACCAGAGGATATCTCCAGAGGATATCATCAGATGAATCTGTCACAGAAAAATGCTCAAAACAGAATCTGAGAAGAATGCTCAAAACAGAATCTGAGAAGAATGCTCAAAACAGAATCTGAGAAGAATGCTCAAAACAGAATCTGAGAAAAATGCTCAAAACAAAATCTGAGCAAAAAACTTAAAATAGAATCTGAGCAAACTACTCCAGAATATTCTCAAAACAGATTAATCGAAATACACTCCTGAAGTAAGCATCAGTGAAGTCCTAAATTTCAACTATAAATAGAGACTTAATGCTGAAGAATAAAGCATCGAAAAACACAAGAACTCAAGCTTCAATTCAAAGTTATCTGAGAGTTCAAAAGAGAGAAACACAAATGAGCAAGAGCAATATTTTCTAAGTGTTTTCGAGAGAGAAATACAGTGCAACAATCAGCTTTCCAAAAGCAATAAGAGAATGCAAAAAATAAGTGCAGCAAACAGCTTTCCAGAAGCAGCGTTGCAAAGTTTCAAACCTTTATTATATAACCCGATATTGGTGTAGATTCCTTCTTCAATCTGGGGTTGTCAGATTGGTAGGAGAAGACTTGACTTGTAGAGTCAAGGTGTTGTTATCGTTCCTCAAAAGTCTGGGGTTGTCAGGCTGTTTGAGAAGACTTAGCTGGTTTAGTTAAGGTGTTGTTGTTCCTCAAAAGTCTGGGGTTGTTAGACTGTTTGAGAAGACTTGGCTGGTATAGTCAAGGTGTTGTTGTTCCTCAAAAGTCTGGGGTTGTCAGGCTGTTTGGGAAAACTGGCTTGTAGGGTCAGTGGTGTTGTAATTCAAAGGAGTTTGAATTAGTGAAAAGGCCTTCAAGAGGAAGGGACTGGACGTAGCCTAGTTAACGGTGAACTAGTATAAATTGCTGTGTTATTATGTTATTATTATCCGCTGCTGAATCTGATTAGTTATATATCGAATAATTCACATTAACATTCAACAAAACAGCAAAAGAAATCAAGTTTGACAAACACAATTCAACCCCCCTTCTCGTGTTTGCACCTTCAGGTTTTACATTTAGAGTTTTGATGTTAACAAAAGTATTTTATGAGAACAATATATTTGACTTCAAAGAGTATGAAAGAAGATATGGTCAATATTTGTAGAAGATTTGATCAAGATTTATCTACAACAAATTATGAACAGAATCAATCTGAAGAATTTACAATCTCAATCTAAACATAAAAGAAACATAATCAATTTGAAGAATTTACAAATGAAATCTGAACAAAATACAATTCAGAATTAAACAAGGACCAAATTGAAGTCCAAATTTTAACTATAAATAGATACACAAGGCTGAAGAAGAAAAACATCGAAAAGCATAAAATAGTAGTCTTAGAGTTCAAAGAGAGAAATACTTGTTTCAAGTTAGAAATATTTTCTGAGTGTTCTTTTCTTAGAGTGTGAGTTATTATTATTATCAGCTTTTTAGAAGTAACTACTCAAGTTCCAATCTTTTGTATCCAACCCGATAGCGGTTTAGTTCCTTCTTCAATCTGGAGTTTTCAGATTGTTAGGAGAAGACTTAGCTTATTGTCAGGTTGGTAGGAGAAGACTTGGCTTGTAGGGTCAAGGTGGTGTTGTTCCTCAAAAGTTTGGGGTTGTTAGGCTGTTTGGGAAGACTAGCTTGGAGGGTCAGGTGTTTTGTAATTCAGGGTATTTGAATTAGCGGATTAAAGCCTTCTGGATGAGGGGACTGGATGTAGCCAAGTTAGTGGTGAACTAGGATAATTCTACTTTTCAAATTATTTATATTTTCATTGTTTGCTGCCTCTGGATCCGATTGCTTCTAGTCCAAGTAAGTCACCAAAAACCAAATTTTCGAGTGTTTCTCAAACTAATAAAAAATCTCTTTTTTTCCCTCTCTTTTTTTAAGCACATATTTATTTCAAAATCACATTAAAAATAAACAATTGATATTCATATTTAATAATAAGGTGAAATAAATATATTTAAGTTAATATTAATTTTGCACAATTAATTACAGGTAACCGTATTTTAACGGATGTCGTAGGGTACTAATACCTTCCCTACGCATAATCGACTCCCGAACTCAAAATTTGGTTTCAAATATCATTTTTCTATTTAAGGGTTTCCCAATGTTTTCCCTATTTTAAATAAACTTTGGTGGCGACTCCATTGAATTCGAGAAACACTCCAAATTTAGGCCGCGATAGTTGGCGACTCCACTAGGGACCCTTAGAGAGTCAAGTCTAACATAATTAATTGTGCTTAATTTTTAAATTTTTCTATATTTGTTTGATTTTCATTTTCTATTACTTTATGGGCTTATTATTTCTTAATAAATATTAGTTGTCATTATAATATTCTTTTAAGCTAGTGAGTCATTTATTTTATTTATTATTATTATTATTTTCTGTACATGTATATATGTTTTATTAGCATTATGGAGCTATTGAATTATGTTTATTCCACACCCTACACTTTTACTAAGACACACTTATGAGTGGAACCTTATACCCGAGTTTGAACAAAACTTAAGTTTAGTTTCGAGGTTGCATAGTGATAGCCTTCTGGATGTACATCCTGTTTGGTTAGCATGAAGATCTCACCTAGAGTTTGATCTTATTGAGGGTATTGTCGCTCCAAATAGTTTACCTATTGTTGTTGACAATATTTCACAATAGGATTATTGGCTGTAGGAACCACATTTAGAATCGCAGAGCCACCCTTGTGAGAGTTTCACTACATAAGCCAATAGTCTCTTTCATCATAAGAATATCCATATAAACAAAAAAATAATATCCATATATATATATATATATATATATATATATATATATATATATATATATATATTCACAATAATTATCCTACATAGTTTCATTCATATCTCATTTTTTTTTCTAAAAATAAAAAAACATAATGGCATTTTGCATTAGGTTTTAGGATTTTTGGGGAATTATACAACCCTTAGTCACGAGTTGAGTTAAGTGGATAATGGGATTGGAAAAAAGAAAAAATTTACTATTAAAGTTCAAGCAACCTGATTTGAAAAGTTTAAGAGACACCAACAATCAAATGAAAATCATGTTGGAACCATGTTGGTTCTAGGTACTTAGGATTTTGATGTTTACAAAAGCACTTCATGTAACCTTATTTTGTACTTAGAATTATTATATTAAATGCTACCAGAAGATGAAGCTACCAGAGGCAGAAGATGAAGTCACTAGAGGCAGAAGATGAGTTACCAGAGGATAAAAACAGACTAGAGGATACACCTCCAGAAGACACCAGATAATGCATCGAGAAGGTACCAGAGGATGCATCTTGAAGGCACCAGAGGATACACCAGGATGTCAAAACACCACCAGAGGATATTTTTCCTGGCCCAGATCAGAAGGAAGCAAAGTCCAGAAAGAGACCTAGACTAGACCAGAAGGAAGCTTGCCAGAGGGAGACTTGTTCCAGACTAGAAGATATCATAAGTCCAACTTAGTCCAAAATTTATTCTAACCAGAAGATAGCCTGGCAGTGAAATGATAAACAGTCCAGACTTGATCCAAACTTAATCAGAGGATAAATTAATGAGTCCAGAACAAGAGATTTAATCCATTTTTGGCCCAAACCAGAAGATATCATGGTTTAGAGTATGAAACTAAGTCCAGACCATAAGAAATGATGTCCAGATTCAATCAAGACCTGATCCAGATAAGAAGGTAATTATCCAGACTACAATATCATAGTCCATATTTAATTTCAGTTCAATCCAGACCCAGTCCAGAATTGGTCCAGATCAGAAGGAAGATATTCATATCAATGGTCCAAATTTAAGCATCATGAACCAGTGTTGGCCGAAATCAGAACATCAGACCATATGGCCCAATGTTGGCCGAGATCAAAATATCGGAACGTGTGGTCCAGTGTCGGCCGAGATCAGAGGATCACAGCAGATCAGTTTGCAAGTCCAGCGTGGTCGAAATCAAAAGATCAAATGGTCCAGATTTAATCATGAAACTACTGGCGGGAAGAAAGATTTGTTCCAGAATTAATTAAAGACAGGATTGGCCGAAGTTATTTTCGAAAGCAAATCTGGAGCTAAAAAGATATGTTTTTTTATTTAAATGAAACCCGATTGGTCAAAGTATTTTTGCAAGAGAATCCAGCAAGATACTGCTCGAATTTAAGCTTGGAAGATACCCAAATTCACATATATAAAAGGAGGCTCAAGACTGAAGACTTAGCATCGAAAATCAAAGAAGAGTCATACACTTCCAGAAGCAAACACTCGAGTTTTCATTGAGGTTAATTGTGAGTTTCAGCTTTCCAGAAGCAAGCACTCGTGTTTTTCTTTCCCTTGTGTTAGATCTAAGTTGTTGAAGTAGAGTCTACAATCTGAGGGAGTTAGAAGGGGTAGAAGATTACTTAGCAATTAGATTCAAGGCATTGTAATTCCTTCTACAATCTGGGGTTGTCAGATTGGCAGGAGAAGACTTGACTTGAGAAGTCAAGGTGCTGTATTCCTCAAAAATCTAGGATTGTTAGACTGTTTGAGAAGACTGACTTGGAGGGTCAGTGGTATTGTTGTAATTCAAGGTTTTGAATTAGTGAAATCCTTCAAAGTGAAGGGACTGGACGTAGCCTCGTTAACGGTGAACCAGTATAAAATTCTATGTTTTATTTTTACTTTACATCTGTTGCGAACTCTGTTTGATTTGTACATCAGGTTTTGTTATAAAACTGCAAAAACAGAAAAAGTATTCAAGTTAGTCAAACACAATTCAACCCCCTTCTCATGTTTGCACCTTCAAATCACACAACGTGAAAGATTCTTTAATAAATAAGGGAAGATCCTAAACCTCTTGGCAGTAAATGTGCAAATAGGGCCCATCACACCACTGACTCAGTATTACGACCCTCTTATAAGATGTTTCACCTTTCAAGACTTTCAGTTGGCGCCAACCCATGGAAGAATTCGAACGAATATTGGGTTATTCCTTAGAGAAAGGAAATCCTTATCGATATACTGGACAACCACCAAATTTGAGCATAATTGCTGAAGTGTTGAAAATCGACATAAGAGAGTTGGCAAGTAAAAAAGAGGAAAAGGGGCAATTCATGGTTTCTCGAGAAAATATTTGGAGCAAAAGGCACAAGATTTAGCCGTTAAAAAATAATGGGGTACTTTTATAGATGTTTTGGCTCTCATTATCTATGGTATTGTTTTGTT
Source organism: Cicer cuneatum (assembly GCA_037974295.1). Lineage (NCBI taxonomy): Eukaryota > Viridiplantae > Streptophyta > Magnoliopsida > Fabales > Fabaceae > Cicer > Cicer cuneatum. The sequence continues at coordinate 26,980,391 of JBBPBO010000002.1, read as the reverse complement.
CCCAAACCTTGATAATTTTGTAGATTTTGCTGCCATCAATGTCTTCTTGGCTTTTAACAAAAATAAACCAAATCCAGTACCCGCGGTTCTCTTGATGTATATTACTTTCTGCATAAGCAACACGAGAAGAAAAGGGGAATAATTTTGTGTTGTGTTCCAGTGTTGTATACTTGGTTCATGTCTCACAGGTTCATCAAAGGGTATCATGTTGGAATTAAAAATAACCGTGAATGGGCCCAGAGTATAGCTAGCCTTACCGGAGACATAATTTCATGGTATCGTAAAGAACAACGAGTAGAAGAAGTAATATGCCATTGCATAGATTTTCCAAATGTACCTCTTAGGGGAACCAAATTATGTATTAACCAAAGGATGTATTAACTACAATCTGATGATAGCTCTCAGACAGCTTGGCTACCCTATGTTGGAGAAACCAGATGATAAGTCATTAGAAGCTTTTATTTTGCACAATACGGGTATAGTAGACCCACCGATGTTGCGGAGGATAAGTCGAGCTTCAGAAGTGATTATTAGGAAAGGAAGAGTACTCGGATGTAGAAGTTGCAGCACAAAAGAACCCTATCAACAATGGGTAAAGAAAAGAGTCCATGAAATCAAGCTGCCTTTCCACAGTACGTTGTGGAGTGATCAGGAAATACCTAAACCTACCCTTGTTACAAATGAAGAAATAGATGAAATCAAAACATCATTGTTAAAATCTGAATAGCAGAAAAAAGAGCTACAGCGAAGTTAGAAAAAGTCTCCCAAGAGAATGAGAACTTGCGATCAGAAAACACCTGTTAGAATCAGTTTATTGAGAGAAGCAACAAGAGGTTGAAAATTGAAAGGGAAAATAAACTTGGCATACAAGATTGTTTGAGATGTGCAAATGAAGAATTAGATGTGCGAAAGCAAGAAAAGAATGAAGCTATTGAAGAAGCTTATATGTGGAAACAATTGTGGGCGAAATCAGCAAGCTCTGAGAGGAATAAAAAAAAGGAGTTTGAGGATTTAAAGAAACAACTTAAAGAGATGATAGCTGAGTACGAGAGTCAAATAAAGAATGAGAAGCAACAGAAGAAAGAAATGGAAGAATTACTCTCAAAACATCAAGATGCACTAAGAATAGAAATGGAGACTTCTTATGAGTTGAAGAATTACATTGATTATCAAGAAAAGATCTATAACGACTTAAAGGATGAAACCATATATTGGGAGGATCGTTTTATGATGTTGCTTGGACAGTTGAAGAATCAAGAGATCTATAAAGAGATGGAAGATAAAGGCAAGCATCGGAAAGGCTGCTTTTCAAAATTGGCAATGCTAGCTAATCAAGCAATCATAAAAATTCCAAAGTATCTAAGAGAGATTGATGCAGTAATGCATCCGCTCAATATTCCAGTCAAAGTCTACAAGTTCGTTGAATATTGCAAAAATTTAGTAGAAGAATTGGAGGAGAAGATTGGTTGTCCTATTAAAAGAGAAGATTGAAATACCATAGTTGCTATTGTTTTTAATGTGATGTACTCTGTTTCTCATCACTGAAGGATTTTCTTTTTTTGTTTATCAATTCCCATATTTCTTCACTTATAATTCGTTTTGTTAAGAATATCAACGTAAGGCTTATGATTCCCCAACATCCAACTATAATGTAAAAAATAGATAATTAACCAAATAATTTCATCTTCATTCCATTCATACATACTCATAATTTTTATTTATTTAAAAAAATAGAAAAAATCAATAAAGTTGTTACCTCGACACCCTTATCGGACTCGTGCAAACTCCAAGATCATAGATGAACTTGAGCAAAACCAAGAAGTGATGAGGGCAAACTTTAGCCAATTGAAGGACAAGGTTAATCGAATCCTAGAGGCTATACAGGCCTTGGCAAGGAAGGAGAAAACAAATGGGAAACCCCCAACAGCAAATGAAGAACACCAAACCACCCCTTCTCACCCACCATGCTTTACCCCTAGTACCCAACAGTTTCATTCAGCAGCTACGCAATTTCCTATGTATGATCTCCCACCTGGTTATACTTGCCTTTAGTCATTAGTCCTATGGACAAAAACCCAAATCACTTAATTATCAACTCTCAAAGCTTAAACCAACCACAAATCTCATCTCCTCTCGGCTACGTGCCACCCCAAAACACTCTACACTCATAAAATATTCCATTAAGTGCACCTCGTTTTGATGCTAATGGAAATTGGCAACAACCTCAGTTTATCGGTGAAGATACACAGTCGAAAGAAAAATTACATGTTTTAGAAGAACGAATAAAAGCAATGGAGGGGAGTAATGTCAATGGTCTTGATGCTTTTGATATGTGCTTGGTTCTCGATGTAGCAGTCCTTTCAAACTTCAAGGTACCTGAGTTTGAAAAGTACAAAGGTTCCACATGTCCTAAAAATTATCTGACCATGTATTGTAGAATATTGGCTTCTCATGCTCATGATGACAAACTTCTAATTCATTTTTTTCAAGATAGTTTGAGTGAGGCATCATTAAATTAGTATATACATCTCGAGCGAAATCGAATCTGTTCGTGAAAAGACTTGGTTGATGCCTTCTTGAAACAATAGAGGTACAACATTGATATGGCCCCTCACAGGATGCAATTGCAAAATTCTTCAAAAGAGGACAATGAAACATTCAATGAATATGCACAACGGTGGAGATAAGTGGCATCGCAAGTAGATCCTCCTTTATCCGAAAAAGAAAAGGTCGGTATGTTTATGGATACTCTTCGGTCGTCCTTTTATGATAAGATGATTGGAAGTATGTCATCAAACTTTTCTGACATGGTCAGAATAGGAGAAAGAGTAGAAAGTGGGATGAGGAGTGGTAAGATTGTATGTGGAACGAGTGGTGTGAAAAAGCCCCAAATGGGATTCACAAAGAAGAAATAAGGGGATGCTAACGTTGTAATGGCAAACTCAAGGGTACCTTATTCTCCATCCATGAATTCTTATCGACCTCCAAATTTTCAGCCCCCGATACCCCAAATTCCATACATTCCCTATCCATATGTGGCTGCGACCTCACAAGTTCCATAACCCCCAATATCACCCTTCAAGGCCACCTTATTATCAACCACCCCTGGTCCAACCACCACCTGCCACGTTTTCCCAACAAAACTAATGGAACCAAAATCCAATCCCGAATCAATACAAACCACCAGTTAATCGAGAAAAGAAGATAACTCATTTTGACCCGATTCCCATGATGTACAACCAATTGTTGCCTCACCTACTCCATGGTAGTCCCGAGACCCATGAAATCTCTGGAACCACCATTCCCAAAATGGTACAACCCAAACGCCAAATGTGAATACCACGCATGAACCGTATGATATTCTGTCGAAGATTGCCAAGCACTAAAATCTAAAGTGCAAGAGTTGATTAATACAAAATGAATTACCTTCAAGGAAGACAGTCCCAATGAGGGGAGTAATCCCTTGCTGGGCCACGAAAATTCCTATGTCAATCTTATTGAATGTAGGGTAGACCAATGTGCAATTAAGAGTGTGGAACATGTGAAAACCCCAATGAAACGATTAACAATGAGGTTAGTATTTGTGGTATTCACACAACTGGTTCACGTTCCATAAAAAATTGTGAAGAGATCAAGGAATTCCTTCAAGAATTAATAGACAAGAATTTCATACAGATAGGTTGTGCAAAAGATGATCATGTGCTGATCATAGAGCCTTGTGTGGAGAATAATAGATCTTTCCCAAGACCATTGGAAATCCTCTGTAGAAAAGATAATCTTATGGCAACTCTGAATGGACCATATCCAATAATTGTCCAAGCACCAACCCCTTTTCCTTATGAAAATACCAAGGCGGTACCATGGAATTATAAAGTCACATCCCATTTGGCCAATCATCAATCAAATGATAGCTGTGAACCTAAAGGAACTGATATCACCCATTTCAAGGATTGGTGGGATGACTTGGGGTGGTCGAGTATACGGCCCCGAACAACCCAGGAAAAAGGAAGGCCATGGGGAAAAGGGTAAAGAAGCTATGAATCATGCTATAAAAGAGCTAGAGACTAGCAAAAAGACGGTGCGTGAAGAAGAAGCTAACGAATATTGAAGTTTATCAAGCAAAGTGAATATAAGGTGGTGGACCAGCTAAATCAAACCCCTTCCAAGATATATGTTCTTTCTTTGTTATTAAACTCTGAAGCCCATAGAAGGGCACTAATGAAAGTTTTAAACGAGGCCCATGTTACTCACGATATCACGGTCGACTAGTTTGATGGAGTTGTCGGTAATATCACTGCTAATAATTGTTTGAGTTTTAGCGATAGAGAAGTATCAGCTAAAGGGACAAGGCATAATAAAGCACTCCATATCTTTGTAAGGTGTCATGATCATATTCTTGCACGAGTGCTAGTTGATAATAGTTCATCATTAAATGTCATGCCGAAATTGACACTATCAAAATTATTTGTTGATGGAGCATGTATGTAGCCTAGTGCTATGGTGGTGAAAGCGTTTGATGAATCCAGGAGACAAGTTGTTGGCGAGATTGACCTACCGGTTCCAATTGGACCCCATAACTTTGGGATAACCTTCCAAGTGATGGATATTAAATCAGTGTACAGTTGTCTTTTACGGAGACCGTGGATTCATGTTGCTGGAGCAGTGACATCTACTCTCCATCAAAAGCTAAAGTTTATAATGAACAATAATATTTGGGGAAGAAGATATGATAGTGAGCCATCTATCTTCTACGGGCTACATTGAAGATACAGAGGAAGCCATAGAAACTCAAGCATTAGAAATCGCCAATGATGTCTTCAAGGGTGAAGGAACTCGCTTAAAGGAACCAAAGTTATCTGCCACATCATTGAAGTCTACCAAATCCATGTTGGAAGCAGGAGTTTTTGCTAAGTTGGGGAAATTGTTAGATATACCAGAAAAGAATGATCGATACGGGTCGGGATATGTACCTCCCAAAGCTGATAAAGAAAAGACAATGAAAGAAAAAAAAGGAAAGCAGGATGGCTCGTCTGGAAAACCAGACACCGAATTCACAGAAGATTCTTATTTGTGAAATTCGCCAAACCTTTCAAAGCGCCGGAATAATTTATGCTGACCAGGTGGTTTTGGTGGAAGAAGAGCATCTTGGCGATGATACCCTCAAATTAGTGTACCCTTGTCTTCCGAATACCATTCTCAACAATTGGAAGATCTTCGAGTTTCCTGTGTTTGTTAATTCATGCTCAAAGTAATTACGTATTTCAACTCCTTTTGCTACGCCCAAGGCTATACGGATAATTAATTAGGGCAAATGTATTTCAATTTCGTACATATTATTAATAAATGCATTTTGGGACTCTTCAATCGTTTCTTTTTCTTTTCTTTTTTCTTAAAGTTGCAACCATTATTCATATTTTCTTTTTTCCTTTTTCTTCTTAATTTTTGACGACGCAGAGTCGAAAATGAATATGTTGAAAATAGCAGCGCTAGAACCCCTTCTTGTAATTTTGAACTTCCAATTAATCACGCTGATGAGGATTGTGAAGACAATTATGAGCCTCCCCCAGGACTAGAAAGGTTAATGGAACAGGAAGCTAAGATAATCCAACCCTATCAAGAACCTGTTGAGGTGATCAATTTGGGGACTGAATATGATAAGAAAGAAATTAAAATTGGTATGTCTATGAAAAGATGTGAACAAGAAAACTTGGTTAAACTTTTATTTGACTATGTGGACGTCTTTTCATGTTCATATCAGGATATGCCTAAGCTAGATACTAACATAGTTGAACACAAGCTACCACTCAAGCCTGAATGTGCTCCAATGAAACAAAAATTGAGGAGGATGAGGCCAGATATGTCACTTAAAATAAGAGAAGAGGTCAAAAACCAATTTGATGCAGGTTTCTTAGCAGTAGCAAAATATCCTCAATGGGTGGCTAATATTGTCCCAGTTCCAAAAAAAGATGGAAAGGTTCGAATGTGCGTTGATTATCAGGATTTAAATAAAGCTAGTCTTAAAAACGATTTTCCTTTGCCTCATATTGATGTCCTAGTAGATAGCACTGCTCAATATTCTCTTTTTTCCTTCATGGATGGTTTCTCATGGTACAATCAAATCGAGATAGATCCCGAAGATATGGAGAAAACCACATTCATCACACAATGGGGAACATTCTATTATAAAGTGATGTAATTTGGATTGAAGAATGTTGGGGCAACCTATCAAAGAGCAATGGTGACATTGTTTCATGACATGATGCATAAGGAGATAGAGGTTTATAAGGACGATATGATTGCAAAGTCCCAGATCGAAGAAGACCATGTTGTTAACCTTCAAAAATTATTTGTGCGACTAAGGAAGTTCAGACTTCGTTTAAACCCTGCTAAATGCACTTTTGGTGTGAGATCAGGCAAGTTACTTGGGTTTATCGTTAGTCAAAAAGGGATAGAAGTGGACCTAGATAAAGTAAGAGCAATATAAGAAATGGCAGCTCCATGCACGGAAAAAGAAGTTTGTGGCTTTTTGGGGAGATTGAATTACATTACCAGATTCATCTCAAATCTAACTGCAACATGCGAGCCAATTTTCAAGTTGTTGCACAAAGACCAAACGGTTGAATGGAATGAGAATTGTCAAAAAGCTTTCGAGAAGATTAAACAGTACTTATTAAAACCTCCAATCCTGGTACCTCTAGTTTCTGGAAAACCACTTATTATGTACTTAACAGTACTTGATGGGTCAATGGATTGTGTGCTAGAGCAGCACGATGAATCTGGTAAGAAGGAGCATGCTATTTATTATTTGAGCAAAAAGTTCACTAGTTGTGAAACAAGATATTCACTACTTGAACGAACATGTTGTGCACTAGCGAGGGCTACTCATCGGTTGAGGCAATACATGTTATGTCATACAACTTGGTTGGTGTCTAAAATGGACTCAATTGAGTACATCTTTGAGAAACCTGCTCTTATTGGAAGGATTACCCGTTGGCAAATGCTGTTATTAGAATACAAAGGAACCACATTAGCATAGTACTTAGCCCAACAACCTGTAGAAGATTATCAATCAATGCAGTGTGAATTCCTTGTCGAAGGCATAATGACTTTAATTGAAGAGAATGAATCATCTAATAAAGAAAAATGGATGTTGATGTTTGATGGTACTTCTAATGCATTAGGGCATGGAATTGGAGCCATCTTGATTTCCCCAGAGAACCAGCTCACTCCATTTACGGCTAGATTGTGTTTTGATTGCACAAACAATATTGCAGAATATGAGGCATGTGTCATAGGCATTAAAGCAACCATTGAATCAAAGGTAAAAGTTCTTGAACTATATGGAGATTCATCGTTGGTTATCCATCAGACAAAAGGAGAATGGGAAACTCGAGATTCCAAATTAATTCCATATCATACCCATATCGAAGAATTGAAAGAATACTTCTAGAAGATCACTTTTCACCATATCCCTCGAGAAGGAAACCAATTGGTCGACGCCCTGGCCACATTGTCATCAATGTTCAAACTAAGTACAGGTCGGATGTGACGGTAATAAAAATCCAACAAAAGGATAAGCTAGCAAATTGCTTATCAATAGAAGATGAGCCTGATAGCAAACCATGGTTTTATGATATCAAATCCTATGTTAAGAATAAGGAATATCCATTGGGTATTTCAGATAACGACAAGAGGGTTTTTAGGAGGTTGTCAATGAACTTCTTAAATGGTGATGTACTTTATAAGAGAAACCATGATATCGTTCTCCTTAGATGCGTGGATAAAATGGAAGCAGAGAAAATCATTCAAGAGGTTCATGAAGGTTCTTTTGGAACTCATGCAAATGGGCACGCAATGGCAAGAAAAATCTCGAGGGCTGGCTACTATTGGTTGACCATGGAGTCTGATTGTTTTAGTTATGTAAAGAAATGTCATAAATGTCAAATCTATGTTAACAAAGTACATGTTCCGCCAACCTCTTTGAATGCCTTAACATCACCTTAGCCATTTTCAATGTGGGGGGTGGATGTTATTGGGCTCATCGAACCTAATGCTTCAAACGGACACCAGTTTATCCTAGTAGCTATTGATTATTTCACAAAATGGGTTGAAGCTGCTTCTTATGCCAACGTGCCGAGGAGCGTAGTGGCCAGATTCATCAAGAGAGAATTGATTTTTTGATATGGGTTGCCAAATAAGATTATCACGGATACTGCAACCAATCTAAACAACAAAATTATGAAGGAATTGTGTGATAGTTTCAAAATTCTTCACTTTATCGTTCGAAAATGAATGATGTTGTAGAAGTGGCAAATAAGAATATCAAGAAAATCATAAAAAATATGGTAGAAATATATAAGGATTGGCATGAAATGCTTCCCTTTGCATTACATGGCTATATAACATCTGTTCGCACCTCAACAGGGCAACTCCTTTTTCATTGTTGTATGGAATGGAAGCGGTACATCCCATTGAAGTTGAAATCCCCTCGATCAGAGTCTTAATGGAAACAAAACTAGAAGAGACAGAGTGGGTTCAATCACGATTTGACCAATTGAATCTCATAGAAGAAAAAAGAATGATAGCTCTGTGTCATGGTCGGTTGTACCAAAAAAGATTTAAAAAAGCCTACGAGAAAAAAGTCTGTCCTCGAGAGTTTCAAGGAGACTTGGTGATAAAGAAAATATTGCCCATAAAAAAGGATTCTCGTGGAAAATGGACTCCTAACTACGAGGGACCATATGTTGTGAAAAATGTTTTCTCTGGGGGAACTCTAATACTCGCATAAATGGATGGAGAGGAGTTTCCACTTCCAATAAATTCAGATGCAGTCAAAAAATATTATGCTTGAAAACAAAACAAAAAATGATTGAAAATAGGCTCGCTAGGTTCAAAATTTGAAAAGGCGACCTAGGCAAAACTAGAGCATCCCGATTGATTGAAAACTTGGAAGAGCGATTCATGCAAAAATTAGGGATTTAAAAAAAAAGCGGTTCAAACTGGGGCAAACGGTTCAAACTGGAGCAATTATTATTCTTAGAAGCTGACCAATATGAGTCCTAAATTACAAGAGTGAATAGCGTTTGTTATACCTCTAACTAAACCTAAACACACTCATCCATATATTGTAACCCCAATTGTTTTGTTCCCAATGTAATGAATGTACTTTTTTTCAATGTTTTCATTCGATGTTGTACATTACTCTCTTTCTAAGCTAATTCCCGTTTCATGTTTGTTTATTCTAGCATTTTAAAAAAAAATGTTATTTTATGATAGTAAATGTTGGAATTTGAAATGTGTAAACAAAAAAAATATTTTAATTATTTTGATATTTGAAATACATAGAAACTCTATAGATTCTCAACATGTACGGCGATGTCAACAAAAAAAAAAAAAAAGAAGGCAATCATTTTGGACAATACACTTTGTTTCGCCTCTAAAAAAAAGTCACGTGAGATGTACTAGAGTCATCATACAAAAAATGGTTGTTATCTTTATTCATCCATTAAATCTTGTGGGCATATAGGATCTTATAAGGATCGGGGAGAAAAAAAATCTGATACTAACAAAACACCTAAAAAAAAGAGAAAGAGAAAACAAGCAGAGTAGTAACAAACAAAAACAAACAGTAACTTGGGCTCGGGCTCCAGGAAAATAAAGCATTAATCTGTTGATGTAAGCTCAACCCATTTAGATTTTTTTAAAAATAAAATAAAATTTGCTTCATAACTAAATATCAAACTTCATAAAAAGAACACAAACAAATATTGCATTAAAGATTAATTAAATGGGGTATTTTTATTTTTTAAATCTCATCTTCACAGATAAACTAATAAATTAAAACTCATAAACAAATTAATAAATAAAAATTATATTAAATGTTAATTAGAAATGACATACTTTAAACCATGAGTAGCAAAACACGAATTATACAACCTGGTAGTTTTAAAAAATTATTTTTAAAAATAAATGAATCTAAAATCAACTTTTTTTTTAATATTAGATTAATTAGATGTGACATCTTTTTAATCATTGAGTTGTTAAGACATAAGTTGTACCACTTGGTGGCTTTAAAACTCAATTTTTTAAAACCGAAAATAATAAAAAAAAATATTTTTAAACGGATTAACTGGATGAGACATCCTTTTACTCCTTGAGTTTTTGAGACACGAGTTGTGCAACTTGATAGTCTTAAAACTCATTTTTTTTTTTCAAAATAATTATTCAAATCAAACAAATTTTTTTTACTTCCGTCAAAACAACAAAACACATTTTCTTTAAAAGCAATCAACTCATCCACATTTTCTACCCAAGAACTACGTAACTTTGATTTCTCCATCGCACCAGGAGATACGTAGGAGCAAGATCACACTCTTGTCAAGCACATTAATAAAAAATCTCTTTTTTTCCCTCTCTTTTTTTAAGCACATATTTATTTCAAAATCACATTAAAAATAAATAATTGATATTCATATTTAATAATAAGGAGAAATAAATATATTTAAGTTAATATTAATTTTGCACAATTAATTATTGGTAACTGTATTTTAACGGATGTCACAGAGTGCTAATACCTTCCCTATCGACTCGCGAACTCAAAATTTGGTTTCAAATATTATTTTTCTATTTAAGGATTTTCCAATGTTTTCTCTATTTTAAATAAACTTTGGTGGTGACTCCATTGAATTCGAGAAACACTCGAAATTTAGGTCGCAACAATTATAAATCTAAATCAAATATTATTTTAGATTTTCTTCCATTATAAATCTGAATCAAATCTTAATGTAGATTTTCTTCAATTATAAATTTGAATCAAATCTTGATTTAGATTATCTTCGATTATAAATCTGAATCAAATCTTATTTTATATTTTCTTCAAAACACACGAATCTTCTTTCATACTCTGTGAAGTCAAATATATTGTTCTCATAAAAATATATTGTTATCACCAACTTGGTTCCAACAACTTCGTCATCATTGTATGAGATGAAAGTTCAAAGAAGGAAGACTCCTACTGAATAAGATGTTAAATAAAGGAACTTAGTTTATTTATGTATCAGGAATTGGTGATTCAAACCTAATATGTAATATAAATTAATGGATCTGGTATAGACAGCTTTAGAAAAACATTAGAACTTTTATTTTTTCTTTCTTTTAAGCCCTTTTGTAACAAGTATTGCAGTTGTAATGTAATTTGTATGTGTTACAAGTGTAATGTGAGTTATGAATTGAATATGTTTTATCATCTCTTTGACCTTCTGGTTTTATCCTCTGTTTTCTTCCATTTTCTGTTACTTGTGTTTTTCTCTTCCTCTCCTCTGTTTTTCAAAATTATCCTTTGTCCTTCTTTAAAATCTCTCTTCTTATCCTTCTTTTGACTTTAAAAATTATTTTCTTCTTTTCCATCAAGCAACACTCCCCATCTCCCTCCTTTTTAGTTACCTCGTGCCTTTAAACTATCCCACATGTCCTTAAGTATTTGTCATACCATGTCTCACTCTTCGTTTTCTTCTATGCCCTCATTATTACCTCTCCTCTTTCCAAGAATGTTTTCATTTTCCTTCTCGAGAAATCTAGCCATTTTTACCTCAAATGTTTTCTTTTCCCTTTACTTGTTTTCTTTTCTTTGTCCTTGTGTTTTTTTTTTGTTTGTTCATCTTTTGCGCTTCTCAATCTCATCTGCTATGGATGATGGTTTGTCGTCTGGTAGAAATGGAAGCTACCTTCCTTTCCCAATAAAAAGGAAATCCCACCGTCTAAAGTAGACTTAATGGTGAGTGACATTCTTCTTGAGCAACTAGAAGCCCATAATTCTCTAGAAGATTTCGACCACAAGTTGGACCTTATCATCTCTCAAATGGTGGAAGCAACCAATCTCTTAAGATGTGTCCTCAAGTGTCTCTAGAACCTATGTCTAGGATTAGTTTTTCTTATAGTTACCTTTTTGTGTGTGTCTTCTTTTTGTCTTCCTTGTAATCATGATCCTCCTAGTTAATGAAATGTTACCCTTGTTTTACTTTGGTTCTTTTATAACAAAAACAAAAACACAAAGAATAATTATCTCCTAGTTGTTTGTGTTAAGTATGCAGATTAAGGTAAAAGACAAAGAGTTATATTAATGACTATCCATTTTAAGGTAGCATAAATTAAAAATAAATTAGAGATGATAAACTGAATGTCTTAAACACACATAATATTATCACCTAATAAACAAGTAACTATGCCTACTAATGGAGCAAGTCGTAATACAACAAAAGAAGTATTGCATTAAGTAGTTCAAAGACAATACAAAGGAAACCATTACTTCGCTTCTGTTGTACATTCTAAGTCTGGTGACATGCACCTCTAATAATGCAAGCAAGCTTTAGTTGACTATAGTAATGCAAGCAACATTTTGTTTCAGTTGCCTCTAATGAATGCAACTATGTTCTGGTTCATCTGCCTGAAATAAGCACCACAAGCGTCTATTCGTCTACTTCTGATAAGCGTGACATGCAAGTGATTGCCTATGATAATCACAACAAGCGTATGTTCGTCTGCCTCTGATAAGCATGACAAACAAGTGATTGCCTCTGCCTCTGATAATCACATCAAGCGTCTGATCGTCTGACTCTAATTTAAGTTGTACACACTAATGAAAGTCAATGCATCAAAGAAGACAAAGTATTTGTGCATCCTCGGATGAACATCCTGAATCTGCTATTTGTCTAAAAGTCTTTACAGATATGATCTGATCATAGTATCCTCTTTTTCCCTGTCCTCATTCCAAGATACACATAATCACTCATGAAGATATATATAGATACATATTAAAGACTCGTCTCTCTTTTTCTTTTTCTATTAGTTTTGTTGACAATTATAAAATGCAACGGAATGCATAAAATAAATTACAATTTGTAATTCGACAACATACCATACATATGAAGTCGGGTTAGAGACAAAAAAATTTTACCATTTCATCCCATTTTTCAACGGATATAGGAAAAAATGTATATTTTTTAGCAAGTTCACTGAGAAATCTCACAAGTAAGTTTGAATCATTATCATTACCTTGTCCATTACCAATGATTTCAACCATAACCTTTTTTTGTCTTCTCCAATGGTAATGCATGCAACAAGCATTCCCAATGCCATGCCAATCATCGTGGGTTTCTTGACTTCCTTAAGGGTAATGTGTACATGGGTCCCCACTCTTTATATATTTAACATTTAACTCATTTTTAGTCAATGCGAGACTTGATCACTCATACTTAAACCCAATACTTATGTCATTCTTCCAGAACTCTGGTCGTAGATCTAGGTCCACTTTGGATTTACAATATTGAAAACTTGTTAGCAAAATATCGTTCAAAAGGTATATGTTAACTTAAGACAAAGTAAAGTTGATTATGGGATAATTTTGTAGGAACAAATTATAATTTTTTTTTCTTATACATGAGATGATACAATTACCACTAGAAACTCACACACAACTGCGAGGTATCGGGTTTGAATCTGGGACAAAATGTACAACCTAAAAATTCGACATTTGCTAGTTAAATTAAAACTTAAAGATATTTGTGTTTTTTTGGGTTAAATAAGTTTTTAGGGCCAATAATATCTCATTATTTTTTTTTAGTCCTTATAAAAAAATTTGTCAACTCTTAATCTCTTAAAATGTTTTATTTTCATTTTTCGTCCTTGAATTTAAACCAACTGTAGTATATCTTTTGAATTTTCAAGTGACTTTTTTCAGAAATATGTAGGACATGCTTAATAACTTTTTTAAAAATTTAGATTTTATAACAATAGATAAAATAAATAAGAACTTTTAAGCTTTTTGCACTTAAAAATTTATATTTAATTTATCGCTTGTTAAAAAAATTAGAAATATTTTTTATAATCTCATAAATTTATTCCAAAAATTTATACAAAAATTTAGAAGATATAAATAGTTAATTTGAAATTATATACTAAAAATGAAAACAAAAAATTTAAAAAAATTAAAAATTGACGACTACTCTTATAAGAACTAAAACTAAAATATTTAAATTTTATAAATTAAAATTTTATTCTATTTATTTTCGTCTTAATAAAAATTAAAATATTAAAATTTTATAAAAAAATAAAAGTTTATTGAATCAAAAATAATGTAACACGTTTAATTTAACACTGTTGCACGGTCAAAATTTACTTTTGACTACTGTTTACTACAGTTTTCCCTCTCGAAAAAAAAAATTACGTTTCACAATTTTATTATTGCACACACGTGGTTCTTATTTGTCCATTTTCTGTATGCTGGCACATTTCAGTATCTCCCTCTCACATAATCTAACAAAAGAAACGACAAACCATAGAATTAATAAGATTTTGTGCATTTGATTAAACAGTTAATGTGCGTTGGACATCCTGGCATCAAATCATGTACTGGGCTTTTTTCAAGGAAAATACTTGTATTAAATTGAAAAAGTGAATCTTAATAAATTTTTATATTAAATTTGTTAATTGATCCAGTTTGTAAGGTTAAATAATTTATATTTTTTATAAAATTTTAAATGTCCACATAAATTTTTATTGTCTATAAAATTTTAAATATTCATCATATATGTTTTGTTTACTTTTATTTTTATGACATTTGTATTTTATCTTAAATTAAAAAATTCTAATTTTGCTTAGATAATTTTTTTATAATGTTTTAAACATATACATGAAATAGAATTATTCAAAATATTAAAAATTAAACATATTTCTTTTAAATAGGGATTAAAATTGTTTGTAGAAAAGTTTTAATACCAAAAATAGTAGTTTTTTTTATGAGGATTAGAAACGAAATTTTAAAATTCTATGGGAACTAAAAAATTATTTAATCCTTATTTTTATATGTTTACCTTTAAAGAGATAAAAATATATAGTTAATGTTTATATTCTAATATTTGTTGTTAATTGTAGAAAAAAATACAAATTAATTAAGAGTATATAGTAAAAAAAATTAATATAGTTGAAAATTTAAAAAGAATCTTATATAAAAGATAATAAATTTTTTTAAGAGAATCTTATATTCAAGGACGAATATTTTATTTGTCTTTAATTATATAACCTACATATTTATTTGTACTTAAATATTATATTATTTGTAAATTTATAAATACATTTATCATTGTTTTTTCTAAATACTAATGTTTGAATTTAGCAGATACAACTAAAAAATAAAATGAATTTATTTGGGTCAAATTAATTTTGCAAATTGAGACTCACTTTACAAACTATAAATATTAATTTTACTATACTAAATTTTTTAACTCTATGATTTTTTTAGGTAATGAAACTCTAATAATTTAGAGTTCGTTTAGGAGGATAGTAAAATCTAATAAATAATTATTTCAATTAAAATTCGAATTTATATTCTCTCAAACGATACGTCTTTAAATAAAATTTATTAACCATTTAAATTTAATTATTTAATTAATTTTTCTGATACGGGTAGAAAATATGGTAAGGTTTTATAAATAAAGTTGAAGAGTAAAATTGATAACTTTTATAAACCAAAAATTTTAGGGCTTTTCACTTTTTTATTTAGAAAGACAAAATCTAGATTCGGCCATGCTGATTATTGAGTAAAATAAAAAGGTCATGCTGATTATTATTTTTGACGTTTTCAAGGTCTTGATTGTGCTCAAAATGGCCAACTTAGCAAAGCAAGAGTGAGCTAATCATGTAAATAATGTCGGCTTATTAAAATATTATTACCTCAAATTGTGATATATTATTGAAATAAATGTATCAATCTCAAGAATCAATTAGACGAGAGTACTACTGGAAGCCCGATTTCCCATGCTCTATTTTATGAACATATAAATCAATTATATTTTGTCTTGAGTAATAAATAACGTATTGCTAAAATTAACGAAATTTACCGGAGGTTAGTAGGTCTAGTATATTGTTTTAATTAACGGTGAGAGAATGAAAATATATATATATTTTTAATACTTCACATGTAGGAGGGTACACCAGATTTTGAATTAAAACATTGAAGTATTAAAATTTTTAAAATTTTAATAGATAAATAAAAAGTATAATATTATATTGTATATAAAAAAATTAAATTATAAATGTACAAAAATATATTGAAGAGATGTAGTAAATCAAATTTTAATTGACATTTTTAATAGTTGGTTGGTTTTATATTAGACTCAAATTTAAATGGTTTTGGTCAAATTACAGATTGCATTGAATTAGTGTGAGTATCCATATATACCCCCTATTCACATGTCTTATAGAACATGTAAGACATCAATAAAAAATATTAGTTTTATTGATTTTATAAATATTGTGAGCTATTATATGGAATTGTCTTTCATTAACTCTTTAAGAATGAGAGATTACAAGAATCGGATAATAGAAAGAGTAATAAATAACCGAAGATGGATGTTGGATTTAGTGAAAGAGATTAGACTCTCAAAGTGTAAAGAATTTGAGTTCTTATCTCTACTAAGAGAAATATTTATATTTAATATTTGACATAAAGAGATCTATGAAAAAAAAAAGTAATAAATAACTATCTCGTGACATTATAAAAAAAATAAATAAAAATATATATAAAGATACAAATTCTTATTTTTCCTAAATTATCTTATGTTGTAAGACCATGGAAGTAATATAAAGACTAAAATTACTCTTTGGTCTTGCAATGAACTCGTTTATCCTAAATTATCTTATGTTGTAAGACCATGGAAGTAATATAAAAACTAAAATTACTCTTTGGTCTTGCAATGAACTCGTTTATGCTAATTTACTCTTACCAATATATTTTTATTAAATTTGTGTGTTTTCATTATTATAAATTTAAAGTAGAAAATAGATTTAATTGTAGTCTTTATACTTTTAATTTTATTTAATTTATGAAATTGATCTTTTTATTTTAAAATTAAACATTTTTTGTCCCTCTATCGTATTTTTTTAATTAAAAAAATATGATGTGATATATGATACACCGATGTTGTATGATTAATAACCATAAAATTGCAATAAAAATCTCTAAATTTTATAGTTTCAACTTCTGAAATTATTCATTTATATTTAGATGGTTTTAAATCACGAGATTATATGTCACGTAATTTAAAATATGTTTAACAACTATTTATTTATTTATTTGATAAAAAGTGTGAAGTAGGGACCAAAATAGTTAGATTTTAAAATAGGGAGACTAAAACTGTAATTAAACCTAGAAAATAATATTTTGAAAATAACATACAAAATATTAATTAATTAAAAAGTAAAATTAAAAAAGAATAATTTACATTTAAAACTAAAAATTGTTAAGTATGTTTTTGATCCTTATAAATATACAATAATTCGTTTTTAGTTCCTCTAATTTTATTTTTTTTCATAGGCTAAACAGTAGCCGTGGTCCCTTAACTTTATTTCAGTTAACGTTTTAGTCATTTATCTTTTTTTTTCCCCAGTTTGGTCCTTTATTTTAATTTTAAGTGACAATTTGATCTTTTATGTTTTAAAATGTCAACAATATTATCCTTTTTTTTATAAAAATTCATCAAAATTTTTAACCAAAACCCATAAAATTAATTATATTCTTTCATGTAATACAAATTTCATCAGATTCGTAACTCAAATCTTCAAATAAACTTATATTTTCATTCTTTATTTCACTTAAAATTAAATTAAAGGACTAAATCGGGAAGAAAAAAAAAGATAAAGGACTAAAACGTTAACTGAAATTAAGTTAAGGGACCACGAGTGCTATTTAGCATTTTTCATGTAATGGTCCTTCAAATGTTTTCCAACAACAATTTTGGTTCATGTTTTTAAGGCAACTTATGTGTATGATTTGAATTTTTGAATGACTTTTTGCAAAAGTGTTTAGAATATTTTCTTCAAAAATTTAGAATTTAAAAAAAAATGAATCAAATATGATTTTTCCTGCACAAAAAGCTTAAAAAATCATATTTAATTAATCTCTTGTTAAACAATTCTAAATTCTTATGGAGATATTATTATAATGTTATAAAAAATCATTTAAACATTTAGATGAAACACATGAATTCATGTAAAAATAAAGACAAAAATCGTTGATTTCAAATATTTGAGAGACCATTATTTAAAGAAAAATTTTATAATGATTAAAAACGAAGTATATTATATTTATATGGACCAAAATTGTTTTTAATCCAACTACAAATGATACTTATTTTAAAATAATATTTTTAACTATAATAATATTCATTGTGAAACAAATTTTCACTTGAATGATAATAAATTTTTGCTAATTTTATATAATTAAAAATATTTAACATTTATTTATGTATTAATTAATAGATACTATCATGGAAAATTATTGAAATTTTGTCGTTTGCAAGCATTGGAAACTATGACATGAGACAAAACCATATATTCCAATCAACAGTTGCTGCACCAAGCATGCAGTATCCCTAGAACTCTAGCTATAGATATATAAAGCACATAAAGATAATATTTTCTGATTCAATGAGATTGAGATTGTCATTTTGCAAGGAGCAGTCTAAATTGCGTCTACTACTGTTGTTATTGATTGATTGTTACATTTTTTTATCCCTTCTTCCAAACAAAAAATAAATAAAGATACAATTACCAATACAAACAAGCAAATTTTGTCCTCAGTAAATAATTAATTAATTATATAGTATGTGTGTGGAGGGAAAATTGTGGCCACAATAGCACACCAGATTTGGGCCTCGTTGCCATTTTTGTCCACTTTCAATGATGGAAGCTCTAGGCTACCAAATAGCATGAAAAACAAAATTTGAAATAATTAACATAAGGTAATATTAAGAGTGTTCAAACAACTTGCAACTAATCTTCTATTTATTATCATTAAACATATTAATTAGTATGTTATACTAGTTAGTTGTAATTCATTTTTTTATGCTTTTCCTTTTATCATCATCATGAAATAATTATAGTGTCTCTAAAATTGATAAATTGTTATCTGATAAATTGTTGTTGTCTCAGGTACTGTATTTATTAATTTGTTGTTGTCTCTAAAATTGATAAATTGTTACCTGATAAATTGTTGTTGTCTCTAATGTGAGTTCTCTTCTTTTTTCTTCATTTTATTGAAATTTCTATTTAATAATTAATTTTCTGTTTTATTTTTGTTTTTCTTTTATTATGATAGTTTATAGTGAATTCAATTTCGGTGATTTTGTATTTTTTTTCAGGTTGAATTGAGTCTATTTATTCAAATCAGAATTTTACGGTGATATAGCGATGGAGAAAGTGACGCCGAAGGAGAGTAATTGGAAGGTTGAAAAGGGGAGAAAAAAATTGAAGAGCTCAGGGAACAAGTATTTGAAACCTGGAACCCTTGCTCAGCTTCGGTGTAACAAGTGTTTAGGTTGGGATCGGGTGAGGTTAATGATGGTAAAATATATCATAAAATTTTGAGGAGAAGAGTGAGGTTAATGACGATAAAGTGTTTGATAAAATTCCTCTTATGCTTTCGCCTGTTAATTTGGTTAAACAGAGTGGTTTGCTGGGGTCACCGAAAACTCCGAGAATTGAAAAGTGTCAATTGGATTTGTTTGTATGCTTGTTGCTCATTTAATTGCACTTAATGTAGTTGCGATTTAATGGCTCGTTACACTCAAACTTGTGTTTATTTGGTATTTATTTTATCATAACAAATGTCTTGTTTATAGGTTGAGATTGCGGTTTTTAATTAACTATCGTGTTGTGATCGTTGATATTATGGAATGTTGCTTTTGTTGATTGTATGGTGCTCCAAAAGCATTTGATTTTCTGTTTGGCATCCCTCAAATTACTGAATGCGTTACTGTATGACTGGGATTTGTTTTGGTGTTTTTGATTGTTTTGATTTGCTAATTGTAATTAATTATGAAGCATCATATGAAATTAATGAAGCTTGTTGAACATTATTGAAGTTGTTAACAACTGCACAACTACAAGTAAAAGATGTTTAAACTATTTCTTTATATTTTCATTTTACTATATTCAATCAATTGCCTCTAGTCATGTCTTTTTGAGTTAGCTCTTCATTATATTTTGATTTTCATATATAAACTATATATATTTGATTCTAACTTATTTATGTTTAAATATTATATCGCATAGTACTTTGACAACTTCGATTCAACATACTCTGAAAGTGATCCAATTAAAATAAAAGAAGACTGATGTCAGTATTGCTTCAACTGAAAGTTATATAATTTGTTAATAGGTGAGTTTCACATTTTTGGAAATTGTAAACTATTATTGTATATTTTGGTGTGAACTGATCATTATTCTAATTAGTTTGTTTTATTTTTTGTTACAGTAGGGGAAAGAAAGAAATTGCTACTGAACTGACATGATATTTGTTGTTGTGAATATGTAATTGATATTGTGAATATGTTGCTACTATCAATATTGTTATATTTGTTGCTACTGTCACGAACTTGTAATTTTTTGTTGTGAATTTGTAATTGATATTGTTGATATTTGTTTATGTGAATATGAATTTGAATTTGATAAAAATCTGAATTTGATGTGAATTTGAATTTGATATGAATCTGAATTTGATAAGAATATGAATTTGATATGTAATTTATATTTGATGTTGATAAGAATCTGAATTTGGAAAAAAAATTGAAATCTCATTTTAAAGACAGTGTTTTTTTAAAAAATGACATAAAAGACATGTTTTCATCCTTTTACAGTGCTTTTTTAAACCTTTTACATCGCTTTTTTGAAAAAAGCGCTGTAAAACTAGTTGATGATACAAGCGCTATATATATGTACCTATTACAACACTTTTTTGAAAAAAGCGCTGTAAAACTAGTTGATAATACAAGCACGCTATATATATGTACCTTTTATAGCGCTTTTTTGAAAAGCGCTGTAAAACTAGTTGATAATACAATCACGCTATATATATGTACCTATTACAGCGCTCTTTTGAAAAAAGCGTTGTAAAACTAGTTGATAATACAAGCGCGCTATATATAAGTACCTATTACAACAGTTTTTTGACAAAAGCGTTGTAAAACTAGTTGATAATACAAGCGCGCTATATATGTACCTATTACAGAGCTTTTTTGAAAAAAGCGTTGTCAAACTAGTTGATAATACAAGCGCGCTATATATATGTACCTATTATAGCGCTTTTTTGAAAAAAGTGCTGTAAAACTAGTTGATAATACAAACGCGCTATATGTATGTACCTATTACAACGTTTTTTTGAAAAAGCGCTGTAAAACTAGTCTAAGAGAAGCGCACTATATATTTACCTATTACATCGCTTTTTTTATTTTCAATAGCGTTGTTGTATCTTTTTATAACACTAGATACTACAAAGCTTAAAAGCGTTGTAAAGGGCTTAAAAAAGTGCTTTAAAATGATCTTTTTGGCGTAGTGAAATCTCGATTCATCTAGCAGAAGGAGAGAGATGCTAACACAATTTTTGAAAATCATTTTGATCGTGTAAATGTAAGGAGGAAACATATTGAGAATCTTCTGGTTTTGGTAATTAGAGATCAAGATGCTTGTTTTCTAATTAGTCCGTTTTCCACATAGCAGATTAAGCATGTTTCTTGAGAGTGTGATAGCTTCTAGAGTAAACTATTTCTTTTTGAAGAAGTTTTGGGAGGAGATGAAAGTATATTTTATGCATTTTATGTTGGAATTTCATGCAAACAAAATATTGGTAAAATGTTCTAATATATGTTCATTGTATTGATTCCTAAAAGGATAATCCAAAAAAATCATCTAACTTTCCTCTTATTTCTTTGGTATGTTGCATATACAAGGTTTTGGCTAACTAATTGAAGCAGGTTAACCAAGCTATTTCAGAGAACCAAAATGCATTTAGGAGAGGTCGTTAGATACTAGATGGTATTTTGATCGCAAACAAAATTGTTGATGATGCAAAAAGGTGGAAACAAAACTCATTATGTTTAAGATTGATTTTGAGAAGACTTAGGACTCTATTGATTAGGGTTATTTGGAGGAACTCGTGACGAAAAAAAATTTTTAATAGACGATAGAAGTATTAAATTCAATGTTGTGTGCCTTTGTTAATGTCAGCCATTTTATGGACACTTAGGTGGGAATAGTTCTGGTTTTAAAGTGTCTCATTAGCAATTTGTTGATGATACACTAATTTTGGGAGATAAGAGTTGGAAATATAAAATTTATTAAGGTTAATTTGTAATTATTTAAGTTGATCTCTAGACTTAAAATCAATTTTCATTTTAGTTTATACTGGTGGGATTAATATAAATTTGGCATGGCTAGAGGAAGCTACATCTGTGCTTAATAGGAAGGTTGATCAATTGCCTTTCAAATATTTGGATCTCCTTATTGGGGGTAATCTTCATAGGCTATATTATTTGTTTCCTTCGGTTGATAGAATCCAGAAACAATTATCATGTTCTAAGAGCAATCTTTTATCGATGGATGGTAGCCTTGTGCTTATCAAAGTTGTCTTATTTGTCTTATCATTTTACTTTTTTTTCCATCTTTAAAGCTCTTTCGGGAACCTATTCTAGCATTGATTCTCTTCTTAAGATTTTTTATAGTAAG
Source organism: Cicer cuneatum (assembly GCA_037974295.1). Taxonomy (NCBI): domain Eukaryota; kingdom Viridiplantae; phylum Streptophyta; class Magnoliopsida; order Fabales; family Fabaceae; genus Cicer; species Cicer cuneatum. Next base: position 26,957,837 of record JBBPBO010000002.1, on the reverse strand, counting down.
GGGATTGACGAAGCTAAGAAAATTCATTGGGTTAAATGGGATAAGGTTTCTCTTCCATTTGAGAAAGCAGGGTTGCATATTTGCAGGTTGAGAGATTTTAGCTTCGCTTTGATTGGTAAATGGGTATGGCTTTCGAAAACGGATCAGTAAGGTTTGTGGTTCAAATTGTTTTCTACTAAATACGATCCAGAGAGATCTTAGGTGGTTCATAGGTCTATGAAATAGTCGTGTTGGACAAAGATGATTGTGAGTCACCTTGCCGAAACCCTCTTCTTTATGTGGTAGTTGTTGAGGCAAAATTCCAAATTAATGTTTTGATAATAATCAAACAAACTTTATTAATCTTCTAATTATAATTCTAAAAAATGTGTTGTTATTTAACATGTGCTTTTGAGTGAATTTGTCAAAGATAGGTGTCAAACATAACAACAAAGATCGAATCACAAGAAGCAAGATCAATCTTGAGTTAACAAAATTTAACACAAAAATTAATTTTAAAGAGGGAATCACAATTCAAACCCCCCTTTCTTGTGATCAATATTGTCATTTCAATTGGCATTAGAGCCCGGTTTCTAAGAATTAACACTCAAAAAGTGTAAGAGGAAAAGATCTAGGATACAATGTCGAAAGCTAAGTACATCGTTGAAGGATGATCTTCAAATAGACCACATTACTTTGATGGTACAAACTACTACTTCTGGTAGAGTAAAATGCAGTTGTTCCTAAAATCAGAAGACACGGGAATTTGGCGCATCATAACAGATGAAAACTTCATACCAAGAGTTGATCAAAACGATACAATATCTGCTAAAAAGAAAGAAGTAAATTAGACAACTGAAAACAAAATCAAGGTACTTCTAAACTCTAAAGCTCAACTATTTTTGTCTTGTGCCTTAAGCATAGAAGAAAGTGAAAGAGTAGATGAATGTGATACGACAAAAAAGGTATGGGATACATTACAAACCCATCATGAAGGAACAAGCCATGTTAAAGAAACAAGAATCGATATTGGCATACAAAAGTTTGAACTAGTTGAAATGAATGAAAGAGAAACCATTGATGAAATGTATTCAAGATTCACAACTATAGTGAATGAAATGCGTTCTCTTGGCGAAGCATACTCAGTACAAGACATAGTAAGAAAAATCATGAGATGTCTTCCAATCATATGGAGACCAATACTAACAGCCATAAGTCAAGCCAAGAATCTTGAGGTACTAGGATTTGAAGAACTCATTGGAACCTTACGAGCACATGAAGTGCTACTGTAGGAGGACAAACCAATGAAGAAAGGAAAAGTAATAGCTTTAAAACCATCTCCGAATTCTCAAAACATGTCACTACAATCAAATGATAAAGAAGAATCAGAAGACAGCCAAGAAGATGTTGATGAAGAAATAGTTCTTCTTACAAGAAAAATTCAAAGGATGATGAAAATAATAGATCAGATCAAAAAAGGCATTCCAAATAAAAAGGAAAACCTTAAAACAAATGTAGACAAAAGTCATATCACATGCTTTGGATACAATAAACTAGGACATTACAAAATTGAATGTCCTTAAAACAATAGAACACCAAAAAAGTTCCCATTCAAGAAAAAATCCATGATGGTTACCTGAGATGATTCTCATGAATCAAAGACAGAAGAAAGTGAAGAAGCCAACATATGTTTAGTGGCAAACTCATAAGATAATGAGGTAGCAAGTTATGAACTATGACTTTTGTGTGAACAAATGGAAAAACAATTTGATAATTTGTTAAATGACTCAAATTTTCTTGTCCAAAAATACAGTTCTTTAAAACAACAAGTTTGCAAATAAAAGGAAGAAAAAGAAAAACTCAGGCTATGAATAGTGAACTAAAAAAGGTCATTCAAATCATGCAAGAATCTCAACTTAAAAATTTTGAAAAATCTAAAAGTCAAAGAACGTTCCACGACTCAAATGGAGAACGTTCTTCTTAAAATTGAAATGGAATATCTTAAAAGTGATCTATCAAACTTCACAAATCTACTGAAACCTTTCAAATAATCATCGGTTCTCAAGTATGAATATTTGACAAAGCTGGTCTTGGTTTTGACAAATCTCAAAACAAAAAATTTATGAAAACTTTTCCCTCCGTAAAAGAAAGGAAGACAAGTGCAAAACTAACTACAGTAAAATTGGACATATGGAGTATGCATGTTATTTATAAAAAAAAAAAAGAGACGAAAAAGTTAAAACTAAATAGCATTTTAAAAAGGAAGAACATTTTGGAATCAGATCAGAACCTTCTCCAGAAGAGTTTAAAAAGGAAGAACGTTCTAGAACCAAATCAGGACCTTCTCCAAAATCTTTCAAAAAACATATTTCTGAACCTTATCCAAGAACAACAAGAAAATGCTCTTATTGTTTAAAGTTTGGCCATATTGAATCAACCTGTTATTTTAAAAAGAAAAATGTTTCAAAAAAAAAACTAACTTTGAAGGACCCAAGACCAAAAGGGTACCTAAAACTCTTGTAATATCCAATGCAGGTTGGTTCTCAAAGTGTCAAGAAAAAACCATGGTTCTTGGACAATGGCTGTTCGAGACATATGACAGGAGATAAACAATGTTTTATGTCATTTGTTAAAAAAGATGGAGGTTTGTAACTTTTGGGAACAATGACCAAGCAAGGATCAAAGGTAAAGGTAATTTGGTGAAATTAATTTGTTTTTCTCCTTCATTAGACAAAATTCAAATATTGTTGTTTTATTTGTTTGATTTACAAGTTGGTGGATCATTTGAAGCAGAACAATGCTTAGGAAATTTTGAAACTCAATTAGAGAATTCAAATTATTCAAGAGAATGGTGTATGGAGCATTTTGCTTAATCTCACCTAGAGAGCTAATGCCAATGTTAAAGATTTTTCGAAAGGTTCAAGTCTATCAAATATAGCCTAACCCAGACATCATCTCGCTAGGCGAGCCAACCAGTAAGTTGGAAAATGGTGGCCACTTTCAAATATCGATTGATGTGCTTAATGTTATTTATCGATACCTTTAAATTGATTTATGATCATACTTTGAACCGAAAGTGGACTCTATAAATGCTTGAGATGAGAAATCTATTACTTTCATTTCTAGGATAGATCAATAACATAATTTTTTTCTCATCTATTATAATATATTAAAACACAATTTCAACTCTATTGAATGACACATCATACACTTATGTACCACATTATAGCATTTGTGCCACATCGTTATATTCTTATGTGGCACCCTGCATATGTCTACTATTCATCTCACATCTTCTATTTCTCCATTTAGCTTTTGCATCTCACACATCATATACATAAGTTAAAAACCCTTTCCAAAAAGCCCATCATAAAAATAATTCTATGTATATTGTTTCCTCATCCAGTATCATTCTTCTACTCAGCTTATCGCTTGTTGTCCATGTTCATGCTTTTGTTCATACTTATGTAACTAATTATCCTAATCAAATATTAGTCAATCTAATCGATTAATTACTATAAATTATTTCCAAATTAATACTTAAGTTATTTATGGGTTTTCGGCTTTCTTATTGATTAATCTAAGTATCTAATCAATTAGCCCATCCCTTAATCAATTAATTTTTCATTCTAATTGATTAGCCTATAATTTCTATTAATTTATATCCATCTTATCGATTAGCTTAAGATGCCTAATTGATTAACAACTTAAAAACAACAATATGAATTTAGTAGACTCACACCAAATTATCAACAATCATAATAGCATTTAAACATTCACTCATTATTCATCAAATATATCAAATCATCAATTATCACACAATGATAGAATTTAGCACATTAAGGGGAGAATAATCCCCTAAATTATCACACAATTGTTGCAAACACTATATGCAATTAGTTTGACATATTAAAGAGCCTAATCTATTACTATAAATTACATAATCAATTAATACATTAGAAATTGAGACATGACATATCTAAAATGACAAATTTTCGAGGATTGAGTTGAGTTATCCAATTTATTTAGAATTAAAATTTTCTTCTAAGATTTGGTGTTAAACTTGACTACTTGACTTCATAGTTGACACATTGAATACATAGAAGGGATGTTGGAACCAAGTTGGTCTTACACTTAAAATTTTGATGTTAACAAAAGAATTTTATGAATAAATTTGATTTCGAAGAAGGATGCCACCAGAGGATGTCACCAGAGGATACCTCTAGAGGATCCCACCAAAGGATGTCACCAGAGGATACCTCCAGAGGATGCCACTAGAGGATGTCACGAGAGGATACCTCTAGAGGATGCCACCAAAGGATGTCACCAGAGGATGTCACTAGAGGATACCTCCAGAGGATGCCACCAGAGGATATCACCAGAGATCCCACCAGAGGATCCCATAAGACGATATCATCAGAGACAAAAACAAGAGGATATCATCAGAGACAAAAACAAGAAGATATCATCAGAGACAAAAATCAGAGGAAATCATTAGAGACAAAAAATCAGAGGATATCATCAGAGGCAAAAATCAGAGGATATCATCAGAGGCAAAAATCAGAGGATATCATTAGAGGCAAACATCAGAGGATATCATCAGAGGCAAAAATCAGAGGATACCTTCAGAGGCAGGAATCAAAGGATATCATCAGAGCATACCATCCGAGGGAAACATCAGAATATGAAAGAATACATGGTCAGGATTCGTAGAAGATTTGATTCAAATTCAAAGAAGACTTGATTGAAATTTGAAGAAGATCTGATCAAAGTCTGAAGAAGATTTGATTTAAATCATAAGAAGATTTGGTTCAAATTTAAAAAGGAACGGAATAAAGTTGAAGAATTTACATAAGAAATATGAGCAATATACAATTTGAAATTAAACTTGGACCAAGTAAAAGCCCAAATCTCATCTATAAATATAGACTCCAGGCTGAAGAAGAAATCATTGAAAAATAGAAGAACTCAAGCTTAAAATCCAAATTCATCGTAGAGTTCAAAGAGAAAAACACTTGTGTGAAAGAGAAATATTTTCTAAGTGTTCTTTTCTTATAGTGTGAGAGTCATTGTTATAATCAGCTTTCCAAAAGCCACTACTCAAGTTCCAAATATTTGTATTCATCCTGATAGTGGTGAAAGTTCCTCCTTCAATTTGGGGTTGTCAAATTGGTAGGAGAAGACTTGGCTCGTAGGGCCAGGTGCTATGTAATTCAAAGTGTTTGAATTAGTGGATTAAAGCCTTCTGAATGAGGGGACTGGATGTAGCTGAGTTAATGGTGAACCAGGATAAATCTATGTGTCCAAATACTTATTCTTTTATTATCCGCTGTTGCTGAATCTAATTGCTTCTTCTCCAAGTAATTTATATCAACTTTCATCAAATCAGCAAAAAGTATTCAACTTTGGCAAACACAATTTAACCCTCCCTTCTCGTGTTTGCACCTTCAATTGGCATCAGAGCTCGGTCTCAAGGCTGAGCACTTTAGAGTGTTTGAGAAAAGATCCAAGGATTCAATATGTCAGGATTCAGTGAAGAAGCTGCCGGAGGAAACATCAACATACCACCTCTGTTTGATGGAGAACATTTTGAGTATTGGAAAGACAGGTTGAGAAGTTTCTATATTTAACAATATCTTGAACTTTGGGACTTGGTGGAAGATGGTTATATTGCTCCAGAGAATACTGATGGTATTGAAATTCCAAGAAAGGATATGAATGCTGATCAGAAGAAGATGTACAAGATGCATCATAAATCCAGAACATTCATGATAAATGCAATCACCTTCAAAGAATTTGACAAGTACACCAACAAAGAGACAACAAAAGAGTATTTATGATAGTCTGACTCTGACCTATAAGGAAGCAAGCAAGTTCAAGAAGCAAAGGCCAACATCCTAGTCAAAAAGTATGAGTTGTTCAAGATGGAAGAAAATGAAGACATTGAAACAATGTTTTCCAGATTCCAGACTCTAGTCTTAGGATTAAAGGTACTTGAAAAGAGTTATACTACTGCTGATCATGTGAAGAAAATTCTTAGGAGCCTGGCAACAAGTGGAGACCAAAGATCACTACCATTCAGGAAGCAAAGGATCTGAATACTCTAAAGCTGGAAGAATTAATCAGCTCGCTCAGATCACATGAAATTGAGCTTGAAGAAGATGAGCCCAAGAAAAAGAACAAAACCCTAGCCTTGAAATCCAAGCAAAATAAGGCTCTAAAAGCAACATCAGAATCAGAAGATAGTGATTCAGATGATCAGAATCTGAACCCAGAGGATGAGGAGATTGCTTTCATAACCAGAAAGGTTCTAAAGATGTGGCACAACAGAAAGAAGAAATTTCCCAAAAAATATTCCAACAGAGGAAAGAATGAATATGACAAGAAACGTATCATCTGCTATGTGTAACGCCCCAGTTTTTAAATCCAAAACGTTACTTAAAAATACTTTTAGAAAAATTTACAACAATTTTTTTGGTAAGAATGTCTAACATTTATCCAGTTAAATAATAAGTAATAATCACGTTTATTTAATATTATTAAAAAATGTTTATTCAAAGCTAAAACAAAGAAAAAGCAATTATTCCTAACGGCAGGGAACCCACTTCCGTATTTCTAGAATGAGTGCATTTTAAAGTTTGGTCACAAAATATTTAAAAATAGACATAGAAATATTGCGGCAATTCTATTATTACAAAATTGTCTTGAAAACCCTATTTTTACCCCACGTTCGCCGCACGTTAATACTCATCAACTACTCTTGAATCTCCTCGAACTAATTAGTACCTAAAATGTTGTTGTAAAGGTCAATATTTTCCATCATCCACATCAAACCAAAGCTAACATATAGAAGAATAACACAAAACATATAAAAGTAAAAACTTCCAATTAAAAAGAAAAAAAATGTGCAAACCGATAAATTGTATATAAAAAAACATATGTATAATGTATGCTCCTAAAACTATATGATCTGGATATAAACCTGCTACTAAGACAACTTCCACACAGAAAAATCACTCATACCAATAGAGAAAATAAACCTGCCACTAAGGCAACTTCCACAGAAAAGATGACCCATACCAATGGGAAAAATAAATCTGCCACTAAGGAAACTCCCACGAAGATGCATATGCCATGACATGATAATATATTATCAAAGAGATATATTTCCACACAGCCCACTAAGAATCATGTCATATGCATTCAAAATCACTTTTTAAAAATAATCATCTTATTCACATATTACTAAGATCACATACCACACATCCATATCATGAGTATCACATATTCATGGATAAATAATCATAAAAATTATACTTTCACCACATACACATAAAAATCGAAAACTTGATATCATACACACCATAAAATTTAGCACTTTAACATATATAACAAGAAAATTCAAACTCCAAGTCATATACATCCTCAAAAATTAAAACCTCATATATAACATAAAAATTCATATTTTACTTCATATCTTTCATAAAAATTAAAACATTATCATATATAACATAAAAATCCATACTTTACTTCTTAAAAAAAATCGTATATTATTTATTGACTCAACACAAAGGATTCGAGTTTCATTATTTTAATTCATTAGTCTACATTTTATTCCTTTCAAAAAGCAAGCGATCACAATTATTAATTTCATGTCATTCAACTAACGGTCTAACTATAATTTGTGTGGGGAAAAGCCCTTACCTTGGCCGCTTTTCTTCCTAGTACAAAGTTCTAAGCCCGCACGAAATTGTTCTCAAGAAAATAAATTCCAAGCTTTTGATGAACGAAGAAGAGGAGGTGTGAAGGTGATGGCGGCTAGTGTTTTGATATTCCTTTCCGCTTATTATTACTTAGTATAGAAATATTTGGACTTTAGGAAAAATTTAAAGTGGAGATTATTGGGTAGATAGTGTTCGGCCAAATAAAGAATAGAAGGGAGAAAATATTATTTTATTTATTTATTTTCTTCTTAACCTTGATCATACAAAAACCAACCACAAACTCCAAGCCCAAATTTCTATTATGGGTTGGGTCACACCAAGCAACAAACCCTTAGCCCAAATTTTTCTTGTACTAAAATACATCTATATATATATATATAAAACTTCTCGATTGATTAAATAATTATTACTAATAATTTTATCAACTACAATACGTCGAGCAAGGCAAATAATTATCACACCTAAATTCATATTGAAAAATATATATATTTATATGTCTTAATTATTTTAAATAATAAATTTAGAGGATGTTACACTATGGATGCAATGAACCTCGACATATCAAGTCAGAATGTACAAACATGAAGAAAGGGAAACACCAGAAGAAAGATTTCAGACCCAAGAAGAAGAATCTGATGGCTACATGGGATGATTCTGATGAATCTTCTGATGATGAAGAAGCAGATTTGGCTATGATGGCTCACACCAACTCTGCCTCTGGATCCAACACCGATTCTAACTCTGGAAGTGAATCAGCAGATGAAGAAAAAAAGGTATTTTCTGAATGCACCCGATCTGATTTAATTACTGCAATTAATGATATTTTAAATATTAATAAGAAATTGTCTTTAAAACTAAAAACACTTAGGAAAGAAAATAAAACTCAAACCAAAGAAGTCAATGTTTTAAAGAATCAAAGTGCAGAATATAAAACAGAAAATGCAGATCTTAAAACTAATATTGTTGAACTTAAGGCTGCAAATCTAACTCTAAAAAGTAATCATTCTTCAACATCAAGTGAAAATACTACATGTAATTCAGATATGCATGAACAAGTATTTCAAGACTTTCTTGCTAATGGTATGGAAAGAAGCAAATATGCTTCTATGATTTATGGAGTTAGTATAAATGGTAAAAAAGGTAGGATTTAAAGAACCTGTAACTAAAACTAAACTTAGTTCTTCTGATGTTTTGTGTACTGTTTGCTCTAAGAAAGGTCACTCCAAACTATCTTGTCCCATGATAAATACAAGGAAAGACAAGAAACCTTTCAAGACTAACAAACCAGAACCCAACCAGATTTGGGTACCTAAGAACAAAATTATCTTTGATGCAGATGTGCTCAGCAATCAAGTTACAACACCAATCATGGTACCTAAACAGTGGATGCTCGCGACATATGATAGGAGAAAAGTCTATGTTCCAAGAACTAATCTTGAGCAAAGAAGGCATAGTGACTTTTGGAGGAAAGAAAAAAGGCCAGATCATTGGTCAAGGCACAATTGGTAATGGTATTTTCCCTTCTATTAAAGATGACTTGTTTGTCAAAGGTCTTAAGCATAACTTATTAACTATTAGTCAGTTAAGTGATAATAATTATGATATTATATTCAATCAAAAAACATGCAAGGCAATTAGTCCGAAGGATGGATCTGTACTCTTTACAAGTCAGCGACAAAACAACATTTATAAGATAAATCTGTTTAGTCTAGAGAAACAAAAATGTTAAATGTCTTATGTCAGTAAATGAAGAGAAACTAATTTGGCACAAAAGATTAGGTCATGCAAACCTTAGATTAGTTTCAAAACTGAATAAACTTCAACTGATGAGAGGTCTACCTATGCTTAGTTACAAAACTGAAATTATGTGTGAAGCTTGTCAAAAGGGAAAACAAACAAAAAACTCCTTTAACCCTAAAAACTCAGTCTCTACCTCAAAGCACCTTGAGCTCTTACATATAGATCTATTTGGGCCGGTGAAAACAACTTCTCTAAGTGGAAAGAAATATGGCTTTGCTATAGTAGATGATCACACTAGGTGGACATGGGTAAAAATTTTAAGAAGTAAGGATGAATCCCACAAAGGGTTTATCACATTTTGCAAACAAATCATGAATGAAAAGGGTCTTAAGATTATAACAATTAGAAGTGATCATGGAGGAGAATTTGAGAACAAGTTCTTTGAAAGTTTTTGTGATGAAAATGGAATCTCTCACAACCTTTCTTCTCCTAGACAACTCCAACAAAATGGAGTTGTAGAAAGAAAGAATAGATCACCCCAAGAAATGGCCAAAACCATGTTAAATGATATGAATGTTGCAAAACACCTTTGGGCTGAAGCAATTAATACTACATGTTACATTCAAAATAGAGTCTATATCAGATCCATATTGAATAAAACACCATATGAATTGTGGAAAGGTTTAAAGCCTAACATCTCCTATTTTAAACAATTTGGTTGTACTTGTTATATGTTGAACACCAAAGATAACCTTGGAAAATTTGATTCTCAATCTCAAAAGTGTACCTTCATTGGTTACTCTGAAAGATCCAAGGCCTATAGAGTGTTTAATAGGGAAACTAATATTGTGGAAGAATCCATACATGTTAAATTTGATGACAAACAACTTGACCTTGAAAAGTCAAAGCAAAATGATGATAATGCAGGTTTACCAGAACCAAAGGAAGCTAATGCAGACAAACCAGAAGAACTTGAAAAAGTAGAGGATACAAGCAAATCAGAAGAATATGACAAATCTTCAAAGGATGAATCTGAAGATAAGTCAGAAGAAAAATGTGGATGGAAGTACAAGTCATCTCATCTTGAAACTCTATTCATTGGAAGTGTAAGTGATCCTTTAAGGACCAGATCATCACTTAAAGACACCAGTTTGTTTGGCTTACTCTCATCAATTGAGCCTACCTCTATTATGAAGCATTGGCAGATAATCGATGGATTCTTGCAATGCAAGAAGAGTTAAATGAATTTGATAGGAATGATGTTTGGGGTCTAGTACCAAGACTAGAAAAGAACATTATTGGAACCAGATGGATTTTCATAAACAAGCTAAATGAAAAAGGTGAAGTGGTTAGAAACAATGCAAGACTTGTTGCACAAGACTACAGTCAGCAAGAAGGCATTGATTACACTAAGACATTTGCTCCATTGGCCAGGTTAGAAGCTATTTGTATCCTACTCTCTTTTGCTGCAAATAATAACATTACATTATTTCCAATGGATGTTAAAAGTGCTTTATTAAATGGTTATATAAGTGAAGAAGTCTATGTTAAACAACCCCCAGGTTTTGAAAGTTCTGAATTTCCAAATCTTGTTTTTAAACTTAGAAAATCTCTGTATGGTCTAAAACAAGCACATAGGGCATTGTATGATAGACTTAGTAACTTCTTGCTTAAAAATAACTTTGAAAGAGGACAAGTAGACAATACACATTTTAGAAAATCAATAGAAGATGACATTCTTATTATTCAAGTTTATGTTGATGACATTATTTTTGGATCTACTAATGGCACTCTTTGCCAAGAATTTTCTCAATTAATGCAGCATGAATTTAAAATGAGTATGATGGGAGACCTTAAGTTCTTCTTAGGGATACAAATTTAGCAAAGTCAAAAAGGTATATACATTCATCAGACGAAATATACACAAGAGCTTCTCAAGAAGTTTAAGATGAGTGATTGCAAACCTATGGCTACACCAATGCACCATACATGCTCACTTGAAAAATATGATTCAGGCCAAAAAGTTGATCAAAAAACCTATAGAGGAATGATAGGATCTCTACCTTACCTTACTGCTTCTAGACCTGACATCATGTTTAGTGTATGTGTATGTGCAAGATTTCAATCTGACCCTAGGGAATCACATTTAACTACTGTTAAGAGAATCCTTAGATACCTAAAAGGCACTACCAACCTTTCCTTGTTCTACAAGAAATCTCCTAAGTACAAACTTAGTGGATATTGTGACTCTGACTATGTTGGAGATAAACTTGAGAGAAAGAGCACAAGTGGAAACTGCACCTTTTTAGGTGACAACTTAATATTCTGGTCAAGTAAGAAATAAAACACAATTGCAATGTCAACAGCAGAGGTTGAGTACATTTCAGCAGCTGGATGCAATTCTCAACTCATTTGGATGAAACATCAGCTGGAAGACTACAAAATCCTGGAAACCAACATTTCCATCTATTGTGACAACACTCTGCCATCAATCTAACCAAAAACCCTATACTTCATTCTAGAGCTAAACACATAGAGATCAAACATCACTTCATTAGAGACTTTGTTCAAAAAGGGGTACTCAACATTCAGTTTGTAGACACTGATCACTAATGGGCTGACATATTCACCAAACCACTACCTGAAGATAGGTTTGACTTCATCAAGAGAAACCTAAACCTTACATACATCTCTGACTGATATTGTAATCACTTTAAAATAGTTTAGTTTTAATTAGCTTTTATATTTTCTTGTAATATGTTTTATTCATGTTATTCAAATTAAAAAAAACATTACTTTCATACCTTTTTGTATGATGAAAAAAGGGGGAGAAGATACGATCTTTGATAACGAGAAAATAAAGTGGGGCTTAGACTTATGGGAAGAAAGATATATGAGAAAGATATAAAGTGGGGAGAAACTGATGCTTAGGGGGAGTTAAAGACATAGAAAGAAAAGTGGTTATCAAAAATACAAGTTTTGTCATCATAAAAAATGAGGAGATTGTTGGAACCAAGTTGGTTTTACACTTAAAGTTTTGATGTTAACAAAAGTATTTTATGAATAAATTTGACTTCGAAGAAGGATGCCACCAGAGGATGCCACTAGAGGATGTCACCAGAGGATGCCACCAGAGGATGTCACCAAAGGATACCTCTAGAGGATGCCACCAGAGGATGTCACCAGAGGATGCCACCAGAGGATGTCACCAGAGGATACCTCTAGAGGATGCCACCAGAGGATACCTCCAGAGGATGCCACCAGAGGATGTCACCACAGGATACCACCAGAGGATGTCACTAGAGGATACCTCCAAAGGATGCCACCAGAAGATGATACCTCTAGAGGATGTCACCAGAGGATGCCACTAGAGGATATCACCAGAGGATGCCACCAGAAGATATCACCAAAGGATCCCACCAGAGATATCATCAGAGGCAAAAATCAAAGGATATCATCAGAGGCAAAAATCAGAGAATATCATAAGAGGAAAAAATCAGAGGATATCATTAGAGGCAAAAAATAGAGGATATCATCAGAGGAAAAAAATCAAAGGATATCATCAGAGACAAAAATTAGAGGATACCTTCAGAGGCAGGAATCAAAGGACATCATCAGAGGATACCATCCGAAGCAAACATCAGAGTATGAAAGAAGACATGGTCAAGATTCGTAGAAGACTTGATTGAAATTCGAAGAAGACTTGATTGAAATTTGAAGAAGATCTTATCTAAGTCTGAAGAAGATTTGATTTAAATCAGAAGAAGATTTGGTTCAAATTTAAAAAGGAACAGAATCAAGTTGAAGAATTTACATATGAAATCTGAGCAAAATACAATTCGAAATTAAACTTGGACCAAGTAAAAGCTCAAATCTCATCTATAAATAGAGACTCCAGGCTGAAGAAGAAATCATCGAAAAATAGAAGAACTCAAGCTTAAAATCCAAATTCATTGTAGAGTTCAAATAGAGAAACACTTGTGTGAAAGAGAAATATTTTCTAAGTGTTCTTTTCTTAGAGTATGAGAGTCATTGTTATAATCAGCTTTCTAGAAGCAACTACTCAAGTTCCAAATCTTTGTATTCAATCCGATAGTGGTGAAAGTTCCTTCTTCAATCTGGGGTTGTCAGATTGGTAGGAGAAGACTTGGCTCGTAGAGTCAAGGTGTTGTTGTTCCTCAAAAGTCTGGGGCTGTCAGGTTGTTTGGGAAGACTGGCTTGGAGGGTCAGGTGTTGTGTAATTTAAAGTGTTTGAATTAGTGGATTAAAGCCTTCTCAATGAGGGGATTGTATGTAGCCGAGTTAATGGTGAACCAGGATAAATCTATGTGTCCAAATACTCATGCTTTTATCATCCACTGCTGTTGAATTTGATTGTTTTTTCTCCAAGTAATTCATATCAAATTTCATCAAATCAGCAAAAAGTATTCAACTTTGGCAAATACAATTCAACCCCCTTCTCGTGTTTGCACCTTCAAGGGATACTCTAAACTTGTCCATAGAATTATATTCCAATCTTTAATTATTTTACCACTTCTTGTACTAAGAACCAAGATTTTTGTTCTTTATTTTATAGTGTTTTGATTGATATAGGATCTTTTTATTGTCTTGTCTTGGGAAAATACACTTGTTAGTTGGTTAGTCATAATTATAGTAATTTGGTCTTCATCATACATAACACCTAAGTTCATCCGTCAAATTGAAATACAATTTAAAATCACAATTATAATTAAATTTTGATTTACAACTGCAATTGCAGATTTTGAAATCTCTATGGCAACATCACAATTACAATTTAAATTACATCAATCGAATTTCTCTATAATATAAAAGTTTAGAACATAATCGCAAATATGACTGCAACTACAATTTAAAAGCACGAAGAAAATGCATTGATTCCTATTCTACAAATTGAAATCCATGTATTGTGACAAGTCCATCAAAAGACATTGAAATGTATGGAATTATGCCTAAAATTAAAGTTACATTAAATCGATTCCCAAAATCCGATGTATTATCAATGACACATTTTTTTTAAAATTATTTTATCAATAAAAAAAGAGAAATTGAAGAAAAAAACAAAAAAAAATAAAATAAACAAACAAATGAGCTAGAAAACAAAAAAAAATACAGATAGGTTACTGAGGGAGGTATCTATGACAGAAATCCTAAGATATGTCGTTTTTGAAGAGAGCATAGTTGAGTTACATACACAAATTATTTAGTGTCTTTTTGTGTTTATTTTATTATAAGAAATTATAACCATATAATATAATAATAATTATGTATGAAGTTGGATTAGAGGGATGCCGAAACAACAAACAACAGATGGTTTCCCACGTGATGCGGGCCTTTTGGAAGAGAGTACAAGAATGGGACTGTCATTGTCCTTACTTGTGGCGGCTGTGCCTTTCTTTGATCCAAAATCCAAATGTGAGAATATGATAGCAATTAATTATGTGTTTTTGTGACTCATTTCTACCCAAGTTTTTAAGGTCGACCATTTAAGACTACATCAATTTCACTTTGATAGATAGATGATTGATAGATATGTTCTTTGATTTAGGGATATGATTTTTTTTTCTATTACAATCTAGTTTTATATATATAGCGATTAATAAAAGTTAATAATATGAAATTTCATGGAAAGAAAAAAAAAAACTTCTTCATATAAAATATACGATATATAATTTTACTTCTATACATATAACAAAAAAACCTCATCAAATTATTGGGAAACTCGAGTCACACTCTAGATCTATGAGTCACCTTCAATCAACTCACCATTATTTGACCACTCACGCAATTAGGTCACACTCTAGATTCATTAGGTTGCCTTCCATCAAGTCACCATTGTTGGTCGACGGGTCACACTCTAGAGCTAGAGGTCTAGTCTTGGGTGTGAAGGGTTATAGGCACGAGGAAGTTATTCGTCTTTTGATAAAACCTCATGGTTAAGAAGATGATGGGATCAATGTTGATTCAACAAAATCATGGAAAATCAAATATTTGGACCATAAAACCTACAAGATCCATGTCTCAACCAAGGTTTTAAAAATTAAGCGCAATTGAGAATACTATTGCGACAAAATGGTATCGGCAACATCCGTTATTGTCATTTTGTATTTTAATGAAGTGAAGAAAAATCACAAAAAAACGTATATTATTGTGTCACAATCTTATCTTTTTTTTTATTTTGATCTTCTCTTATATCTTGACAAGTATCAAACTTTTTATGATAATATACATTACTTGAATAAAATTTGTGCATTATTATGATTATTCACACTGCAACGACTGAAATTTGAAATACAAAATAAGTAGCCGCTGATATCGCAAAATCTTTAAAACTGTTATTTAACATAACTATTTTAAATCCATTAATTGTACAGATGAGGAGAAGAATAAACTTTTACTTATAAAAATATCGTTAGAAATATAGACAAAATTGATATAATTTTTTAACTAGTCATTATTATATTCCCTTCTTTTTATTTTTTTGTTTTTTATTCAGAGTTCTACCAAAGCATCTCAGTTAATTTGCTCCATGATAATATTCTTTTTTCTAATATGTCAAAATATTCAATTTAAAATTTGTGTTGGGAACAATAGCATCAATCATCGTAGAGTGAATCTATCATGAAAAGAACCGTTGAAAATTCTACAAAATGAAATGAAGTCCCACCAGTAACAGACTAACACCTAATAGAAGATATTGTATCAAATTTATATACCCATTAGCTAATTTTGCTTAGGAATTCATGTTAAACATTGATCTAGAAAAAGAGATTTCATGTAAAAATAGTCAATTAAAAAAAAAAATCCAATCTTTGCTTCTAAGATAGATGGGTATGGAATCTTTTCTCTATTTAAAAAAAGGCAAATGATTTTTTTTATAATAGTTGTCTTTAACTATTAAAAAAAATTAGGAATGTTCAATTTTGGGCCTAACAATATTCGAGAAAAAACTATTATCTAAAATGAAAATTTTCTAATCTTTGTGAGTTTTATGAAGTCTTAATTATTTTAATTCTTTTCGACACACTTAGTCTTTTGGTGTATAGATAATAAAGTGATTCAATTATCAATTACATTATGATTAATTTAAAATTTATATAAATCTTTGAAAACTGATTTATAAAGTGATGAATATTTCAAATTATTCTGGACACCTAAATACCTAAGTTTAGTTCATAGTAAAATATTGAAAACCAATAGTTAATTATAAGAAATTTTGCAAAACTACAATTTTATTAAAAAAATTTGCACTTTTTTTTAAACAAACAAAATTAATAATTAATTATCATGTTACTAATTTTTTATTTTTCACTCGAATTTAAATTGAGATCTTCCAATTGAGCTAAAAAAAAGTGAAGGTATTCAAAAGAACCTTTACTTTATCATTGTATTGCATTATTACATTTTCATTTTATCCCTATGTGTAGTGATTAAAATATGATGAGAAGAATGTTGCAGCATCACAAGACAGGTGAGGGTAAGATTGTGGTAAGCAAAAAATAAGAATAATAAAACCAACAAATAAGTGCTTCCAATTGGAGAATAAATTTGCAAAAATTACAAAAGAGATCTCTGCCAATCTTCAATGGATTTTAGCTTCCTATTCCTTAGAATCATTCAAATTGTGGGACCACTTGTTTTATTGGATGTCTTTGCTGTATTTTTTAACTTTACTCTCATAGTTCCAAGACATTCAAGATAAAGAAAATGAAAACTATTGGTTGATGCATGAGGGTTGTGACTAGGCATTATTTAGTAGCATTGCATCATTTTAATTAATTTAATTGCTGATTAGGATTCATTTGGTGTTAAACTAGGTTTTCTACACATGAGTCAAACAATTGGACCTTAGAAAAGAAAAAATAAAAATAAATAGAATTCTAGAAATTTACAAGATGTATATTTTTTTTAACTCTCAGGTTTGTAGAAGAACAACATCTTAATAATTTTGGGTTTGACCAGAAAGTAATAATGTTTGACTAAGGTTTGTTCTAGCCAAAATAATGAATTCCAATTCTCCTAAACAATTAGTCATTAACTGAAATTTCTTAACTACTTGAACCTAATAATCACTTGTTTAAAATAAGTATGATGTCGTAAATTATGGAATCTCAGTTCTTGAAATTTTTATTAGTAATTTATATATAAGTTAATTTAAAAAGAAGTATAATATAATATTAATATACCATATAACATGTTGTTGTACAAGTTAAATAAAATAACAAATAATGCATAGTTAATAACATCTTCTATATAATAATCAAAAATAAAATTACAAAATTAGCTGGCAATATTTTTTTTATTGATTCCTTATATCTATTCTATTTTCCTTGATATTTTCTACACTTGATATTTTTTTTTCACTGCGCACATGAATTACAGGAGACCTTCTAAAACATGATTTACACTTGTACTTCCACGTGATTGGTCACTTCTAATAGGGTTTCTCAATGGCCTACTAATAAATTATTCATGTGCTTAAATTTCAGCTACTTTTTTGTTGAATCCATTCTGTAAATGCCTCAAGTGTTCTCATATCAGCTCTATAATGTTTTTGAGTAAATTCAAGAAGCATAGGCCATGTAAAATCTGGATAGATCCTTTGGGTCAAATCACTCACCAATTCACTTGGTGGACTAACCACCTTATCACCTTTTGGACACAAAAAGAAAGCAAGAGATTTTCTTGTTGTCTTGTTGTTCACCACTGCCCTATGCAAACAACTCTTGTATCTCCCATTTGAAAGAGCCTAAACAGATAAAAATAAAAATAAAAAACATTCAATAACACCATACATTAAATTTGTGGCCAAAATTCAAGTAGAGTTTCAATTTTTTTAAAAGAAAGATTAGTTAACATACCATAAAAGTGTCGCCTATATTGACAACAAAGGCATTGAAATTTGGGGTAATGGAATGCCACTCATTGTCAACAAAAACTTGCAATCCACCAACTTGGTCTTGATGTAGAATTGTTAATGATGTTGGATCACAATGAGGACCAGTACCTAAAGTTAGGTTAGGTTTTTGACATGGAGGGTAATAATTAAGCCTCATTATTGATTTATTCTCTTCAAAAAAATCTCTAAAACAATCTTTTCCAACTCCAAGGCTCATTCCAAGAAGCTCCATTATCCCTAATGAAAGTGTGACCATTGCTTCACAATAATTTTGATAAACATCCCTATTTATTTACCATGAAGAAAAAAAACACAATTTAGTAAATAAATTAAACAAAATGAATCATCGAGGAATGGATTATAAATTATATGATATCTTTGCCAACACAAAAACATGAAAAATTTGATAACATATTTTTGAGTTTAAGTATCATGTAAAAAATATTATATTGTCTGGATATCAAATATCTCTAATTATTTAATGATAGTGATTGAAGTATAAAAGCTTTTTATACTAATAGTATATATGAAATAAATCTATTTCTTTTACTTACCCGAATTGCTCGAAATCTTCGCCCAATGTGTTGCACAAGTAGTCTTTAACAATCTTAGGTGATTTTTGGTTTTTCTCATCTGAAAATTGAAAAGAAAGTGTTTCTTTCCATGGAAGTTTTGAAGAGAATCTTCCAGTGAAACTACTAGCATAACCACAATGTTCCCCTGTTTTCCTCTGTGCTCTCTGTTTTTGAGACAGGGGAGTCTCAAAGAAATCATTCATGTAACTATGAGCATGTTCTATTAACTTAGCATCAATTCCATGATTAACAACAAGAAAAAAACCATGTTTTTCACAAGCTTCACCAATGAGTTTAGAAGCTTCCATTGTAGCAAAAGGGTCATTAGAAAGAAAACCTTTTAAGTCAATGAGTGGAACAACAAGTTCAGGTACATTCATGCATGGTTTCTCATCATCTGGCCAAATGAATTGTTTTGGAAGATTAAGTTGGTGTTTTAAAACTGAAGCATCAAAAACTAATGATGATGATTCTTCATTTTCATTTTGAACATGGTTTTGTTTTGGTAGTTGAGTCATGTGTTTTGTATTTGTTATGCATTCTATAGCCATTGTATTAACAATGCAAAAACAAGTTATAATAGTATTAATAACAATAATAATAATATGCAAAGGAAAATAGAGAGAAAGAGAATGAGAAGATGAAAAAAAGAAGCTAAGAATGCTTATTGGTGCAATGAGAGAAAAAAAACATGTATTATATATAGGCAAGAGAGGGAATTCTATTTCTCACCAACATGCAAATTAGCAACATGGATGGGCCAGTTATTGAACAGCACACATAAAAAAAAAAAGAACAAAAGTGTAATTATTTTAATGAAAGATATTTATATAGATAATTTGTTTAATAAGAATAGTGTTTAAAGACTTGGATCACAATAATGTGTTTTAATTAACTTACCTTCACTAAAGACAAATGAAGAAAATAAAATATGTTTTTGTGTAAATATAACCTTTGAGCGGCATAGACAAAGAAAATAAGTTAATATTGTAGAATTTTCTTCTTTTTTTTTTGAGATTTTTTTAATCAAGATAGTGTTAAAGAATTATTAGCATCACAATTATGTCTTTAAACCTTCATTAAAGGCAAAGATAAAAATTAAATATAGTAATTCGTATATATTAAATTTGAGTCCTAACATTTAATGTGATTTTTTTTCCCAAATTTAAAGCTTAAATATTATTTTAGTCTATGTAATTATAATGTTTTATGGTTTTATTTCATGTAAGTTTTTTAGTTTGAATTTAGCCATATAAATTTAAAAATTGTTGCTTTTAATCTCTAACATCATATATTGTCTAATAAAATTACACCATGTGACCCAATAAGTTGGTGTCAAGGCCTAAAAACAATAGGTTTTTCATTTGTAGGGACTGAATCCAAATAAAAAAATTTACATGAACTAAAATAAAAAAACACTATAATTTAGGGACTAAAATCATATATTCCGAACTTAATCTTAATTTATTACATGAATTTTCTATATTTTAGAATTTTGATTCTTTATTTTTTAAAGTATACGTTATTCCTCTAAATTATTTTTAATTAAATATAGTTAACTTAAATTTTTAAATTTTAATATCAACTTTTTTTCTTCATGATATCTATAAATCAAAGCCTCTTGTGATAGTTTTAACTTGTAATAACCGAAATGCTATTATGCAAAAGACCTAGCCCCCTCCTCTCCTCTCCTCTCTTTTAATCCATCTTAATCGGTTCTTATTTTTTCATTTAAGAGAGGTGGTTTAGGATCAATTTTTTGTGAAAAATTATTCCTTTAAATCTTTTTTATCCTCTTTGATCTAAATAAGTGATTACCATACATATTTAGATTTTTTCGTGGTTTCACGTGCGACGTTATTTGTCCATCGTCTTGATACAGCGTTTTGGTTTTCCGTTTTACTGCAATATTATTTGGTTTAGATTGACAAATCAGTTTCGATCAAATGCAAGTTCAACTAATGATTTTGGTGTCATCAACATTACAGCTCTGGAAACATGAATATTCTAGGCACCTCAATTTTATCATATTTATAGGTTTTGTCACAATTGTAAATATTTATCTGTTGTATACTATTAACCTGGGTGTTGTGACAGCATAAACCTAAATTTGATGCGCAATTGAAGTCACACCCTCCTAGAGTTAAACATTTCTAAACTTCCAAAGTCATCACAAAATATGAGAGCCAATTTATTCCATAAGTACCTCTATAATATGAGCTACACAAAAAGAATTATGCATTTTTTGAATGTCATCACCAAGGGAAGAAGGAATGAGGCTTATACTCATACAAAGGATATAAAGATAAAGAGATAAAAACATTCTTTTGGCAAAACCCCATTTTAGGGGAAAATGCCTCCACCTCTTCTCTATGTATGAGAAAATAATATTATACAGTGGTAACACATATCATGATCCATTGAAATCAAAGCATTATCAATAATCGATCTTCTTGCAACGAAATATGATTGCTCCTCACAGACACATTTATTAATAACCTTGCAAAATACAAGATGAGGAGGCTGAAGTAGCAAAATTGATTTACAAGGAAGGGGGTTTGAATTGTAAATCTCCCTTTTTAAAATTTCATGGAAACAAAAATCAAGAATGTTCTTGGTTAAGAAAGCAGAAAAACGGATAACGTTCTTGGTTTATTAGAAAAACGGAGAACGTTCTTGATTAGTTGTAAAACAGAAAAACAGTTTGTATTTTTAATCTTGAAAAACAATCAAACTGAATAAATAGATAAAGGATAAGAGATACCACACACGGATGTATCCTGGTTCACCCAACTTGGGCTACGTCCAGTCCTCACAATTGTGAGATTTTCCACTAAGTGTTTAAAACAAGAACCTTCTTGGTTTTACAGCACCTAGCTTAGATCAACCTTGATCTGTGTTACAGACTTTAATCTAATTCCACCCATAAAGAGATTAATCAAATCACCTACCAACCTTGATAGGATTTCTTACAATCTACCCCAAACTATACTTAACTCTTATAGTTTGAGTTTTACAATAATGATAAGATTGTTTTGTTAGAATCTGAGATGTCTTAACTCTTGTTTGAGATTCGATTGTTTACAAAGAATTCAGTACAAATGTATAAGAGTAAATAAGAACTTAATCAGATAGATTCTTGTAAGTGATTAGAGAGTTTCAAGTATGTAAATGTGAATGATTTTGAGAGACTTGTTAGCACTCGAACTTCTGCGTTTTTCTTGAGCTTTGGCCTTCCTTTTATAGGCTTGAGAGCATTAAATGGAGGTCAATAGAGCTGTTGGTAGTGCCCTTGTCAGGCTTGACCAGAGGCAATATTTCTGATTAAAAATAATCCAACTTTTGACTATTTTTAATTTCTATTTTGACTGGGTTGTGTAGTGTATTTTAGATCAGATTTTCTTGAGTATTAATGATCCTTTTAATGCTTCAGATAAATGATAATATTACTGACTTGAACTGGAGCTTTTGATCAATTAAAACAAATTGGAAAAGATCATGAATACTTGATGTAGGAAGCTTGTCATGAAACTGCTAAAACTGATTGGAGATTGATGATCAATCTGGACTTTTGAACTTTAAGTATCCTGGAGACTGATAATCAATCTGGACGTTTTTTTTCTGCATATACTGGAAACTGACTTGACTTCAAGATTGTTTAACAGTCTTGACAGTCATTTCCAGAACTGTCTGGACATACTTGTTTGAGAATCTTTTTCTTTTTCAATTTGAATGTCCTCTTTGATTTGAATAGATCCTATGTGTTCCTTGCCATGTAGTGATCATATCCATATAACTTTCAGGAGCAACAACTTTGTTTAATTTATGGAGATTGATGGATCTTTATGCTACCATGACCATATTTGAATCTGGGAACATTCTTCGTTTTCCAGAATATGTCAAGAATGTTCTCTGCCTTTGTTTATGCTGATTTCTTTGATTCTTTTCAAACCTATCTTTGAATTAATACACTCAAAAGCACAAGTTAAATTAACAATACATTTAGAATCATAATTAACGATCTTTAATTAAACTTTGTTTATTTTCATCAAAACTTTAAAATGAGAGTTTGTCTTAACAGAGGCAAGTCAACGTAAGTTGCAACTTGATGGTGTAGAAGAGCTCGTTAAGGCAACATGAGGCTTGTTAGCATACTTTGTTCTTAGTCAAACACTTTCATGGAAACTTTTCATAAGATGACTCATTCCGTAAGTATTTCTAAGTCAAGTATAACTAATTATTAAGTTCGTAAGTTCTTGGCTGCTCTAAGAAAAAAATATGCATTTTGATAGTAAAAGGAGTATCAATTAGTTCCTTTTAGCATTTTTTTTATTATAAAATATCATGCCGATACAACCTCATGATATGTCTCAATCAATTGTGAATTTAATTTATTCATGTGACACTTTGTCTAAAAATGTGCAAACTTGTCTAAAAATATGCAAAGAGCTACTCGTTGAAACGTGTCTTTTCACACTTTTATTAGGAGAGGATTACTCGTAAACCATTTGTAATCCTCTCTTGGAATATTTTATTAAATATTTTATTTAATTATTATATTCTAATATTATTATGTGATCACATATTTTTATTTAATTATATTAGTTATTTATCAGTTAAAGAGTCTTAATTGATTAGTTATTAAATTAAGAATAAAATTAATTAGATTTTTAATTAGATAATTAATTATATTTAATCAATTGATATGGAATCAATATGGGTGGATGTCATTGATGGCCTATTTGAGAATAATGGGAACCCTAATTAGTCAACTCCTTATATATAGGCTATGGTCACCAATATACCAAACACATCACATATTGTCTCTTCTTCCCATCTGAAGAGTGCTTAGGGCATAAGAAGTCTAGATTGAGAAAAAACCAAAAGCTAACGGATGTTTTTCATCCATCTCTTTATTTCAAGATCAATTTCATAGAGACTATTGATGATCGATAGGGGTGTACATGGGCGCGGGTCGACCCGCCAACCCGATCATCCAACCCAACTCGTTCTTGATCAGGTCAGTTCGGTTCGGGTTAAATGAAAAAAATACGGGTTTAGAATTTAACTCAACACAAAGATAATCGATCGGGTCGGGTATCGAATTTTTTCAAAACCGACCCAACCTAACTCATGTACACCGCAGTTAAGTGCTTGGACTTGAAGTTGACATTGCTTAGAATTGATGAATTTTCATATTCTATTGATTTACTATTGTTGAATTTATTTATGTATTTGAAAATTGTTGGATTTATTTTTTTTTGTGGGAGGTTGTTTGCTTTTTTAAAGAATTGAATGATGCGATTGAAATTTTATAGTTTTTGAGACATTCAAGTATTAAATATATTTTCATTCAATATATTTTTTCGTAAAATAAAAAATAGGCTATTATTTATGTATCACCCACCAACCCAACTCGTTCTTGATCGGGTCGGTTCGGTTTGGATTAAATGAAAAAATACGGGTCGGATTTCGGATTTTGTCAAAACTGGTCCAACCCAACCCGCATACACCCCTAATAATCGACAAACTATCAAAGCTACAAATCTAAGTATTTGTAAAATATTTATCTTTGATATAACATGTTGTAGATCTAAGTTGTTTATATGTATGCTCATATGTGTATTATCTTTTCACACTAAAGTATGATAGTATGTCTAATCTAAATATTGAACATGTCTTAATGAATTATTAAGATAATTTCTACAACATAATTGGGGTGTTTTGTGTTTTAATTTGTAGAAATGTACGAGATATATTATATATATGGTGAAGAATTATTAAATCCTTATATAACAATAAGCCTAACAAAATATTTTAAACAAAAATATAAATTAATAATCCTAATCATATCTTATTTTAGATTTAAATATATTTAAATTAAAATCTTAATATAAATCTAAAATCTTTTAAAGATATTTGGAAATATTATTCTCAACGCTTCTTCTTGGCTAAATATCTTTTGTGAATCCGATTTGATTTTCAAGTTGGAAATTCAATTTTCTTCTTTTGATTTTGGTTGTAATTCTTATTAATATCTTTCTTGGTTGGGACCACATCTTCAGTTTTCTTGTAACAATTGTGGGTTGTTGTTCATCTACATGTTCATGTAACATGTGAGCATAAATCATGCAACACACGAAGATGTAGTTATTGCTTGTTGTTTGTTGTTGAGCTACATCTTTATGTAACACATGAACATATTTCATGAAACACATAAAGATGTAGTCATTGGTTGTTGGTTGTTGACCATCTACATTCTTATGTAACACATGAGCATATTTTATGTAACACTTGAAGATATAGTCATCGGTTGTAGTTTATAGTTAGTCTACATCTTCATGTAACACATAAAAATGTAGTCTTTGATTGTCGTTTGTTGTTGGTTTACATCTTCATGTAACACATGAATATTATTCATTGGTTGTTTGTGATTCATCCACACTATATTACGAGATGTTTACTCAAATACCATTTGTAACCTTTTAACTACTTTGAAGTTTCCAACTATCTCCATAAACCAACATAAGTCTTTCTACATGCTTTTTCCACACCCACACGATGTTGGAGAAAGTTCCTTGAAGGAAAATTGATCTCATAAGTGCTCCAAGTCAATCACATGGGACTGACAATTACAAAGAGTGACCCCTATCAGTATAGGCAATAATAAATATTCTTTTAAGCACTCCTTCAACTATGCAACCCCTTACCTACACAACCTTAAGATTTGTTTATTTCGGTTGTGAATTTATTTCATCTATATAAACATTCTTCTACATGCATGTGAAAAGTCTCTCATTATGTGTGTCTGATGCACATGGGTCACTCTTTACATTTTTCAGTCCCATATATCTTATAAGGGGAGAAGGGGATTTATAAGACTTTGATTGAAGTTTTCGAGAAGGAATCTAAGACTTAGAATCTATGGGATTATATGATTTTAAAAAATAGTATAACTAAATAACATATAGATAGTAAATTATTTAAATAATCTCTAAAGTACTTGTTTGGAAATTTTATTTGAAAATAAATGAATATAAATGCAATTATTAAAATGGGTTATTTGGTGATGCTTAAATAAACTTTATTTTGAGATTTACTCTTATTCATTAGATCTTACGAAGAGCTTAATTGTTGTGTTTGCTTTCTTGTCTGGTAATATATTTGAGGAATTATCTCTTTTTAAGTCTTGAATGTATGACTTTGTTGATTCTCCTTCTCAATCTCTTGCAAATACTATTTGAATCAAAAATACTTCATAAAAAAAATCATGTTTTAGCATGCATAAACTTTGTTATATGTTCATATCATATTGGTACACTTTGAAATATATTGAAAACCTTTTCAAAGTGACTTTTAACTTTGTAAATCGATTTTTAAGCTTCTGCATCAAATCACAAATGTTAAGAATTAAATTTTGATGTTCTAAACCTATGAATCAATTCTCACAAGCCTTGTGAATCGGTTACCACTAAATTTTTTGGTGTACATGTGATTGTAGAAATTGTTGAAGAATCTTGTAAATGTTCATAATTGATAATATAGGAAGAAACTTTCATTTTATGAATGAGAACTGAATGTACTCTACAATGAGGACGAAGTAGAGGAACTAGCATATATTTATGTGTGATTTTCTCTTTTCATATACATTTTAAGTAGACAAACCAAATTGTGCATTTTATGTTTTGATTGATAGAAAAATTGTGATCATAAAAGTTTCTATTATTGAATCATATTCTGCTTTGAATTGTTGAGTGAAAGTGATGTTTTACCTTGTTGTCACATCATAGATTTGATTCACATTGAAATTTATGATTTCTATGTGTTTCTATCAATAGTGATTTCATTAAGTGTTTTAGAGATCTTCACTAATTTGATTGAAGTCAAA
The DNA here is from genome assembly GCA_037974295.1 of Cicer cuneatum. NCBI lineage: Eukaryota > Viridiplantae > Streptophyta > Magnoliopsida > Fabales > Fabaceae > Cicer > Cicer cuneatum. The sequence continues at coordinate 26,931,014 of JBBPBO010000002.1, read as the reverse complement.
GTACTTTTAAAAACATTCAATCAAATTTTATTTTCTTGTGTTTATTAACCACTATATTTTGTGTTAGTTTATTTCAATATTGTCAATCTTTCGAATACGAATTTCAATATGCATGTGTACGCAAGTCTAACATGTTTCCTAACCACTTCGTGACTCAAAAATATTTTAGAAAGCAAGAATTCTATTCAACCCCCTTCTAAAAATTCTTACAAGCCATTTCGTGAGTAACATTGCTGTGTTTGCAAGGCCCCCATTATTATTTAGTTTGACTGGATTTCCTCTCCTTCTACATGGATTAAAAGTAACTATGGGGATGCTGCAAATGACTCTACTTGCCATGTAGGAGGTGGTGTTATTTTCGAAATAAAAGTATGATTGTTCTTAGTTGTTTCTCCACTAATTTTGGCATTCAAGACACCATTTTGGTTGTGATTTTTCTTGCTATATTAGTAGTTGGATCGTGAGGGGAGCCTGAGAATCATTACATTGGGCTAAGAGCAACCAAAGAATTGTGTTGGACACTACATCTTCATCCAAAACTTTAAGGCAAAGAGTATATGGTTATTTCCATTTATATATTGCTAAACTTTCACTTTTTCAACCAGTGTGGGAAGTATAACCCACACTCGACACAAACAATATATCCTTCAAGTGTGAGTCGATCTACTCATATGGCTATGCTCCCCCTCACATGTGGAAGCTCTTTCATCGATATAGACTTGCACCGTTGTTGACCCCGCACAATGGGACACACCTCTTAAACTCTCTTGGTCAAGAAGACTTCAATACAAAGAGTCAGTCAAACCCTCATTAACCATACTTTGATACCACTATTGGGTCATGAGCGGAGCCTAGGGGGTCATCACATTGGACTAAGAGCAACAATCCAAGTGATTTGGACACTACATCTTCATCCAAAGCGTTAAGGCAATGGTGTATGGGCCCTCCCACTTATATATTGCTCAACTTTCACTTTTCTAATCAATGTGAGACTTCTAACTCACACTTGACACCAAAATTAGCTATTGATTTGGCACTTGATAAAGGTTGACATGTCTTTTTTCTTGAAATATCTTATTTTGAGATTGAATCTCTTACTTGACTAGGCTACACTCTTTTTACAATAGATTTGGTCTAGTAAAATTATGGATATTTTTTTAAACTTTTTCCTTGTGTCCTTGTTTATGTCCAACCTTTTCTTGTATTATTTTGTCCCCTTTTCTATAGGTTTCTTCACCGGAGATAATCATATTTGAAACACGTTGGACATTAAATGTCACTACAAGAAAATATGTTATTATTTACTACAAATTTTGTCTTTACCTACGGAAATTCCATAGATAATGTAAAATTACAATTGATTAACCACATACATAGATTGTAGTTAATTGGCTCGTAGATAAATAGTTACCTATGAAAATACAATGGGATGCGTTAAGTCAGGACATATCCGTGGATAAAATGACCCATGTGGATGTCTATTTCAATGGAGATTCGAATTCAAATTTACCATGTTTAAAAAATAATTGTATTCTTTTTCTATTGTTTGAATAATATTTTGGTATTGCATATGAAATAATGAAATAAATTGTGCATGTCAAAAATAAAAAACAAAGAATGAAATAAATTCCCAACATAGAAATATGACTAGCATGATTTGAAACACTAGAAAAGTATTTACTCAAACAATGTTTGGGTGTAATTACTGGAAAAATAGTTTTACATATGTGTATAATAAGAATTTACAATGTAGATTATTTATGCAAATATTTTAGAACTTTAAATTAAGAAATAATAATAAAATGGTGATATTTGATTGGACATCAGGACAATTTTTTATATACTGTAATTGTGTATATAAAACAAACTTACATTTAAAATATTTTTTATGTCAGAAAAAATCACATTAAGATTTTAATAACATATCTAATTTTTTTTAACAAAATAACTAAAATAATTATTTACACTCATTTAGATAAATTGCCAATTTTGTTTGAAATTTTTTTTATTTATAAAATTAATTTCAATTTTATTTTATTCTTGTTAGTGATTAATCCCCATTATTCAAGTAATGGTCCAAGTTCTAATGACATTTGTCCTTTATGTTGGAGCCAGAAAAACGTTTTCCAATGGTTTTTTGGCTTTTCTAGTTGGGAGCAATGCTATTATCCCCTATTTATTTCATGGGTCATTCTAAAAAATGGAGCAAGGACACTTATTAAAGAATAAAGAAGGAATAAATAAGAAGTTTATGCGGAAAAAAAATCATTTTTTGTTAAATTTTAACATGTTAGATGTATCATTTTTAAATTACATTTCGATATTTAGTTGTTTAACAAGTAACCAAGAGCAGCTATATCGTTTGTCTTATTTGATAATGGGAGATCACATTGTGCGACTCATTGGTTAAGTGTGTTAATTTTTTTCTTTCTTTTTTTTTTACTAAAAAACTTATATTCATTCTTCATATATATTATCAAAATAAATCGATAGGTTCTTAAGTACTAACTCAACTGAAAATGTCGATATTGTTAGATTGAATATTATGTCTCGAGTTCGAACACAGGATCTCGTATGTGTGTGAGTTTCTGGTAGTAATTATATCATTTCATCTATAAAATATATATATATATATATATATATATATATATTGATCTAGAATAACACAAATACAAATTTGTTAAAACCGAAAAGGATGACTATGCAAACAAGTTCACAACACCCGAGTTAATAAAATCAAACAAAAAAATGGTTACAAATTGAAAAAACCAAACTGAATGAGATATCCATGTCTCTAGATCTGCAATAATGACGACACTAAAATCATTGATTGAATTTATATGTACTCAATCAAAGTTAATATGTCAATCTACACAAAATGAACATTGTTGGAAAACCAAACAACATCGCACTTAGTCGGCTAGATAACAGCAAAACACAAACCAAAAGTAAATCTATGTGATAATCACTTATTTAGATAAAAGATAGAGGAAAAACAATGTAGAGAGGTGATTTCGAACTAAAATGAGTTAAAATCACCTCTTTTCTATGACAAAGAAGAAAGAAAGCTAAGAAGCAAAGGAGCTATGATGCTAAGTTTTTCCTTTGTTATTGTCAGTATAAGTATTTAACTGTGTTAATATTTTTAGAAAAGTATTTGGTGTAAATTCAAACACCCCATCATTTACACCATGAGCGAGAAAGAAATAGAGGAAATAGTGTAATAAATATAATATATTGGTGATGTAATAGAAGGAGAGAGATAGAGAAAAAATATGATATTAAATGGGTGTTAAAAAATTATGGGTGTACACATAAGGGTTAATGTTTTTAGTCTGGCTTTGGACCCTCGTTCACAACAACAACGTCATAATTTTAGATATTGTAACAACTATTATGATTTAATTTAAAATTTATTTTGACTACAATAAACAATATTCATTTATTCAAATTGTAAAAAAACATCGATACAATGCAAATTCGACTTTGCTAAAAACAAAAAGATAAATCTATAAACAAACAGACAACGTCCAATTAATAGTATAAAACAACAACATATCACAAAATTGCAATATGCCTACAAATATGACAAAAATCAAGTGTCCAAAATACCTATGTAGATCTATAATATGGACGACATCAAAGTCATTGATTAAAATTTGTAATTGATTAAAATTACTTGGTAAATCTAAACAAAAACGAACATCACGCTAATACAGAAAAACTAAAAAGTGTCGCACTCAAACAACAAAAATACAATAATTCAAAAGAAAAACTAAATTTATGTAGAAGTCATTTATTTAAATAAATAAATAAATAAAAATTTAAAGGAATAATTCTTAAAAAAAAATGTCTTAAATCTCTTCTCTATAATTGAGGAAGAAAAAGAGAACATAAATTTTGTGGTTTGAGAGAAGCGGTCCTACCAAGAGTTTTGTTGAATATATTATCCAAATAAATTGAAGATGTAATTTACTTTTTCAATGGTCAAATAAGACTTTTGGTACTAATTTGTAGCAACAATGATATAAAAATGAAGGATTGTTCAAGAGTGTAACCATTTTTAAAGATAATAAATGACTATTTTGATAAATAAAAAAATTCCATTTTGAAATTAAGTTAAAAAGATCCCTGATCTAATTTTTTTGTATTTACAAGTATGTGTTTAGTGCTTAGGATCATCCCTACTATAACACCATCAACTTATTAAATATGCATGCGCGTAGTAAATATTTATTGAAAATAATTAAATATTTTCTATTAAAAATTGAATAGTATATTTTTTACTATTTATACAGCTTTATTTTTTATTTCCATTTCTAAGTATTAATTCTAAATTATGTATCATAAATTTAAACTTAACTATTTAAATTAAAAAAATGTGTTTAGATTCAATTTATTTGTGTTTGGATATAAATTTAGTTAGTAAAAAATAATATAATATATATATAAGATTTAATTTATATATATATTATCGGTCTTTTTATTCGGACAATAAATTACAATGATTTGATATTCAAAATACCTGAATTCGGTATAAATTTATAACCCAATTGGGTTAATCCAATACGGGTGGGAACCCTATTTTGTCACCTCTATAGTATAGGACTGTGAATTCGACCACTTTAATGGAAACAATAGTAAGAAATTGATGCAAATTCTGAAAGACAAAAACACATGTAACTACAAAAGACTAGTCTGGCACACTAGTCCGGTATGCTTTGGTTTCTAGTTCCTTGTTGTTCGACTTTTCTTCATTTTTAGCAAATCAGTAAAATATCTTGAAAATTTAATTGATTCTGAATCTTCTGAATTTTTATGAAAGTACAAAAATTAAAATTGGACACAAGGACGAAAAAAACATGAAAGGACTTGCATGTGCAGTGAAAATGTACCATCTAGCTTGAGAAAAGTCTCCATATATAATTTTGGGTTAATAGTGATTTTATCTGTGATATATGGTGAATTTGGGTTAGGTCTTTAAATTTTTTTATTTAGATTCTATTCCTGTTATTTTAGACTCTTCATTTTTTAGTCTTTCTTTTAAATTTCGTCATTCAAATATTCTGATGCGGCATGTTGATTTGGATTATTTTATTATTTTTAAAAAATATAAATGAGATTTTTTATTTATTTTTGGTTTAATTGCAGTTTAATCCAATATTTTTACTGATTTACGAAATTGATCTATCTATTTTAATAGTCGACAATTTTGGTTCATATCTCTTATTTTTTAACTAAAAAATGATGATGTGACATGCTTTTTAAATAACGTGTCATATGATACAATGATGTAAAAGAATTAACACCCATTAAATCAGAATAAAACATCGTAAAGATTTAACTTTCAACTTTAGAAAATGTTTATATCTGTAATTAAATTAATGACATATGCAAAATTAATGCATCTAGATGGTTCTATATCAATATTGAATTATACTTCATGTTATTTAAAATACATCAAATCGTCATTTTTTAGTTAAAAAATTTGAGATAATGACCAAAACTGTCGACTTTTAAAATAGAAGAATCAATTTTGTGAATTAGTAAAAATAGCAGATCAAAATTGCAATTAAGCCTTTATTTTTTAAAAACATAAATGAAAAGTCACATTTTTTCTATCATCCTCCAATCTCTTCTCCTTTCTTCAATCACAAACCTAAAAAAAATTAGTTATCAACATGTGAGTTCAAAAGTGACTATTTTTTGACAAAAAAATTATTGAAAATTTTAAAAGACCTACAAAAATGTATTTGATTTTTTTTCGCTAAATCAAGACATAGAAAATCATCGCAAAAGAAATTGATCATCTAATTTAGGTTGACACCACCAACCACTTCTTATTATTTGTTAAACGTTCGAAAATATATTAAAAAAATAGGAAAAAATACAAAGTGGGGATATGAACTAAACCCACGAGAAAATAAAGAAACCTAAAGTTAGTCAGGTGAAAATGATTCTGAAAAAAGCCGCAAACTTATCAAGACAACTATTATCTTCCGTTAGTTGTGAGAGATGTAAAAATTCATATATCTAGTCAAGTGAATACAATTACTCCATCTATTCTAAATCTCCAAAGAACGGACAAATACTTCTGAAAGAAAGTAATAACAATCAAAGTAATGACAATCAATGAAAGAAAGTAATGACAATCAAAGTGATACATGTTGAATAAAATAGAAGACAATATTAAAAAAGAAAGAAAAATTAAAAGCGTGATTCGTTGAATAATAGCACAAGTTCTTCTTTGTTTTCTAATTTCTCTTGTATCATTGTTGTTTGAAGAATTTTTAATATTTTAATTGTTATATTTTGAATATCATGAAATAGTTTGTGCCTAACTTCAATTAGTGAAACCGATTTCTCAAAATGTTTTTCTACCTTTGTCTTAGTTCCATTACAACTTTGAAGTCGTGTGTTTGTGTAACATTGCATTAATTTTCTTAGAACTTTTTCCAGCCTATGGTAGAATTATCATGTAGTATGATTAACTGAAATTATTTTGTAAATCATAGACGAATCTCCCGGGGTAACAATTGACCTTAATTTATATTATTAATAATTAATTTAGCAGTAAAAATTATATTTGAGGTGTTAATTTAGTGGTAACAATTAAAAATTCAGTTTTATAACTTTAAAATAGAAAGTTTAAATCTCTTCAAAGTCAATTGTAAAACGATAATTTATTTTGATTAATAAAAAAAAAAGTCATGCTAACAAGCGCCAGATCACTTGTTAAACAAACAAAAAATAAATATTTAAATCATTTTTTTTACCTTTTATAATTTTAAAATATAAAATATACAATTTTTCAATATTTTATTTTTACATTTAGACTTCCAACAAGTACCTTAAAAATATTTGTTAGTATTTTCTTAAAATAAATTTAACGTAAAAACATTTAGAGGAAAGAAATATAATTTGTAGTCATGTTAAAATATGTTTTTTTCACGGTTTTTTGTTTTGTAAAAGACATAATTTTTCTTTTAAGTTTTATCTTAAATTGTAAACTTTTATATTGTGTATGAATTTTTTATAGTATTTTTTATTTCGTTTATGGAGGGAAAAAAATATAGGTATTAAATATAAAAAAAATGTGATCAACAAAAATTAAATATATAATTTAAAATTTAAATCAAATATATTTATTTTTATTAATCTATTTTCTTTATATTTGAGATAAAAAAAGTAGTAATTTTTAATTTCAATTTTCCAGACTTTCTAGCAACAAACAATTCAAAACATAATTTTTCGTTGATTTAAAAAGTATAATTTATAATTTGTAGCGGTCAACAAACGATATAGAATCATAGTTGGAGAATTTCATCATATCATGAAAACACGAGACTACAAAGATGGTACGAATAGTTCGGGTGGAAATTAACGTTTCGGTTCCACAATGGCTGAATTTCCAATCAAATTTCAATGTGTTCATTTTTGAGCAGAAATTTCAAAGTGTTATATGCAATGATTAGAGTTTTGAAGGGTAGTTTCTGGAAATTTCTCGTGTCAAAATAATTAGACGGGGTAGAATGTGTGACTTAATTTGGAAAGCTAGCTAGCCTATATAATTTTTATACTATATAGTACGGAATATTGCATTATTTGAATATTTTGTCAATTGAGGCGGAGAAAAGGAGAAGAGGTAAAAATCAAGGAAAATAATTATTATTTTGAAAAATAATAATAATTTTTTAATCACTTCTAAAAGTTTGTATCTGTTTGATACAATTTAAAAAAAAATAAAAATTTAAAATATAATTTAAAAATTGATATTTTAAAAAATTGTTTTTAGTAGTTTCTTAAAATGATTTTATTTTTTTTAAATAAAGGTGATTTTCAAGACCCTTAATCATGTTAGTCAAATTGATACTACTATTACTCTTCGCAATTTCATACACTTACCAAATTGTCATAATCATTCTGCTTCCTTGGTGTGCTTAACACACCTTCATTTGTTTGCAAAAATGTTTATTCTTTTAAAAGAAGCAAATATAATAACTATTGACACCCAAATAATCTTAAAATATTAGCTGAGTATGACAAGAAGTCTAATTGAGTTTAGCCAATGTATAAATAGTTAAACCAAGGTTAGACAAATTAAGAAAAATCAAATACTAGTTACACGATATCTTTATTAATTCCAAGAAGCTACAAGAAGGTCGTGGAAATATCAAAATCAATCAAAAATAAATAGAATTTGATAATTCAACTATAAAATTCGTGTTCCGTGTTTTTAACCTCCGTGAACTAAAAGTCTAAATCGATTATTTTCAGAGCACAAACATGATTGGTAATGAACGCAAGAATAAAGGAAACGGTAATATCGTGAAATAGAAGGAAATGTGGGGCACTACATAGACCCAATAATGGGTAGAGAACACATATGCCTACGAAAATATTATAATACAATGGGTTTTGTAGGCCACGATATTTTAGTCAAAAGAATTAACTTTGCCTATTAATCCCACATTTACAGTTCATTTGACAAACACAACCAATTGAACTTATCATTTTCTTGCAATTAATCCTTTCTGCTATGCATTTTACTTATGTTCTCTTTGGAGGAGTAAGAAACTTACAATTTGTCCATTTTTGACTAATCGTTTGAGGTAAAAAGAGAATTACAATTGAAAATTATTAGTTGAATGTTGGACTAACTTTAAAGTTGGACAACAATAACAAATATTCTTGACTTAGTAATTAATTGTAAAGTTTCAGTGTATGTTTGATATCACGTTAAATTTATCAAAATCACGATAAATTACTGCGATTTTATAAATACTATAACATACAATATTTGAAAATCACGATAGCTCACCTTTTCTCTTAAAAACATTTGATATATAATATCAAACATTCACTAAACACTCTAAAATTAATTGATATTCGATAAGAAAATTTGAAAGTGTCTTTGAAGAAAGTTTAGAATTTTCATCTTAATATAAGATATAAATATCTGATGTTTATTTTATAAAAACACTGTGCTGGTAATTTAATTTAATTGGTGTAGTAATTGTATGGTACAATTACTGTTTCCATCAACCTTCTGACAAACAATCAAAATTATTTATAAATAATTTTATTATTATATAATTTAAATCGTTTGATTCTGAATTACTGTTTACTACATGCCGTTTCAACGGCAGACAAGAGTCCTTGATCTTCACTGTGTGAAAGAAGTTTATTTATTTTTATTTTTTTGAAAATGTGAAAGATGCTTACTTACTTTTTCTTTTATTTAATGCAAAAAGAATTAAATAACGACCAAAAATCGTTGCAAGTTACGGTGCCGTTTGAGAAATAGTGAAATACTGAACTAAGATTAGATACATTAAACTTGAGAATAACGTCATATGTGTTTTTGATTAAAGATGCTACACCACTGCATGCATATGACAAACTTCAATGTTAATTTGAATGTAAAAGCATTATATAATTCATAAGGAACTATATACAGACAAGGATGATTAATCTTGAAGATTGTTACTATCCACACATATTTAAATTTCAAAGATTGTACAAAATTTAACGTGTAGCCATTCTTTCAAAATATATATGCACGTACAAAACAGTACAAAACAGTCAGAACAACTGTCTTTATGGAAAAAAGGAATTTTTTTTTAAAATTAAATAAATTTTTGTTTTTATAAATATATTATATTATATTTTATTTTTAATTTTTTTAAATTTTTTTTAAATAATGGTTCATTTAATGTCTTTTTGTCGACAATTGTAATTTCTGCTTTTAAATGAATTCAAATGTATAATTCGAATTTTAATTTTTCTTTTTAAACATATTTAGAATATTATAAGAATTTTTATATAAAATTTAGAAATTTTAACAAAAATAAATTAATATAAATTTTTAAGCGCAAAGATTTAAAAACTCATATTTAATTCATCAATTGTTAAAAAATATTAAATTTTTGTGGAAATTTTTTTTTATAATATTTTAAACATAGGTGACAAAAGTTATTCAAAATTTCAAATGATACATATGAATTAATTCAAAAGTAGAGACCAAAGTTATTCACGGAAAATAACTTAAAGACTATTATTTAAAAAAATTTAGAAAAATTAAAAATGAAATATAGTATATTTATAGAATAAAAAACTTATCTAACTATTTTATTTAATATGAAAAAAAGAAATAAAAATTTTGTACAAATAGGCCTTTCACGTGCTAGAGACTAGAAGATATTCCATAACACTGGCTTTCGTCTCTTCACTTCTTCGGGTGACCTACGGTTCTTAAATATGCTCTATATTTGTTTATCTATCATCTTCATATAACCAAATGTATTCTATTGTTTAAGTGAGTAAATGTATTATATTTTTATTGGGTGGGTTTACTCTTCGATTGGAACCCACAATTTTAACTATTATTATTATTATAAATATGTGATTTATTGGATTTGACCAATGTGAAGAAGAAAAAAAAAGGAAAGAATTTAAAATTCTTATTTAAGAGGATAGGATTGTCGTGTCCTTGTAGAAGAAATAAGGAGAAAAAGCTCAGGCATAAACAGGGAGAGAGAGGAAAAAAATTGGGTTCCGAGTAATCTACAATTTTAGTATATTATTTTTATTATTGGATTTATGCATGACAACAGAGGGGGCGTTGGCGAAATTTGTCTCTCCACACCCGTCCCGGGTGTAAAATTTAAACCCGATCTCCTCCTACATCCACACGCATTCATCTATATAAAATTATAAATTTAAATATGATAACTATTATAATTAATATAATAAAATAATTATTATTAGAAAATAATAAAATTAAAAACATATTTTTTATAGATATAAGATTATAATTTTCAATATTTAAAAAAAAATTAAGTATATTCAATACGTACATGTATATAAAATTTAAAAATTACAATAATATTACTGACAGAGCAGGTTCAGGTGCGGGGTTACTTTGGAATACCCACTTTAGTAGAAGATTGTTGTTATTTGTTTGGTTTTTTTCACCCTTTGGTGATAGCTATTGTTGATTGATGTTCCCTAGTGTTACTAGGAAAAACTATGGTGTATCCATTAATTATTATAGTGAAAGTTTTTACTGGATTTGGTCTCGTGGTTTTTATTCTCTCAATTTGAGAGAAGTTTTCCACTTTAAAAATTGTGTTTTTCTCATATTTAATTTTTTGTCAATTATTGTTGTTATGTGGAATTCTATTTTCTGTTTGGCCATTTATCTGCACAAGTGGAGAAAAAATATTCTGCATTGTTGAGATAGTCATCTCTGGTTTTTCCCAACAATTTTTTAGGTAAAATTACACCTTTAGTCTTTTAAGTCTAGCTTAATTTTCACTTAGGTCCTTTAATTTTTCTGATTCAGTCATTTAAGTTACATTCATTTGCATTATTAATCTTTAAAATTTAATAAAATATACATATAATATTTTAAGTTTGAAAATTTTGTTGAATCACTGTTATCAAGTGTTAATATATAATCGAAACATCACAACAAATTGATTATCCAAACTACATGTAAAAGAAGTTAAAAACATTAATTATAAGGATAAACCTTTTGTTGAATTATTTTATAATTGATTGATAAATTGATACACATTCATATCACTATTTACATAAAATTTAAAAGATTTAGAAAGATTTTTTTGTCCATACATGACACAAGTGATTACACAAGTTGCATACATTTGTCGTTTATTGAAGACATTAAATGGCGGTGAAAGTAACATTTTCCATTGTAATTATAGAAGGCACAACATTAAGCTATGTGAGTGCTCATATGAAAGTTGACCTACAAGCAAAACATATTATGTTGGGTTATAGTATTTACAAGTGATGCGGTTTGAAATCTATAGGTTGTAATTTAAAAATGTGTTATTTCTTCTCCACTAATAAATGGCTTGCTTTTTCCCCTCCACACGTACAATAGTTTTTTGGGTGGGAAATATTTGATTTTGGAATACTTTGTATTAGTACTCCCAAATGGAAAATGTTAATGCTATAGTAAGTGGCCACATATCTGTATCAAGTTTCTTCTAATTGCCACAATGATGTCACTATAGTACAAGTAAAGCTATAAGATTATATATATATATATATATATATATATTGATATAATGATAACAATATATTGAAATCACGTTTAAAAAGAAGAAAAGGTTGAGCATCCGTCAGATTTGACGGAATCGGATTTTATTTTGTCAAAATCGGAGTAACAATTTATAGGCTCAATTTCAATTGATTTTTGGATCGGTATAAACGAATTTCAATTAGTGCAGATTTGCTGGTGGATTAATTCAGATGATCAGTTTTTTTATTTTTTATTAGGATGATTGTTTTCATTAACTTTTTTGTTGATTTTATTTTTAAATTTCATTTTTTAAGAAAAAAATATATTGGACTTTAATAATTTTGTCAATGTTCGAATAATGTAGATTTTTTTTTATCAAACTTTACGTTTATCGTACTGTGGTATGACGGTTAAGGGAGAGTCAAAAACTCACTTTAAAAAACTTGATTTGGTTGAATCAACTAGTTTTACTCTGCTCTATAAAAAGTACATTGACCTTGTGTTTTCATTTTAATTTAACAAAAATGTAAATTGAATCTCACTAATCCGAAATGAGGATTAAAATACTCCATTTTACATCGGTTGTAGATATAACCAATTCAAGAGTAGATGTGGTGATATTTTTGTAATTAAATTGAAAAATCAAAATAAAGTACTACTTTTTAAATATATTATTTTTACAACTGATTTTAAAAGTTTATTTTTTTGTATAAAAAAAAGTTATAAAAGCATTACATAATAGAAATTAATGATATCTCAACTATGTAGGAACCCTTTAACCACCACCTATCATTTGCAGCACTCTAATATTTATATTTAATAAATGAAAAACAAAGGAGCTTGAGGGGATAAGACAAAACTCAATAAAACAAATAAAAATTATTATGTTATTAAAAACTTTACCATGAAAATTTAAAGGAATAAAACCACGGTGACAGAAAAAAGAGTGCAGTGTAAGGAAACGTACAAATAGAGAAATCTCCTTACTTAAATCTATAACTAGGAAGACTAAGTCTATTATGCAAAAACTCTTCGAGAATAAATAAAGGACTATTATTCCACCATGTTAAACTTGCAAGCTAAGAGCATGATTGGCGAGCTTTTTCGCACACTGAATTGCTTTCCTGTATATGTGAGAAATAATAAAGAATATCCTCTTCGAGATGACATGTAATCACACTTAAAATCGCTATCAAATGTCTTAGTTATAATGCTAATTAACTGATCCCTATTTATTTAGGGTAGTGTAAAAGTGGATTATTATAATGTCTAAATAGCGCTTCTATAAATTATGACTCCTCGTCAAATGCAGTTTTTTAGAGTATTGAGTCAATTATTTGAAGGTGCAAACACCAGAAGGGGGGGGGGTTGAATTGTGTTTGACTAATTTGATTACTTTTTCTGTTTTTGCAGTTTTATAATAAAACCTGATGTATAAATCAAACAGAGTTAGCAGCGGATGTAAAGTAAAAATAAAACACAGAATTTTATACTGGTTCATCGTTAACGAGGCTACGTCCAATTCCTTCACTTTGAAGGATTTCACTAATTCAAAACCTTGAATTACAACAATACCACTGACCCTCCAAGTCAGTCTTCTCAAATAGTCTAACAACCCCAGACTTTTGAGGAATACAGCACCTTGACTTCTCAAGTCAAGTCTTCTCCTACCAATCTGACAACCCCAGATTGTAGAAGGAATTACAACGCCTTGAATCTAATTGCTAAGTAATCTGCTACCCCTTCTGACTCCCTCAGATTGTAGACTCTACTTCAACAACTTAGATCTAACACAAGGGAAAGAAAAACACGAGTGCTTGCTTCTGAAAAGCTGGAACTCACAATTAACCTCACTGAAAACTTGAGTGTTTGCTTTTGGAAGTGTATGACTCTTTTGTGATTTTTCGATACTAAGTATTCTGCCTTGAGCCTCCTTTTATAGATGCAGATTAGGGTCTCTTACAAGCTTAATTTCGAGCTGTATCTTGCTGGATTCTCTTGCAAAAATATCTTGACCAATCGGGTTTCATTTAAATAAAAAAATATCTTTTTCTGCTCCAGATTTCCTTTCAAAAATAACTTTGACCAATTCTGACTTTAATTAATTCTGGAACAAATCTTTCTTCCCGCCAATAGCTTTTGAATTCCACAAGACTTCAATTTATTTTTGTATCAAATCCTTTTTAATACTTTGATCAAATTTAATCAAATCTCCACCGATTATCATCATGATTAAATCTGGACCCTTTGATCTTCTGCTCTCGTCCACATCTGGACCATACTAAGTGATTTGCTGTGATCCTCTGATTTCGGCCAACCATGGACCACACTTTCTGATCTTCTGATCTCGGCCATCCTGGACTTGCAAACTGATCTGCTGTGATCCTCTGATCTCGGCCAATGATGGACCACACGTTCTGTCCTTCTGATTCGGCCAACACTGGGCCATGGTCTGATCTTCTGATCTCGGCCAACACTGGGCCATATACTTAAATCTTGACTATTGATCTGAACCTTTTCCCTCTGATCTGGACCAATTCTGAACTGAGTCTAGATTGAACTGAAATTAAATCTGGACAAAGGATATTTAATTCTGAACATTTACCTCTTGACCTGGATCAGGTCTGGATTAAATCTGGACATAATTTCTTCTGATGTTGACTGAGTTTCATACTCTAAACCATGCTATCTTCTGCTATGGGTCAAATCTAGATTAAATCTCTTGTTCTGGACCCATTAATTTATCCTCTGATTAAGTTTGGAACAAGTCTGGACTGTTTATCATTTCACTGCCAGGCCATCTTCTGGTCAGAATAACTTCTGGACTAAGTCTGACAAATGATTCCTTCTGGTCTGGTCCAGGTCTCCTTCTGAACTTTGCTTCCTTCTGATCTGGGCCAGTAAAGATATCCTCTGGTGGTGTTTTGACATCCTGGTCTATCCTCTGGTAATTTCAGGATGCATTATCTGGTGACTTCTGGAGGTGTATCCTCTGATAACTTCATCTTCTGGTGGCATTTTAATATAGTAATTCAAGGTACAAAATAAGATTACATGGAGTTCTTTTGTAAACATCAAAATCCTAAGTACTTAGAACCAACTTGGTTCCAACAATCTCCCCTTTAATGTTCTTTTTAGAGTTATTTTGAATAAATGGTATTTTAATTAAATAAGATGTCCATGCTTTCAATTTCTTGATTAACTAGCTATTTTGTGTAGTTTCGTATTGTTTCATTAGTTTAGCGCAATGTTGAATTTTGGTGAAAAAAAACATGAGCATATGCAGTATTTAATCATATATAGGGTTGTAGATATCCATATTGAGTCAAATTAGTTGAAAATGTAAGATAACATCCATAACTACAACTTTCATGAAGACATTGAAATCAAATTCGGACCGTAAAGCCATTTTGTTGAACATGGGTATTTATTTAACACTACAACGCATTGCGCCCAGAGTTTAGTGCATTGTGCCTAGAATCAGCGCATTGCAAACAACCATGCGCCATAATACATTTGATGCCACAGTTTTCTATCACGAGCAACGTGATGCGCCCAGAATTAGGGCAATGCACTAACACGCATCCCAAAGCCCTATTTAAGCTAAAAACTAAGATTTTTCAAGCTTTATGACCTGGAAGGCATTGGAGATCATATTGTGCAAGTTTTGGAGGCTAGAAACTTGAAGATTTCACTCTTGGAAGCAAGAAGTAAAGATTCATTCCATATTTCTTATGTTTAATTTCATCTTAACCATTGTTACTATGTTCTTAATCACGAACTGAATTTCCTTTTAATTAGGATTTAGATATCCTTTGAATCTATGTAGTATTCAATCCTTATTAATATTTATGCAATTAATGTTACTATTTTTTATTCATTAAATATTTTTCGTTTACTGGCCATTAACCTTTAGGAATTATTTTACTATTGAAAAATAGGTAGTAATAATCGGACTTAGAATTTATGTTAATGTATTAATATCTGCTATGGGAATATAGAGTATTAACATGTATCTAATAAAATTGCCGAACTTTCTTGCTTTGAGTAACATGCTAGATCATCTAAAGAATAAGCGTTCATTGTTACACAAAAGAGATTTTGAGCAAAGGAATTAGTTTTAAAATGCTACAGTATAAAATCTTAAATTTGGCATAGTTTGTTTTAATAAATGATTTAAAATATTTAATTAAATTTTTTAAATCAATTTTTAGGATGACTGAGTTAAAATAGTTTTTATATGTTAGAAATTCAAAAAAGTATATTTCTTTGTTATCTTTCTCCTCTATCTTGATAATGAACCTTCTCGCTATAATTCTTCTTCTTTCTTGACTCTCGTTAGTGTTGTCTCTCTCTCTTTACATTTTCCTCTCTCCAGTATATGTTTGTTTAATTTTTTCTGTCGAACACGTGTATTTGTTTGTATGTTTCTTTGTTAGAAGAAATGTTTAAGTGAGTTTATGGTTTAAACATGAAGAAGAGTGAAGAGATTAATGCATAGGTTATAACTTCTTTGTACCATGTTTTTGTGTACATTTTAGTTGATACGGGTTCATGTATGTTTTTGTTGTTCATGTGCTAATATGTTCATGTAATCATGAGTTTATTTGCGGTTGTTTATTTAATAGAAATATTCTTCAATGGACATCAGAAATTTTATGTCTACTTTTAATGTCGAATCAATGTATTACTTCTAAATTTCTTAATGCCGAATACCTCCATTAAAGAAATATAAAATATGTTTAATGGGTCTCCGATTTCATTAATGTACACTAACAATGGTCACTTCAGGTTCTACACCCCTTTGAACAATGATCCATAGTTGAAGAAGTTTAAAATGAGCCTAGGGTCGTTAATTAACAATGAGAATTTATGTCGATGGACGTTGTAACACCTTGTTCCTCATCATTCAATGCAATGTATCTTGAAACAGGTTCTATGTTTTTGTTTAGTAGATCAAATATTATGTTTATTGTGTGAGGTGTGTGTTGACTGAGTGTGTACTGCATAGAATCGTTGTGTGACGCTGTGGCGTCAACATGCGATGGCGAGTTTTTGAGACAATTATGAATATGGACCAATGATATTTTAAACCCTTTTTTTTTATCAAACCCTAGTGTTACATCACAAACCAAATAATCCATTTTTCTCCCAAATAATCAAGAAAACTCATAGATTAATGATCCTCTATTCATTCTACCTCATTCCTACCGATTGAATTTCGAGAAACATCGATTCCGACTGAAGACAATATTTTTAGGACTTTATTTCACGGATTCGTAACTGTTATAATCATTCTATTTTGATTTCTACCGATTATTAATGATTCCCACAGATTAAAACTAGTTTCTACCAACTGAAAACCATTTTCCACAATTTAGGTTCATTGATACTTTTAGTTATTAATTTTAAACTCTTAAATTGTAAGGTTTGACCATTCAGATAATGAGAAATCATGTTAAGAGCTTGATCTTACTTGTGAGTAGATATTCTGTTAATATTAAGGCAAGAGTGAGTCTTTAATTCATTCGATTCATGAGGATGAAAGTATGAATGGTTTACAAGAACGCCACATTTCTCAAACATCTGGAGCTTGCTCAAATATAGCCTTAATGAGTGATTTAAATGAATTATTTATATTATGTGACTATTGTTGCGATAAAAATTGTTAGATATGAATTAAGCCATGTTATGATGATGAGAATATGTTGTGAACATTTTTGCTAACTTGTGTAGTCGTTGTTTATATTATTATGCACGATATGTGCTTTTGTGAATTTGAGTGCTCATGATGTATTATTTGAAATTTGAATATGTGTAGTGTGTTGATTATAATGATTGTGAATATCAGTGAGACACATTAATATTATGTGAGTATGAGAATTATGAATATTAATTGGAGTTATGTGAATATGAAATTGTGTTAAGCCTAGCTCATGCCAATGATGGATCTTATTAATAGTAGTCTAGGATAACGAGGGAACGAAGGTAAATATGAGGGTTAATGTACCTAATGTTTATGTGCATGGCATTTAGAAAAATGGGAGGGTTTAATAACACAGTTTGGGAAAGGATAATAATAAGAGCTTGATAATGGAGGTCAATACGGCTAAGCCTATGGGGGAAGTTAGACATCGAGAATCCTCTAGGATGGAATTTCTATGTAGCTTGGGACCAGAGTAATTACTTAATGTTTAGAGCTACCATGCACCTCTAGTTTAACCCTAACAAGTGAAGTACATGAACTCAAGTTGAGTCGAGTAGGTCTATGTTGGTGTGAATTCTCGTCTACCATTAGAGGCATAATACTGAATCACTTCACCAAGTTCTTCAAAGTAGTTTGATATTACATAGTATATGAAATTTCAAAGAAATAAGCATATCATTTGTGCATCTTGAACATGTCATTATAAGTCTTATTCAACTAAATGTTATCTTGCAAATTGGGAAATATGCAACTATGTATACATTTGTACATGTTTATTCTGTTTATTTTATATTGTTAACATTATATTGAATTTTTCACCCTTTTTTTGTTTGTACTAGCACAAACATTCCACAAGTTGCACGTGACTTTGAGGATTGTGGTAGTTTATGAGATGTTTTGAAATTTTAAGGATTTTACCATTAATCATGTATTGTTAATGTCATTCAAAATATATTTTATTTTTTTGGTATTCTATGCATTCATGGATGACATCAGGATGAGACTTTTAATTAATTATTTTTGTTAAATATTTTAAAGTATTTAAATTCTCGTTAGACTCTGATTTCTTTTCAATTAATAAATTTTATTTTAGATATTTTTGTGAGTGTTATGATGTAATTCGTGATATCTTTAATCACATGAATAGGTTTTGAAAAATCATGATTTGTCGCTGCTTGAATATTATTAACTATTATTGTTAGCGCAAAAATAGTATATTGTGATTTAGGGTGACATAGATGCCTTGGGTAGATGATGAGAAAAAGGGTGATAAGTTTTATATTTAATATTTATTGAAAACTATATAATTTGTATGTATTATTTATAGTAGCTTATCAGTGTTTTTGTACATAGATTGACAAAAATGGGTTTCAAAATAAAATCACTCAAAATATTTCTAGAATGTTTTGTTTTGAAAGCATCTTAATAAGGTCAATAGCTACATCATAGAACGATATCAGATAACATATTTGTGTGGGGTGATGAGAAGGAGGAGTAGGAATGTCAATTTACATTTGTAAGTGAGGATCCCCGCAAGAACTGCCCCATTTTTCTCTTTGTAGGGACGGGGACATGGGAGAAAGTCTCCTCAAAGGAAGTGTGGGGATGGGGACAAGAATCATACGCATGGCATCGCGGGGACCCCATCCTAGAATATTAGCTTATGGTTTCATTTATAGGTGACCGACTTCTTAAATCGAAAGTCTTCATGATAATGGTGGTCAATGTCTTATCTCGTTAATGCATGTGGGCTAATGATGGTGTATGTGGATCAATGGATGGACACACACTTGAGGTAGAAATTGTTGATGTCTCACATGTGAGTTATAAGTTCCACATTAGATAAAAAAAGTAGATATTTAAGAACATATATATAAGTGAGATGATCTATATAATGAAAGTCTTAAAGTGTTAGATGAGTATATAGTCATTGTGATCATCTTCAATGTTTTGGGCTCTCCTCATGATCCAAATCAAACATAATGTTAATAAAGTGAGCAATTTCTCGATTCATAAAAGATACATGGATGATGGATCTTCATCAAAAACATGTTTTATCACGTAATTAACTTTAGTCGGTAAAAAGTTTAAACATCGTTGAAACTCTCTTCTTGCGTTTTAAGGATGGAACATTTAATAGTAGATAAATATTATTGCAAAATTTTGATCAAATTATTTTCCCCTTTATATTTTGGTACAGAGGGAATGCTTTGAAAAGTTAATAAAAATGACAATTAAAAGTTGAAAATCAGTCCAATAAAAATTTTAAATTTGCTTACGTAGCAAATTTCTTGTCTCAATTACATGTTAGCTTTTTGATAAAATAGCTACTAGACAAATATAATAGTGTCACATATTAGTAAGTAGGAAAAGCAATGCTGGTGTCATGAAAATAAAGTTTTATTTATTTATTAAAATATACAAATATTATTTGTTAAGAGTCAAGGTTTAAACTTTACTTCTCAAACTCTTTTTTAATGTTACAATTTAACACACTTTGGGAGTATTATGAAAATCAAGTTATTACTATCAACAATTAATTGGGTTTTATACGAACAAAAAGTATGATTACAAACTTAACCAATTATGATCATATTAAGCCATTAACTTCCCCATGACAAACTTGCATCCATCCATATTATTATACAACTCATCATGTCCTTAACTTTTTGGACCAAATTTAATCCCTACAATCTTTCTTAGTTTGTTGCAACTATGAAATATTACTTTTCAATGTGTCAACTCAAAAAAAATATATCATGCTTCCAATCAAACTTTTTCATACTTATCTTTTATGTTGATCACAAAATTTTCCCTACAAAATTCATCATATCTAAAAGAATCTCGTGAGTGGTTGATTGTATTTTTTTTTTATTTCAAAAAAAATCAAAATCCTATCTATTATTCATTTTATCTGTAGATTTTCTTTAACATCTCAAACTAGTGGTCCCTTTGTTACAACTAATGAAGAGAAAAAAATAATAATTTTTTTCTTCAAACTAAATTTAGATTCTTATATTATCCATGCATGTTCCTTGTTGCCAAACGTATGTTTCCAAAAAAATTTAAACTTTTCCTAAATTCCAAACTTCTTGAAATCCCACATTTCATCACACTATAGGACAATTGATATTGGGTGGAGAAGAGGGATAGGGGGACACAACATTTAGGTCCATTTAAAGGCAGCTAACATGATGGTGTATTTATCATAGTATTGATCATGAAGAACAACTTCATGAAAAAAATATACCATGAAATTGACATACTAAATAAGTTGGAGGGTTATCAACTTGCAAAGACGTTTGTTCCTTGACTTAAGAGTATGTCACAACTAAGATAACCATAGTTCCAAATTCTTATTAACTCCACTATAAGGTCCCTCGATTTTGCTAGTTGGATGTTAGAAAATTCCACATTAGATGAGATCAATATGATTTAAAAATTTGTTTTGTAATTAAGATAATTTGCATTTTACAAGTTGATGTTGCATGATTAAATTTAGGCTCAACTCAAAATTTAAAATTGTAGTCCATCCAATATTCGTCGACTAATGTACTACCTACTTCATGGGTCATATGTCTAGTCCTAGGTGTGAGGGAGAATGTTGAAAGTCTCACATAATTTGAAAATATATTTAGAAGTAAGAGACAATTCTTAATTACAAACCTATTTTTTAAGGTTTAGTTATGTTTAACTCAAATTTTAGAAAAGTCCTTCAATGATTACTTGAGAAAACCAAGTACTCTTGCAGGAAAAATAAAATAAAAAATGTGGATCAAAGAATAAAGAGTTTTTGGGAATGATTAACTTCTTATTAGTGTGTAGAATTAGAACTAAGTACAGACTTTGCATAAGCATTATATGAATATGTATTTATAAAGGAAGTAGTTCTCATGTTATAGGCCTTAGGATTGAGTTATAGCCAATCTAAATTTTCAGAAAGTCCTACAACTGCTTAAGAATACCAAGAACTCTTGGAGGAAAAACAAAAGAAATAATGAGGACTAGAGAATGGAGTTTTTAGAAATACAATAGCTTTTCTAATCCTAACTAAATCAAATACATTATGCATACCTAAATTATCAATTGTTTAGTTAATAATTTCTCAAATCATAAATTTCTAATCCATTATTAATAGATGCACAAATATATAATATAAATGAGTATAAAAGATAGTTCCACTCATATATCTTTGAGAAGTATGGTAGAGTAAAAAAAAAAAAAGAGAAATGATTGAGCAAATGATTGAATTATTTGAAATAAAAGTTATAATCACATTAGATAAACCAAAAATTCAGTTAGTGTTGAATTATTTGTCTTCTTTGAAGTTCTTCTAGCTCAAATACCATATATAAAGTTAGAGGTACTTCCCTTGATAACTCTTCATTATATGTATATTTGATATTGGTTTTAGTTTTATTTATCTTTAATCATTAGTTAATTTAAGGAGCTATTTGATATAGTTTATTGATTTTGGTTCTTGGATTTAAGGAAATATTTATGTTCTTATTTCCTTGAGTAAGTGGAAATTTTTCGTTGTTTTGTTGTTTTAGTGCAACGCTGGATTTTTTGTGAGAAATCAACATAACCTATGTGGAGTATTTCAACCATATATAGAGTTTTAGATGTCCAATTGGAGTCTAACTAAGTGCAAATGAAAGCTAAGATCCATAGCTATAACTTTCATGAAGTCACCGAAATCAAATTCAAACTCAAAAGAGCAGACAAATGCAGTAAAATTCAGACAACAGATGCGCCAGAGCTAAAACGATTGCACCTAGGGCACATTTCTACAACATTTTGACATTCTGCTTCTGTCTTGGAGCACTGAAGCGTCCCTGGCACATGTTGGGGCGAATGACACACTGCAGAATGCATAAAAATGTGTTTCTCTCACTTTCTAGGCATCTTTTTCGCTATTTTGAAGTTTGGAGCCTTGGGCCATAGCAGAGAAACGCAGAGGAGGTTGGTTCTAACACCATTGAAGGAGTTTTATCAAGAATCATTCATGAATCTTTCTTGTAATTCTTCTTTAATATCTATCTTTTGTCACTTTGTCACGAGTAACTAAACCCTATTTGTTAGGGATGCGTGAAGCAACATGAAACACTTATTTGTTTGATTTTATTTTTAGTTATATGAACGAATTTATTGAATTATTTTTCTTATCTCTGTACTTAATGCTTTTTATTGCTTGATCAATTTTAAACTGTTTTACGATTCATATTTTGAAACGGAAGTAGATTTTACAAATGAATGAGATGAGAAATTCATGATATTGTAGTCTAGATCTAGATGCAGGTCCTGAAACCAATTAAATTATTTGCAGAGGAAATAGTTTAATAAGAGAATTCTTGTATTGTAAAACTTAATTCTAATCTTAAATCTACTAAAGAATTAGGGGTTACTTTGGAATTAAAGGTTATGTCACAAAAAAATATTAAATTATTGGGTTTTGTATGTGGATATAAATTGTGTGTAGCCTAAATCGATAGGCACTGATATTAGATTGAGAAAAAGATTGAATTATTTGAAATTGATTCTATTAAAAAAGATGACTATAATGAATATATGACACTTTATAGAGTGATAATTATAATCAAGCTACATAATCTTAGCTAAATTAAAGTCAATACTAATCAACTTATTACTACATATAACAAACTTCTAACAATATCTGATATATACAACTTAAAGAATAACAATACAAAATACGAGGGTAGAGGTGAAAGATGAAACAAACCTACCAAAAAAGAGAAGGTTGCTACTCCTTCAAGTCCCTTATATAAGAAATTTGATGTTTAAATGTCTAAATGCAATTAATTTTTTTATTGGTATGTGTGAAAGAATGAAGGTTAATTTATGAAAAAACTTTCAAAATTAATGCATTAACTTGATGATTATAATATATATATATATAGAGAGAGAGGACTGAGCATATATTGAGAAATTTTCTACCTTACTTGATAAAGTTATTCTGTAGAGAATGTGTATGATAAATATATTTTTAGTTTTTTTGTGTATTATAACAATATAGAAATGATTTGAATAATTTATCTAAATCTTTCAAAACCGTTGTCCAATGCATTTTTTTAGTTCCATGAGATATTTTGTATAATGAAGAAAAATAGACCCCCAATAGAGATGTCAACTTATATTTGTAAATGGTGATCCTAGTGGAGACCATCATATTTGAAGTCCCGTGGATCATAATTTTTCCCTGCGGGGACAGAGATGGGAAAATGTCCCCACAAGAGTGGTTTGAAGACAGGAACAGGGATCATATTCTCTACCTGTCCCAGAATAATTTACTAAAATAACTTTTGTATGTATATGTTCAAGTATTTTATATATTATGTTTATTTGTCTTTCATATAATATCTATAGAAATTTATTTATACTTGATTTTTTATTGTTGTTACAAGACTCACAATATTATCATAAATTTTTCATTCGATTTAAGGTTAAATTTTAAATTTTTAACTATCATCAAATTTATTAAAAGTAAGAATATAATTATCTTCTTCCGTTGATGGAGTCTTCGCGGGAACCATGAGGTTACATCAAAGATTTCAATTATTAAAAGTCCTCCCCTTCTTTTCTCTCTCTTCCTAAACTTTAATGTCCTCGCTATTACAATTGAGGTTACATCAAGAATTGAGAGTGTGATTTAAAATCTTGATATGAATCATGCATTATTTGATGGTGGGTTTGGATTTGGCAACTATAAATTTAGGGGGCAAGATAAAACCATTTTGATTTTTCTATGAAAGATTACAAAAAATGCCAACTTTATTATAATGATAATCTAAGTATGTTGAGTTATACAAGGATAAATGACACGACAAAGTTGCTTTCAACAAAAATAATGCTCATTCATTTCAATTAAAGAAAAATCTTACAAACGATAATGTATGCATTTTGGGAACTTAAATAGACCTTGCACAACACAAAAGAAACAAATGAAAACCAATCATGGCCCTAACAAGCATACACATACCTCCTTTATTTTATTTTTTTCTTGTTTTTTCTAATTAGCATGCAAGTATGCCTGGCTAAAATGTAGCAATTACTTGCTATTTGCACCAACTCCATCATCATATATACAGGTTTGAACCACCCAGATGAATCTATAATATGTTAGTAGACAAATATTTTAAAAACTTGAATCCAATATTGAATCCAAGAGACTTCTAAGTTATAGTTCAACTATTTTAAATATTTCAAATTCAGTCAATATAACTGTAGATATATCAGTTTACAATTTAATCGATTGAACTCTCAAGTCCTCCTAATAGATTTTTATAACATTAGTTTTAGGTCAAAGTTAGTCCAAGTTTTCTCTTTCTTTTACTTTTAAAGAAACTGCAATAATAATATCAAGTATATTATAGTTGATCAATGAAATTCAATTTCCAGATTTCGACTTTCTCATTTTAAATCTCTCTCGATCTTCTCTATTTCTTTTAATTTTTTTTCCGGTTTGAATTGAAATTGTTTATTATATTCAATGATATAGTTAAATTTTATCTAAATTCTCCAATTAATTGAACGAGCATTCACATATAATATTATATATGTCAGCATTAAATCAGATGCATAATGAAAGACAATAAATTTTATTTTATTTATAAAAAAAAATTAGTTTCTCATGATCATACTCAGCTCGTCCTAAGGCACATAAAAAAATTAAAATTCTTACTTAATAAAAATGTTTTATATTCTTTTATTTTTTAAAATAAAATTAATAAAATATTATCTAACATAAATATAAAATCAGTTGACTTTATTATCAATTGAAAATACAATGACACACAAAATCAATTACATTAATTTAATAAATGATTTTATATTATAAATAGTCTAAATAATAAACTTTTGAAATTGCTTATAAATTTATGGCATAATTTCTGTTTGGAAATTGATTTGATTTTGGTTGTTCATGACGAAGACTAAACAACAAAAAAGTTATAGGCAGCTAAATTCTCTCAATTTGCAAGAATATACAAGGAGTAACAACAAATATATAATAACAAATAGAACAAACTAAAAGCACAAAAGACTTCAAATTTTTAATGTAGAAATCTCTCAAAGTAAGAGTAAAAACTTTGACTCCAAAAAAAAAAAAAAAGCTCTACTATAATAAAATAAAAAGTGTACAAGGGATTTTTAATGGGGAACATAAATTGTGCCAACAACCAATTAAAACAACAACAAATATATAATAACAAATAGAACAAACTAAAAGCACAAAAGACACTAAAATTTTAATGTAGAAATCTCTCAAAGTAACAGTAAAAACTTTGACTCTTTCAAAAAAAAAATAGCTCTACTATAATAAAGTAAAAAGTGTACAAGAGATTTTTAATGTGGAACAAAAATTGTGCCAACAACCAATTAAAAAAACAACAGACAAATACTTACAAATGAGAACAATAAGATAAAAAAAATGTACTTAATTTCAATGTTGTGCAACAATGAATGAACCCTAAACCCTAAAAAATATACTGAATGAATGAACCCTTTATATATTTCAATATGAGAGATAGATGAGAAAATTGAAGCTAATTTTCTTCTTAGTTTCTCTCTTTGGTAGTGGTCTCCTCTCCCAATTACTTTCTCGTCTTAATGCTAATGCTAATATGAGACCTTCCTGCTTACTAAGTACTAACTGCACATAATGGACTATGATATTTGGATAATATATAAGAGTAGTGGTGTCAAAGTCACTGTAAATTCTGGAACATTTTGGCTCGTTATTGGTATCACTTGGTCTTTCTAGTTTAATTTTTTTTTTTGGGCATTGTCTACCTACATTCATTTATGAATATTTCTTCTGCAGTAGAAAGTAGGTTAACACATTTTTAAAATTTTCTACTTTTTAAGTGATTCATTTAAGGCACAAATCAATTTGAAAGAAGTCATGGAAAAATATAAGAGATAGTTGATTTTTTTGGGAGAAATTGATAGCGTTTCAGCAAGTGTATTGAATCGTTGCAAGTAATAATTAAAACGGAAGTATCGAGTGTCGAACTCAATGATTGCGTTTTACTATCGAATTATATTTAATTACTGAAATTGAACAAAAAGTTTTTGCATTGAGTAGAATAATATTTAAAATAACAACAGTAATAAAATTGAACTTTTATAATGAGAAAAATGTCAGGGATGAGTTTCACTACGAGTCCAACCTTGGTCTCTAATTTGATCCTAGTTACTGAATTTCTTTATTGAATTATTACCGAATTTTCTTTAGTATTCTTGCCTTAATGTCTTAGTGACAGAACCTTTAATTCCAAAATAACCCCTAATTCCTTATTGGATTTAAAATTAGGATTGAGCTTTACAGTACAAAATTTTTTTTTTTAAACTGCTGCCTCTGCAACTAATTCAATTGGTTTCATGACCTGCATCTATCAATAGACTACAATCTCATGAATTTCTCATCTCAAGCATTCGTAAAGTCCACTTCTGTTTCAAAATAAGAATCGTAAAACATTTTAAAATTGATCAGGCAATAAAAAGTATTTAGCACAGAGATGAGAAAAATAATTCAATAAACTTATTCATATAACAAGGAATCAAATTAGACAATTAAGGGATTCATCTTGTTTCACTCATCCCTAACAAATAGGGTTTAATTACTCATTACAGAGATTAAAGAGATAGAGATTAAACAAGAATTACAAGAAAGATTCTTGAATGATTCTTGATAAAACTCCTTCAATGGTGTAGAACAGTCGTCTCTGAGCTTCTCTGCTAGGGCACAAGTCACTTCAAGCACAAATTGACAGATTCAATGGTGCAGAAATGCGCCCTAGGCGCGCTTCAAGCGCACAACATCTTCTATCTGACGTATACTGCAATTTTCTATTCCTTTTAGTTCGAATCCGATTCCGGTGTCTTCATGAAAGTTATAGCTATGGATTTTAGCTTTCATTTGCACTTGGTTTGACTCCAATTGGACATCTACAACTCCATATATCATTGAAATACTCAACATGGTCGTGTTGATTTCTCACCAGAATTCAGCACTGCACTAAAACATAGAAACAACGCAAAACTCCGAAAAATCTCTACTTAATCAAAGAAATAAGAACATAAGCATTTTATTAAACCCAAGAACTAGAATCAACAAAATATATCAAATAACTCATTAAATTAACTAATGATTGAAGATAAATAAGACTAAAAACAATGAAAAATATGCATATGATGAAGAGTCATCAGAAATCAATAGTAATAAAAATTGTTTTTGAATATTTTGCGATGTCGTTTTCCTAGATATAAAATCTTGCATTATTTACTTATCTAAAACTGCTTAGTTTTTAACTTTTAACCATTATA
This sequence comes from Cicer cuneatum, assembly GCA_037974295.1. Classification (NCBI taxonomy): domain Eukaryota; kingdom Viridiplantae; phylum Streptophyta; class Magnoliopsida; order Fabales; family Fabaceae; genus Cicer; species Cicer cuneatum. Next base: position 26,902,908 of record JBBPBO010000002.1, on the reverse strand, counting down.
AAGGTACAATCATTAAAAAAAATACATTGTGCAATAGTAGAACCATTTAAATGAATCTTTGAAATAAATGGAAATAATAAGCCTCAAATTTCTGAAGTAAATGTCACTTTCTCTATAATTGAATTGGTGTTTTGTTGTATGTTAAAACTAGGTTTATCTAAATGGTTGTGTACCTTTGTTAATTCTCTAATTCTCAATATCCACAAACTTTCTTGGAGAAAAAAAATATTGTGAAACCTCATTTTCTGTTGCATAACACATGATATGTTAGGAACAAGCGGGAACATCATGTTGGAACAAGTTTCGTAAATTGACTTATAAGTTCATAAATCGATATACATAGGTCTCAAAATTATTTTAAAATGTTTATGACAGGTGAACTGACTTGCCGGTTTTTTAAATTGACTCACCATATTCCAAGACGCATTGTGAATCGATTTACAGATAGATGAATTGGCTTACTAATTGAGGATTGAAAGTTTGGGTTTTGAAAAAAAGCATATAAATCAATTCATATACTTATGAATCATTTTTTGATAGTTATGAATTAGTTAGTTTTGATGCATTGTACTTTCAACAACTAACTCATGTTCTTTAAATATTGATTTGTTCCATCATTAGAAGGTTGAACATTTTGGCCCATTCTTCATCGTCTATTCATTCAAGATCATAATCAAGATTAAACAATTTTTCTGATTTACATCGTACGTGATTGAGTTCTCGGGAGAAAAACATCAAAGGTGAGGTTTCATTTGTTGTGGTGTTTGACCTAGACGTGGGCGATTAAGGTGATATTTATTGGCTGCATGTTGATGGATGAAAAGTGGTGACTTTTCAACACTAGAGTGGTATTTAATCTGAGGGTTTCTATCTTGTAAGATTGGAGGGGTTGTCTTCATTTTGAACATAATGATTTAGATTTTTTCTTCAAGGTTATTTCAAGAAATTTAGTTGTAAAAATTGCCGTCGGATCTTTTGAACTTTCAATATTAATAAAGGAAAAACTCTTATTGATTTGAATTGGAACTTGATGTACTCTACATGCAAGGACGAAGTAGAAGAACCGGTATAAAAATCGCGTTGTGATTTTTTCTCTTCTTATTCTTCTACTTTTGTGATTTCTATTTATTATATTTTAATCTTGGTATTTAGAGACAATAACATTGTTTTACTGTTTTGAATGATATAAGAACTTACAATAATGAAAATTATATTTTAAACTATTTTATGATTGTGATTGTTGTTAGTGAAAATTATTTTTGTGAAATGAGAACAATCATGAAGTGTGATTAATATATATTTTATGTTGTCTTGGTTTTTCTATCATCGTTGCAATCCATTAAGAGATAAATGACATGTTTATGTTGTTTGAATGAATTGCCAAACAATTTGTTGAATCAATTAAACCCAATGTCTTGTGTTTTAATTGTTGTTCATTGATTGTGATTGATTGCAATACCACTGAGTTTACAAAGCAAATGTTTCAATACGATTAGTTTATACCCTCACAGTTTTAACAAACTTATGTTATGTTTTTAAAATTCCCTCACTTCTAGAGTCCGAGTGCCATCTGGACTAACACGTGGAATTAATAGTATGATCTCTTGGTATTACGAATCTATGACTTTAAGACTAATTAAGATGACATCTAATGTGGTTCTGTAACCTAAGGTACGGTACAATAGAGCAACGATTTTCAAATGTGAAGGCTTGATAGTGGTTCAAAAAGAGTATTGAATCGTTGCACGTAATAATAAAACGATAGTACCAAATGTTGAACTCAAAGATTGCGCTAGAATTATGTATAATTACTAAATTTAACAAAAATTTATTGAATTGATTGATTAATTTTCAAACTAACAAGAGTAAAAGTATGGAAGTAATAAACAAAATTTCTTTGTTTTTGTACATTTTTTTTATATTTATATTTATGTTTCACTACCAACATCTTATAAGAGCTTTTTCAATCAATTTTTTTTTCATCATTTTTTCTAAAAGCCATCACCCCAAATTTATAAATTTTTATTGCATGTGCAACTCTAAACTTAGAACTTTACTCAAAAAAGACAAGACAAAAATTTTTTTACCTCTCTCAAAGTAAGGGGGATTATTTAAATTAAGCTTTTGACTCAAAAGACTCGAGGTAAAAGATAAAGGCTCAAAAGGACTAGCAAATAATAAAATATGCACAGAAAAATTAGAAAGACTCAAGGTACCAATAAAAATTGTCTCGATATATGCATAAATCACAAGTATGCCATTAAAAATTGGTGCAAGATCTAAAGAATTAACACATGTATAATAATCACACAATAAGAAATTAAAGTGTTTAAGTACAAAAATTCGCAACTAGGATAATAGAGCGAATTACGACCTATCAAACTTTGTCAAACATATCACAAAAAAAATTCTTAAAGAATGTCAAATAATGCATTAGGAAACTCATTAAATTGAACAATGAATGTGATCAAAGAATTAACATTTAAAGCTCGAAATCACAATTCACCCAATAAATAGATAACATTAGACAAACTTTTAGCTGTTCAAAATTCTTCAACATAATGCAAGTTCACACACAATTAGAAGAGAATATATTTAAAAATTAAAAAAAAATAAAAAATTACCTCCACCTATTGGTCGCCTCCCATGAAGAGTTTCTTTAATATCAGTAGATTGATATCTCAACCACTGTCAACCTGCCATATATGACACAAAGAAAATGTCATTAGCTTGAGAAATAGATGATGTTGCTTCCATTTTAATTTCAATTGGGCATTGGAGAACAAGGCATAGATTGAATGTAGAACTTCATCAATCTCTTCCTTTCTTGTTGCTAAATTCTTTTTGGAGAAATGTTGTTTTGTTGAGGAATTTCTCAAGAGTTAAGACTTTGGAGTTCCCTTCCAAACTAGATCATCCTCAAGTTTCATTGTTTCTCCTTCCTCATACTTCTAAAGGCAAAAATTCTTCTTGTTCTACATTTGAAATGAAACAAGGGTTCTCATAATTGTCATTCAGATGATTGCCCTCACAAAAATCACAAGAGTATGGCTCACAATAGCAATATACAAGATACTTTCCACAAAAAAGTATGTCTCAAAATAGCCATTTTTATGTGCTGCTTCACAGAAGACACATTAGAGATAAGATTTTATGAGTCCAACTATGCTTTCCTCCCTAAATGCGTCAACATGTGCAGTCAACTTAGCCAAATCAATTTCCCAATCGGACTTCTTAATTTGCAAAGGATGAGGTAGAAATATAGTTTCAAGATAATTCATTGCTACAAAACTCATACGGCTACTTTGTAGCAAAGCAAAATATAGAAGAACTAAAGAGCATTTTTTTAAAAAAAATAAACACAATACAAAGAAAAATGCAAAAGAAAACAAAAATAAAAAAATTTGTTACAAAGTAAAAAATTCCAATTAAGTAATTAAATTAAAACTCAATAGTGATATGGTTATCCCCAACAACAGGACAAAAATTTGACAATAGTCTAGCAAGTATATTGAATCGCTACAAGTAATTATAAAATGGTAGTACCAAATATCGAGTTAAATTATTACGTTATACTATTGAATTAAGTCTAATTACTAAAATTGAACAAAAAGATTCTAAATTGATTGAGTAATTTTCAAACTATCAAGAGTAAATGTATTGAAATTTATAATTGATTATGTATGTCAAAAACGAGGTTTGTTTAGATTCACTTAGATGGTCTTGTGTGTATTTGTTGATTCTCCAATTCTCCATATCCCCAAATACTCATGTATAACAAAAATCTTGTAAAAATCCACAATTTATCTTGTATAACATTGTTTTCATATTAGAAACATTTCGAACATCGTGCAATGCATTAAAAATATTTTCTATGTGATTTTTAACTTTATGAGTCGACTTATATATTTGTAAATCGATTTACAAAAGTCGTGAAATCATTTCAAGTTTTTCATGACAGGTGAATCGACTCACCTAACATGAAAATCAACTCACACATGTTCTTGAAAGTTTTATGAATCAACTCACACATATGTGATTTGATTCACACTACACTTTCAAGAAACTAATGAGTATGATATAGAAAACTGTAATAGAGTGGGATTTACCCTAGAGGTTTCAATCTTGCAAGATTGGAGGGATTGTCTTCATCCAAAAGCTTGTGGTTTATATTTCTTCTTGATGGCTGTTTCAAGAAATATAATTTTTGAGCATTTGGGGAAGAAGGGGTTGTTGTACAAGCTTTGTTACAATTATCGATAAATCTTGTAAACATCTAATACAATAAAGGAAGAAACTCTCATTTATTTGAATAGGGACCTAATATACTCTACATGCAAGAAAGAAGTAGAGCAACCAGTACAAAAATTGTTATGTGATTGTTTGCTCTCCTTATTCTTTGACTTTTGTGATTTATGTTCGTTGTATTTTAATCTCAGTGTTTGGAGACAATAACATTGTTTTATGATAGCTTTTTGGCATTTGTACCAAATCACAACGAGTAATAGTAGCAAATAAGATCGTCTTCGCAGGGATTTGCACTAAGTTTCAATCATAACAATGTTAATAACACTTAGGTTAATAAAAGAAAATTGTTGATTGGTTTAGTATCAAGATAAAATTACGATGTGATAAAATTGATTGAAAGCGATTAAGACTTCAAATCCCCTCCTTTACACTATATGATTACTAAATTCTCTATTTATAGCAACTGAGGTTTACATAAATATGTCATACTAACAAAATAGATTAAGGTCAAATCATTGGCTCAAAACTCATTTTTCATAACATATAACTATTGTTGGAACCAAGTTGGTTCTAAGTACTTAGGATTTTGATGTTCACAAAAGCACTCCATGTAATCTTATTTTGAACCTTGAATTATTAAATCAAATGTCACCAGAAGTTGAAGATTGCAGAAGCAGAAAATGCATTCTGGAATTACCAGAGGATACACCAGGATGTCAAAACACTACCAGAGGATATCTTTGCTTGCCCAGATCAAGAAGAAGACCTGGATAATACCAGAGGAAAGCCTGCCAGAGGGAGAGTTTGTCCATACCAAAAGGAATCAAATATCAGATTTATTCCAGAAGTTATTTTGACCAGAAGATGGCCTGGCAGTGAGAAATTAAAACAGCTCAGACTTGTTCCAGACTCAACCAGAAGATAAGTTAATGAGTCCAGAACAAGAGAATCAATCCAGATTTGACCCAGATCAGAAGATAGCATGGTTCAGGGTATGAAACTAAGTCCAGACCAGAAGAAATGATTTCCAGAATTGATCAAGACCTGATCCAAAATCAAAGGTAAAATGTCCAGACTGAAATATTACTTATCCAGATTTAATTTCAGTTTAATCCAGACCAAGTTCAGAATTGGTCCAGATCAGAGGGAAGATTTCCAGATCAATGGTTCAAAATTAATTATTTGGCCCAGTGTTGGCCGAGATCAGAAGATCAGACCATGGCCCAGTGTTGGCCGAAATCAGAGGGTCGGGATGTGTGGTCCAGCAATGGCCGAGATCAGAGGATTGTAGCATATCAGGTGCAAGTCCAGGATGGTCGAAATCAGAAGATCAGAAGGTTAGGAAGTGTGGTCCAGGGATGGCCGAAATCAGAGGATCACAGCATATCAATTAGTTTGGTCCAGATGTGGACTAGCGCAGAAGAATCCAATGGTCCAGATTTAATAAGGAGGATTAACGGTGGAGATTTTAATTTATTTTAATCAAAGTATTAAAAAGATTTGTTACAAAAATAAAAGTGAGGTATTGTGGAATTCAGGAGCTATGGGGGAAGCAACTAAAGTTTTGATTGGCCAGTTATTTTTTGAAAGAAATCTGAAGCTTAAAAAAGGATATGTTTTTTATTTAAATGAAGCCCAATTGGTCAAGTTATTTTTACAGAGAATCCAGCAAGATTCAGCTCGAATTTAAGCATTGGAAGAGGCCCTAATCTGCATCTATAAAAGGAGGCTCAAGGCAGAATACTCAGCATCGAAAATCACAAAAGAGTCATACACTTCCAAAGCAAACACTCAAATTTTCAGAGAGGTCAATTGTGAGTTCCAGCTTTCAAGAAGCAAGTACTCGTGTTATTTTCTTTCCATTGTGTCAAATCTAAGTTGTTGAAGTAGAGTCTACAACCTGAGGGAGTCAGAAGGGGTAGCAGGTTACTTGGCAATTAGATTCATAGTGTTGAAATTTCTTCTACAATCTGGGATTGTCATATTGGCTGAAGACAGGAGCTGTATTCCTCAAGAGTCTAGGATTGTTAGACTGTTTGAGAAGACTGACTTGGAGGGTCAGTAAAACGGTTGTAATTCAAGGTTTGAATTAGTGAAATCCTTCAAGTTCAAGGGATTGGACGTAGCCTCGTTAACGGTGAACCAGTATAAAAATTTTGAGTTTTATTTTTATTTTATATCCGCTGCTAACTCTGTTTTTAATTATATATCAAGTTTTGTTTTAAAAGTGTAAAAACAGGAAAAGTATTCAAGTTAAGTCAAACACAATTCAACCCCCCTTCTCGTGTTTGCACCTTCAACTATCAATAATTCTAAGGTGATTACTTGTTCTGCAAAGCTTTAACGAACGCTAATTTATTATGAACATGTGATAAATTTCTATATTGCTATAGTAAATCAATATCTTGAAAAATAAGTCTCGTTTCCATTATTACTACGTATTTTCCTTTAGTGAAGTAACCCTAATTTCGATTCGAAATTGGCCAAAGAACGAAAACATAAAGGATGAGAATCACTGAGTAAATATTAAGAATTAATAATCAAATAGATTCAAGGAGATTCATCTACATGCTAATTAAAAGGAAATTAGTTCATGGTCAAAGACATAATTAAAAAGAAATATTGTGAACATCAAGAAGAGTGCTTGAATCTTCGACTTCCTGTTCCCAAGGTGAAATCTTAAAACTCATTTGTCTCCTAAATACATTAATATTGATCTTCCAATGCACAAGAGTCAAAACTCTCAATTGAAATTTAAAACAGACATAAAAGAGCTTAAACTTTGTCGTCGTCACTGAGGCAAGTCAAAGCTTTGCCTAGCCAACAACCACATAAATGCACAAACCTTCCAAAATCATCCTTCTTTGCCTAGGCGGTCTACCAGGCGAGAAAAATAGAGGAAACAAATCCAATTGAAGAAATGCACAATACACTTTGAAAGGTACATAATCGAATAAAAAGAAATTGAAAGGAAATGGATTGATGACAATAAAAATTAGTATAATGGTGACCATTTGAATGAAAAAAAAAACGAAAACAAATTGATGAATAGTAATAAAAATCAGCATAATGGTGACCATTTGAATGAAAAGAAACCGAAAACAAATTGATGAATAGTAATAAAAATCAGCATAATGGTGATCATTTGAATGAAAAGAAACCGAAAACAAATTGAGGATTAGTAATTGGTAATCAATCCACAATTATTTCTTTGTCTTTTGTAACCTTCAACCTGAAAGTCTATAAATAGTCTACATCATGAGTAGAAGGGGCGGAGCACTATTGAGAGTAAAAAAAAAAAGAGAATCATAGGCAAAAGAGGAGCGGAGAATCTGAATTTGGTAAAATCAGTCCAGCAAACCATATTCAGCAGTAAGGTATCAATTTCCTCATCCTTATCTAATGTTTTCTTTTTTTCGTTTATTTGTATTGCATTCCTTATTTTTTCTTTTAGTTTATTTGTATTGCATTCTTTAAAAATGTAATTTAGTTTTTTTTTGTTATCATTTTTGTCAAAAATAAACTCATAGTTAATCTTTTATTTTCCTTAAGTGTTTTGTTCTAAAAAATTGTTTTTTTTTCATACATACTAAAAACATTATAAATAATTTATGCTTATAAACCAATCACCAAGTAAAACAAACTTCAACCCATTGTAACATAACACAAAATTCAATGAAAAAATAGCTTTTTTTTTTATTTTATGTTTAGAATTAACAGTCGCCACCGCCGGATGAAATTCATCCTCGCTCGCCGCGCCACATCACTTAGTGGCCTTTATGCCGTGACAGATCTAACAACGCTTAAGCAAATCCTTTAATAGGCTGCTTCACTGTCGTGTCCATCTGTTTCGTGCATAAACCACCGCATTACCGTTATTTTTTACAAAAAAAAAATCAATTGTTCTTTATTTAAAAAACAAAAAAAAATACAAAAAAATTAAAATATACAATTTATGAACTGACATCTCACATTTTTTGTTATTATTATTATTATTGTTATTATTATTATTATTATCATTATTATCATTATTACATTTTTACTTCTGGATACATATATAATTATAATTATAATAAAACAATAGTCAAATAGAATAATAATAAAATTGGATAACACAATATTTTCTACCCAAGAACTACGTGTGTTTTGATTTCCCTATTGCACCTGAGGATACGTAGGAGCAAAGTTTTTTCCTTGTCAAACCAAATTATAAAAAAATATTTTTCTTTCTTTTATTAATGTAAATAATTTATTTTCCTTTTTATTATTCTTTTAGGGGGTAAAATAAATAATTAAGTAAATAAATAATTTGTATACAATTAATTATAGGGTAACCGTTTTAACGGACGATGTATGGTAATATTACTTTCTGTACTCGTAATGGACTCCCGAATCCATTTTTTTGGTTCAAAAGCTTTATTTTAGGTTTTATCCAATTTTTCCTTTTTTTTTAAAATAAAATAAAATTGGTGGCGACTCATTTTTCGCGGACAAATCGGACGCGACAGCAAGCGACTCTGCTGGGGAATTTGAGAGTCTAGCCCAATCTAATTAATTGTATATAATTTTTTTTAATTATTTTTATTTATATTACCCTTTTGTTTTATTTATTTTGTTTTATTGTGAATATAATTATATGTGTCTATGTTAGTTTATTTTCATTATAACGATTTTTTTAATTTCTCTATACACTACTTTAACACGATTCACACACTTATGAGTGGGCTCTATACCCGGGCTGAGTGTAACCTAAGATAAGTTAGAGACTGTGTAATGATAATCTTCTGGATGTACATCCTGTTTGGTTGTCATGAAAGTCTCACCTAGAGTTGACCTTTTGTAGAATATTTCCATTTTAATAGTTTACCTATTAATTGGTTTAATATTTTAGAATTGACTTGTGTGCTCTAGGAACCGATTTAGAACTATAGAGCCGCACATAGTAAAGGTTCACATAAAAAAATATACAAAGAAAAGAATCGTGTAAATCACATGTATATACTTACCCTATGCCTTGTTCACTTTTACCCTCTAGCATACCCAAGTATTTTTTTTTTCACTGTCCTCATTGTTATCTTTTTTTTTTGCATCATATCCTTTATCATAGTCATTTTTGAAGAAAATCATTATCATATCATTATCAAAACCATAAAAAGTAAGGCTTGTTGTGAATAACTTTAACCACAGGAAAATGGGATCAATTGGTGGCTCAAACATTACTCCATTAAGAAAGACCTTGCCATTGAGGGTTCTAAAACCATATGTAAGCAACCTTAAGAATCTTGCTCGAAAGTTAAAAAAAGTACAGCGTGTAATCTTTATGGGGAGATTCGGAAAAATTTTGGACTTACTTGAAGTTAATGTGCAAGTGGATGCCCTTACAGCGTTGGCCCAATTGTATGACCCTCCTTTCAGATGTTTCACCTTTAAGGACTTTCAGTTGGCCCCAACGTTGGAGGAGTTCGAACAAATAATAGGATATCCAATGAAAGGAAGCAAACCTTACCAATACATGGAACACTACCCCTCACTGAAACACGATATCCCTATAAAGGAAATAGAAGACAATAGGACCAACAAAGATGGTTTGGTCGGGTTCCCAAGAAAGTATCTTGAAGAGAAAGCATTAAACCTAGCAAGAAATGGAAAATGGGACACTTTCATGGATGTGCTCGCCTTAATTATATATGAGATTGTTTTATTTCCAAGCATTAAGGACTTTGTGGATTTTACGGCAGTAGACGTTTTTTTGGCCCACAAGCATAGAGGGGAAAACCCAGTACCAGCAATTCTAGCTGATATTTACTACACGCTTGACTTCCGTCATGAGAAAAAAGGCGGCCTAATCCATTGTTGTTCGCCAATACTCTATCTTTGGTTTGTCAAACATATTTTCCATGACATACATTAGTTAAGAACTAAAAGCAAAAAGGAATGGGCCAACATTTTGGCAAATCTCAATGACAGAACAGTCCAGTGGTACTCCCGGAGTCAGGAAATAAATGAAGTAATTTGTAGATGCGGTGTCTTTGTCGATGTCCCCCTCATGGGAACTAAGGGGTGTATAAATTATAATCCCTATGTGGCATTGAGACAACTGGGTTATCCCTTGATGAAACCTGCGATGATGGATGTAACAAAATCTTTTGTCATTCGTGGACGAGATGTTAATGATGCTAGCCTGTTAAGAAGAATACGTAAATCTTAGGAAGATGTCGTTGGAAGAGGTCAAGAGTTAGGGCCTAGAAGTTGTGGTATAGAAGAGGAATATCATAATTGGGTGAAAAAGAGGGCATTAGAGATCAAGTTGCCTTTTCACAGTGACGCCATTGCCCCCGATGTAATAACAACATAATCATTTTTCAGTATTGAAGATTTAGAGGCCGACTTAGCTATAAAAGGACAAGAAATTGAAAAATTACAACAAGAATTGGAGATGGCTCACCAGACTTCTAGAGACATGGAGTACAAAAATGCCCAACAATCCCTTATCCTTGAGAAAATACAGAAAAGAGCAAGAGAGGAAGAAGAAAGCAAAGAGAGAACTCGGATATGTTTGCGGGGTGCGAATGAAGAGTTGAGACTTAGACGTCAAGAAAGGGATGACGCAGTGATGGAAGGTCTCAGGCTTAAAGAGTTGCTAAAGAAATGCGGGGAAAAACATGAAGTCATTCGTCGACAAGAAGCAGGTCTGAGGCAACAAATAGAAAGGGTAAAAGCGGAATGTGAAAGCAAGATCATGGTAGAAAGGCAGTGTCAAGAAGAGATCGTGGAGGCATACCGAGTCGAACCTGCAAGAAAAGAAGACGAGATGCATACACAAAAAGACACTATTGAAAGACTTGTACAAGAAGGAATGTTTTGGATGGATCGCTTCTCCAAACTAGTTTGTTTGACCAACTCTGCTATAGGAGATATTCAACAATTATTAAGAGCTGCTGATGGGATGGTTAATCCTCTCTCTACTCCTCAGGAAATTTCCATTTTCATTGAATATTGTAAAAGTTTAATCGAGCAAATGAAAAAATTGATTGCTCATTAAACTTTCAAATTTCCTATTTAGGTCTCTAATGTCGTTTTTTTTTTAATTCTGTTTGTTTTCTAATTGTATGGTAAAACTTGTATTATTATCTTATTTTTTCTAAATGAATTAAAACTGGCCCCACTTTTGATCCCATGGTTCTCTCTTTATTATTGGTTAAGATATTCACAAACAAGCAATAAATAGGTCTTTAACATTCATGCATAATTACATGTTCATACATCATGTTGCATACTCATGCCATATTCTTTCACATAAAAAATAACACAACAAACAAAAAAATTGGTGCTACGACACCGTTATCGGACACGATCCCAGTCAAAAATCATGGATGAGCTAGAGCAAACAGAAATAAGAGAAGACGTGAACCAGCTTAAAGGGCAAATGACCAAGATCTTGGAGATGCTACAAGCGCTTGGAAATAGAAATGATGGGAATCCTTTGGTAGACGAAGGGGTGCCCCAAAACACTTTTGGGCACCCAACGGGCGTCACTACACACCTTCACACTAATTATCATGAAGGGAAGCCACAACAACTTCCCCCTTATGGTCTGCCGGCAGGTTATACCCCACCAATAGACACTCATCCCCCCAACAACAATCAGCTGTTCGTGGCTACAAATTCACAACATAGTACTCATGAGTTTCCTCAAGTGCAACCTTCACCCTTTACTTCGGGCTTTTTGGGCTCTTCGTCTCAAGGAAAAGCTACCGAAGCTACGTCGGTGACGTTAAACATACATCATGAACCTCGACCGCTCAAGAGCCATCAATCCAAATAAAAATGGCATGTCTTGGAAGAACGCTTGAGAGTTATCGAAGGGGGAAACAATTATGGCTTTGATGCTTCAGACCTATGCCTCGTATCAGATGTCATAATACCTCTGAAATTCAAATTGCCTGAATTCGACAAATACAAGGGAACTACATGCCCAAAGAACCATCTTATCATGTATTGTCGAAAGATGGGTTTTTGCGCTCATGACGAAAAACTGCTAATCCATTTCTTTCAAGACAGTTTAACAGGAGCTTCCCTAAGTTGGTATATGCACCTTGAACGAGCTCATATCGGTTCTTGGAAAGATTTGGTAGATGCCTTTTTGAAGCAATACAAGTATAATCTCGACATGGCTCCTGATAGAATGCAACTCCAAAACATGACAAAACGAGATAATGAAACATTCAAGGAATATGCCTAACAATGGAGAGAGCTAGCTTCCCAGGTTGAACCCCCTTTATCTGAAAAAGAAATGGTTACCATGTTCATAAATACTCTTCAGCCTCCGTTTTATGACAAAATGATAGGGAGCGTCTCGTCAAACTTTTCAGATCTTGTCATCATAGGTGAAAAAGTAGAGATGGGATTGAAAAGCGGGAAGATTGCTTCTGCCTATCTCGGAGTAAATAATGCCAAGAAGCCGCCCATAGGTGCGAATAAGAAAAAGGAGGGAGAAAGCCATTTTGTGGCGTCAAATCCAGCTAATCCTTCTTTCGTGCATCACCCCTATGAGAGTCGGGGAAGAAACTACCGTGGGAAGAAGTTGATACATTTCGATCCAATCCCTATGACTTATGCAGAATTATTACCGCATCTGGTAAAAAATTCTATGGTTGCACTATGTCCAGGGAAACCTATGGAACCGCCTTACCCTAAAGGATATGACTCAAACGCCGCATGCGATTACCACTCTGGAGCTGTAGGACACTCGACTGAAAATTGTCTGGCTTTAAAATTTAAGGTGCATGATTTGCTTAAAGCTGGGTGGTTGAATTTTAAAGAAAACAAGCCTAGTGTGAAAAACAATCCCCTCCCTGGCCATGGTGGACCAATAGTGAATGCTATCGAAGAGAATCACCAATTCATAAATAAGGTCGAGGAAATTAAGACCCCGATGGGAATGATTTTCTTTAAGTTATGCAAAGTTGGGTTAATCCGAGGAAATGCCGATGGGAAAGCAAGATGCAATTTCCACCTAAACGAAGATCATTCCATAGAAGAATGCAATGAGTTCAAAAAAGAACTTCAAAAATTGATAAACGGGGGCACCGTTCAGATAGGTCGTTGGGAAAAGGATGACGATGTGATCGCAACCCAATCAGAAGAAAAACCTGGCACAACCATCCCAAAGCCATTGGTCATTTCACTTCACTAAGGAGGAAAATATGAATGCCCCCAGTGATATGAGGACCTTAATAGTTCGTGTACCAAACCCTTTTCCATATAAAGAAACTAAAGCGGTACCTTGGAACTATAATGTAGAGGTGCACTTGGCTGAACGGAAGAGTGAAGATGTTTCTAGCTCAAAAACCACCCCTGTCACAAACATTTCAGGGATAGGAGGGATGACAAGAAATGGTCGGATTTACTCCCCGGAAACATCACAAAGAGAAATAATAGTGACGTCCGAGAAGGCATACAATGATAAAGGGAAAAAGAATGTAATTGTAACAGAAGAAGTTGAAAACGAGAAAGTAGAAAATAAGAAATAGGTTTCTAATGAAGAAGCTCGTGAATTTCTCAAAATCATCCAACATAGCGAATACAAAATAGTCGACCAACTCAATCGTACTCCCGCAAGGATTTCATTGTTGTCCCTACTAATGAATTCTGAGTCTCACCAGAAGCTATTAATGAAAATACTAAATGAGGCCCATGTCACTCACGACATCACCTTGGACAAATTTGGAGGCATCATAAATAACATCACTGCCAACAACCACCTAACCTTCACAGATGATGAGCTGCCAATTGAAGGAAGAGGGCATAATAAAGCACTACACATATCAGTAATGTGCCTCGATCATATGATATCTAGGGTCCTCATTGACAATGGCTCCTCGCTGAATGTCATACCAAAATCAACGTTAGAAAAACTACCTTGTGATGGTACATATATGAGACCAAGCCCCATGGTGGTTAGGGCTTTCGATGGGAGTCGCAGAGAAGTGATGGGAGAGATTGAACTCCCAGTTCAAATAGGCCCGGTCACATTTGAAATCACATTTCACGTGATGGATATCGTACCCGCCTATAGCTGCTTGTTAGGAAGACCATGGATCCATTCTGCCGGCGTAGTGCCATCAACCTTACATCAAAAGCTGAAGTATATGGTAAATGATCAATTGGTAATTGTGTCAGGAGAAGAAGACTTGTTGGTGAGTAAGTTGTCCACCACACCTTATGTTGAGACGACAGAAGAAGCCTTAGAGACTGCATTTCAAACACTAGAAATTGTGGACACCGCTTACGTCGAGCCGACACATGTAGAACCACATATGTTAAACACTGCTTTTATGGTGGCTAAATTCATGTTGAGCAGAGGACACCATCCATGGCATGGTTTGGGGAAAAATGAAGAAGGACTCAAAGAATTGGTGGAACTTCCTGAGATTAGGGATAAGTGGGGTTTAGGCTACAAACCTACTAGAGCTAACAAACGAAGATTGGTCAAAGAGAAAAAAGAAAGGAGATTACCTCGAATTGAGAATCGAGAGCCCAGAACCGAAAGGATTCCCATCTATGACATCCATCAGAGTTTCCGAAGGGCAAGATCAACAAGGGAGATCCATATTGCAGCAGCTGGAGATGACATTTCCGTTGATGATGCTAGTTGGATTCGTCTGTGTGGTGCAGGAGAGGAAATCAAGAATTGGAAAATAGTCAAGTTACCTATAATATTTAATACAATTCCCATGTAATTCTAAAAATATTGTTAGTCTTACTATGATCTTTAAAATGTTTCATTATATTTAGGATGGACGCAATTTTGTTTTCTAAGTACTTTGAATTTCAATAAATGCATCTTCATTTTGTTTTCTTATTGTTCTTTCTTGCTGTTCTCAAATTTTTAAATTCATTCCCCAAAAATGTTCATTTTTCTTATCCTAGCCTTGAACCATGCAGATTTGGGAATAGTTCATTCACAGATGACTGTACTAAGATCTCGCCACATAATTTTGACCATCTTGTTAGTCAGACAGCTAAAGATAATCGAAAAGATTATGAACTTCCTCTAGAATTGTTAAGAGCGGTAGAACAGGAAACCAAGGGTATCATGCCCCATGAGGAACCAATAGAAATGATTAATCTAGGGACAGAAGAAAGGAAGAAAGAAATTAAAGTCGGCACCATCTTAAAAAAGGAAGTGTATCACGAACTAATCCAACTCCTACATGAATACAAAGATGTTTTTGCTTGGATTGGATACTAGCGTAGTAGAGCATAAATTGCCCTTAAAACCTGATTTCCCTCCAATCAAACAAAAATTAAGGCGAATGAAGCCTGATATGTCATTAAAAATCATGGAAGAAATAAAAAACAATTTGATGCAGGATTCCTCGCTGTGGCAAATTATCCCCAATGGATAGCCAATGTCGTACCAGTGCCGAAAAAGGATGGAAAAGTAAGAATGTTTGTCGACTACAGGGACCTTAACAAAGCAAGCCCTAAAGATGATTTCCCGTTACCTCACATCGATATTCTGGTTGACAATACAGCTCGCCATGCACTCTTCTCTTTTATGGATGGTTTCTCTAGGTATAATCAAATTAAGATGGCAGTCGAAGATATGGAAAAAATGACTTTCATCACCCCTTGGGGAACATTTTGTTACAAAGTAATGCCTTTTGGTCTGAAAAATGCTGGGGCGACCTACCAAAGAGCTATGGTAACCCTGTTCCATGACATGATTGCTAAGTCACAAACAGAAGAAAAACATGTTGTTGATCTAAAGAAACTCTTCAAAAGACTTAGAAAGTTTAAGCTAAAGCTTAATCCCGCAAGTGTACTTTCAGCGTGAGGTCAGGCAAATTATTAGGATTTGTGGTTAGTCAGAAAGGAATAGAGGTCGACCCCGATAAGATTCGGGCCATCTCAGAAATGCCTCCCCCGAGTACAGAAAGGGAAGTTCGTGGTTTTCTTGGGAGACTAAATTACATTTCAAGATTCATATCACAACTAACTGCCACTTGTGAACCGATCTTTAAACTTTTACGGAAAAATCAAACCGTTGTGTGGAACGAAGAATGCTAAAACGCATTTGAGAAAATTCAACAGTATTTGCAGAAACCTCCAATTCTAGTACCCCCAGTTCCGGGCCGACCCTTGATTATGTATCTTACAGTCCTCAACGGGTCCATGGGATGTGTGTTAGGGCAACACGATGAAACAGGAAAAAAGCAGCATGCCATTTACTATTTGAGTAAAAAATTTACCGATGTTGAAATGAGATATACAATGTTAGAACGTACTTGTGGTGCCTTAGCCTGGGAGGCTCATCGCTTAAGGCAATATATGATTTTCCATACAACTTGCTTGATATCTAAGATGGATCCAATCAAGTACATTTTTGAAAAGCCTGCCCTCACAGGGCGAATTGCTCGCTGGCAGGTGATGTTATCAGAATATGATATTACGTATGTTACTCAGAAAGCCATCAAAAGGAGTGCCTTGGCAGATTATCTGGATAATCAACCTGTTGATGACTATCAGTCAATGCAATGCGAATTCCCTGACGAAGGTATCATGGTTTTGTTTGAATAGTGCAATAATGGTAAATGGACCCTGTTGTTCGATGGGGCCTCAAACATAATGAGGCATGGGATTGGGGTTGTTTTAATATCTCCTAAAAAAAGGTTCATACCTATCACAGCACGCTTGTGTTTTGATTGTACCAATAATATTGCAGAATATGAGGCTTGTGCCATGGGAATTTTGGCTGCTTTGGAATCAAAAGCAAGGGTGCTGGAAGTATATGGAGATTCAGCTTTAGTCATTAATCAGCTTAACCAAGAATGGGAAACTCGAGATAAGAAGCTAATACCTTACTTTACATACATAAAGGAATTGTCTTTACAATTTGACAAAATAACTTTCACCGTATCCCTCGAGAAAACAATCAATTGGCGGATGCTTTGGCTACTTTATCCTCGATGTTCCAAATAAGTCAAAACGATGAAATCCCATCCATTAAAATGGAGAGTCGAGATCATTCTGCCTACTGCCACGTAATGGAAGAAGAAACCGACGGGAAACCTTGGTATCACGACATCAAACATTATCTTATAAATAGAGAGTATCCTCTTGGAATATCGGAGAATGAGAAAAGAACTCTAAGACGGTTAACCGCTAGCTTTTTCTTGAACGAAAAATATTTTGTATAAAAGGAATCATGATATGGTACTCCTCAGATGCGTCGATGTCGATGAGGCAAAAGAAATTCTACAAGATGTCCACGATGGCTCTTATGGGATCCATATGAACGAACATGCCATGTCTAGAAAGATTCTTCAGGCCGGGTATTATTGGCTCACACTAGAAAAAGATTGTTTTAATTATGTAAAGAAATGCCAAATATATGCTGACAATATCCACGCCCCACCAATGCCCCTGAACACCCTTACAGTGCCCTGGTCGTTCTCAATGTGGGGCATGGACGTCATCGGAATGATCGAACAGAAAGCGTCAAATAGACATTGCTTCATCTTGGTGGCAATCAATTACTTTACCAAATGGGTATAGGCCGCTTCGTACGCCAACGTAACCAAAAATGTGGTGGTCAAATTCATAAAAAGGGAGTTAATATGCCGTTATGGCCTACCAAGCAAGATCATTACTGACAATGCCACAAATCTGAATAACAAAATGATGGATGAATTGTCTGCCACCTTTAAAATTCAACACCACAACTCATCCCCATACAGACCAAAAATGAATGGCGCAATTGAAGCAGCAAATAAAAACATCAAAAAAATTATTCAGAAAATGGTGGTAACATATAAAGATTGGCATGAGATGTTGCCGTTTGCACTACACGGGTATCAAATGGGGCAACCCCTTTTTCCCTAGTATATGGGATGGAGGTTGTGCTACCTATTGAAGTAGAAATCCCTTCGCTAAGAGTATTAATGGAATCCAAATTAGAGGAGTCAGAATGGGTGCAAACCCGTTTCGATCAATTGAATTTAATTGAAGAAAAAAGGTTGGCGGCCTTATGCCATGGTCAATTATACCAGAAAAGACTAAAAAGAGCGTACGAGAAAAAAGTGCGTCCTCGAGAATTCCGGGAAGGAGACTTGGTGCTAAAAAAGATCTTACCCATTCAAAAGGATTACCGTGGGAAATGGACCCCTAACTATGAGGGCCCATATGTCATAAAGAAAGCTTTCTCAGGTGGAGCTTTGATCCTCACAAATATGGACGGAAAAGATCTAGTCCTCCCTGTAAACTCAGACGCTGTAAAAAAGTATTATACTTGAATAAAATACCTGCTAGGTTGAAAACCTGAAAGGGAAACATAGGCAAAAAATAGGGTACAATAAAATAATAATAAAATACCCGCTAGGTTGAAAACCTGAAAGGGCAACCTAGTCAAAAATTAGGGTACAAAAAAATAATAATAAAATACCCGCTAGGTTGAAAACCTGAAAGGGCAACCTAGGCAAAAATAAGGGTATAAAAAAAATAATAATAAAATATCCGCTAGGTTGAAAACCTGAAAGGGCAACATAGGCAAAAATTAGGGTACAAAAAATAGTAATAAATACCTGCTGGGTTGAAAACCTGAAAGGACAACTTAGGAGAAGAAGAAAAATAACAACAACAAAAACAAAGAATATATACTTAAAAGGACAGGATCAACGATATAGATCGGACTATGGCACGAGAAGTTAGTATAGTCTACCTTTGAATTACTAATAACCAAGTCAGGTCTTCCACCCATTTCTTTTGTCTACCTTTGAATAACTAGTAACCAAGTCGGGTCTTCCACCCATTCTTTTGTTTTATCTTATGTATATTCTTTTTTATGACGAATATTGAACCTCAATATATTGATATATACTTTTATTATCTTTGTAATTTAACTCTCTATCCCAAATGCATCTTATGGTTATCGTGTACTGGAAAGAAAAACATATAAAATACCTCGATATGATGTGTAACACCTCGAGTTTAAAACACAGCGCGAGTGTATTTGTTTTTTATAAATAATTCAAATGATTTTCCAAATTATTACTTCAAAAGAATTGAAATAATATTTTCTTTAATCCATTTCATAAAATGGTACGTCGTAATTTTATCGATGAACGTAATTAAATAACTTCATCATAATATTACTAAGTACTTAACTTTGGGAATTAGTAATAACATTAATATATTTCAAAAGAAGAGCAGTGTCATAACATCTCAGAAGAAAATATCAGAGTGCGGAATGTGTTAGCGGAAAAGTAGTTCAATAATTCCCAAATTAAAAACAAATTACATTTTCCAGCTCAAAATCCTATACATCAAATCTAATTGATCATGCACTAAGCTACAGTAGCACGGTCTCCGCCGCATCCTCTACAAGTCTCGTCTCCTGCCAGCTGTCCGTCCCTCTGCATTGTCCACAAAGACTCCGTATACGAATATCAAGGAAAACTAACGACGTCTCTGTCGTTAGTGAAACCGTCGGTGGGACGGGTTTGGGGTTCATATGAGGGCAAAGCCCAATTTCCACAATAATAGTAAAGGGTCGCCGACCAAAATTAACAATTAACACATAGCATATATCTCACAGTAACAAATATATCCATGGCATATCATATAACAATGATAAAAATTAAAGATGTTCATTTTGAAATTTCCTGACATGTATGTCTTTCCAAAACAGCAACCAATTAATATGGAAAATATGTTGTAAGTACAGTCAACACTTCAGCAATCACAATCATTTATCAGAAATTTAGATTTTATAAAGTACTCACACACATCAATTTCCAATCATCAACATATATTCAAATCGTGGCCCACCGGTCAATCCCCTGATGCAATATGTATATGCTCATGTATTCAACTTCTTGGAATTACCAAGGTGCACTCGCTCAACAGATCAGACCGGCACAATTTAATTATGTTTGACTTTAACGGCCCTCAAGACCAGGGTGCAATCGCTCAACAGATCAGCACCATTGCAATCGCTCAACAGACCAGCACTCGTGCAGTCACTCAACAGACCAGCACGTTTGACATATACTCAAGTCCAATCGCTCAATAGATCAGTACCAGTGCAGTCACTCAACAGACCAGCACTTGTGCAATCGCTCAACAGATCAGCACGTTTTTGCGCATTTTAGGGTACAGTCGCTCAATAGACCAGTACCAGTGCAGTCGCTCAACAGACCAGCACTCGTGCAATCGCTCAATAGATCGGCACGTTTACGCATTACTCTGTGGCCCATCGCAGGTACCACCTGACTATGCAATGCATGAATATGCAATGTTTTCTCTTCACTGAAAACAGTAAGCAACATCAGTAAAATTCATGCCTTTCCATCATTTCTCAAAACATCTCAACACAACAAATTTCATTATCATCACATCATAAATCAATCATTCAAACATCTCATCATTTCCACTTCACATCATCTTAAAACTCTATTCTTATTCATTAAAAATCTTTCCTCTGTTTTCCCCAACTTGTAAAATTCATAAAACAGTGTTTAAAACTGGGATTTCTGGAAAACACAAATCTGTATTCGAATACAGCTTCTCTGTATTCGAATACAGAAGCCAAAACAGTGCAGAATTAACACTCTATATTCGAATATAGCTCCCTGGTATTCGAATACAGAGGCAGTCCCAGTG
The DNA here is from genome assembly GCA_037974295.1 of Cicer cuneatum. Classification (NCBI taxonomy): domain Eukaryota; kingdom Viridiplantae; phylum Streptophyta; class Magnoliopsida; order Fabales; family Fabaceae; genus Cicer; species Cicer cuneatum. The sequence continues at coordinate 26,881,992 of JBBPBO010000002.1, read as the reverse complement.
CACAAATTCAACATTTTTCGCTACATCAGTAAAGTCTCAAAAAACTTCATCACCACCACTTTAAACTATCACAAAAATTCCATTTTAATTCATCACAACCCTTCCCAATATTCCCCAACACTTAGGGTTTATAAAACAATCTTTAAAACTCTGATTTTCTGAAAAACACGAATCTGTATTCGAATACAACTCCCTTGTATTCGAATACAAAAGCATAAAATTGCAATTTCAAAACTCTGTATTCGAATACGCATACCTGTAGTTGAATACAGAAGACAAAACATGTGTAAATTCAGCATTTCCCCAACATCATTTTAAGGTTTTCAAGAACTTCATCATCTCCTCTTCAAAACTATTTCAAAAACTCCATTTTAAGTGATTTCAAACCTTTCCAATGTTTTCCAACACCTTAAAGTTCACATGACAGTGTTTAAAATTTGATTTTTTGGAAAACACGAATCTGTATTCGAATACAGCTCCCTTGTATTCGAATACATAAGCTAAAACTTGAGTTTCTGGAAAAACCCGAATCTGTATTCGAATACAGAAGCAGAAATTGTGAAAGTCAGCATCCTGTATTCGAATACGAGACTGTCGTAGTCAAATACAGATGCGAATACAGTGTTAAAATTTCACTTCTGTATTCGAATACGACAGAGTCGTAGTCGAATACAGATGTTAAGTCAGAAGCAAAAATCCTTCCTCTGTATTTGAATACAGGGGCCCGTATTCGAATACAAGTTCGAAAACTTGAGTAAAACAGAAGCTCGACAGGTTGTATTCGAATACACTCATGTCGTCTTCGAATACACCTTCGAAATCAGTGAAATTTTTCCTGAGACTTCAACACATTTTCAAACTGTTTCCTTTGAAAAATCAACAAAATACCAAAACAGATTCAACACTCTTTTGAACCACGAAACTCAGGCATTTTTCATCAATAACAACTTTTCCAGAAAAACACTTTCATCATTTTAAATCCTTCTCTTTTGAAAACATCAGCAACACCAAATTTTCATCAACATAACAGAAGCAGAATCATCAACACCAAAAGCAACATCACAGTTTTGCTTGAATCCCCCAAACAGAATATCAAACTCAAAACAGAACATGCATTTCCAAACGTTTACATTTTGAGCATTCTCAAAACAACATGCAGAGTATTTCCAGCATTCTTACATAACCAATCACGACATGCAAAGCATTTCAGCTTTCTCACACCATAAGAACAACATTAATACATTCAGCCAAACAGCAAGCATCACATACACCAAAACATCAACAGAGTGCATTTTCGCATTTTATAACAACCAGCACAACAGTTTTAAAAATATGCATTTTGATCATCTTCAAAATAACATGCAAGACATTTTTCAGCTTTCCCACACACAAAACAACACAACATCACTGCATTCAACCAAACAGCAACCATCACAGAATCATTACACATCAACAGAATGCATTTTCTTCATTTTTTTTCAAAATGTCATCGCAAAAACAGTTTTTCTTTAAACAATGATGAAAACATTAGTAATGTCATGACAGTTATGCATTTACAGCCCTAATGCAACTAGAAAGTGGAAGGTACCATTACCCTTGTTGCGTTTCTGCTACTGTTCACGTTTCTGCGTCAAAAATCGGCGAAACTCCCGCTTGCGTTTGCTGCTACGAAAATGGGTTTTCTAGCTTCGTAATGATGAGGAGAATAACTTTTGTTCTGGGGATTTTCTGGTTTGGTGCATGGATTTCCAAGTAATATCACTTTTGAGGAACTCCCTTTCTTTTTTTTTTTTTGTTCGTAAAACAGAAATCGGAATGGGAGAAGGGAAAGGTGAGCACTGTTACATGCAGTAAGGGAGGAGGAATGGGTTTCTGACTTTGCCCTTCCTTCTCACTCCTATATATATGCTTGTGTGGGAACCACCTCACCACACATTTGTCTGATCCTCAGCACTTAACCAATCTCGTCGCAATTAGTCGATAATCCCTTAATTAACTGTCCGATAATTTAATTACTCGTAATTAAATTAATTTACTCTTCATCCAATAATTTTAATTCATCTTCCAAAATAAATATTTATATATATATTCACTCAAAACATACATATATTAAATATTTTACAAATATCTCCAAAATACACTTAATATTAATTCCATAATTAAATTTTAAATTTAAGGGTCTTACATAATGAATTGCGATAAAATCATAGTAGAGTTTTTTTTTAGGGTACAAGACATACGACAACATGAGATCTAGCTCAAGATCAAAACAAAAATTCTTCTTCAAAAAAAAAAAGAGAAGACAAAAGAGAAATCAAACATATCAAGTTCAAGAAAAATGTATAAGTGCCCTTCTCATCCATGATTTGAATGATCGTGTCCAATAAAAATAATAATAAAAACAAACATATTCATTTAGTTATTTATTTATTCATTCATGACATTTCATAAATTTAAAGCTGAGAAAACGACCCGCATGTTAAAGCCGGGAAAACGACTTGCACCCAAAGCCGAGAAAACAACCCGCATGTTAAAGTCGGGAAAATGACTCGCACCCAAAGCCGAGAAAACGACCCGTATGTTGAAGCCGGGAAAACGACTCGCACCCAAAGCCGAGAAAACGACCCGCATGTTGAAGCCGGGAAAACAACTCGCACCCAGAGCCGAGAAAACGACGCGCATGTTAAAGCCGGGAAAACGACTTGCACCCAAAGCCGAGAAAACGACCCGTATGTTAAAGCCGGGAAAACGACTCGCACCCAAAGCCGAGAAAACAACCCGCATGATAAATCCGGGAAAATGATTCGCACCAAAAGCCGAGAAAACGACCCGCATGTTGAAACCGGGAAAACGACTCGCACCAAAAACGAGAAAACGACCCGCATGTTAAATCCAGGAAAAGGACTCGCACCCAAAGCCGAGAAAACGACCCGCATGTTAAAGCCGGGAAAACGACTTGCACCCAAAGCCGAGAAAACAACTCGCATGTTGAAGCCGGGAAAACGACTTGCACCTTTCCATAAAAGTTCTTTCCGGACAAAATTAGATTCGTCATCTTTACTTATATTTACTTTGATTCTCAAGTAAATTCTAAGTAAAGAGGGGCAGCTGTTGACACCTAATTTTGTCCGCTTTATTTAGACATTTTTATATAAAAAAATATAATATTATATATAAAAAAATGAGAAAAATATAATAAATACAAATAAATAATTAGACTATAAACTTTATACAATCATGAGTGTTTTATGTTCTTATTTATCACTGATTTTTGTGCAGGCGTTCACTCTTTTCTAAAACAAAAAAAAGGTACAGAATCGAATAAAAAGAAATTGAAAGGAAATGGATTGATGACAATAAAAATTAGTATAATGGTGACCATTTGAATGAAAAAAAAACGAAAACAAATTGATGAATAGTAATAAAAATCAGCATAATGGTGACCATTTGAATGAAAAAGAAACCGAAAACAAATTTATGAATAGTAATAAAAATCAGCATAATGGTGACCATTTGAATGAAAAGAAACCGAAAACAAATTGATGAATAGTAATAAAAATCAGCATAATGGTGACCATTTGAATGAAAAGAAACCGAAAACAAATTGAGGATTAGTAATTGGTAATCAATCCACAATTATTTCTTTGTCTTTCGTAACCTTCAACCTGAAAGTCTATAAATAGTCTACACCATGAGTAGAAGGGGCGGAGCACTATTGAGAGAGTAAAAAAAAAGAGAGAATCATAGGCAAAAGAGGAGCGGAGAATCTGAATTTGGTAAAATCAGTCCAGCAAACCATATTCAGTAGTAAGGTATCAATTTCCTCATCCTTATCTAATGTTTTCTTTTTTTCGTTTATTTGTATTGCATTCATTAATTTTTCTTTTAGTTTATTTGTATTGCATTCTTTAAAAATGTAATTTAGTTTTTTTTTGTTATCATTTTTGTCAAAAATAAACTCATACATTTAGCTTTTATTTTCCTTAAGTGTTTTGTTCTAAAAAATTGTTTGTTTTTCATACATACTAAAAACATTATAAATAATTTATGCTTATAAACCAATCACCAAGTAAAATAAACTTCAACCCATTGTAACATAACACAAAATTCAATGAAAAAATAGCTTTTTTATTTTATTTTTAGAATTAACAGTCGCCGCCGCCGGATGAAATTCATCCTCGCTCGCCGCGCCACATCACTTAGTGGCCTTTATGCCGTGACAGATCCGACAACGCGTAACCAAATCCTTTAATAGGCTGTTTCACTATCGTGTTCATCTGTTTCGTGCATAAACCACCGCATTACCGTTATTTTCTATAAAAAAAATCAATTGTTCTTTATTTAAAAAACCAAAAAAAATACAAAAAAAATTAAATATAAAATTTATGAACAGACATCTCACATTTTTTGTTATTTTTATTATTATTATTATTATTATCATTATTATTATTATCATTATTATCATTATTACATTTTTACTTCTGGATACATATATAATAATAACTATAATAAAACAATAGTCAAATAGAATAATAATAAAATTGGATAACACATAAATATTTTCTACCCAAGAACTAGTGTGTTTTGATTTCCCTATTGCACCTGGGGATACGTAGGAGCAAGATTTTTTCCTTGTCAAACCAAATTATAAAAAAATATTTTTCTTTCTTTTATTAATGTAAATAATTTATTTTCCTTTTTATTATTCTTTTAGGGGATAAAATAAATAATTAAGTAAATAAATAATTTGTATACAATTAATTATAAAGTAACCGTTTTAACGGACGATGTAGGATAATATTACTTTCTCTACTCGTAATAGACTCCCGAATCCATTTTTTTGGTTCAAAAACTTTATTTTAAGTTTTATCTAATTTTTCCTCTTTTAAAAAAAATAAAATAAAATTGGTGGCGACTCATTTTTCGCGAACAAATCGGACGCTACACACTAATTATTTAGACCATCTCTCTCGTGGGACCAATAACTCCGTTTAGGAGAACTTTGACAACATAAACACATTTTGAGTTCCTTTCATCACCATGTCATGTATCCATGACTTTGTAACTTATGTCTTACTATTCCACTTCAAATGAGATCCACTGCAATAGTTGAACAAAAAAGAAATAGACAACACTTCGAGAATTGTTTAGTTATGGAGAAATTATCAACATAAATACCTATAATGCTTAAAGTTTCAAGATGTTGAATTTACTACCAAAGACCAAGATATGTTAGAGAAATAACACAACACATTTTGATCACCATAAACACCTTTTGAGTTCCTTTCACCACCATGTCATGTATCCATGACTTTGTAGCTTATGTCGTATTGTTCCACTTCAGATGAGATCACCTGTAATAGCTAAACAAAAAAGAAATAGACAACAATTCGAGACAAATAAAGAAACAACACTAAAAAGTACTGAAAAATCTAGGCTAATAAGAATTTGTGAATTTATTGTTTGGAGTGATATAAAAACTTACAATAATGAACATTATGTTTTGAACTATTTCATGGTTGTTATTCTTATCGGTGAAAAACTACTTTTGTCAATTGTTAACAATCATGAAGTGTGATTAGTTTGAATTTTCTGTTCACATAGTTTTTGTATCGTCGTTGCAATTTATTAAATGGTAAATTTCATGTTTATGTTGTTTGATTGAATTGAAAAACAATTGGTTGAATCAATCAAATTCATTATCTTTGTATCTAAATTGTTGTTCATTGATCGTGATTGATAGCAGTATCTCTGAATTTTTGAAGTGAATGTTTCAATACGGTTAGTCTAAACCATCACGATTTCAACAACTCATGTTATGTTTTTTAAAATTATATAATAATCAAATATATTGGTAATTTATTTGGTGAACCAAAATATAGTGGTAATGGGCTGTGGCACTATGTTCTAAGGTTTCTAAGCCTCTAAGGGGTCGAAGTGGTGGCTGCGAAATAGTGGAGAAAGGAAATGGTATGTCATGGGTTCAAAAATTGGGCCTTTGCAATGAGATAATTGGACCAAAAATTTATTGCAATTAGATAAGTTTGACGGCCCATTTAATAATGGTAAATTTTATGTTGTCTTTCAAATAATTTACTTCCTCCATCTCACCGTATTAGTTTGACTTATTTACAAACAAAAAAAAATTGTGAATAACACTTAATTTTAAAGATATCTTTTTCTTTTAATTATACTATTTAATTAATACTATTTGCATCATTTGTAATGCAAATCTTCTATTATACATTTATGACATTGATAATGTACTAATAGTTAAAATGATAATTTCATAAAAATTGTATTATCTCTCTTTTATTTAGATATTTTTTTTCATATATGTGAAATGATCAAATAATCCAATTGTTTTAAGATGGAAGGAATATATAAATAGTTATAATTAATTAAAATCAATCACAGGTATTTTACTACTTTTTTTTTAAATTTAAGTTTGACATAATTAGTAAAATATACTATGTAACTATTTTTAATAAATTGTGGGTAAATTAGTACAGCGTAGGTCTCACATTTAATACTAATACTTCAATATATGGGCGTATCAGCATAACCCATTTATAATTCCCCCAAAAAAAAAACAATTTATAATTTTGTAATATTAGTTCTATAACATTAATGATATTAAAAAACATTAATATCATATATTATTTATACAAAATATTTAAAACAAACAATAAATACTTTTTAAAATTGTAATATAGTTTTCTTGAAAATAATTTCTAATTATTTTTCACTTAAAATTAAATCAAATTGTCCTGTTACACTCTTAATGATCACTAAAAAAAATGTCATATGATAGGGAAATTTTAATTTTAATAAATTTCTATTAAAATAAATAATACTACATATAGCAACTCCTTGCTGAATTTCTTCGTCTGCCAGCATGGAGTCTCGTCAAATTCAGAAAGGAACGGTACTTTCACAATTTAATAATAATCAATTTATGACTGTTAGCTTTTTTTATATATTAATTTATGATTGTTAGCTTTTTTTAATTCATGACCGTTAGTTTTTTTACTGTTAATTTGTATATGAAATTATTTTCTTATTAATTGGAACAATTTATTTTTCTTACTCTTAATTTTCCTTTCACAATTTTTATTACACAATTTTTTCTCTCTAGGCTTCTATTAACAATATTTTATACTTATTTTTTCATCTTATTATTTCAAATTATCAACGGCCTAATTTTAAAAATTCTCAATTACTATTACCATCAACTAATCCCTATATATTTTATAGACCTCAAATGAATACTCAAGGTAGAGATCAACATCCTAATATGTTTTATAGATCTCAAATGAATACTCAAGGTGGAGATCAACATGCTAATTTTCAAAATTCTCAATTACCATCTCCACCAACCAATCCCAATATGTTTTATAGACCTCAAATGAATACTTAAAGTGGACAGTTTACTTGTTATGAACCTGAAATACCTATTGAGTCTATGCCAGAGTGTCAAGTTCAACTTTTCTACTCAAATTGGTCTTAAAAACACTATGGTTGAAGAGGGAGAAGAACATCATGGTTGAAAAAAATCTCGAGAGCTATTCACAATAGATGAAGATGCACTTCTTATTCAATCATGGATTAATGTTTCAAAAGATTCAATTGTATGAGTAGACCAAAAAGCAGATGGTTTTTGGTTAAGAATTGCAAAAAATTAAAATCAATATCGTGGGCAATTGCGAGATAAGATACCAAGTAAACTAAAATCTTGATGACATCGAATTAATGGTTTTGTTCAAAAATTTGTTGGGTGTTACAAACAAGCTATTAGTGGAAAGAAAAGTGGAAGTTCAGATAAGAACATCATGATAGCTGAAAGTGCTTTTTATATAGATGGACCATTAATCATTTGTATGCATGGCGATTGCTAAAATGCGACCCTAAATTGATGGGAGTGTACTCATAATATTCGTCCCTTAAGTTACAAAAATATACATGTTAAGGTCCCTTAAGTTATAATATTCGTCATTATTAAGAGTTAACATTTAATTATTATTATTGTTATAAAAATTTAAGTTCAATTTTATTTTAAATTAAAATTAAAATAATGTATCATAATTATAATTTAAATTAATATTTTAAGTTGTAATAACATTAAATATAAATAAAATATTAATATATAAATTAGAGTTGTAGAACATAATATGGTTCGTTAGAGTTAAATCATTAAAGTAAAAATGAGTGAGTTGCTTCACAATGACGTGGTACAGTAAACTCTATTTAAAGAACCTATGTTGAGTTCACTATCGGAGGTGCTCCAAAAGTTATATCATTCCTAATAATTTTTATACTTTTCTTATTTATCCAAACATTCTATGTATTTATTGTATTTTAAAAATAATGAATTGTTAAGTTTGTAAAAGTAACATGTAGTGTTATTTATTTTAACAGAAATTTATTAAGATTTAAATTCCCCATCATACAACATTATTTTCAGTGATCATCAGGAGTGTATCAGGACAGTGGTTTTTTTTTTTAAATTCTAAAAGTTTTTGGTTTGATTTTAGTTATCTTTTTAAGTACTCAAACCAACCGGATCAAAATGAACTGATGGGCCAATCAGCTTCGACCCAATCTATACACTAATAGGAATTGAATGAGAGAAAACTAGAAACTAAGGACCTCTTTAAAACACTTTTGCATTTTAGTTTTTAAAAAATATTTTATAAATTTGATTTTAAAAATTATTTTAAAGAATAGAATTAAAAAAAAATTGATTCAAGTTCTTTAAATCTTTTTAAAAGACTGAGTCCAATCATTACAACTTTTATTTTCTAAGTGATTTATTTTATGACTTTTACCTAATAAATAACAAACAAACAAAAAACTATCTTATTCTTAAGAATAAACTAGTCCACTCCTATCTTGATCTTCTTCATTAAAACAATAACAAATGTAATGTGACAACAAAATATGTCTAGTGAAATAGAGTCACTATGTTGTTCATTAGCCAAAACAAGGATATTTAAATTTTCATTACTACCTACATAGAGCAATAAGTTACATTACATTGATCATCTTCATTTTTGTTATTTTCATCTAAAATATATATTTTGTTTTTCAATATTTCTATTAATTGTCTTTTCTCTAATTTTCGAACTTTAAATTAGGTTAAAAAAATAATTTTCAGTATGTATGTCTATATATACATAAAGAGAGAGGAGTGGTCATGTTACAATATGTATGTCTATATATACACCGCTCAATAAAATTTTAATCAAAAGATATTTTTCAAATTTGAAAGTTGGAATGAAATAATATCTCATAAAAATCACCTATGCAATTTTTTACATAGTCTAAAACCATTTGATATGTTATTGATGTACGTCAAAATTAACGTCTTCAGCATTTTTATCATACAATGTAAATTTTGACGTACATCAATAACATATCAAACGGTTTTAGATTTATGTGAATAATTTTATAGATGATATATATGAATCCAACAGTCAAAGATGAAAATATGTATTGAGTAAAACGTTATTGAGTGGTGTAAGTATTGGGACATAGAGTATGCTAATGTTGAATTGAAAAAACTAGAGTCTCGCATGGGATAGATTACACATGATAGTAGTATATATAAGGTGGAGGTGAAACAACTGAGGCGTGTCCCTAGGTGTAAGAATTTTTGTGATGAGGGAGGAAGCATATAACTTAACTACCACGCGTTGCTGCCATCTGTCCGACCTGGCTGAGCTGGCGCTTGGTGGTGTACCAATTTTTTTAGAAACTGAAATTCAAATAATATTATTTTTTATAATGAAATTTGGTTTTAGACCACGTCAGATCCCCATCATGCGTTTCAGCAACACCTGAGTATGTCTAGCACACGTCGGCCAGTTCCCTCCACATTCCAACATCCTCCTCCCACGAGTTCAATCTAGTCATTCATTTTCCAACAGTCATTCAATTTGAGCATTCCATGTTTTACCGTTTTTCTTTTCCACCATTATAAATAGAGTGCTCAACCATTTTCGAATTTTCTATTATCACTACTTCTCCCCTTTCTTTTTGTCCCTTCGATATTTTAGAGTGGTCCTAATATATTTATCCTTTAGAGCTTAGAGGGTCCTAATACCATTGTCTCTTTGGTTTCACAATGGTCTTTGTACCATAGTCTATTTGGTTTGCGAGGGGTCTTAGTGCCATATTTGAGGATGTAATTTTAGAACATATCTTACAGCGCAGTGGGCGTTTGAGTATGTTTGATTGAGTTGTTTTATCTTGGGAACATCATGATTAATTGTCTGCTTACAAACTTTGAGGCAATACCACAAAAAGTCTTAAAGAGGGTGACTTAGTATGCGAATCATTCCAATAATCTCTTTAGTTGAAAAGACGCTTTCAAAATAATTTTATATCAAAATCATCAATTTTAAGATGTTTCTTTATGTCATGTCTACCACAGAGATTACTAGTTCTGATTCTGGTATTTATGATTTCAAAAAAAAAATTCAATTTGAAGGAACTCGCTTCAAATGATGATGACAAAAGATTATGCTTTCTTAACTATCAAAGAAGTTGTCTTCGTTTTGAGAAATGAGATTCCATTAGTTCTTGAAACAGATGAACAAGAAGAAAATAATACGAAAGGTAAAGAATTAATCCAAGTGAATGAAAATGATTTTTTATGCAATAATTTTATCCTAAATGGACTTTTTTATGATCTGTATGATTATTAAAATGCCTATAAGAGTGCCAAAGAAGACAAGGATGCTCTGTAAAAGAAGTATGATACTGAGGAAGCTAACACTAAAAAGTATGTTGTGAGTGGTTACCTCAAATATCATATGATTGATGACAAGTTTGTGTAGGCCCAATCCCATGAGATTCAGAAGATTGCTCACAAAATTATCAATGAAGGTATGACTTTAGATAAAAAATTTCAAGTAGCTATTATAATTGATAAGGTGCCCCTTACATGGAAAGATGTCAAAAACCTTTTAAGCCACAAGACCACAAAATTTCTCTATAAAGTTCGATAACTCGCATTTGTATTGAGGAAGAAGCTCATTAGCAAGACACGAAATATGAATTGCTAGTTGTTGGAACCAAGTTGGTTTATAGAATAATGACCCTTAATTATTTTGATGATTGAAAAAATTATTTTGTGGGAATTTATAGTGCTAAAAAAATTGTTTACGTGTGCAGACCCTCTGATAAAAGTTTTGGAGACTTTATGCTATCTCCTCTAATGAATAAAGAAGATAAATGAAGAAATCAAGGAAATGCTTTGAGGAATCTATTAAAGTTGTGGTTGAATATGATCAAAGTGCTCTTAGCGCGCTAATCTCATTATACAAGCTCATTTTGATTATTCTGCATTCGATAAATCTAAAAAACTAGTTGATTGTTTGGTCAACGCATCACATCAATATTCTAACAAAGTCAACGTTTTGATAAAAAGTCAAGTTTCTTAAGTTAATCATTTGAGCTCAGAAGCATGAAGAAATCAACATCTCAACATCATTTGCTCATTAAAGATGGTTTTATCCTCTATTAAAGAAATGGATTACATCCTTTGAAAATGTCATCCTTTGCTTTTCCCGCCACTTCCATGAAGATATGTTGAATTAATTATAAAGACGGATTTGGACAATTTTTTTTACGTTGATTGAAGATCACTGACGATTTGATATAATTCAATATTTTTACATGTTAATCTCATGCAATCACAGCAACAGTCCGAAATCCTAATGACTTTGAAGTTTCTAGAAGAAAAAAAAGGACTTGTGATCTTTATTGCAAAACAACATATGAGAATCCTACTACCGTCAATACAACAATCGTTGAAACAATCTTGTATTATTTTTTGAGTGATGAAAAACTGCAAAAACATTCTGAGAGCATACTTTGTAAACATTCTCTTGTGAGAATTATTCAAATAACAAACACAAACACTTTTTGTAATTTAGTCAAATAGTAAGAACTTAGCTGTGTTTAAGTAAATATCTTATTTTTATTATGACTAACTCTAGTGGTGAAGCTACAGGTGGAAACATTAATAATCCTCTTCTGTTTGATGGGAAAAGATTTGAATACTTGAAGTACAGGTTGAGAAGTCCTACATCTCACATGATTTTGTACTCTGGCAATAGTCATAGATAGCGATAAGGCTCCAAAAGATGCTGCTGGTGTTGAAATATCTAGAAAATATCTCAATGTTGAACAAAAGAAGCAATACAAGCCTCTCCATATGGGAGAGGATTAATCTATTTGTCAGGAAATATGAACTTTTCCATATGGGAGAGGATAAAGACATTATGAAAATGTTGTCTAGATTCCAAACCTTAATCTCTAGATTAAAAGTTCTCCTAAAATGTTACACTATATTTGATCATGTCAATAACATCCTCAGAAGTCTACCTAGCAAGTGGAGACCAAAAGTAACAACAATTCAAGAAGTTAAAAACCTTAACAAACTGCCTCTGGTAGAGTTGATGAGTTCACTCAGATTTAACGAGATTGAGCTAGCTGAAGATGAACTCAATAAGAAGTCAAAGTCTTTGGCTCTGAACACCAAAGGAAAGAAAGAAAACTCTAAGGCTCTGCAAGCTAAAAAGGGCTGAGAGAAAAATGAACCAGATGAATAGGGTGAAGAGTCAAATGATAAAGAACTATCCTTCATCTCAAAAAAAATTCAGCGCATGTGAAACAACAAGAAGAAATCATTTCCTAGAAAAGATTTCAAATGATCCAAAGATAGCAAAGAAAGAAATGATAAATCAGAAAAGAAAATAAATCATTTTTTATATGTGCAAAGAGTCATGGCACTCCAAGTTAGAATGTCCTAAGCTTGGAAAGGGAAATTCTCAAAGGAAATACTTTATAGGAACAGAGGTCTAATGGCTATCTGGGATGACTCTAATGAATCATCTGTTGAAGATAAAGAGTAATCTAACATGGTTCTAATGGTAGACATTCACGCAAGCTCTGACTCTGACGATGACAATGAATCTATTGATGAAGAGATTAAGATTTTATCTGATCTTTCTCGTAATGAACTTATAATTATGTTAAATGAGTTTCTAAACAAAAATCACAATATCTCTTCAAATCTAAAGAACCTAAGAAAATATCATTCCATCTTAACAAATAAGTATGATTCCCTTGAAAAAGATTTTGAAAACATAAAAAAGGAAAATGTTTCAAAGGAAAATGTTTCAAAAACCTAAGAGGGAAATGTCTGCAATTTTGTTATGGAAAAGTTTTTCAAGAGTTTCTAGCAAATAGCATAAACAAAATCAAACAAGCTTTTATTATCTATGGTGTTAACAAAAACAACATAAGAGGTATCAGTTTTCAGGAATTAGTGAAAAATCCTAAACCTAACACAGATGAAACTATGTATTCTTATTGATTTAAGAAGGTCATTATAAAAGAACTTTTCCTACATTGAAAATTCGGAAAGACAAGACAAATTTCAGAACTAACAAACCAAGACCCAATCAAATATGGATACCAAAGAGAAAAAAATAATATATCTTGCAAATATGTTTAGCATCAAAGTTGAAACACCAGTCATGGTACCTAGACAGTGGATGCTCACAACACATGACGAGAGAAAAGTCTATGTTCCAAAACCTAACCCTCAAGGAAGGAATTTGTAGATTTGGAGGAAATCAAAATGGTAAGATTATAGGTTGTGGAATAGTAGGTAATGGTTATTTTCGCTGTATTAAAAATATTTTACCTGTAAAAGTACTAAAGCGTAACCTACTAAGCATAAGTCAATTAAGTGACAGTGCTTATAATGTTGTCTTCAATTAAAATTCCTATAAAGCAATTAGTCCAACAGATGGATCCATACAACTTACTAGCCAATAGAAAAACAATATTTATAAAATAAATTTCTCAGATTAAAAAAAATCAAGAAGTAAAGTATCTCATGTCAGTGAATGAAGAACAACATACCTGACCCAAAACGTTGGGACATTTCAACTTGAGATTAATTTTAATATTGAAAAGACTCAACCTAGTAATAGGTTTGCCAAATTTGAAATATAAACTAGATGTTTTATATGAGCATATCGAAAAAGGAAACAAAAAAATCATCGTTTGCTTCAAATAATGTTGTTTCTACTTCTAGACCACTCGAACTTTTGCACATTGATTTATTCGGTCCTATAAGGACTGCCTTTTTTGGTGGTAAAAAGTACGGATTTGTTGTTATTGATGAATATTCCATATGGACATGAGTATAGTTTCTTAAACACAAAGATAAGTCACATCAAGTTTTCATACTTTCTGCAAACAAATGCATAATGAAAAAGGTTTTTGTATTACAATTATTTGAAGTGATCATGGTGGTGAATTTGAAAATAAATCTTTTCAAAACTTCTGTGAAGAGAATGAAATTTTACAAAAAATTTCTTCTCCTAGAACACCAAAGAAAAATGGTTTTGTAGAAAGGAGAAATAGATATCTTCAGGAAATGGCACGCACCATGATTGATGAAATGAATGTTGCCAAGCACTTTACCCCAGAGATTGTGGACATTGCATCTTATATTCAAAATAGAATTTACATGAAACTTATTTTAAATAAGACTCCTTATGAATTGTGGAAATGAATAAAATCCAATATTTCTAATTTTTTATCAATTTGGTGGTATATGTTTTATTTTCAACACTAAAGAGAATCTTGGCAAGTTTGATTCACGATCTCAAAAGTGCATCTTTTTGGAATGCTTTGAAAGGTATAAAGCCTACAAAGTATACAATAAATACACTTTGATTTTTGAAGAATCAATCCATGTCAAGTTTGAAGACAAAAGGCTTAATCGTAAGAAATCAAAGCTGGATGAAGATTTTACAAATTTACAGATATCTGAAGATCTAGAAAGATCAGACAAATCAGCAAATTATCGTTTACGAAAAACAAGAAGATGAACCTGATAGTACAAAGATATATAATGGTGAACAATCTACTAATCAAGGTCAACAAAAACCTTAAGTTTGATGGAAATACAAATCATCACACCCAGACTAGATTATAGGAAATGTAAATGATCCTCTAAAGACAAGAAATGCTTTTAAAGAAACATCAATGTTTGGACTTTTGTCTAAAATTGAACTTGCAACAATAGATGAAGCTATACCAGATGATGGGTGGATTATGGACATGTAAGAAGAACTAAACCAGTTCAAGAGGAATGATGTATGGGATCTTGTACCCAAACCCAAAGAAAAGAAAACCCTTATAACCAAGTGGGATTTCAAAAACAAGTTAAATGAGTAAGGTGAAATGGTGAGAAATAAAGCTACACTTGTAGCTCAAGGCTATAGTCAGCAAGAAGGTATTGATTACACTGAAACATTTGCTAATGTGGCAAGGTTAGAGGCAATTAAAATTTTACTTTCATTCGGACCTTTTAATAAAATTATTTTATATCAAATGAATAAGAAAAATGCATTCTTGAATGTTTATATAAATGATGAAGTTGATGTCAATAAACATCCTGGCTTGGAAGATAATGAGTTTACAGACCATGTTTTTAAGTTGAAAAAATCTTTGTATGGTCAGAAACAAGCCCCAAGAACTTGGTATGACATACTAAGTAGTTTTCCTTGAAAAATGATTTTGAAATAGGTCAGGTTGATACTAATTTATTTTGAAAATCATCTAAGAATGACTTTCTCATTGTCCAATTATATGTTGATGATATCATTTTCATATATATTAATGTTAAGCTCTATCGAGAGTTTTCTTAGTTAATGCAAAATTAATTTGAGATGAGCATGATGGGTGAACTTAAATTTTTTTTCTTTGAATCCAAATTCTTCAAAGCTCATAAGGAGTATACATTCATTAGACCAAATACACAAGAGAACTTCTTAAGAAAATTAAGATGGATGAATGCAAACTCATGTTTACACCCATGCATTCCACATGTTATCTTGATAACGATGAATTAGGTAAAAAGGTCAATCAAATGGTATACAGAGGGATGATCAGTTCTCTCGTCTACTTAACTACTTCTAGACCTGATATTCTATTAAGTATGTGTATGTGTGCAAGATTTAAGTATGGCCCTAAAGAATTTCATTTAACTGTTGTTAAAAGGATCTTTAACTATCTGAAAAGCACTAGTAATATTGGTATGTATTATAAGTCATCTTGTGAGTACAGGTTAGTAGGTTATTTGATGTTGACTACGTTGAAAATAAACGAGAAAGGAAATGCAACAGTGGAAGTTGTACATTCCTTGGTGATAATCTAATCTCTTGGTCAAGCAAAAGACAAGGAATACATCTCAATAGTCAGCTGCAGCATCCAACTATTGTGGATGAAACATCAACTGAAAGACTACAAAATCAATGAGAGTAACATCCTTATCTTCTGTGATAATATTTCTATTATATGTCAAATCAAAAATCCTATTTTACATTCAAGGGAAAAACATATAGAGATTAAACATCTCTTTATAAGAGATTGTGTTTATAAGGGTATTTTAGACATTAAATATGTTGACACTAATCATCAGTGGACAGTTATTTTTACAAAACCTCTTGCTAAAGACAGATTTAGCTTTATAAAGAAAATTTTGAAATTTAATTTATAAAGAAGTGATGATTGGTGAAACAAAATGATTGGTTAAATATGTATGTTTTGCCTCTTATGAATTGAATTTCCCTTTGCCTCTAGTCGATTAAAATTCAATTTATTCATTATATGAAAAGTTTTCTTGAAAGATAACTGTTTTGTAATAGTCTAACACGAGTCTTTTTTTTTTCAATGAACATGTGTGTGGTAGTTATTGTTTTTCACTTTTCAAAACCTAAATGTTTTATCAAAAACACCAACACTCAAACACTTACTACTCTCACACATTTTTTCCCACACTTTTGCACCAAGTATTCTTTCAAAACCTCGCTTGAAACCTTTCAAAAACTCTCCTTGATTCTCAAATGGCTTTAAAAGTACATCAATTTGTAAAGAATAAAGACTTTGAAAGCCTGGAAACTAAAACTGATGCTTTTATGGAACATCCAGCCAAGAATCAAGAGTCTATTCATAATACTTTAGGACTAACCTTAGCTAGATTGACCACCTCTAACCCCTAGTTTTACCCATGTTTTTTTTTGTTCTATCTTTTGTACTCTATACTTTCCTCTATGAAAATGTTATTTAGCTCTGTAATTCTTTTATGCAATTTTGTACTATTTTGTTTGATGACAAAAGAGGGACTAGAAATTTTGAGAATAATTTCACTTTTCGTTTTGCATGTTTCTAATTTTGTAACTCCCTTGTTAGAATATCATATATCACTTTCATTTTATTAAACCTGCTCATATTAAGGGGCAACGTTACATTTGAAATATTATGCATATATTACATTTTAAAAAGAAAAGTTGTTCACACAAATATATGTTTGTCATCATCAAAATAAGAGAGATTGTTAGAACCAAGTTGGTTTGAAGAACAATGACCCTTAACTATTTTGATGGTAACAAAAATTATTTTGTGGGAACAATTTATAGAGCTAATAAAATTATTTAAGTGTGTAGACCCTCTGTTAAAAGTTTTAAAGACTTTACGATGCATCCTCTTATGAATAGAGAAGATAAATGAAGAAATCAAGGCAATGATCTAAAGAATTTGTTAAAAATGTGTTTGAATCTGATCAACACGCTCACAATGTGCCTATGATAATCTCATTATACAAGCTTGCTCTAATTATTGTGTCCGATAAATCTAGAAAACTAGTTGATCATCTGGTCAACACATCTCAACACACAGACAAAGTCAACGCTCTGATAAAAAATCAACTTTCTTAAGTCAATCATCTAAGCCCAGAACCATGAAGAAGTCAACATCTCAACATCCTTTGCTTATTAAATATGGACTCATCCTTTGAACGAAGAAACGCATGACATCCTTTGAAGATGTCGTCTTCTACTTTTCCTGCAGCTTCCATCAAGATACGTTGAATTAAGTATGAAGATGGATTTAGACAAGTTTTTAATGTTGATTCAATATCGCCGATGATTTGATAAGATTCATTATTTTACATGTTGATTTCATGCAATCAAAGCAATGGTCAGAAACCCTAATGACTTTAGAGTTTCTCTATAAAATGACTTGTGATCTTCACGGGAAAACAACATACGAGAATCCTATTACCGTCAATACAATAATCGTTGGAAAAATCTTGTATTATTTTCTGAGTGTTGAAAAACTGCAAATACATTATGAGAGCGTACTTTGTAAACATTCTCTTGTGAGAGTTATTTAGAAAAAATCTTAAACACTTTTTTGCAATTTATCCCAATAGTGGTTGCTATCTTAAATAGTTTGATTGTACTAAGCTAGAAGGTTGAGAAGACTCAAATACAGTTAGTTTGACTAGTATGTGTTTAGAAGACATATGATACATTTGGTGATTAATGGATTAAATCCTTTAGAGTGAAGGGAATGGACGTAGTTGATATTCTACTTGCACAATTTTAAACACTGTCACAAAATGTCTTAAAAGTGAGCGACTTATCTACGTGGTCTCTTTTATGGCAACAATAACTTTTAAATAATTTCAGATAAAAAAACAACGGTAAAATTAATATAATATTATATTACATTAATAATAGCCAAAATATATATATATATATATATATATATATATATGTATGTATGTATATAAGGAAAATATATTCAATGTTCTCAAAAAAAACATAGCTACGTGGTCGCTTCTCCCACATATACTTTTTATTTTTTGAACTCTTCTCCCACAAATACTTAAAGCCTCTCATCATGTGGCCACTAGATGCTATATATGATTCTCATTGACCAGAAAGCTAACACTGCAACCTTGTACCAACAAATAGATTCTTATCTTTATTTAAAAATAAATAAAACGATTCGATTCTTATCTGATTATTTTTAAAAACAATTATCTCTGAGATTCGATTTTTTAAAATACTCAAAATATTTTGTTATCATCAAAATATTATAGCAAGCAATGTATTAGAATCAATTTAGTTCTAATAATCTCTTCACTTTTGATGATGAGAAACAATCATTCAATTGGAAAATAATTTTTCAAAAAATTAAAATAAAATACAAATAATTTTTTTGTGGGAAACTCCCCATGGGTTGAATATCTTAAAAAATAAAAAATGCATGCATATGCAGAGATGCACACAAAAAACGACATGTATGCAAACACATGAACATTATTCCAACAAGAAAACATGTGTTTAGAAAAATTCAAATGGCTCCTATTAAAATTATGATTTTTACTTTTTATTAAATCACACATCTTTAAGACGGTTAATTCCTTTAGATACATGTCTTTCATGAAACATTATATCTTGTATTAGAATTATGATTTTTACTCTTCATTAATTCACAAATCTCTAGGACAGTTAGTTACTTTGGATCCTTGTATTTCATACGAATATTTCGTCATAGTGAGGTTGAATATTTTGATTGACAATTCACATCTCCTTGGATTATTAAGTTCTGGAATTCTTAATCTTCTTAGAATGAATTTAGCTTAATGAAACAATCCATATTTTTTCCCATATGTTAAGCCTTTACAAACAAGAGTGCCTTTACAACAAATAACATTATGTTAAAGCATGCAAGGAAGAGGTGCATATGATATGTTGAATTGAGGTACGAAAAAAAAGAAAAATAAAATAAAATTTATAAATAGATAAGCAAAAGATAAGGGAAAGTTGAAGGGAAAAATATAGAGAAGGTACAAGTAAAGTAAATAGCGTATATGTGAGAAGAGAGAAAGATAACATAAATGAACACGTAGATAAAAATATCAAACAATTATTAATTTAAAGAACAATGAATATAAACACCAACGAAATAAATAAAAAACATATTCAATTCATAAAGAAATATTATATGTGTAATATTGATTAGAAAAGTCTTAAAAAATAGGTGAAAAAAACTAAAGGTTTTCCTAGAGTTTTCTAATACATTCTAGAAAAAGCTTTAAATATTAAGTTTAAATCACCAAATTCTTAATACATGCCACTACCAATTCTCTCATGTTACTGCAAGACTGATGTTTCTCCTTTGAGCATTTGAAGCAGAAGTTGTATAAATCAATAACATTCCTGATTTTGAGTTTTTCTATCATTAGTTGTATTTAATTTGATATAAATTCTAAGATCAAGTTTATTGATTGAATCAAATTGAAATATTGATTTAATTGTCGAATCAATCAATATCTTTTTGTTTAGAGTGTCTATTAATTACTTTAGTTAATCGGAATTGCATGTCATTGTAGGCAGAAAAATCTAATAAGATATGACTTTTAAATTTATTATTTTATATATATGAATGGGTGCAGGTACAACAGGAAAATTTGAACCTCAATGCAGGTGTGGATAGGGATTTAAATTTTATACCCGATAAAAAACAGAGACATGTGTGAATTTTATCCAATTAGTCAGGTGTGGAGATAAAGATAGCAAAATTTGTTCCGGCTCTACCCCGTTGTCATGCCTACTCATAGCATAACATAACCAAAATACTACCTTTTGAATGAATAATTTTTCCAACTGCATTTAATCATTTCAAACAACTTTTACGTCATTGAATCAATATTCTCACCTTACAAAACCTCTGTTTTAATTTCATGTTACAAACCCGAAATGTTTATCCATTTTGTTTTCACAAACAAGCTATGTTTTTAGAAAATCTTGGCAACAAATTAAACCAAGATCCCCGTGAGAACGATCTCTACTTTTACACTTTATTACTTGTTAAAATTGAGTATACTTGTTCATGTTATATTAAACAAAACTCCAATTAAATAATGGATTGCCCTAACTAGACTTTTCCATTTGTGGGGTACAAGGTGACTTTTCTACGTGAATCAACCCAAAATTAGTAATGTAAATAATATTTCGAACGTTGAATTTTATTATTAGTTGAGTTTTAGGTGATATGCATTTTATATGTCATCTAATTATGTTACATCAGATATAGTTATAAGTTAGTTATAATGATAGTACAATTAATAGCCCCTCATAATATGATTATAATGGTGCTTTGTTGAAGTTCTCATGATTGATGTCATAAGTTCCAAAATTTGAAGTATTATAGATTTCAAAATTACGCTAAACTTTGATCATGTGACTCGAGATTTATGAATATTTGTAAAAGTGTAATTATTGATTTGAAAGTAGTATATTAAATGATACTTTTTTATAAAGAAATATTATTGAAGTATATTAAAAAGTTTTTAATTTCCACAAATCTTTCTACATTTTTACTGATTTGTGAATACATTCATTAACAGAAGAACAAACTCGATGAAATCGTTGCCAAACAATAATTTGAAGACTTCTAACTATCCTATGTATTCATATCTATTCACCTATCAAACAAAACAAATAGAAATATAAGCAATAACATAAAAAACTTAGGACAGTTTATTTTGTGACAATATTTTATTTTTTAGTTTATTTGTATTTTTTATCTCTTTATTTTAATATATTTACGAAAATAGTTTTTCTATTTTAAAATTAAACTTTTTGGTTCCTTTATTTTCATATTTGTTGCAGTTTTGGTCATAAAAAATAATTTTTACCTCAAAAATTGTGATTTTAGTCTAAAAAATGGTGATTTATTGCCCTAAAACTTATATTCTTCTTCAAAGTTACAACTGAGGCTATGATTTTGGGCTAAAACTCACCATTTTAAAGGATAAAACTCTAGTTTGGGACCAAAACTACAACAAAAGAGAGACTATAAAGTTTATTTTAAAATAAGGGGGACTACTTTCATAAGTATAGTAAAAGAAGGTACCAATATATTTTTTTCATTTTCTAAGTTATGTGCTCATTTTATCTTGATAAAAAATTTAAAGTGAATCATTGTCAATAAAAGATGATGAAATACTAATTGATAAAGATTCATAAAACTGTTTGTTGGACATTTTTATTATTTCTAAAAATGTAGACATAATTGTTCACTTCAAAAGTCTCTTACCTCCTTATTAACAAGTAAAATTAATACAAATTTTTAGAAATAAAAATAGAAAATTATTTTCACAGAGTAAACGAATTCTTAAGTGTTATATATAGGACAATATAAAAAAAACTCGATTTGGCAACCTGCAAAAATAACATTCATGGTAGAGTCACTATGTCTAAAGGTGATGAACCAATCACATTGTCGATTTTACGTCAAGAGCTTTTAAAAATATGGAAACCTATTGATCAATGACATGTTGTTCCCCTTGAGAAAAGATTTTATGAGTTCTCATTTGCTTTTTTTTTTATATAATTTGCAAAGTGTTCAAATTGTTGGAACTTTGAGTGTGAAATCTGGTCTTCTTTGTGTTTTCTCTTGGACCAAATATGTTAATCCAGGTTTGATTAGAAACATAAAGACTCAAGGTTGGATTTGTATCTATAATCTACTCCAAAAATATTGGAGACCAAATATTATCTTTAGATTGTTTCGGGTATGGATATCCCTTTATCTTTAGAGGAATCAACTAACTAAAAAACGTTTGGTCATTTTGCTCGAGTTTTGGTTAATTTGGACATGATGTATGAACTGAGAGATATCATTCATAACAAACGTAATGGTATGCATTTTTTGTTTACAATATTGATTATGAAAAACTGTCATTGTTTTATGAATCTTGTAAGGTTGTAGGAAATTCCATAGATAAATGTCAAAAATATTTGGAAAGTCATGTAAAAGCTCAATCTATTGAAGATAGTAAAGAAGTTGATTAAATGTATGTCACTAAAAACACTACTCCGGAAATGTAGAAACTTGAAATAAATAAATAAATAGAAAGAAAAAAAAGGTATTCAAAATAATAGTACTCACCATATTTTTAATTCTCCTTTTGTTGATCCTATATCCAATGTTAAACTGGGAGGAATTGCTTTTATTTAAGAATCTCCCTCCGATCGAGAAAACAAATTGATAAAAATCGTGAAGAAGCTTCTACCTTGAATTGATTTTGGGGATTCAGATATCGTTCTTGTAAGACCCTTAAATTTAATATTAATTTATGGAATTAATATTAAGGGCATTTTGGGGATATTTGTAAAATATTTAATATATGTATGTTTTGGGTAAATATATATATATATAAATATTTATTTTGGAGGATGAATTAAAATTATTGGATGAAGATTAAATTAATTTAATTACGAGTAATTAAATTAAGTGCTGAAGGATCCAGCATCATTTTAACATTATTTTAGGTGAGGTGGCACCACAAAAGCCTATAAATAAGAGTGAGAAAGATGGTGAAATCAGAACACCATCCCTCCTTCCTCACTGCCCATACTGCATGTAACAGTACCCTCCCTTCCCATTCTGAAATCTGTTTCCAGTTCACGATTTCAAAATACAAAAGAGGGAGTTCCTCAAAAGTGCCATCAATTGGAAATACAAGCACCAAACCAAAAAACCCCCAGTACTAAAGTTGTTCCCCACGTAATTACGGAGCTAGAGAACCCAGTTTCGTAGCAGCAAACTCAGGCAGCAGTTTCACCGAATTTTGGCGCGTAAACGGGAACGAAAACAGAAACGTCAGAAGTAGCAAACACGCAACAAGGGTAAGGGCACCTTCCACTTTCTAGTTGCATTTAGGGCTGTAAATGTATGTTTGAGGTGTGATTATATTTGAGTTTCTGTTTTGAAAAAGAAACTGTTTTACATGACATTTTGAAAGATGAAAGAAAATGCATTCTGTTGAGGTTTTAAAAAATCTGCAGCATGCTGTTTTGGGGTGATTATTCCAACACTGTTTTGTTTATGGGGAAAGCTGAAAAATGCATTGCATGATATTTTGAAGAGGAGTAAAAAGCATATTCATAAAACTGTTTTGAATATTGCAAAAAAATACATTATCTTGGTATTTTGCTGCTATGTGATGCTTTCTGTTTGACTGAAATGTTTGCATGTTGTTCTGATGTTTGAGAAAAGCTGAATGCTTTGCATGTTGTTCTGATGTTTGAGAAAGCTGAAATTCTTGTATGTTGTTCTGATGGTTGAGAAAGCTGAAATGCTTGTATTTTGTTCTGATGTTTGAGAAAGCTGAAATGCTTGTATGTTGTTCTGATGTTTGAGAAAGCTGAAATGCTTTGCATGTTGTTCTGATGTTTGAGAAAGCTGAAATGCTTTGCATGTTGTTCTGATGTTTGAGAAAACTGAAATGCTTACATGTTGTTTTGATGTCTGAGAAAGCTGAAATGCTTGCATGATATTCTGATGGTTTGAGAAAGCTGAAATGCTTGCATGCTGTTCTGTTAATGAAAATCTGGTGTTGCTTATGATTTCAAAATAAAAAGGGTTTTAAAACTGATGAAAGTGTTCCTTATGGAAAATCTGGTTTGATGTAAAAGTCTGAGTTTGGTGGTTTAAAAGAGTGATAAAACTGTTTTGGAGTTGTGCTGATTTTAAAAAAAAAATAGTTTTGAAATGCGTTGAAGTCTCAGAGAAATTTCACTGACCTCGAAGGTGTATTCGAATACAACATGTGTGTATTCGAATACAACCTGTCAAGCTTCTGTTTTACTTAAGTTTTCAAACTTGTATTCGACTACGAGCCCCTGTAGTCGAATACAGAGGAAGGATTTTTGCTTCTGATGATTCTGATGTAAATCATCCTGTTTCTGCTTCTGATTATTCTGATGTAAATCATCCTGTTTCTGCTTCTGATGATTTTGATGTAAATCATCCTATTTCTGCTTCTGATGATTCTGATGTTAATCATCCTGTTTCTGCTTTCGATGATTCTGATGTTAATCATCCTGTTTCTGCTTCTGATGATTTTGATATTAATCATCCTGTTTCTGCTTCTGATGATTCTGATCTTAATCATCCTGTTTTTGCTTCTGATGATTCTGATGTTAATCATTCTGTTTCTGCTTCTGATGATCCTGATGTTAATCATTTTGTTTCTGCTTCTGATGATTCTGATGTTAATCATTCTGTTTCTACTTCTGATGATTTTGATGTTAATCATCATGTTTCTTCTTCTGATGATTCTGATGTTAATCATCCTGTCTCTGCTTATGATGATTCTGATGTTAATCATTCTGTTTCTGCTTCTGATGATTCTGATGTTAATCATTCTCTTTCTGCTTCTGATGATTCTGATGTTAATCATTTTGTTTCTGCTTCTGATGATTCAGGTGTTAATCATTCTATTTCTGCTTCTGATGATTCTGGTGTTAACCATTCTGTTTTTGCTTCTGATGATTCTGGTGTTAACCATTCTGTTTTGCTTCTGATGATTCTGGGGCGAATCATTCTGTTTTGCTTCTGATGATTCTGGTGTGAATCATTCTGTTTTGCTTCTGATGATTCTGTTTGTGAATCATTCTGTTTTGCTTCTGATGATTATAGTGTTAACCATACTTTTTTGCTTCTGATGATTCTGGTGTGAATCATTCTGTTTTTCTTCTGATGATTTTGGTGTAAATCATTATGTTTTGCTTCTGATTATTCTGGTGTGAATCATTCTGTTTTGCTTTTGATGATTCTTGTGTGAATCATTCTATTTTGCTTCTGATGATTCTGGTGTTAATCATTCTGTTTTGCTTCTGATGATTCTGGTGTGAATCATTCTATTTTGCTTCTGATTATTCTGATGTTAATCATTCTGATTCTGGTTCTGTTTCTGATGTTCTGGTGTTGATGATTCTGATTCTAGTTCTGTTCCTGATGTTCTGATGTTAATCATTCTGATTCTGGTTCTGTTTCTGATGTTCTGATGTTAATCA
This sequence comes from Cicer cuneatum, assembly GCA_037974295.1. Taxonomy (NCBI): domain Eukaryota; kingdom Viridiplantae; phylum Streptophyta; class Magnoliopsida; order Fabales; family Fabaceae; genus Cicer; species Cicer cuneatum. The sequence goes on along the minus strand of JBBPBO010000002.1, from coordinate 26,856,241 downwards.
TTCTGATTCTGGTTCTGTTTTCCGATGATCTGATGTTGATCATTCTAGTTCTGCTTCTGATGTTGATCATTCTGGTTCTGCTTCTGATGTTGATCATTCTGGTTCTGCTTCTAATGTTCTGATGTTGATCATTTTGGTTCTGCCTCTGATGTTGATCATTCTGGTTCTGCTTCTGATGTTCTGATGTTGATCATTCTGGTTTTGTCTTCTGTATTCGACTACAGGCATGTTGTAATCGAATACAGAATGTTAAAATTGCAGTTTCATGCTTCTGTATTGGAATACAAGAGGTCTGTATTCGAATACAAGAGGTCTGTATTCGAATACATATTCGAGTTTTCAGAATTTCCAAGGTTTTGAGAGTGTTTTGAAAACCCTGAGCGTTTGGGGAATGTTGGGATTGTTGTGGGGAATTAAAATGGAACTTTTGGTGATATTTTGAAGTGGTGGTGATGAAGTTTTTAAGACTTTACTGATGCAGAGAAAGATGTTGTTTTGTGCATAAGACTGCCTCTGTATTCGAATACCAAAGGGCTGTATTCGAATACAGAGTGTGATTCTGCACTGTTTTTGGCTTCTATTTTCGAATATAGAGAAGCTGTAATCGAATACAGATTCGTGAAATTCCAGAAATCCCCAGTTTTAAACACTGTATTTGAATTTTAAGAGTTTGGGAAAACATTTCAAAATGTATATTTTGCTGTTTAACCATGATTGTGATGATGATAATTCTGACTGTGCTGAGATATTTTAAACATGATGAAAAGCATGAATTTTCTGATTTTGCATACTGTTTCTAGAGAAGTGAAACACTGCATATTCATGCATTGCATAGTCTAGTGGTACCCGCGATGGACCACAGAGTAATGCGCAACCACGTGCTGATTTGTTGAGCGATTGCACGAGTGCTGGACTGTTGAGCGTCTGCACTAGGTACTGATCTGTTGAGCGATTGTACCTTGGTATATAAGTGATGGTCTGTTGAGCGACTGCACTGGTACTGGACTGTTGAGCATCTGTACCCTGAAATGCGCAACCACGTGCTGATCTGTTGAGCGATTGCACCAGTGCTGGACTGTTGAGCGTCTGCACTAGGTACTGATCTGTTGAGCGATTGTACCTTGGTATATAAGTGTTGGTCTATTGAGCGACTGCACTGGTACTGGACTGTTGAGCGTCTGTACCCTGAAATGCGCAACCACGTGCTGATCTGTTGAGCGACTGCACGAGTGCTGGACTATTGAGCGTCTGCACTGGTGCTAATTCTGGTGTGAATCATTATGTTTTCCTTCTGATGATTCTGGTGTGAATCATTCTGTTTTGCTTCTAATTATTCTGGTGTGAATCATTCTGTTTTTCTTCTGATGATTCTGGTGTGAATCATTTTGTTTTGCTTCTAATGATTCTGGAGTGAATCATTCTGTTTTGCTTCTGATGATTCTTGTGTGAATCATTCTGTTTTGATTTTGATGTTTCTTGTGTTAATCATTCTGTTTTGCTTCTGATGATTCTGGTGTGAATCATTCTATTTTGCTTCTGATGATTCTGGAGTGAATCATTCTGTTTTGCTTCTGATGATTCTTGTGTGAATTATTCTGTTTTGCTTCTGATGATTCTGGTGTTAACCATACTGTTTTGCTTCTGATGATTCTGATGTGAATCATTCTGTTTTGCTTCTGATGATTCTGGTGTAAATCATTTTGTTTTGCTTCTGATGATTCTGGTGTGAATCATTCTGTTTTGCTTCTGATGATTCTGGTGTGAATCATTCTATTTTGCTTCTGATGATTCTAGTGTGAATCATTCTGTTTTGCTTATGATGATTCTATTTGTGAATCATTCTGTTTTGCTTTTGATGATTCTGGTGTTAACCATACTGTTTTGCTTCTGATGATTCTGGTGTGAATCATTCTGTTTTGCTTCTGATGATTTTGGTGTGAATCATTCTGTTTTGCTTCTGATGATTCTGGTGTGAATCATTCTATTTTGCTTCTGATGATTCTGTTTATGAATCATTCTGTTTTGCTTCTGATGATTCTGTTTGTGAATCATTCTGTTTTGCTTCTGATGATTCTGGTGTGAATCATTCTGTTTTGCTTCTGATGATTTTGCTGTGAATCATTCTGTTTTGCTTCTGATGATTCTGTTTGTGAATCATTCTATTTTGCTTCTGATGATTCTGGTGTTAGCCATACTATTTTGCTTCTAATGATTCTGGTGTGAATCATTCTGTTTTTCTTCTGATTATTCTGGTGTAAATCATTCTGTTTTGCTTCTGATTATTCTGGTGTTAATCATTCTGTTTCTGCTTCTGATGATTCTCATATTAATCATTCTGTTTCTACTTCTGATGATTCTGATGTTAATCATTCTGTTTCTACTTCTGATGATTTTGATGTTAATCATCCTGTTTTTGCTTCTGATGATTCTGATGTTAATCATCCTGTTTCTACTTCTAATGATTTTGATGTTAATCATTCTGTTTCTGCTTCTGATTATTCTGATGTTAATCATTCTGTTTCTGCTTCTGATGATTCTGATGTTAATCATTCTGTTTCTGCTTCTGATGATTCTGGTGTTAACCATTCTATTTTTGCTTCTGATGATTCTGGTGTTAACCATTCTATTTTACTTCTGATGATTCTGGTGCAAATTATTCTATTTTGCTTCCGATGTTTCTGGTGTTAACCATTCTATTTTGCTTCTGATGATTCTGGTGCGAATCATTCTATTTTGCTTGTGATGTTTCTTGTTTTAATCATTCTGTTTTGCTTCTGATGATTCTGGTGTGAATCATACTGTTTTGCTTCTGATGATTCTGGTGTGAATCATTCTGTTTTTCTTCTGATGATTCTGGTGTGAATCATTCTCTTTTGCTTTTGATGATTTTGGTGTGAATCATTCTGTTTTGCTTTTGATGATTCTGGTGTGAATCATTCTGTTTTGCTTCTGATGATTCTTGTGTGAATCATTCTATTTTGCTTCTGATGATTCTGGTGTTAATCATTCTGTTTTGCTTCTGATTATTCTGGTGTAATCATTCTATTTTGCTTCTGATGATTCTGGTGTGAATCATTCTATTTTGCTTCTGATTATTCTGATGTTAATCATTCTGATTCTGGTTCTGTTTCTGATGTTCTGGTGTTGATGATTTTGATTCTAGTTCTGTTCCTGATGTTATGATGTTAATCATTCTGATTCTAGTTTTATTCCTGATATTCTGATGTTAATCATTCTTATTCTGGTTCTGTTTTCTGATGATCTGATGTCGATCATTCTGGTTCTGCTTCTGATGTTGATCATTCTGGTTCTACTTCTGATGTTCTGATGTTGATCATTCTGGTTCTGCCTCTGATGTTGATCATTTTGGTTCTGCTTCTGATGTTCTGATGTTGTTCATTCTGGTTTTGTCTTCTGTATTCGACTACAGGCATGCTGTAATCGAATACAGAATGTTAAAATTGCAGTTTCATGCTTCTGTATTCAAATACAAGAGGTCTGTATTCGAATACAGATTCGTGTTTTTAGAATTTCCACGTTTTTGAGAGTGTTTTGAAAACACTGAGTGTTTAGGGAATGTTGGGATTGTTGTGGGGAATTAAAATGGAACTTTTGGTGATATTTTGAAGTGGTGGTGATGAAGTTTTTAAGACTTTACTGATGCAGAGAAAGATGTTGTTTTGTGCACTGAGGCTGCCTCTGTATTCAAATACCAGAGGGCTGTATTCGAATACAGAGTGTGATTCTGCACTGTTTTTGGCTTCTGTATTCGAATACAGATAGATTCGTGAAATTCCAGAAATCCCCAGTTTTAAACACTGTATTTGAATTTTAAGAGTTTGGGAAAACATTTCAAAATGTATATTTGGCTGTTTAACCATGATTGTGATGATGATAATTTTGACTGTGCTGATATATTTTAAACATGATGAAAAGCATGAATTTTCTGATTTTGCATACTGTTTCTAGAAAAGTGAAACACTGCATATTCATGCATTGCATAGTCAAGTGGTACCCGCGATGGACCACAGAGTAATGCGCAACCACGTGCTGATCTGTTGAGCGATTGCTCGAGTGCTGGACTGTTGAGCGTCTGCACTAGGTATTGATCTGTTGAGCGATTGTACCTTCGTATATAAGTGATGGTCTGTTGAGCGACTGCACTGGTACTGGACTGTTGAGCGTCTGTACCCTGAAATGCGCAACCACGTGCTGATCTGTTGAGCGATTGCACGAGTGCTGGACTGTTGAGCGTCTGCACTAGGTATTGATCTGTTGAGCGATTGTACCTTGGTATATAAGTGCTGGTCTGTTGAGCGACTGCACTGGTACTGGACTGTTGAGCGTCTGTACCCTGAAATGCGCAACCACGTGCTGATCTGTTGAGCGATTGCACGAGTGTTGGACTGTTGAGCGTCTGCACTAGGTACTGATCTGTTGAGCGATTGTACCTTGGTATATAAGTGCTGGTCTGTTGAGCGACTGCACTAGTACTAGAATGTTGAGCGTCTGTAACCTGAAATGCGCAACCACGTGCTGATCTGTTGAGCGATTGCACGAGTGCTGGTCCGTTGAGCGACTGCACTAGGTACTGATCTGTTGAGCGATTGTACCTTGGTATATGTCAAACGTGCTGGTCTGTTGAGCGACTGCACGAGTGCTGGACTGTTGAGCGTCTGCACTGGTGCTGATCTGTTGAGCGATTGCACCTTGGTCTTGAGGGCCGTTAAAGTCAAACATATTGTGCTGGTCTGTTGAGCGACTGCACTTTGGTGATTCCAAGAAAATTGTATACATGAGCATATACATATTGCATTGAGTGATTGACCGGTGGGTCACGTTTGATTATATGATGAATGAGTGGAAATTGAATGTGTGTGAGTACTGTCCAGAATATGAATTTCTGACTTAATGATTGTGTTTTGCTGGACTGTTGAGCGTCTGCACTGGTGCTGATCTGTTGAGCGATTGCACCTTGGTCTTGAGGGCCGTTAAAGTCAAACATATTGTGCTGGTCTGTTGAGCGACTGCACTTTGGTGATTCCAAGAAAATTGTATACATGAGCGTATACATATTGCATTGAGTGATTGACCGGTGGGTCACGTTTGATTATATGATGAATGAGTGGAAATTGAATGTGTGTGAGTACTGTCCAGAATCTGAATTTCTGACTTAATGATTGTGTTTTGCTGAGGTGTTGTTTGTACTTACCACATAATTCATAATAATTGGCTGCTGTTTTTGAAAAGGCATATATGTCATTAAATTTCAAATGAGCATTATTATTTTCCTCATCATCATATGTTATACCATGGTTATATTTGTTGCTGTGAAATATATGTTATGTGATTATTTGTTAATTTCGGTCGGTGACCCTTGCTATTATATTGTGGACTTTGGGCTTTGCCCTCAGATGTTACCCGAACCCGTCCTACCGACGGATACACTAACGACGGAAACGTCGTTAGTTTCCCCTGATTTTTCAAATATACGGAGTATTCGTGGTCGACGCAGAGGGGCAGACAACTGGCTGAAGAAGAGACTTGTAGGGGATACAGTGGAGACCGTGCTACTGTAGCTTAGTGCATGATCAGTCTAGAATTTTGTATAGGGTCTTGATGTTTTGGGAAATGTAATTTTATTTTGGGAATTTATGTAATGATTTTTCCGCTGTATTCTTCCGCATTCTGAAACTATTTAGTGGCTATAGGCCGGGTGTTCTCTTTTGAAATGAACTGATGAAAATCTTATTTTAATTCCCTTGAATTAATTCGAAAAATTCTTTTATTGATTTATTTTATGTGAAAAGAAAAAAAATACACTCGCGCTGTGTTTTAAACTCGAGGTGTTACAGTTCTAGTGATACTTCAAGAATCTGAGGTTCAAGATACACAAAGTTCTAAAAATGTAATTCATGAGGTATTTGGTTCAAGATTATCTAATTCAACTAACACATATCATCTTCAAGAGAATCATCAACATCCAGATGTGTATTGTTGGTTCTTGGAGTAATGTACCATTAGAGGATAATGATATTCAAAATCATCAAAGCTCTCCTAATTTGAATGTCAATTTACACTTGACGGTTGTTGTCCAAAATATTACATATTCAAGGTAGAAACTCGTGATTTAGAGATTTTGCAGGATGTTTTTAAAGATAGAAATGTTAGTTCAGTACATCGTTCTATTGCAAGCGAAGAATGTTTTGTAGAGGTCATTTCTAAAGTAACAAAAAGCATATATAGAAGAAACCTATATTATATAACTTTCTCCTATAGGTCAAAAAACCTAAATCATTTGAAAAACTTTTTTTCCTAAATAAGGTCTGATTTTACTTTTTCGTTTTAATAAATTTAAAAAAAACTAAAAAATTATAAGACATTTAAGAAAACCCTTTAAATAATAAACTTTACTATTTTCCTTAAACTTAAATATTATAAACAAGCATAACAATGTATTTATCCAAAATTCATACCAAATATATTTTGAGTCTTGCTTTCTTAACTTGTTTTACTTTTCATTTGTTTTGAATGTTAATTGTTTATAGAAATAATGAAATTCCATTGAAGAATAAAACATTTAAGAGAAATGTGGGGTTCTTGTTTCCCCCCTTTTATCTACATATATGGTCAAATTCATGACAACATAACAATTAGAAGGGGAAAAAACACTAAGCTCCAATGTTGCGCTACACTTTATAACCTTCAAAATGTGTCGAGTTGAAATTGGACGAAAATCTTCTACTTACATTATAATGTATGGTTAAGGAAGCTGCAGCTTTATAACATGGAAAAGAGCAACTAGGATTATGAAACGTGGCCAAACATAGTGGAAGTGAATTCATGTCATAATAGTCACCTAAGGTTCAACGACATGTAGGGTAAGACAAGTATTAATAGCTATGAGATTGAAGTGACATAGTGACTTTGGAATCAGATAACAAAAAGGAAGACTGTTGTTAGCTTAATGGACAACAAGGCAAATTCTAATATTCATGAGAAATACAGTGTACCATTGTTTTAAAAATATTTATAATTTTATGAATCAATCTTTTTGAAATAAATATTAATAATTATTTTTATTTTTATAATTAATATAGTAATTTAAATAATACTATTTAATTAAAAAAATAAATATGTATTTTATATTAAATTAATATTAATATAGTTATCGTCTTATTTATAAAAATAAAAAGGATCATAAACTATAACTTTTAAAGATCAAAATTATTGATCGTTGTTAGAATTTTTAAATATTAATCTTCGATAGACATTTTATAAAGGTAATCAACTATAAAATTCTCCTAAAAAAATTTTCAAAGAAAAATTCACATTTTGAATGGTTATCAGCAGAGTGGGTCATATGCATGTGCGTCCGGTCCAACTGGACAAAACTTCGGTTGTAAGGGTACCCAAATTTTTGTTTTTTATAATATACCAAAATCTTTTAAAAATACTACAATATGAATACTTAATTGATGAATTTACTTTAAAAAGTATTAAATTTATATAGTGTCGAAATGTTATTTACAATTTAAATAAAATAGATTGAATTTTATTTTATTTTATTAGATAAAAATATAATATTTTAAAATAATATTTAATTATTATAATTACAGTTAATTTTTTATAAAAACTTAATTTTAAAATTAAAATAACACATTTAAAATGTTTAAGACAATTTGGTTATTAGGACCGAAAAGTGAAAGCATATCTTAAAAAAGTTGTATGAGATCGACACGTATCACTCTTGTCATTCCATTTAGCTATCTCCAAAGGTGTAAATATTTGACAAGTTGATATGGCTTCACAACAACCATGTTGCTGCCTTAGAAAGTGGGTGAAAGGTATAATCCTAATTTAATATCACAATACTTATTTAGTTATATTAAAATATTAATTAAAAATATTAAAAAAATTCATCAAAAATTTTTTAAAATCTTTTTAAATTTTAATCCAATAAACTTATATAATTTGTGGTTGTTTCTTGTAAAAGTTACATTAATGGTTTGTTTTGTTTCTATAAGAAATAAACTAAATTTAATATATATATATATATAAAAGAAAAGTGAAAAAAATGTTTTTTAAGAAAAAATAAAATATGAAATATTGTTACAAATTGAGAAAAATATATAAATATTAATTATATTTTTTTATTTTAAAAGAGATAGTAAATTTTATTATAATTATCTCACACAATGGTGAAGTCCCAAGTTCGAATTCAAAACAAGACGTTTAATATACTAATATTGATATTTTTCAATTGAACTAAACTTAAAAATTAAATATTAATTATATTAACGTAGACAAATGGATGGATATGATGAACTTAATTTAGGAGTAGTGTTACTTTATCTTGTAAATTTTTATGTAGATATTAATTTTTATTAAACCAACAAATAAACTTTTCATATGACAATCTAGACCAATGAAATTTAATGTTTATAAAAAATTATCATGCAAAAAAACTCTATATAAGTTATTTTAAATACTATACTATAGTAAGCTACTAAAGAAAAAGACATATTCTGATAATTTCGGTCACATGATACAACTTTTCGATGTTGTTCGTTGAGAGACAATTAATTTTGTAAGTGGGCTCCACATGTTATTCTTTCTTCTTTCCACTTCTTTTTGTTCGTTCCACACGAAAATGCTCGAGGGAGCTAAGGTCTCCATTAACAAAATGTTGATTCGTTGTCACAAATTCAAGATAATGGAATAAAATCGATAGTGACTTATCTTTTTTTATAAAATTATAGTAACTTTTTGAAAATCTGCGACATAATTAGAGTCATATTTCATTTTTGAGTATTTTGGTCATTCAAACAAAATACACGAATATATTAATCTCCGACAGAAAAAAAGACAGTTTAGTCTTTAGACTATAATCTATGAATAAATCCTATGGAAACTGATTATGTATGTATGGTGTTAAAGTTATTTATTAATGACGTCTATAAACTTTTTAGTGGTTTTTATGTTTTTGTTTTTAAATTGTAATTTCTTTTTTTTGTTGACCATTATATGATTTGCAGACTTTCACATAATTTCAGTCACAATTTAAAAATAAATAAAAAAATTAATTAACAAAAAATTGACAGAAAGATAAACATGTCCTAATTTATTTTTTGTATGAGACTAAAAATAATATATTTTTGGTCATAAACTAATCTCTTCTAAGTGTTTTTTTTTTGTTTGAGAAACTAAAATATGATTCTCTTTTTTGGGTTTAATTTGTGTAGTTCAATCTTGTTGAGCTAGTATTGATCAAAACTAATTTATTTTAATATTACAAATTATTATTGGTAACTGTATTAAATTTCAAATTTTTCTTCGTAGAAATTAAAATTAAAAAATTAACTTATGATGAATTATTTCTTTATAATTCTATTACAAAATTTAATAACAAGAAAATTATTAAATTTAAAATTATTCTCTCTCTTTCTCTCTATTTTTGGTTGATAAATTGTTTTTTCTAGTTATATATATATATATATATATATATATATATATATATATATTATTTTTATTATTTTTTCATTACTTTAGTTTCAAAATCAATCACTAACCATGAAGTTGACATCGATCTTGTGGACAAACATTCATATTAGAATTGATTGGAAAAAAATTACATTTCGTTTAGAAAAATATATTATATGTACATAAAATTATTAAATATATATTTATAATTTAAAAGTGATTACTTTTATCATTATAATAAATAAGATTAATTTCACAATGATATTTACAATAATATTAAGGATTACAAGTAGATAATAAATTTCAATTAAAGACAAATCGGTTAGGATAATTTGATTTTAAATCTTAACTGTAACAACTTTTTTATCAGATTTTACTTATTTTTCAATCGAACTTCAGATTACTAAGATCACATTCCATTCAGAATTGAAGGGTTAAAACAAAAAGAAAAAATATGTTCATTTTGGTAACATCCATTATACCCATATTTAACAAATCTAAATTCGTTTAATAAAAAATATAATACATTTTGATTTTTTTCTTCATCAAAAATAATAATAAAACAAATAGAATCTTTAATTTAGCATCAACACTAGCCATTGAATTTTATTATGAGGCTATACACTTTACAAAAATTTATGTGTTCTTTGAGTCTATCAATATTATTTTTTTCTGGTAAATTTAGCCCCTTCATTTTTTATATTATTACAATTAAGTTCTTCCATCAGTTTTCTCTTCCTAAAATTTAGATTCTTTTGATCTGCTCTCAAAATATTCAAATTTAAATCATTAAGATGTTTTAAACTTTCCCCATGTTAAACACATGAACCAAAAAATATAAATTACATTGTACACAAATAAATAATAAATTAAAGTTTTTTCCGTAAAAAACAATAATAAATTAAAGTTTTGTATCAAAACTTTTTTACTCATTTTTATCCAAAGCTGACATCCTACAAATCATTAAAATTAATCTATCAACTTTGAAACAATAATAAATTGAATCAATGAAAAATATTTGATAGTCCATCTCTATTTTTTTTCCACTAAATTTTGTCTCTAACTGAAATTCTTGTAGTAGTGTTTCCATTAAATTTCTTTTCTAAGCATTTATATTAACTTATAACACAAATTAATCAATCATAAGCACCAAAAGAACTTTAAATAAAAAATAATAATTTTAGGGTTTTCATATACAAACGACCTAACCTTATTGGTTAATATTTAAAAATAGAAAGGCATAATTGACTTGAAAAATATTGAATGACCCAAATCATATGTATAGTCCAATTTATAAGTATTTAAAATTGCAATCAAATTTTTCATTTATGAAATATACTATTCTTTATCCTTAAAGATAAAATCCTCTTAAAAAATTTTTTTTCTCTTTTTATAATCCTTCAATTATTTTTTATGAAAGCCCTTTGTCCCTAAATATAAAATCATCTTAAAAAACTATTTTGTATCTTTTTATAATATTACTATTATTTTTTACAAAAGTCATACAAATTTTAGTTCTTACAAAAATATTTTTTTCGTCGGTACTTTTAAGTTATTTATACAATCATTTTACACCAATTAAAAATGTGTATAAATGAAAGAAATTAAATATTACTTCTTGTAAAAATCTTATAAATAATTTGTAAGATTGTAAAAATAATTTGCTCCTTTATACTAGATCCTCTTCAAATTACAAGAAACATTAATTAATCTTTTTACAAAAAAAAATTCTAATTAAATGTAAAGATTTAAAAGACCAACTACTTATCTATTTTAATAATTGAAATGATAGTTTTGTAGAGAGAATGCACATTATTGACATATTTAATGTGAAAATTATTTATCTTAATTTTTGTGCATTGATCAAAATGGTCTTATATATAGAGACAGTGATACATTTACTAAATTATCCTTGTCAAAAATTGGTGTATTCAACATAATCATAAATGTAAAGTGGAAAATATTAGTTTGGGACTAGGGAAATATGCAAGTAGTACTAATATAAGAGTATAATTAAAAGAAAAAAAAAGTAATTAATATTACATTGAAATCAAAAAATTCTTTCATTTTAGGACAAAATCTATTTACAAATGAGACACTCCTTGAAAGATAGATAAGTATTTGTACTTCATAACTTGTAGATAAAATAAATGGATAATTTGATTACCTATCACTAATGAAGAGTGAGCAGGTAGTGATGTATTTGTGCTTGCGGATACCCGTACCTGCATTAAATATACATAATTACCTTCATATTTATATTTAGTTTAAATACAAAATTCTAAAAATGTCCCTCAATCTCAAACTCACAACACAAGTTGTTCCTCTTGCACTCGCTTTCGTAAGCTAATAAACTAAGGATAAGATAAATTCATAACAAAATGCATATTTTTCTTATATGAATAAAAAAAATGGTGTTCAAAAAGTTAAGTTGGTATAAAATTTAATTTTTTATTTTATAGAAAATATTTTATTAATTTATTAAATATATATGGGTATCCAAAGGTACTTGTGAGGAGACAATATCCACCAAAATTTCATCAAGCGAGTACCCGCGCGAATACAGAACAAATATGGGTGTTATTTTTATCCAACGAAAAGGATAGCGGGAAATTATTACTTGTGTCTAGCCTGCCCCATTGACAATCCTTGATATATTTGTAAAATGGTCAAGTATCTAAATTTGTGTGTTATTAATTTCATCTTGAGATATAAAAAACACAATACATCTTTTAAATTAAGTTCTAAATGTGTATGTTGTGAGTTTCGTCTAGAGATATAAAAATCAAACTAATAAATCGATAGATTCAAAAATCAAATTAAAAAATCAATTGATTTAATTTTTTTTCTCCAATGTTTGACTCCAAACTAAATCAAATCAAATAAACTCAATATCTTTTGATTTGAATATGGTTTCACGTCTATTAAAATTGACCACCGATATATAAACAAAATGATTATATTTTATTTCACATGATTAATGTTATCTTAAAAAGAAGTGTTGTATAAGTCGTTTTTTTTAATCAATATTTATATATTATTGGCTTAAATATATTTTGGCCCATGTAAATTAATACTATTTTGATATTCATCCCTGTCAATTTTTGTTTTAAAATCGTCTTTACTGTTTGTGACCGTTAAAGAAAGTTGAGAAAGTGAAACAGAGAAATGACAGAAAAAAAAAAGTGTGAATTGACATGAACCAATCTAATATATATAGAAAAATTAGATACTATGGAATTCCTTCATTTACCCCTCTTTACTTTTTTTACATCTCTACTATTTAAGGTTAAATTAGTCTATTTATTTTTATCTCTCTCATTCTACATTGATTTGACACTTACCTTTTGTATTTTTATTCTTTTTCTACTTTATCCAATACATTTTAAAATGTATACTTAGTTTATCTGGGTTCACTTAGATGATTAAACTGTTTATGTTCTTTTTATAAAAATGAGTTACTAAAAAAACAATCGTAGGGTATAATTCATACATGAAAGAAATGTTTGTCACTAATATATTTTTTAGTTTTAGTATTTTCTAAATATTGTATAAATATAAATGAAAATAATTATTATATCAATTATAATTTATTACAAAAATCAAACACAAAACAAATATTTGTCACTAAAAATTTAAAGAAATACATCATAAATATTAATTACTGATAAATATAATAGTAACGCGATGTGAACTAGGGTTCAATTCCCTGCTGAGAATGCTACCCATATTTAGTGTTCGATACGCCTCAAATAGGATTACTTCCGGTGGAGGGAACCTATGGAAAACCAAAATAAAATTATAAAAAAAATTGAGATAAATACTTATCATTGATAAATATAGAAAAACAAAGGATAAATATTATTTTTTGGGTATGTAGATGAGATGATAAATATACCACGAGAAACTCACACACAAATATATGTCATTGGTTCATTAAAAATATGGGCTACATCTTTGTCGCTGATAAATATAAAAAAATAAGTATATATATATATATATATATATATATATATATATATATATAATTGATTAATATAAAAAAAACATGTGATACATATTTATCGTTTATAAATATAAATAAAATACGGAACAAATAAATGTTATTGATACGGGAAACATATTTGCCCCTGATAAATATAGAAAATAACACGGGATAAATACTTATTACTAGTAAATATTAAAAAAATACGTGTCAAATATTTGTCATTGATACATAAAAAATAAGGGACACATATTTATAATTGATAAATATAAAAAAAAATAAGGGACAAATATCTGTCAATGATAAATATTAAAAAATATTCGGAATAAATATTTATCTTTGATAAATATAAAATAATACGGGATAAATATTTGACACTGATATACAAAAAAAAAAAACTGGATGAATATTTGTCACCGATAAATATATATATAAAAAAAAACCATGGGACAAATATTTCACTGTACATGAATAAAATACATGACATATATTTTCATTGATCAATTTTTGTTTAAAAAATTATGGCACAAATATTTAACACTGCTAAATATAAGAAAACACATAACAAAGAATACATAATTGATATTTTTTTTATATCTTCTAAATAAAAATGAGAAAAATTATAATATACAAATTATAATTTATTATTATAACAATAAATGAGATAAATGTTTGTCATTAAAAAATTATTTAAAATTAGTATCTTTTTAATATTGTCTATATAAAAATAAGAACAATTATAATACACTAAGTATAAAAAGTCCTTTTAAGTCCTGTATACAATTGTTTACCATGTCATTAACATGCTCAAAATTAATATTATATTCAATAACACTATTGATGTTGATCTTATTAAATGTTGATGACATAGAAAATAATTATAGATTAATGTCAAAATTTATAGATGTGACATATATGATATTAGCTTTTAATCCAATGACTAATTTAAAAAAATATTTATCTGAGACAAAATTGTTGAATGAATATGACTTTTAGTGTAAATCTTTAAGTGTATTTTGATTTTCCTAGTTTATATATATAAACTAATGTTTTTTGTTAACATACAGTATCTTAATTTTTTATTTATAAATGCAATATCTTGTACTAGTATTTATGTACTATCCACTTTGTTTTTTTTTTTTTTTGAAAAAGAAAGAATATTATGCTATTAATTATATTGCATTCCACTTTATATCACCAATATAAATACTCTCTTCGATTTTAAATATAAATAACTTTGTGTCAATAAAAATTAATAAATTTAATTAAAATTAAAATTAAAATTAATATATTTAATTTAAATTTAAATTAAATACGTCAAGTTTTTGTTAATTCAAAATTAGAAAAAATACATACTCTAACATATATATAAATCATCTCATCTAATGCTACATCGATTTGTAAGCAGTGGCAGATCTATTGCGTAGCAAATGGGAGGTCTTGCCCATACAAATAAATATAAAATCATTTTAATGATATTATTATTTTTACTAAGTCACCATAAAATTTTCTAATATCAGAACATATATTGTATATTTGATGATATATTTACTTTTAAAGTTAACTTTGATTTTATTTATGACAACTACAACTATTAAAAGATGTGTCTCTAAGACTCTAACATAGATTTTGTGAATAATTAAATGTACAATTGTATGAAAGATGAGTAGTTGAATGATTTGTCACTGAGTAACATTTTTATAGTGTTGACAATGAAAAAAAATATTGAACATTTTTAGAATATGAAATCTCGTATAAGACAATTATAATTTGTAAAAACTCTTATATATTTTAAATTTGTGTAGTCATTATAATTATGTATTTCGTAAGAGTTAGTAATATTTTTCTTTGACCTAATTATATATACTATTTTATTATCCTTTGTGAAGATATTTTTAGATCTCCCATTGTTTGTAAGTCATGCTAGTATTTGTTATTGAGTAATGTTATTGAAACACAAAATCGGACATAAATATGATACCGTATAAAATACAATAGAAATCATATTTATTTTTCATAAAATATCAAAATATATTATTTGTTTCATTTTATACCAAGTTTTATGTTCCAATAATATTACTTTCTTTATTTTACTTTTGCATCCCGACTATTTGTTGTGTTATCTTTTTTGTACAAAGAGATGACATCTTGGTTAAAAAATGGAAGTATTTAAAGTTTGAATCAATATTTTTATTTCTTTTTTTGCAATGTCTAAAATTACATTTTGCATTGTCTAAATTAAACTGGATTAATTTTAAAAGATATTTGAACCATTTCATTTAAGTGTTTTTGATTTATCTCTCGATAACTTTTATTATTTTGATTGAGAATTATGGTTAAGACCATGAAGAGAAAAATAATTAAAAAAATATATAAAATTTAAAATTATTATATAAAGAATTATTATATAATTAAAGTATAATAAACTTTTATATAATACACGTAATGTAACTAACATGATAAATTCTACTTAACCATAAAGTATATGTGACAATTTTAATAAAACTTTGGCCTTAAAAAAATCAGTAAGCGATGCTATATTCATAGTAATTTGCAAATTACGGAAACCTCTGTTTTACTGTATGAATTATTATTCTTCTTATATTAAGAGGCAGAGTGGGGTGGGGGTGTCAGTTTCCATAAAAATCGAGAATATAGAATCTTGCTAATAGAATCTTTCCTTTCTATAATTTATGCGTTAATTTCTTAAAAAAACATATATGCATTATATTCCAAATGAATAGTTTAATTTTTATATACTAACGGGTGATGATTTTATAAGTAATTATGATAAAATAAATAAATATTATTAATGTAATTGATCGATAATATAATTTTTTTTTACATTAATATTATATATAAATTAAATTCTAAAATGAATAGGTATAATGCATTATCCTTTGTTTTATATAAATACATTATCCATTTTTAGAAATATAAATATGATGTATATATAATGAGTGAAGAGTAATAAGTGTAACATAAAACTGTTTAGTGTACTCATCTAGAGAGAGAGAGGAGAGAGACATGGGAAGAGGGAGAGTAGTTTTGGAGAGAATAGAGAATAAGATAAACAGGCAAGTAACATTCTCAAAGAGAAGGAGTGGATTGTTGAAGAAAGCCTTTGAGCTTTGTGTGCTATGTGATGCTGAAGTTGCTCTCCTCATCTTTTCAACCCGTGGCAAGCTTTTCCAATATAGTAGCACAGAGTATTTTTCCTAATTTCCTTTTCTTTGTTTATTTATTTTTCAATTAAATTATATTCCGATCATAGTTTAAATTATAGGAAAACTTTTTTAGCTATAATATAAAAGTTTTATATGTTTTTGCAATGTCGTCATAACGACAATTGCAACGACATCATCACTTGTATTTTTGCCACTATATCAAATGACTGTTAAGACTGTATCATTGTATTTGTCACAATATTAGAATCATAATCACAATATTGAGTTGCTGGTAAAATTTAGTGACAAAAATAAAATAAAAGAGTTATGTAATTTTGATGTATTTATCGCTTAAAAAAAGAATTTACTATTAATTTAATTTATTCATTTCCTGCGTTTTTTAATGTTAGCTTTCTTCTTTACTTATTTTGTTTTTAATCTTACTTCTTTCTTGTAATTCTAACAAATTGTTGTTAAAATACTAATTTCACATATATAGTCTAATATATTTGTAAACAGGTCATAAAATGAAGGGTAATCATGTTTTCTGGAATTTGTAAGGAATAAGAACATGACGTTGGAATAATATAAGAGCTGACATGCAATACAATAAAGGGTTAAAAAAGTTTTAGTTCCTATAAATTTTAATATTTTGTATTTAGTTTTTGTAAAAATAAATTAACTTTTTAATTCTTCAAAGTTTTTTGTTTTTATTTTTTGTATCTATTTTTAAGTTAATTTACGTAGATATCTTTCAAATTTTTGGATAATTTTTTACAATAATGTTTAGGACATCATAAATATTTCTTCTAAAAAAATTTAGAAATTTTTAATAAGACATGAATTAAATATGAATTTTAATATTTTTACTCTTAAATATTCATATTTAATTCATCTTTTATTAAAAAATTATAAATTTATAAAAATATTCATTCAAAAATTTAAAAGATATACATCAATTGGTATATAAGCACACATAAAAAATAAAAACTGGAAATTTTTAGGGACTTATAGGATAACAAAATTTTATTAGACTCACAACAAAATTTAATTTTATAAGCACTAAAAACTTATTTAATTCTACTTAAAAAAAAAAGAAATTATCCCTATAGTAAAATAGCAGGCATATAATAGAAAGAAAAAAAAATAACATGCATATACAGTTATCATTTCATTCAAATTGATAAAATACATTAGATAATTAAATAATTGAAAGAAAAAAAAAGGATGTTTTGTTGTATAAAGCAATATTGCTCTAATCATTAATTAGTTAACTAATAGTGACTTTAAACTGTGATCAGTATTGGCAAAATCATTGAAAGGTATCGCCAATGTCGTTACAACAAGTCACAAGCTGGCAACTCATTTGGACTTGAATCACAGGTTTCCTTTTTTTTCCTTCTCGACTATGTCTTTTACATATATATGGAAATATGTAAAAAAAAAGTTAATGTTTTTTTTGTTAATTTTTAATGAATATGACTAGAAATTAGCCATAAACTACTTTCTTACTACCATCATTCCTAGCACAAATGTTCGGTTGTAATTAGTATTATACATAGTTAGTTAATTTATTAATATAATTAATTAGTTGTATTTTATTGACTATATATGTTTTATGTATCTTTTCATTTACTTGAATAATTCTCTCATAATTTAATGTTCTTTTGATTACTTTTCTATTATACGTAATTTTTATTTAGAATCGCAATATGAATTGATGTATTTAATTTATATAACTAACTAATATATATTTAATATTGAGTGTGAGTGTTGTAAATCTTGGAGTGACGAATTTGATTTTTACTCATAAAATATTGATTTTAAACGTTTAAAATTATGATAACAACTTAACTAATTTTTTTTTGTTGTAAATTATTTTAACTGATTTACTGTGCCTTGCAGAACATATACCAGGAGTACCTGAAATTAAAAGGAAAATATGAATCTCTGGATCGCAAGCAGAGGTAACTAAATTATGTATACTTGAGAGTTGAGATGTTTTCAAGACCACATTACTTTTACCTCAAAAAATACGACTTCATCACTTTTAATTTTAGGTTTTCTCCAATATGGTCATAATTTAAAGATAGACCTCGATATAAATTTTAAAAAAATATTATATTTGTTTTTTATTTTTTATTAATATAAATTTATTTTTTATTAGAAAGAATAAAGATCTACTCTTGAACTATTTTTTGAAATGTCCGTATTAAATATATCCTTAGTTTTATAGTGAGTTTAGAATTGTTAGAAACTACACAATTATACAGTTGAAGATAAATCTCATATTAAAAATAAGTTTGAGAGTTTAATAAAAAAAAAAAATCTTAAAATATTTCATATTGATGAGTAAAAAGATTCAATCTTAGTCAACTAAACTAACTAAATCTAACTAACTAACTAACTAAATTTATCCAATAAACTGATCTCCTAAATTATTGACTAAAATATCTAATCTTAGTATGAATCACCTTAAAAATAAAGAAAAATACATTAATTAATTCACCTCACTTGTGATTTGTCCGAATAATACATCACTTTTATGGAAGATTGTACTTATTTATAGCCTATAAACAAACTTTTAAACGAGTCCATTAAGGTTAATGAAGTTGTAAAACATGTGTAAACATTTCGGTAAAAAAATAGTTCAAAAATTCAAAGGATATATAAAAGTTGATTTAAAATAAAATTAAAAATTGAAAACGAAAATATTTTAAGAGAGTAAAAGTTGACAATTTTTTTTATAAAGACTAAAAACAAAATAATAATATTTTATAGAGATTTAAAACTTGTTTAACCTTTAAGATTTATATATAATTGGCTAAATAGCACATGTGGTCCCTTAACTTAATTTCAGGTAACGTTTTAGTCCTTTATCTTCTTTTTTTCTCGATTTGGTCCTTTATTTTAATTTTAAGTGACAATTTAATCATTTATGTTTTAAAACGTTAACAATATTATCCTTTTTTTTTACAAAAATTCATCAAAATTTTTAACCAAAACCCATAAAATTAATTATATTCTTTAATATAATACACATTTTATCAAATTCGTAACTCAAATATTCAAATAAATTCATATTTTTATTCTTTATTAGATGGAATTTTAAAAATCAAATAAAAAATGAAAATATGAGTTTATTTGAATATTTGAGTTACGAATTTGATAAAATTTGTATTATATTAAAGAATGTAATTAATTTTATAGGTTTTGGTTGAAAATTTTGATGAATTTTTTGAATTTTTGTAAAAAAAAAGGATAATATTGTTAACATTTTAAAACATAAAGGATTAAATTGTCACTTAAAATTAAAATAAAAGACCAAATCGGGAAAAAAAAAGATAAAGAACTAAAACGTTACCTGAAATTAAGTTAAAAGACCATGAATGCTATTTAGCCTATATAATTATACCTTACTTGTTCCCAATATTTATATAGTTACACTTGCAACTCATATCTACCTAAGGACAATTACAAAATTATTTGTTTAAACCTATGTCAATGAGAATAACTTTACATTGTTATTTGAAGGCATTTTCATGGGGAAGAACTCGAAGCACTTAGCATGAAAGAATTGCAGAGCCTCGAGGAACAGCTTGAGTCAACGCTTGCACAAGTTCGACACCAACAAGTACTGTCACCAAACATGAGTTCCATTAATTCATATATGCATAAATATTTTTACAAGCAAAAAGACCTCACATTAGATAATTTTTTTTAAAGTTAAAAATTTTTAGTTTATATAAAAAATTTCTTCAACTTTTAGTTCCTATAATATTTTCTTTTAGCAATTTTAGTTTTTGCTATCAATCAATTCATTTATACTCTTCAAATTTTGAATTTTTTTATGGACCATGTTTAGAACATTATAAACATCTACTCTACAAAAAATTTAAATTTTTTAACAAGAGATGAATTGAAAATGAGTTTTTAAGCATAAAAAACTAAAATAACAAAATACTAGACATAGAAATCAAATTTTGAACTTATTTTTTACAAATACTTCTATGATAACTTAAAAAATATTGTATCTGCAAAATGAGGTAGCATTTTGATAAAACCTCAATTAGTTTTATTATGGGGACTAAATCAATATAGTGGGGGCTAAAAGTCCAAGATAAATTTTATAGCAACTTAATACAAATTTTAAAATTTTATTAGGACTAAACACGTTTAATTTAATGAGATTTTGATTCCCTAAATATTGAAAACTTTGTTTCCTTTTCATTGAATTGGAAAATTATCTCACTGAGTTACATACAATAATTGTGTTTGATCTGAACGAAATCAAATTCTAAAGACTTAGCATAGAAAGAAAATTATATACACTTTATGTAAGGCTGTTATTCTTATACTGATTCTTGGTTCTTGGAATTATATGAAATTAAAGATGAGCCAATGGATTTGATAACCAAACCTTGACTGTTACCCATGAAAACTTGGTTGGAGCCTTAATAGATTGAGCTTTGAGTGAGATTGGTAAGATCAAAAGTTGTTGGAATTAATGATTTATTTATTATATTATTGATAGATCTATTTTATGTATAAAAAAAAAAACTTTAAATCTTAATGTTTTGAGTATTCTTTGAAAGGCCTCTTTTGCAACCCCAAAATGCTTATTGCATCCCTTTAATTTGTTTGTGAACTAATAATTGGGTCTGGAAAAAAATGTAAATAAGAAAAAATTGAAATTAAATTGCTGTTGTATCTACGTTGAATGTATCCATTATTTAGATCAATTATTTAATTATGTTGTCTATTTTTTTTTTCAAAAAACAAACAAATATTTTGAACTTGAATTTATTCAATTATTTGTTTATATAATGTAGTACAAAAGCCTCCTAGTGAAGTCGCTTTTAATTTTTCATTATATTGCAGACGAAGAAGCTATTGTCACGAGCTGAGGAATTACGTGAAAAGGTATGTTATTAATTTAAACTACTAAATAATACGAGTATATGTAAATTATTTTATAATTTTACATGAGTCTGAAAATCTTTTTTATTTTGGATTAAGGCAACAACCCCTCATTCTAAACTTTTTTCATAAAAAAAAAACTATATGGTGTTTTTTCTTTATTAAATTAATATGGTGTATTTTTTTTTATATAAATAATATGGCGTGTTATGGGATCTTACTTTATGTGAAACCTTTCATTTGAGAGTTTCATCTCATGTTAATTAATTTGATCAAAAAATCTAATGCTAACTATTTTCTTGCTTTTCTTTTTTTTGGGTATAACTAATTTTGCTTGCTTTACTATAGATTAAAAAAATAATAGTCTGTTTTGTTGGAAACTAGAAAGCTGTCTTATTAGAGAATAGGGCCGATCCAACTCTTAGGCCAATTTTTGCTTTGGGCCCTAACAAATTAACTATTATGTATTACAATAACAATGGCAATATAGCCCCTTCTCTCAAAAAAATACACTTTTTGCTTTTTATATTCTTCACTACTAAAAAATCTCATTTTGTTATTAAATCTTAATTTAATTGACAAATATCGATACTGTTAAATCAAATATTTTGTCTTGGATTTGAATTCAAAACCTTATAGTTGTATGAGTTTATAATAATATTTATCATTTATTTTTAAAAATCTCATATTTTTAATTTTAATATTCAACTCGCAAAAGTTATCTAAAACCACGTATCCAAACCATAAAATTTAGCGAAATTTCAAGACGCATATATTTGAACTGATGTTGAGGGTAGAAAATATAACATTTCCCTCATATAAAATATATCAAGGATGTATTTTCATTATAAGCTTTTGCGACTTGTTGAAGTCTAAATTAAATGAACAAACATCAATAATGTAGCTTTTATAGTAAGTTCTTTTTTTATACATATTCAGTTATTTAACTCTCTTGTATTCATTCAATCATTAAAGGTGTGTTAGAGAGTTAAGAGAGTTAAGAGAGGACGGGTGGATTTTGAAGAAAAAAAATTGAAGGATGAAGTTGAAGAATATAGAGGGTTTGGGTAAATTCTTTCAATATTAATTTTTTTAATATTAAAAAAATTTATATTGGGCAACTCGATTTTACAATTTTTTTTAATATTAACTTTTTTTACATTTTTTTTTAAATTTGGACAACTCAAAAATTGCATTAGATGGAAAGTTTTAAAAGGTTTTGTTGGACTTGAATAAATTCGATTTATTCAAATCGAATTTATGTTGTTATAATACTTTTAATATTAAAAATATATTAATCATAAATATTCATTTATCATTTTCTACAAAAATATTCTTTAAATAGTCAAAAAAATATTTTCTTTATTTTTTCCTTTACTCCCCTTCCATTCCAAATTCTGCCTAAAAGAAGTGTAAACAAGTTACATGTAGAAAAAAATAATATTTATATATCACCAAATTCAAAGCTTAGATGATCTCTTAGATGATCTCAAGTTAGAGTTTGTTTTAGGTATCAATTGAGGTTGAAGAGACTCTACTAGAGAGATGAAAATTTATATTCTTTTGAAAGAGTAGGTGCTTGACAACAAAGCATCTATAATCAATTTAAATTGGTACACTTAATTTTTATGGTTAACTTAAATTTCAACACAGTGTTGTTTCTGTTAGAATTGACTCCTCTTAGAAAATTGATCATGCTGGGAACTTAATTAATACCAACCTTAGCCCTAAAAATGACAAAATATAACTATTGGACTAGTCATTAATTCTCCTTAGTTATATATATTGTCAGGTGCATAACTTGGAGGAGCTTAACAAAAAATTGGAGTCCAAGGTTTTTCCTTTAAATATTCATGTTACTAGTTTAATAACAAAATAAAATTGTAGAATATTTTTACATAATAAGGCTTTTCATATTTTTAGATTTTGCTCTAACAACTAAAATATCTCTTTTACTCAATTAATTCAATTTATTTTTTTTTTTGGTGAAAAAAAATACAATTTTTTATATACTTACATTTTAAAATGTTTTTTTTTCAGAGAACGGATGAATTCTCAAACCTCGTTGCTGACAAAAATAACCATATTCAATTGCACGCTATACAAGCCAATCATTTTGAATAAAGAGAAAACCTTAAAAATATGTATGCTATATTTATTTTTCGCCTTTAATTTTGTTACTACCAACCTTCTCATTAGTAATGACATAAGATATTAGTGATATAGTTTTGCATAAACTATTAATTAATATGAGAATATTTCAAAAATAATCAATTAAATTAATGATATATTTTGAGAATAATATAAAAATAATTTAAAAGACGTATGGCACAACACATGACAACTTAGATAATCATAGGACACATACAAAGTCGGTTCAACGAATTTTTTAAATTTTAACATGATACTATTAAATTAATATAATTGATGTCATGTAATATTTTTTTTTAATTGATTTAATATTGTTGAGACAATGTTAAATTTAGAAAAGATTTACATCTTTAATTTTAAAAATATTAAAATTTGAGGTTTTTTATTAAGTAAAATTTATTTTTAACGCTTTTTAATAAAATAAAAATTTTATTTATTTTTTGCTTAAAACGGTTGCTAGTCTTTACCCTTGAACTGACCATGGACTCATATAACAATTAAATTGGAACGACATAGTAGGGGCACTCGACCCCCTTAGGGGTGGTGCTGGATGTCGAACCACTGTCAGGATCACATGCACGTCGTAGGGTGCCCAATGTGGTGTAGGGCAACCGTTGTTTGATCTTTCCATTGGTTATTAATTGGATATATTCTTCCATGATTTTATGTGTTTTGTCGTAGATCATTATTATATGAAACAATGCAACTTTTGTTTGAATCATTCCATGAAAAATAATATCTCTTTGTAAATAGTTGTTTCCTCTTCTTGCACAATATTCTATAAATAAAACCCAATTTAAGGCTTATCTTGTTTTTAAAATTTATAAATCTCAACCATCGTATATAATCATTCTTCATTTCTCTAGCGTAGAGCTTTCAAATAAATCCCAAACTCTTAAGTCTCTAATTATGGACTCCTTATTAAGAGATCTAGTCTATTGTGTCATTATTTTATAAACTATTATCAAGAGATATTATCGAGAGAGACGTAGTTTTTGGGTAGAAAATATTTATGTGTTGTTTGATTTTATTATTACTCAATTTTAATTATTTTATTATTATTATTATTATTATTATTATTATTATATATGTAAAAAAAAGGTAATAATAATAATAACGGAAAAGAGGTGAGATGTCTGTTCACATATTTTTTTTTTAGTTTTAGAGTTAAGAAAAATTAGTTCTTGTTAAAAAAACAACAGTATGCGGCGCGGCGAAGTTTCAGATGGATATGTTACCACACAAAGGCCACCGACGACTAGGGGGTGAGTGATGTGGCGCGGCGAGCGATGATGAATTTCATCCGGCGGCGGCGACTATTAATTTTAATCCTTAAAAAAAACTATTTATTGATCTAGTTTGTTGTTATGGTTTTCTGGGTTATTTGATAAACCATAATATGAGTTTTGTGTTATGTTACAATAGAGTGAAGTTTGTTTTACTTCGTGATTGGTTTATTAGCATCAATTATTTATATTTTTTTTAGTATATGTGTTGCAAAACAATTTTAGGACCAGAGACAATAGATTAAAAAAAATGAAAGCTTAGAAAAACTAAACCCTAAACCCTTAGAAAAACTAAATTGCGATTATTTTAAAAAATTGAAGCAATAATAAAAAGAAAATAAGAGGAGGATAAGAACATTGATACCTTATTGCTCAATTGGTTTTGCCGGACTGATTTTATCAAAGTTCCAATTGTCTACTCCTCCCTATTTTTGCCTCTTATTCTCTTTGTTTTTTTTACTCAATAGTGCTCCCTCCTCTCTACTTTTGGTGTCGATTATTTATAGATTTTTTGGGTGTAGGTTACAAAAGACAAGAAAATAATTGTGGATTGATTATCATTTTTAGTACTATTTATCAATTTCTTTTCGGTTTCTTTTCATTTAAATGATCACCATTATATTGATTTTTATTACCATCAATTCATTTTTTTTTTGTTTCTTTTTATTCAATTATGTACTTTTTTTATGTTTTAGAAAAGAGTGAATGTATGAACAAGAATCAGAGGCAAACAAGAACCAGAAACACCCATGATTGTCTAAAGTTAATAGTCTAATTATTTATTTTTATTGTTATTTATTATATTTTTCACATTTTTATCTATTTATTATTATTATTATTATTATTATTATTTTATAAAATGTCTAAAACAAGCGTACAAAATTAGGTGTCAACAGCTGCCCCTCTTTACTTAGAATTTACTTGAGAATTAAAGTAAAGATAAGTAAAGATGACAACTCTAATTTTGTCAGAAAATAATTTTTGTAGAAGGGTGCAAGTCTTTTTCCCGGCTTCAAGATATTGGTCGTTTTCTCAGCTTCGGGTGCGAGTCGTTTTCCCAGCTTCAACATGCGGGTCGTTTTCTCGGCTTCGGGTGCGAGTCGTTTTCCCAGCTTTAAGATGCAGGTCGGTTTCTCGGCTTCGGGTGCGAGTCGTTTTCCCGGCTTCAAGATGCAGGTCGGTTTCTCGGCTTCGGGTGCGAGTCATTTTCCAAACTTCAAGATGCAGGTCGGTTTCTCGACTTCGGGTGCGAGTTGTTTTCCCAGCTTCAAGAGGCGGGTCGTTTTCTCAACTTCGGGTGCAAGTCGTTTTCCGGCTTCAAGATGCAGGTCGTTTTCTCAGCTTCTGGTGCGATTCGTTTTCCCGGCTTCAAGATGTGGGTCGTTTTCTTGGCTTCGGGTGCGAGTCATTTTCCCGATTTCAACATGCGGGTCATTTTCTCAGCTTCGAGTGCGATTCGTTTTCTCGGCTTTGGGTGTGAGTAGTTTTGTTAGCTTCAACATGTCGGTCGTTTTCTCGACTTCGGGTGCGAGTCGTTTTCCCGGCTTCAACATGCAGGTCGTTTTCTCGGCTTTAAATTTATGAAATGTCATGAATGAATGAATGAATATGTTGGTTTTTATTATTTTTTATTGGACACGATCATTCAAATCATGGATGAGAAGGGCACTTATACAGTTTTCTTGAACTTGATATCTTTGATCTCTCTTTTGTCTTCTCTTTTTTCCTTTGTCTTTTTTTTGAAGAATTTTTGTTGTGATCTTAAGCTAGATCTCATGTTGTCGTCTTTCTTGTACCCTAAACAAACTCTACTATGGTGACTTTATCACAATTCATTATATTGGTATGGTATATGTTTTACTTTGCAGTACATGATAATCATAAGATGCATTCGGGAAAAAGGGTTAAATTAAAAAGATGATAAAAGTATATATCAATATATTGAGGTTCAATACTCATTGTACATAAGATAAAACAAAAGAAATGGGTGGAAGACCCGACGTGGTTACTAGTAATTCAAAGGTAGACTATACTAACTTCTTGTGCCATAGT
This sequence comes from Cicer cuneatum, assembly GCA_037974295.1. Taxonomy (NCBI): domain Eukaryota; kingdom Viridiplantae; phylum Streptophyta; class Magnoliopsida; order Fabales; family Fabaceae; genus Cicer; species Cicer cuneatum. The sequence continues at coordinate 26,829,197 of JBBPBO010000002.1, read as the reverse complement.
CAGATCCATATTGTTGATCTTGTCCTTTTGAGTATATATTCTTTGTTGTTGTTGTTGTTTTTCTTCTTCTCCTAGGTTGCCCTTTTAGGTTTTCAACCCATCAGGTATTTATTATATTTTTGTACCCTAATTTTTGTCTAGGTTGTCCCTTTCAGTTTTCAACCTAACAGGTATTTATTATTTCTTTTTTTTTGTACCCTAATTTTTGCCTAGGTTGCCCATTTCAGGTTTTCAACCTAGCGGGTATTTCATTTTTTTTTTACCCTAATTTTTGCCTAGGTCGCCCTTTCAGGTTTTCAACCTAGCAGGTATTTTATTATTATTTTTTTGTATCCAAATTGTTGCCTAGGTTGCCTTTTTAGGTTTTCAACCTAGTGGGTATTTATTACTTCTTTTTTTGTACCCTAATTTTTGCCTAGGTTGCACATTTCAGGTTTTCAACCTAGCGGGTATTTATTACTATATTTTTGTATCCTAAATTTTGCCTAGGTCGCCCTTTTAGGTTTTCGACCTAGCGGATATTTTATTATTATTATTTTGTACCATAATTTTTGCCTTGGTCGCCATTTCAAGTTTTCAACCTAGCGGACATTTTATTTAAGTATAATACTTTTTTACTGCTTCTGAGTTTACAGGGATGACTAAATCTTTTCTGCCCATATTCGTGAGGATCAAAACTCCACCTGAGAAAGCTTTCTTTACGACATATGGGCCCTCATAGTTAGGGGTCCATTTCCCACGATAATCCTTTTGAATGGGTAAGATCTTTTTTAGCACCAAGTCTTCTTCTGGGAATTCTCGAGGACGCACTTTTTTCTCGTATGTTCTTTTCAGTCTTTTCTGGTATAATTGCCCATGGCAAAGGCTGCTAACCTTTTTTCTTCAATTAAATTTAATTGATCGAAATGGGTTTACACTTCCGACTCATCTAGTTTGGCTTTCATTAATACTCTTAGTGAAGGATTTCTACTTCAATGGGTAGCACAACCTCCATCCCATATACTAGGGAAAAAGGGGTTGCCATAGTTGAAGTGCATATCGAAGTACGATACCTGTGTAGTGCAAACAGAAACATCTCATGCCAATCTTTGTATGTTACAACCATTTTATGAATAATTTTTTTGATGTTTTTATTTGTTGTTTCAACTGCGCCATTCATTTTTGGTTTGTACGGGGATGAGTTACGATGTTGAATTTTAAAGGTCGCACACAATTCATCCATCATTTTGTTATTCAGATTTGTGGCATTGTTAATAATGATCTTGCTTGGTAGGTCGTAACGGCATATTAACTCCCTTTTTATGAATTTGACCACCACATTTTTGGTTACGTTGGATTACGAAGCGGCCTCTACCCATTTGGTAAAGTAATCGATTGCCACCAAGATGAAACGATGTCCATTTGATGCTTTCGGTTCAATCATTCCAATGACGTCTATGCCCCACTTTGAGAATGGCCAGGGCACTATAAGGGTGTTTAGGGGCATTGGTGGGCATGAATATTGTCAACATATATTTGATACTTATGGCATTTACTTACATAATCAAAGCAAATTTTTTCCAGGATGAGATTTTATTTTGCCTCATTAAAATCAACGCATTTATGAGTAGCATATCATGATTCCTTTTACACAAAATGTTTTTGTTCAAAAAAAAGCTTGCGGCTAACCGTCTCAGAGTCCTTTTCTCATTCTATGATATTTCGAGAGGATACTCGTTATTTATAAGATACTATTTGATGTCGTGATACCAAGGTTTCCCATCGGTTTCTTTTGCCATTACGTGACAGTAGGCAATATGATCCCGACTCTCCATTTTAATGGATGGGATTTCATCGTTTCAACTTATTTGGAACATCGAGGATAAAGTAGCCAAAGCATCAACCAGTTGATTGTTTTCTCGAGGGACACGATGAAAGGTGATTTTGTTAAATTGTGAAGACAATATGTAGGTAAAATAAGGTGTTAACTCCTTATATCGGGTTTCCGATTCTTGGTTAAGCTGATTAATGACTAAGGCTGAATCTCCATATACTTCTAGTACGTTTGCTTTTGATTCCAAAGCAGCCAAAATACCCAATGCACAAGCTTTATATTCTGTCATGTTATTGGTACAATCAAAACATTGGCGCGTTGTGATAGGTATGAACTGCTTTTTTTGGGAGATATTAAGACAACCTCAATCCTATGTCCTACTACGTTTGAGGCCCCGTCGAACAATAGGGTCCATTTTCCATTATCGCATTCTTCAGACAAAACCATGATGCTTTCATCCAGGAATTCATATTGCATTGACTGATAATCATCCACCATTTGATGTCTTTCTTAGTGACATATGTATTATCATATTTTGATAACATCACCTGCCAGCTAGCAATTCGCCCTGTGAGAGCATATTTTTTCGAAAATGTACTTAATCGGATCCATCTTGGATATCAAGCAAGTCGTATGCAAAGCATATACTGCCTCAAACGATGGGCCGCCCAAGCTAAGGCACAACAAGTTCGTTCTAACATTGTATATCTGTAAAAAAATTACTCAAATAGTAAATGACATGCTCATTCTTTCCTGTTTCATCGTGTTGCCCCAACACGCATCCCATGGACCCGTTGAGGACTGGAAGATACATGATCAAGGGTCGGCCCAAAATTAGGGGAACTAGAATTGGAGGCTTCTGCAAATACTGTTAGATTTTCTCAAATGCGTTTTGGCATTCTTCATTCCACATAACTGTTTGATTTTTCCGCAAAAGTTTAAAGATCGGTTCATAAGTGGCGGTTAGTTGTGATATAAATCTTGAAATATAATTTAGTCTCCCAAGAAAACTGCGAACTTCTCTTTCTGTACTTGGGGGAGGAATTTCTGAAATGGCCCGAACCTTATCAGGGTCGACCTTTATTCTTTTTTAACTAACTACAAGTCCCAATAATTTGTCCGACCTCACGCCGAAAGTGCACTTGGAGGGATTAAGTTTTAGCTTAAACTTTCTAAGTCTTTCGAAGAGTTTCTTTAGATCAATAACATGTTTTTCTTCTATTTGTGACTTAGCAATCATGTCATCTACATAAACTTCTACCGCTTTATGTATCATGCCATATAACAAGGTTAATAGCTCTTTGATAGGTTGTCCCGACATTCTTCAGAAAAAATATGAAAGTCGCTTTTTCCATATCTTTGGCTGCCATCTTAATTTGATTATACCCAGAGACACCATTCATAAAAGAGAAGAGCAAATGGTTGGCCGTATTGTCAACCAAAATATCAATGTCAGATAATGGAAAATCATCTTGGCTTTTAAATCAAAGGGTGCGAGTCAATCATCCTGACTTTAAATTAGAGTGTACGGGTCAATCATCCCGTCTTTTAAATTAGAGGGTGCGGGTCAATAGTTCGGATTTTAAATTTATACACTATTGAATATATGAAATGTCATGAATGCACTTGATGAATGAACATTTTCCTTCATTTTCATATTTTTTTTCAATTTTTTCAATCAACTTTTTTACAATTTTTTATTTTATTTTATTTCTTTCACCTCCTTACAAACATGATCCTTGTATTCATGGATGAAATATGTGCACCACTTTGAATAAATAGTGGTTATTGTCCTTTTGATATTTAAAGAGATTTTTGTTACATCTTCGACTTGGTCTCTAGTTGCCACCGCCTTATGTGTAAAAACATCATACTAGTTTTGGCCTCTTGACACTCACATATTTTGTGCCCCAACATATGATTATCATAAGAAAATGCATTTTATCAAAAAATTTATAACACAAGAAATTAGTGAAGCAAGGTTTAGAATATGATATTTAGTGAGAAAATCTATGGTACAAAAAAAATAAGGATTCATAGGAAGAAAAAAAAGATAAGGTAATCTCATATGGGTAAATGACCCAATTTGTTAGTAGTATTTCATAAATGAAGTGTGTTAATAACTCATGCCACAATTTTAATCATGTTTTTAATCCACTTTGGAGGATATGATTTGCCCTAATTTATCTTCACAACCTTTCGAAATATATTCTGCTTTGACTTTGATTTGTGTAAGACATCCTATTTGCTAATTTTCTTTTATTCTCAAGCAAGTGAACTTCTTCATGTTTTTTGTGGCCCTAATTTTTTCCTAGGTCGCCCTTCTGGGTTTTTGACCCAACGGTCTTCATTCATTTTCGCCTAGGTCCCCCCCTTCGAGTTTTTGATCTAGCAGGTCTTTATTTGACTTTGTATCCTAATTTTTTTCTAGGTTGTCCTTTTGGATTTTCAACCTAGTGGGTCTTTACTCATTTTTGTACCCTAATTTTTGCCTAGGTTGCCTTTTAGGCTTTCAACCTAGCGGATATTTATTATTATTTTTTGTACCCTAATTTTTGCCTAGGTTGTCCTTTTAGGTTTTCAACATAGCAGATATTTATTATTATTATTATTATTTTATTTTCTTATACCCTAATTTTTGCCTAGGTCGTCCTTTTGGATTTTCAACCTAGCAGGTCTTCATTTAGATGTAATACTTTTTGAAGCATCAATATGTGCAAGTAGTGATAATTCTTCTCGATCCATATTGGTGTGGATTAGAGCCACACTTGAATGTATTTTTCTTTTATGGTATTGGGGCTCATATAGTTGGGAGTCCACTTGTCATGTTAGTCCTTTTAGATATGTAAAATCTTCTTGAGCGCTAATTCTTTCTTTTGAAGCTCTGAAGTTCATATGTTGTTCTTTTAAGATATTTTGAAATAATTGTCCTTGACATGAGGCAGTCAACATTTTTATTGAATTGAATCCATTCGGTTAAAACATATCATTACTGTTAATAAGGGGATTTTTGTTTGACTGGGTCGCACTGCCTTTATTCTATACAATAAGGAACAAAGTGGTGCCCCAGTTATAGTTTGATACTTGGAAGGTATTCCACAGTTACGAGATAATATTTGGTACGAGAACTTTCCATCTAGCTTTTCTTATACATTTGATAATAAGCAGGATAGTTGTGACTTTCATTCTTGTGAGTGACTATTCTTCATCATGAATTACTTTGAACATTGAAGATTAAGTAGCTAGACGTCAGCTAGTTGATTATATTATTGAGGGACATAATGGAAAATGACTTCAAATATTTTTTAGACATCTGTCTAATATGTATATCTAAATGATCATCTTCATATCCCAGTTTTTCCATTCTTGATTTCGCTGATTGAGGATTACATTCAACTCTCATGTACTTTCAACATTTTCACTTTTTGATTCGTAGACAACTAGAATATCTTTGGTATAAATTTCAAATTCCGCCACGTGATTGGTATATTCAAAGCATAATTAGATAATGATAAAGGTAAAACGACATTTCTAGGGGATTAACGTGGCGTTAATTCCATGCCCCAACATATCGAGGCCGATCCAGACAGTGGACTTATTTTTATCGTTCTCTCATTCAGTAGAATTAATAACATGATTGAGGTTATGTATGAGATCTTAGCAAACTTATTTATGAACTACTTCCAAATATGCATGGTACATAGTTTCATGGTTAGAATAAGAGAAAGACATATAATGTTGGGTAGGAAATGGTTAAATATATGAGGGTTAGAAAAGAAGAGAAAACAAAATGCATTTATTGATATTCATACTATTAAGGAAAAAAAGTGTGTCAATTCTACAATAAAGTATCATAAAACTTTGGGCACATCAATATAGTTCATACAAGATTTGCCATTTTTTTTAGATTGATGAATTTTTCCATCACATCAAAGTAATAAGCGGTAATGATGAAAGTTCAACATAGACAACCCAACTTCTAGAGGTTTACTTGTGGTGAAAAGCCAAGAAAGTATGGTCATGACCTGGAAGTAGGGGGTGAATGATGAAGATGAATCTCATTTGTATCATGTTCAAATCTTGTGGACAAGTGACTTGAGGTAGAGTATAACCAAAAAGTAGACTGAAAGGTGAAAATTGTCAGACTTATGAAATCAAGGGGTAAACATGAGTTCTTCGTGATATATTTTTTTCATGATGAATTCCCATGATTTCAGGTATCTCAGTTGGTTTAAATCATCTTTGTATGCTCCAATTCATCAATGATTTTAGTTCGGGAACATGTCTGATAAGGGTGTCATGATACTCTTTTTTTGCTTTTTTTTTTGGACTTTTTTTTTTCATGAAGGAAAATGTTATGTGAATATAAAAAAAGCAAATGAAATGATTATGTAAAAATTTCTTTACTACCTCCAAATATGCAATGATTTTTTTAAAAAAAAAATAAGAAAAAGAAAAAGAAAAAAAAACATGTCGTAAAATAAAATAAAAAGGATGTAATATGGATGCTTATGCGATGCAATATGATATAGAGGTAGATAGTTTTTTTTTTCTCTCAAATATGCACGTGACCTATATGGTTATTTTCTTATTTGATTGTTCTATAGTCTTTAACGTGAACCTTCACCGTAGGTGGCTCTATAGTTCTAAATCGGTTCCTAGAGCACACAACTCAATTCTAAAATATTAAACCAATTAATAGGTAAACTATTAAAATGGAAATATTCTAGAAAATGTCAACTCTAGGTGAGACTTTTATGACAACCAAACAAGATGTACATCTAGAAGATTATCATTACACAGTCTCTAACTTATCTTAGGTTGCACTCAACTCAGATATAGAGCTCACTCATAAGTGTGAGAATTGCTTGTTATTGTAGTGTTTAGAAAAATAAATAAAATAAAACAATTACCACAATTAGAACAAATGACCATAAATGCATGTAAATGACCAAAAATAAATAAAATAACAACTATATTCATAATAAATATATAATAAAATCATTAAAATAAATAAAAACAAGAGGGATAATATAAATAAAAATAAATAAATAATTATATAGACTTAATAAGGTTGGGCTTGACTCTTAGAAAATTCCCCAGCAGAGTCGCCAGCTGTCGCATCCGATTTGTCCGCGAAAAATGAGTCGCCACTAATTTTATTTAAAAAATAAAATAAAATTAGATAAAACCTAAAATAAAGTTCTTGAACCAAAAAATGGATTCAGGAGTTGATTACGAGTAGAGAAAGTAATATTACCCTACATCGTCCATTAAAACGGTTTCCTATAATTAATTGTATACAAATTATTTATTTATTTATTTTGCCCCCTAAAAGAATAATAAAATGGAAAATAAATTATTCACATTAATAAAAGAAAGATTTTTTTTTATTAATTTGGTTTGACAAGGAGAAAACCTTCCTCCTACGTATTCACAAGTGCAATAGGGAAATCAAAACGCACGTAGTTCTTGAGTAGAAAATATTTATGTGTTGTCTGATTTTATTATTACTCAATTTTAATTATTTTATTATTATAATTATTATTATATATGTAAAAGAAAAAGGTAATAATAATAATAATGAAAAAGAGGTGAGATGTCTGTTCATGAATGTTTTATTTATTTAGTTTTAGAGTTAAGAAAAATTAGTTCTTATTAGAAAAACAATAGTAATGTGACGGTATGTGAACGAAACAAATGAACGACGAAACAAAATATGCAGCATGTTAAAGAATTTGCTCGTGCGTTGTCGGATCTGTTACCACACAAAGGCCACCAACGGCTACGGGGTGAGTGATGCGGCGTGGCGAGAGTATGAATTTCATCATGCGGTGGCAACTATTAATTCTAATCCTTAAAAAAAAACTATTTATTGATCTAGTTTGTTGTTATGGTTTTCTGGGTTATTTGATAAACCATAATATGAGTTGTGTTATGTTACAATGGGGTGAAGTTTGTTTTACTTAGTGATTGGTTTATTAGCATCAATTATTTTTATTTTTTTTAGTATCTGTGTTGCAAAACAATTTTAGGAACAGAGACAATAGATTAAAAAAAATGAAAGCTTAGAAAAACTAAATTGCGATTATTTTAAAAAAATTGAAGCAATAATAAAAAGAAAAACATTGATTCCTTACTGCTCAATTGGTTTTGTTGGACTGATTTGATCAAAGTTTCAATTGTCTACTCCTCCCTATTTTTGCCTCTTATTCTCGTTGTTTTTTTTTTCTTTTTTTTTTTACTCAATAGTGCTCCCTCCTCTCTACTCTTGGTGTCGATTATTTATAGACTTTTTGGGTGTAGGTTACAAAAGACAAGAAAATAATTGTGGATTGATTACCATTTTTGTTATTATTTATCAATTTCTTTTCATTCAAATGATCACCATTATGCTGATTTTTATTACCATCAATCCATTTTTTTAGGTTTCTTTTCATTCAATTGATCACAATTATACTGATTTTTATTACCATCAATTCATTTCTTTTTATTCAATTATATACTTTTTTTTTTTATTTTTCAGAAAAGAGTGAATGTATGAACAAGAATCAGAGGCAAACAAGAACCAAAAACACTCATGATTGTCTAAAGTTTATAGTCTAATTATTTATTTTTATTTATTATATTTTTCTCATTTTTTATCTATTTATTATTATTATTATTATTATTTTATAAAATGTCTAAAAAAAGCAGACAAAATTAGGTGTTTACAGCGCGCAACAATAATCTTCTTCTATTTTGTTATTATTCCATTGGTGTAGCATCCTCTAACACAATATCTCACAATTACTTGGCATTTAAGCAAAATATTTTATTGTAGTTGGTTTCTACACCATGAAGATACTTCTAAGGGAAAAACTAAAGCAATTGACACAGCAACATTCTAGTAATCACACAACAAAGTATGGTTATAGTGAACAATCACTTACGGTTTTTTACATTGTATGGTTATTCTACAACTTCCCCAATTATCAAAATAGTACAAAGGATTAAGGAGATTTAATGGCATGCATGAAAAGGACACATGCGTTAACTTGGTGGAGTGCATGATTGATGTATGAATTCACTTTAACTTTGGTTGAGTGCATGATTGATGTATTAATTTACTTTAACTTGGTTGAGTGCATGATTGATGTATTAATTCAATTTTATGAGAGACAAAAGTCATTCTAATAAGATAAAATTATTTTTGATGTTTAGGTGTTTTTTAAATGAATTGTTTGTGTAGGGATTGATTTTAACATACAATTAGCAAAATACTCCGGTCATGCAAGGTTGGTGTTGGGTAAATTAAATGTGTAAGTATACACAATTTAATACAAGTAGTATAAATTAAGATCGTTCTCACGATGATTGATTATATCATTAATTTTAATACTATTCTAACACATTTAAATTATTTGTTATAAAATTAAAATGATATATTTTTGGAATAACAAGTTAATGTAAAACTTAATCTAAACAGTTCAAATTTGAGTAAACAATCAAATATCTAAATATCATATTATGAGAACAAGTTAAGGATATAATCTGTATTGAATTTAGTCTGTGATTCTAAAATGCTATAGCGTGATTGTAACTTTATGAATAGAGTGACCTCAAAGGTTTTACAACTCAACATGGTTTTAAAATGCATTAATGTCATTCTTGGGTTCATGTTTATGTCCAACTATATTACATTTTTTAACTCCTAGTTAGTTAATATCAACCACTTGTCCATTCATTTTGACTTAATTTATATTAAACAAGCATATCCATTTTCCCCTTTTCCAAGTTCAAATTCTAGCAATAAATCTAAAATGATAAGATTCAGACTTAACGACAACATTAAATCTGCTCGAATAAATAATGCAAACATGATATAAGCATATTAAATTAGAAACATCATTTAATACTTCATAAATCCTTAAAGAAGTTAAACTCATAATGAGATTTTGTTCAAACATGAGAATAACATAAAATAGTGGATATAATATTGTAGCTTAAATCATGATCGGTCCAACACATTATGAGGCCTAAAGCGAACACGGGGCCTTTTCAAAGTTAATAAATAAATTATTAATATTTTATTTAAAATTTATCTTTCGCACTGTTTTTGATGCAAAATCATTTATCAAATTATTGTAATCGATTTCGTTTAACAAATATATTTCAATCGTTAATAAAGCTAATCCATTTAATCTTTCTTGTGACATCGTTGATCTTAGCTAAGATTTAATTAACACATACTTGAATATATTATGGTCAGTGATAAGAGCTAGTCACACATTAAAATTCAAAACGAAAAATAGAATCAAAGTAACGAACAAGGAAGTAGAGTCAAAGTGAAAAAACAATTGTTTTGTCTTGTTGATATCAAAGTTTCATATCAAAGTTCTATGATTTTGATTGTGATTATAACAAAAATTGAGAATCAAAAGCATTTTTTGGAGGTCTTTCTTGTATATGTCTATAGTTGCTAGAGGCATAAAGAGTTTTTATAGTATATTTTTATTGGGCCTCTGGACCGTATAAAAAAAGTAAAAAAATATATTTTGACGAGGCCTAAAGCAAAGGTTTTATGTGTCTCTCTCTTGGGCCGACTCTGACTTAAATAATTACATAAATGAAGATTCAAAGATGAAAACACAAGCTTTATACAATAGCTATGACAACTCCTCCTTCAACTTATTTGCAAGTTTCCTTCTTTGTGCAACAATCCTTCATACAAATGGTGGATGATGATAGCAAGTGGAAATGATAGTTAGAGTTCTGATTTTTTAAGTCTGATTCGTTATGTCTTTGATTAAGTGATTGTCTCCCTTTTTATAGGACAACTAGTTTTCTCTCTTCCTTATATCTCCACTTTTGTTCTTTAGTTCAAAAGGTATATTTTTTGTTAAATAAAGCAAAAGTGATCCAACTCCCCTTCCTTTTAGCACCGCCTAATACGGGGGTATCCTAGAACATTTGAATGAATATTGGATGCATTTGGGACCGACGCAATCTGCATGCTTTGCTCATTAGTTTGATGCACATCTTGCTATAGCATTTTGATTATGCGACACTTCTTTAAATCTTTTACCTACAAAATCACACACCAAACATTAATTTTTATAAATGACATCAAAATTAAAAGACATAAATTCTAAATTTAAAGCTAAAATTCTAATAATTTTTACTCAAAAGACAAACAAAATAGTATTTAAATTTGTAGATAACTCTTATTTACAAGAGTTATCAGTTGGTTACAATAGTCCAAATAACATATTTAATTGAAAATTATGAAAAAAAATTAAATGTGTTTGAAATAAATGTCTAAAGTAATCTTCAACCTTTACGTGACCCCAACCACCTTGATCATCACATCATTTTTCTTCCAAATAATAATATACACTCACATTGTTGCAAGCTCCCACTGATCAATTACTCGTTATGGTACCTTTAATCGATCGGCAAGTTTCCTTTCGTCCCTATTTTTAATTCCAACAATTTATTTATCATTCTGGCTGTTTATTTTTAACCAATTAAATTCTTTTTCAACCGATTAAGCATCATTCTAAGCCATTCTTATTCATTTTATTTGATAAATCATAGATTTGAACCTGTCAAATTGCAAGGAGTCGGATTAGGAATGTCACCTTACTGTGAGATCCATATCATGGCAAGGGTGAGCTTTTTTATTGGTGATGTACAATATCATGGTTGAGCCTTCAAGTGAGATCAGACCTAGGAGAAATTTCTAAGTGGCTTGAGAGTAATTTACTAATGTCGAGAGCTACCATGCAATCTTTGTTTATCTTGACAAGTCACTTATATGAGTTTTAGGATGAGGCTAGTGGATCTATCAAAACATGAACAATTATTTGTATTTTCTGGCTAGCTATAAGTGGTACAGTACTCTCTCTTCTCACCAGATACTTCAGAGTAGTTTAGAAAGTGAATATTTCATTGCATTACATCTATTATGTGTTAGGGAATAATGATAGCATTTGATATTATTCTCGTGTTTGTTCTATTATGTACCTTTAACATGATATTGATGAGCTCGCCCTTCTTGTTATTTGTGTTTGGTACTGGCGACGACGCATATATCTCGCATATATCTGACAAGGCACAAGTGATCATAGGCCAATGGTAGTGGACAAAGATGTTTTGTTTATCATTTTTATTTTTATGTATTGTTGGTATTTTGTGAAGGTCTTTACTTTATGGGATTCAGATGACATCATGGTTGCGTTATTTTTATCATTTTTGAACCGCTTTTGTCTTATCAAAGTATTTTTTAGCATTGTAAAATTATTTTATGAATAGTTTATTTTAATGAAATATTTCTTTAGATATTGCTACTTGTGATTGCATTCATTTTGGTGATAAGTGATATCCTTAATCTGGAAAATGGTTTTTGAAAAAGAATAATTTATCCGTTGATATCCTTAACCTTAGAAGTTATAGTGGAAATTTAGAGCGTTGCATTGCTCAAATTTCAAACAAAAAATTTCTTATTTAATACTTAAGTGACAAATATATAGTTTGTAAGATAAACTTTGAATAGTGTTTTAACAATTTTCTTACATTCAAGAGACACACTAAAAGTCCAATATACATTTGTTTTTTAACTAATTTTTTATATGACTGACAATCTTTTAATTATTTATTAATTGATAAACATTTGTCTTGCGTATGTTTGTATAGTAATATATTAATTAGTGTATTATAAATTTTTACACATTTTTATGCATGACAGACAAATATTTATTTAGTACATTATAATTACAATATTTTTGTCAAATATTTAACCAGTATAGTACATTTTTTATGCATGACAGACAAATATTTGTTGTTGTCTAGCCTAACTCACCTAGACCTCCAATTGTGACCACTAGATGGACGAAGAGAAAATTTGGTGATGATAGACACGGTAACTCACTTGTGCTCTCGATTTGAGCCACCCGATGGAAATCATACCATGATTACGGCCACCAAATAACACTCATCATTTCTTGATTATAACGACATGATTTCTATATCAGTGGGTGATTCGAATATCACATTTCCCCCTTTGATGATCATAACGGAAACCTTCTAGAAACCCAAGAAAGACTCGGTATATAAAGAGAACCCTTGAGGTCATAAAGGTATACAAAAGTCATAACCCTAAAACCTATCATTCTCTGAAAAATTATACTTGATCATCAGAGAGTGCAGGTACACACACCCCCCTTCGACGTGCAGCTGACAACAAAGAATTAGAAACCTCCTTCGACCACTGTTCCCAAAGTCAAGTTCCTATATTCAACATTCCTTATACCGAACAGGTCAGAACATATACTTTTTATCGGAATGGACCTTGGCCCAATCTAGAACAATAATCAAATAAGCGTTTCTCTTCTAATTAATTAACGGTGTTTCTTTTTTTACCCCAATGTTCTCCAATACACAAAAATACATGTCAATTTAGACGTGTAAAATACACATATGAATTAATATGAAGGATCATCTTTTAATTAATTAATTAGTAACAAATTATAATTACTACGTTACACTTTTTCTCAAATTTTTATCGAATAGATACTTAAGGGAAATCATAATGGATAGTTGGATATTGGTGCCGAAATATACACTTGCATTGAATTTGAATCATCATTGACATATAAAATGACCAAATAACCTTTTGGCTTAATTTCAATTATGATTCCTCAATTTTATCTCATAAAAGATTTTGGTAATTATATTTTCAGAATTTTAGTCTCTAATTTTAAATTTTATGAAATTGGACTTATACAAATTTTGATGATGTGGCAAATATGTTTGTATGAGGTGGCAATATAATCATTAATATAATCATAGATGCCACATCACTTTTTATAACTTTAAACAATTTTAATTTACTATAATAAGATTATTAAATATATAAGTAAAATTTAAAACATTTTAATTTAATTTAATCTTGAACCCTAAGCCCAAGCTATCTCCAATTCATCATCTCAGCATCAACAGTGCAATGTCAGCATCTCTGTCAATGGTGTTTTCCTTCACTCACATGAGTGCTCATCTACAACATGAGAAAAAGGATCTGATGTCAAATTATTCATAACAATATGAACATTGACAAATCTGGTTGCACCTCTTCTTGCGCATCAAAATCATTTATTCTCAGTCGATTTTTTGTTTTTTTTTGTTTTAACCATCAGGTTCTCGAGGAAATGAGACTCTAGTAATCTAGAGTTCAGTTGGGAGGTAAGTAAAATCTTATCAAGAATTGTTCTAACTACGATTCGAACTCAATTCTCCTCAATGATTTGTCTTTAACTGAATTCATTAACCACTTGAGTTCAATCACTTAATTGTTTTTTAATACACCACATAAATAAAAATGAGATTTTGAACAGATCCATCAAATTTTTTCATGAAAAAAAGAAAATGAATATCAACCAAAATGGAAAGTTGGGTGGTTATGTTGAAGCATATATGAGCATTTGGCATTGAGCGCGCAAGGTATAGGATTATCCATTGAAGGAGATCAAAGGAATAACTTGACAAAGATGATTTTATCCAATAATCAAATGAAAATAGAATCATCACCTCCAACAAATTGAGTTACCGTTTAAGGAGATATAATAATAGATGGTATGATGAAGATTGATTTTACTGAATAATCCTCATATTGATTGAATGAAAAAAGCGACATATTATTTTCTTGAGCTCATAAGTCAACTGCTATATATAGACACTAAGAGCAAGCTATGTGAGTTAGTTATCTTGTAACTGACAGCTAAAAACTTGAAACTGAACAAAACTAACAGGACTTAAATATAAAACTATTTCTTGCTGGTCAAGTTACTGCTGATGAGCTAAGATTGACATTTAGTTCTAATAGTCCCCCATAAGCTGATGGATGGTAGATATGTAGCAGACCAAACTTGGACTTGAAACTAGAAAAATGACTTGGATAAAGACCTTTGGTGAATAAATCTACAATCTGATCAGTGTTGGAGATAGAGAGTAGCTTCATGGTTCCATTGTTGGCTTTCTCTCTAACAATATGACAATCAATGTCAAGATGTTTGGTTCTCTCATGAAAGATTGGATTGGTTGCAATATGAAGAGTTCTTTGATTATTACAATAAAGAACCGGTGTCTTGATAAAAGTAATTTTCAAGTCCTCAAAAAGATATACAAGCCACTGTATTTCACATGTTGCTATTGTAAGGGCAATATATTCTTCTTGGGTTGATGACTTTGCTACATTTGTTTGTTTCTTATATTTATAGCTGACAAGTGAACTTCCAATAAAGAAACAATATTCTAACATTGATCTTCTGAGTATCCTTGCATGTTTCCCAATCAGCATCACTAAAATCACTGAGTTGAACTTCTATTTTCTAGAAAAGAACAATCCCTGACCTGGTGCCTGTTTGAGATATCTAAGTACCCTTGTTGCAGCTTGATGATGAATCATGGTTGGTTTTCTCATATTCGCTAAGTTGTTGTTCTACGAAGTTTGTATTTGGTCTTGTTGTATTGAGGTAAAACAATCTTCCAATGAGTCTTCGATAGCTAGTTTCATTTGTTGGCTTAAAATCATCAATTTGTTCTAATCTGAGATTGAAGTCCATAGGGGATGATGTTGGTTTGCTATCACTAAAGCATGTGTCTATGAGGAGATCCATATAGTATTTTTTTGACAAATGGATATCTTTTTGTTGGATTGAGAGACATTCAATCCTAGGAAATACTTCAATTGACCAATATCCTTGATACCAAAATATCCGTGTATGACATTTTTAACAATGTTGAACTCATATAGGTTGTTTCCTACTAGTAACATGCCATCCACATAGACGGCCACTGATGTGAAGTTTTGCTCCTTATGCTTGATGAATAGTGAGTAATTTGCGGCTACCTGTTTGTAACCAATGCATGTGAGAGTTGAGAGAAGATTTTCATGCCATTGCCTGTTTGCCTGCTCGAGTCCATATAATGATTATACAAACTTGCAAAACTGGTTTGATTTGTACCTATTTTTTGTCCCAAATGGTATGCTTATGTAAACATCTTCCTTGAGGTCTCCATGTAAAAATGCATTGTTGATATCTAGTTGATGTAGATTTCATCTGTCAATTGATGCACGAGCTAGTAGAACCCTGATTGTGGTGATTGAGTTGAAAGTGTCATAGTAGTCAAGTCCTTCCCTTTGATTGTATCATTTTGCAACCAGACCTTCATTTTATTTGTCCATAGTTCCATCTTGCTTTCTTTTGATTCTGAACACCCATTTACTTTCTGTGGGCTTGACTCCAGTTGGTAAATCAACAACCTTCCAAGTATTTTTGTCTTGAAGGTCTTGCAATTCCCCTGTCATTTCCTTCATCTAATTTTAGCTTTTTGGGGACTCATCATATGATTGAGGCTTAGTTTCTTTTGACAAGGATAAATTGAAGTTTTTTCTGCAAAGTTCAGAGGTTAGTATAAGAAACAAAATTGGAAATTGGATAGAGAACACCTAATGTTGTAGACATATTGCAATCATAATTTCTTAGGTAAGGTGGTGGATTAGATGTCCTTGTTGACCTTCTAGGACCATCATTGTTGAAGGATGAGGCAGCAGAAGAAATGTTGTGCTGAAACTGGCTTAGCAAAGCTGACTGCACTAAGCTCATGATCAGAGTTCGTTGAGTTATGACTGTTTGCTTGTTCATCAGGGCTGATAACATGGACTAGGACTTGATTGTTGTTCCCATTAGGATGATCAGTCTTAACACACTTCTATGAATAATAAAAGATGGATTTGAATCAACTTTATAAGGGAATATCAACT
This sequence comes from Cicer cuneatum, assembly GCA_037974295.1. NCBI lineage: Eukaryota > Viridiplantae > Streptophyta > Magnoliopsida > Fabales > Fabaceae > Cicer > Cicer cuneatum. The sequence continues at coordinate 26,812,581 of JBBPBO010000002.1, read as the reverse complement.
CCTCAAAATTTGACATTCCTTGAGACTAAGTTTCCTTGTTACCCAAGTCATAAAGCACAAAACCTTTTATTCCTGGTTTGAAACCTAAAAAAATTGATTTTCTAGCTCTATGACCAAACTTTAATCAAAGAGAAACAAGAGTTGAACCATAGCAAAAGCATCCAAAAATTCCAAGATTATTCATATCAGGAAAATATCCAAGTAAAACCTCTAAAGGAGACTTGTTAGACAAAATAGGAGTTGAAATTCTATTTATAATATAAACAACATGAGTAGTAGCATAACACCAAAAACTTTTAAGGAGATTAGATTGAAAAAGAAGAGCACGAGCCACCCTAAGCATGCGTTGATGTTTTCTTTCAACCCTTCCATTTTGTTGAAGGGTCTCCACACAACTTGTTTGATGGATAATACCTTTCGAGGAGTAAAAATCAGGCCAAATGATCTCAGATCCATTGTCACTTCGTTACACATTTAACTTAGCACTAAATGAGTGGAAATCATTTTAACAAAATTTCTAATGTGATGTTTGGTTTTAGATTTGTGCTTCATAAAAAACAACTCATAGATATCTAGTGCAATCATCAAGAGTGGACAAAAAAATATCTATGTTTTGCTGAGATTGAACTTTAAAGGAACCCCATGTATCAACATAGATCAATTCAAAAATAGAACCAACATTACTTTTACTAACATAATGAGGTAATTTCCTTTGTTTAGCAAAATGACAAATGTCACAAAGATGCTTAGCATAATTAATAAAAGGAAAACATATACTCATAGTCTGAATATATTTATTTGATGCATGTCCTAATCTAAAATTCCAAAGAGTTGTTACAAAAATGTTATTTATGTTATTTACATTGTTTTCAAAATGCCTATATTCTAGCTTAGACTCTTGGAGATAGTCCAATCCATCTTGGAACTTAGCTGAACCAATCTTCCCCAAAGTCTTGTTGCCTTGTATAACACAAGCATTAGTATGAAAAACAATGGAATATTGGAGTGATTTAGATAACTTGGCAATAGAAATTAAACTAAAAGAAAATTGTGGTAAATAAACACATCTTGTAATCTTAGATATTCAGTAAATATGACTGATCTTGCATAATGTGCTATCACTGAATTCCCATTTCGTAAATTCAAAGTAATGGGATTGATTTTGAAAATTTTGGAGTAGGAATTTAAATTAAAATAGATATGATCTGTGGCACCAGAATCCAATATCCACGATTCATTTTTCATATCAAAATTATAATAATGGTTAGTTGTTTTACTTGCTAAATCAATTGTTGGTGTTAATCCAACTTGTGACGAGGATAGTAGATTGTTTGCAGAATACTTTGATTCAAGGGTAGCTTGTTGAATTAAGGACATGCATTAGCAAACACATTGCAATCTGAATTTTCATTGGTATTGCCATGTTGCCTTTCTTGTTGCAATATTAAAGAAAGAACATTATTTGTACTTGGTAAAGGTTCCATTACTAGAATATGATATTTCACAACTTCAAATTGTTCGTTTAGGCTAGTAAGAAAAGTTATGACTCTATCACATTTTGTATATTTTGCAAGATCACATGTACATTGAGGAATAGGTCTTAAATTTCCAATTCCTCCCAAATCATAGTATAGGTAGTAAAATAATCATAAACTGTTAATTCACCTTGTTAAAATAATAATTGGGATCTAAAACAATGAATAACCAACAAAACTAAAAAACAGAAAAACAGAAAATGCATAAAACGGAGACTGTTATTGGTTTTGTGAAAACTGAAACGGAGAACGTTCTCCAGTAAAACACAACTGCAGTTTTCAATATCAATGTTAAACGAAATTAAAGAAAGATAAAGGCAAGAATAAGACCAGAATTTACGTGTTCGTTCTCAATTATTTGAGAGCTACGTCACGGGCAAGTAAGCAAAGCAATTCAATATGAGTATCGAATTACAAAATTAAAGACTCTTCAATTGTAATCTCCTATTATATTTCATTGTTAAGAACTAAACAATACTAGTTTTTTCTACAATCTCCTTTGTCCCTCCTTTAATCTCCTTTCTTCTGATTTCTATGAATCCTTTCTTGGTTGATTGCCAACTCCACTAGCATACGAAATGGTACTCATTCTATGTCTTTCTTCATCAGTCTTAGGTGAGTCTTGCATGGACAATTTGAAATTTTGTCCCAAAGGAGTAGTAACATGCCTTGATTCATGCATTCTGACTTTAGTGACAACTTTCTTCAAGTAGTCAGCTTGTGAAAGAAATAATTCTCCCTTCATTCTATCCCTTTTTATATCCATACCTAAGATCCTCTTGGCCTCTCCAAGTTCTTTCATCTCAAACTCATTACTAAAGTTAGATTTGAGTCTTTTAATCTGGTCCTTATTTTAGCTTGCAAGAAGAATATCATCTACATAGAGTAATAGGTAAATAGGAGAACATTCTCCGCTTCTGTTATGCTTAAGAGAACATTATGGACCTTTTGCAGAACATTCTTTGTTTCTGTTCTGTGCCAGTGAATATTCTAGTCTTTCTGCAGAACATTCTCTATTTCTGTTCTGCGCCGGTGAACATTCTGAACTTTCTTCCTTCAAAATGCAAATGCAACTGTCAAAACTGCATCTTTGGAAACCACTCCTTATCATGAAATCGTCAAACTTTATGTACCATTGTCGAGGACTTTGCTTCAGACCATACAATGATTTCTTTAGGAGACAAACCTTGTTACTACCTTTAGTAAAACCATCAAGTTGCTGCATATAAATGCTTTCTTCAAGATCACCATGAAGGAATGTTGTTCTAACATCCAGTTGCTCTAATTCTAAGTCATTCTGAGTTACAATTGAAAGTAAAATTTTGATAGAACAATGTTTCACAACAAGTGCAAAGACTTCATTGTAATCTATCCCTTCTGTTGGAACCAAGTTGGTTATAAGTGTTAAGACAAAATCTCAATTAAAGAGTTTTAATGAAAACAAACAAAAATTAATTAAAGACTCTAATTATGTTTCTAAGTTAATTGTTATTTAACATGTGCTTTTGGGTATATTAATCTAAGATAGGTACTAAGCAGAATCAATTTAAAGAACAAAGCAAAAGATGCACTGCCAAGAACCAAGAACGTTCTGGACGTTCTTCTGGAAAAACCAGAACGTTCTCCAGGACTTTGTTCACTTCATCAAGGCTGTTGGAACCTGATTTTTATGCAAGGAAAAATCATGCTTACTTTAAACAAATTTCCAGTACATCATCATGAGATATGAAGCTTCAAAGATAGCAAAGGAAACACTCTAAAAGATCTAAGGAAAAAAGATTTAGAGCAAGGCAAAACAGATGAAACAGCTGAAAATGATCATTCTCCAGCTTCTGCTTTTCTGCACCAGAACATTCTCCAAATTCTGAACCTGTTCAAGAACGATTCTGATTTAATGCACAACATCACATTCTGACACGTATTATTAATGCTACAGTGTGCACAAATCAGATGACAACAGATTAAACAAATATAAGAAAGTCAAGAAGTAAAAAAGGCAAAATAGTTTAATCAAAAGATTTGAAATAAGGGCTGATTTCTCTATTCTGCCCCTAGATCAATGGAACCTTCTCAAACGGTAATATCAAGCCCTCAAGGACTTCCTGAATATCTATAAAAGGAGCCTCATTGATCAAGAGAAAAACAAGACATTCAAGTGCAAAGAAAATCATCAAATCACTCACATTATCACTTGAAAGCTTATCAAGAAATCAGTAACCTTCCATTTCGAATTCTCTATCTTTAGTTTACTAAAATCATTTGTAAAGAATCTAAACTCAAACAAGAGTTGAGTCAAAACAGATTCTGTCTCAAACCTATCATTATCATTCAACACTCAAGACTATAAGTCTTGTTTATAGCTTGAGTGAGTCATTTTTAGAAAAATCCTTTTAAGGTTAAAAGGTGAAGTTGTAAAATCCTATCAAGGGTTGATAGGTGATCTGATTGTATTTCTTTCTGGGTGGAAAGATTGATAAACTGTGACAGATCAAGGCTGATCTGAACTAGGAGTTGTAAAACCAAGTGGGTACTTTGTTTTAAACACTTAGTGGAAAAACTCACTGATGTGAGGACTGGACGTAGCCCAAGTTAGGGTGAACCAGGATAACTCTCTGTGTACTATCTCTTCCTTAACTCTATTTACATTTAGCTCTTTATTTACTTAAGTTGAAAAAACAATTTTCTGTTTTAAAAGCAAACCAGAACGTTCTGCGTTTTCCAGAACGTTCTCCTTTTTCTGCCTTTACTATTAAGATCATTCTGCCTTTTAAAACTAATCAAAAACGTTCTCTATTTTGTAACCAAGATCATTCTTGAGTTAAATTTTAAAGTGTTGACAGGAAAATTTATAAAAGACAGCTTTCCAATTCAAACCCCCTTTCTTGTAAAGCAACATTTCCACTTCAATTGGCATCAGAGCACGGTCTCTAAGATCAAAACACCTAAACAGTGTTAGAGAAAAGTTCTAGAAGGAAATGTCAAAAGCCAAATACATAGTTGAAGGAGGGTCCTCAAACAGACCACCTTATTTTGATGGAACAAACTACTATTTGTGGAAAAACAAAATGAAGCTATTTCTGAAATCTCAAGACACAGGAATGTGGCGTATCATAACTGATGGAGATTACATTCCAAGGATAAATCAAGATGATCCAACATCATCTGAAAAAAGAGAAGCTGACTGGAAAGCTGAAGACAAAACTAAGGTACTCTTAAACTCTAAAGCTGAATTATTTTTATCATGTGCTTTAAGCAGGGAAGAAAGCAAAAGAATTGATGAATGCAATACTGCCAAAGAAATATGGGACACATTGCAAACTCATCATAAAGGAACAAGCCATGTTAAAGAAACCAGAATTGACATAGGCATAAGGAAATTCGAACTTTTTGAAATGAATGAAGGTGAAACCATTGATGAGATGTATGCAAGGTTTACAACCATTGTAAATGAGATGCGCTCCTTAGGAAAGGCATACTCCGTGCAAGATAGAGTCAGAAAAATCATGAGATGCCTTCCAACAATATGGAGGCCAATAGTGACTGCCATAAGTCAAGCCAAAAACCTTGATGCATTGGCACTAGAAGAATTGATTGGTACATTAAGAGCACATGAAGTATTGTTACAAGAAGACAAACCAATCAAGAAGAATAAAGCAATAGCATTAAAAGCAGCACATCAAAATTCACCATCACAAATAGAAGAGGACTTAGAAGAAACGGAAGATACTGATGAAGAAGTAGCTCTGCTCACCAGAAAGATTCAGAGAATGATGAGAAGAAGAGATCAGTTAAAAAGGGGATTTCCAAGCAGAAAAGAAAATCCCAAGACAGAAGTAGATAAGAGTCAGATCACATGTTTTGGCTGCAACAAACTTGGACACTACAAAGCAGAATGTCCATTAAACAAGAAAACACCAAAAAGATTCCCTTTTAAAAAGAAGTCGATGTTGGCCACATGGGATGATTCAGAAGAATCAGAAACAGAAGAAGAAGCCAACATATGTCTAATGGAAAGCACAAAAGTAAATGAGGTAAATAAATCTGAACCTTGCTCTCTATGTGAACAAATGGGAAATGAGTTTGATAACCTACTTAATGATTCAAATCTTATTATTCAAAAATGTAGCTCCTTGAAAGAACAATTTTATAAAGAAAAAGAAGAGAAAGAGAAAGTTTAGACTATGAATAATGAACTTAAAAAAATTATTCAAGATCTGAAACAATCCCAGCTTGAAATCACAAAACTGAAAATCTTGAAAAACCAGAATGTTCTGTAACACAAAAGGAGAACGTTCTCCTAAAACCTGAAATTGAAATTCTGAAAAATGATTTATTACAGTTCATCAAAGCTACTGAAACCTTTCAAAAAATAATGGGATCTCAAGTAGGTATATTTGATAAAGCATGACTTGGTTTTGACAAAACACAAAAAATGAAATTATATGAAAATTTCTTTGTTCCGGAAAGTAAAGAAAATAAATGCAAAACTAAGTGTTCATATTGCAATAAAATAGGACATCTAGAATTTGCATGTTATTTCAAAAAAAGAGATTTCAAAATAAAAAACAAAAGAAATTTTACAAATCTGAAACCATCTGGAATAAAAACTAACAGTTTTCAAAACCAGAAAAAGGGAGAACGTTCCCCAGGCAACTTGAAAAAGGGAGAACATTCTGGACATAAATATTCTCCAAAAATTTTAAAGGGAGAACATTCTGGAATTTTATCAACTCCTATCAAACCTTAGTTTTTAAGAAGTTCTCAAACACTAAAATGTTCTCATTGCTCTAAATATGGTGACAATGAATCGGCATGTTATTTCAAAAGAAAATCCAAACTTAAAACTAACTCTCAAGGACCCAAGACCAAGTGGGTACCTAAAGATAATGTACACCTTATGCAGAATGGATTTCAACTTGTCAAGAAAAAGCCATGGTTTTTGGACAGTGGCTGTTCAAGACACATGACAGAAGATAAAAGTTGTTTCATGTCATTTGAAAAGAAAGAAGGAGGTTCAGTAACCTTTGGTAACAACAACCAAGCTCAAATCAAAGGTAAAGGAACCATTGGTAAGAAAAACTCAGCTCAAATTTCTGATGTTCAATATGTAGAAGGTCTGAAGCATAATCTCTTAAGCATAAGTCAATTATGTGATAATAGCTTTGAGGTTATCTTTAAACCAAATTTCTGTGAAGTTAAAAACAAAACTGGTGAACTCATTTTTTCAGGTATAAGAAAGAAAAATCTTTATGTTTTATACCTTGAAGAACTATCTCATGAATCCTGCTTCATGTCCATAAACAAAGCTAAATGGATTTGGCACAAGAGGACATGACACATCAGTATGAAAACAATTCCAAAGATTTCAAAACTAGAACTCGTTAGAGGATTACCAAAAATCAATTTTGATAAAGATAAAATATGTGAAGCTTGTGCTAAAGGAAAACAAGTTAAAAGTAGTTTTCATCCAAAAGATTTTATTTCCTCAAACATAATCCTTGAGCTACTTCACATAGATCTTTTTGGTCATATTAAAACAAAAAGTCTAGGTGGAATGAGATATGGTTTTGTTATTGTTGATGATTACTCTCGATATACATGGGTTTTATGTTTAAAACAAAAAGATGTTGCATTTGATTCTTTCAAAAAATTTTGCAAGAAGGTACAAAATGAAAAAGATTCCAAAATCATTTCTGTAAGAAGTGATCATGGAGGAGAATTCATAAATGCCTCTTTTAAAAACTTTTTCGAAGATCTTGGCATTTCTCATAATCTATCTTGTGCAAGAACTCCTCAACAAAATGGAGTTGTTGAAAGAAAAAATAGAACATTACAAGAAATGGCAAGAACAATCTTGGAAGAATCAAATGTTGAAAAATACTTTTGGGCTGAAGCTATAAACACTTCATGCTACATTTTAAACCGTGTGACAATAAGAAAAATCATCAACAAAACACCATATGAAATCTGGAAAAACAGAAAGCCAAACATTTCATATTTTCACATTTTTGGTTGTTATTGTTACATCTTGAACAACAAAGAAAACCTTGGAAAATTTGATGCTAAATCAGACAAAGCCATATTTTTGGGTTACTCAACCGAATCTAAAGGATTTCGTGTGTTTAATCTCAAAACAAAGGTTGTTGAAATTAGTATACATGTATTATTTGATGAATTTGATTATCTGGAAATGAGCAAGAAAGATGATGAAGAAGAAGAACATTCTGGACAGCAGCAGCAGAATGTTCCCCAGGAAAACCAGATTGATAAACATCTCCACTTCATTCTCCTCCAAAAAGCTGGAGAACAATCAGTGATCATCCCCAGAATCAGATTATTGGGAATACAGCTGATGGGATTCGAACCAGAATGTCTTTCAAAGAGGATGACAACAACAACATGGCAATGATCTCCCAAATTGAACCAAAGTCAATCAAAGAAGCCATTGTTGATCAATCTTGGATTAATGCAATGAAAGAAGAACTTCATCAGTTTGAAAAAATGAAGTATGGGATCTTGTTCCAGATCCTCAAAATCAAACAATCATAGGAACAAGATGGGTATTTAGAAACAAACTGGATGAAGAAGGTAAGGTTATTCGTAACAAAGCCAGGCTGGTTGCTAAAGGTTACAATCAACAAGAAGGCATAGATTATGATGAAACTTTCGCACCAGTTGCAAGGTTAGAGGCTATACGAATCCTTCTTGCATATGCATCTCATAAACTTATAAAACTTTTTCAAATGGATGTTAAAAGTTCTTTTTTAAATGGATTTTTAAATGAGCAAGTTTATGTACGACAACCCCCTGGTTTTGAAGATCAATCAAAACCAAATCATGTTTTCAAACTTACCAAAGCTCTCTATGGTTTAAAACAAGCACCAAGAGCTTGGTATGAAAGATTAAGTTCCTTCTTAATAAAAAATGGATTTTCCAGAGGAAACATTGACACTACACTTTTTAAGAAAAATGATAAAAATGATTTACTCATAGTTCAAGTGTATGTTGATGATATTATCTTTGGTGCAACAAATGAGAAAATGTGTGATGCATTTTCAAAACTCATGCAAAGTGAATTTGAAATGAGCATGATGGGAGAGTTAAGATACTTTCTTGGTTTACAAATCAAGCAACATGATGATGGCATTTTTATTTGTCAAGAAAAGTATACAAAAGATCTTTTAACAAAGTATAAAATGAATGAAGCCAAAGTCATGACTACTCCCATGCATCCATCTTCTTCACTAGACAAAGATGAAAATGGAAAATCTATTTCTGAGAAGGAATATAGAGGCATGATAGGATCATTGTTATATCTAACTGCCAGTAGACCTGATATAGTATTTGCAGTAGGATTATGTGCTAGATTTCAATCTAATCCTAAAGAATCTCATTTAACTGTTGTTAAAAGAATTTTTAGATATCTTGTCGGTACTACTGATCTTGGCCTTTGGTATAGAAAAGGTAGTCATTTTGATCTTGTAGCTTACTGCGACGCTGATTATGCTGGGGATAAAACTAAACGAAAAAGCACAAGTGGCTCATGCCAGTTCCTGGGAGAAGCCTTAATCAGCTGGTCGTGTAGGAAGCAAAACACAATTGCACTATCAACAACTGAAGCTGAATACGTATCAGCTGCAAATTGTTGCTCCCAAGTAATTTGGATAAAGAATCAACTTGAAGACTTCTCTGTAAGTTATTCTAATGTTCCAATTTACTGTGATAATACCAGAGCTATCAATTTGTCTAAAAATCTAATTCAGCATTCTAGATCTAAGCATATTGAAATTAAGCATCATTTTATTCGTGATCATGTTAATAAAAAGGATGTTCAATTAATCTTTGTTGAAACTCAAAAACAACTTGCTGACATTTTTACAAAACCTTTGGTAGAAGACAGTTTTAATTTCATCAAAGAAAAATTAAAAATCATCAAAAATCCAATTTGAATGCATCTGGAATTTTTTTTGTTGTTTCTGCAAAACCAAGAACGTTCTTGGTTTCGCGATCATTCTCCTTTCTCTAAAAGGCATCATTCTCCTTTTTTTTTTTTTTTTCTGTTTCCTCTTTTCACTTAAAAAAAAATGATTGCCAGCATTGCATTTAATGCTCCTGTATGGAGTCTTTCAAAAGAAACTGACGCTTACCTTCGCGCCTCCACATCTTCCCTCTTTTCAAATTAATCATCTCTTCAACTTCCCTCTTTCTGAAAAAACCTTCCCTCTTTCTGAATACAACTTCGAAACAATTCAACTTTTCAGTTTTGAAACATTGCACAAGTTCATCAAAACATTTGGGAATCATTGCCATTTATCTGAAGTGTTACTTTGGAACATAAATACTTCAAAACTTCAGTTTTAAACAAATCAATCCTACCACGAACTTTGAACAACTTTCTGAAATATTTTGTGATCTTTTCAAAGTTATATTTTCATACTTCAAGTACATGCTCTACATTTTCATATCATTGAGAAAGGTTCTCTATTGTACTTGAAAGTATATTGGATTGATATCCTTGCACAAACTGTTATATCCTGTTGTTCTTAATTAAGAACATTGTTGTAAAAATCATTAAAGTTATTGTTTGAAGAAAGTGGTGTATTTTCTTCAAATGTTGTAAACTAAGATAGTGGTGTGCTATCTTAGGCAGAGTGTTAGGAATTTGTAATTGAAGTCTTAGGGTTAGACTTGTACTTATTCTAACAGATATTGGAAAATCTCTTGTGGGGTCCAAGAGGAGTGGATGTACCCTTGGTTGTAAGGGGAACCAGGATAAATTTCTGTGTGTTTTTACCTTTTGTCATTTACAGTTTTCATTTACTAACACAGCAAGATTAAACAAACTTTAAACAGTCACTTAAACATTCTCTAAAACTCTAAAAACAGAAAAATTGTCCAACACCTAATTCACCCCCCTCTTAGGTGTAACTCTATTCTTACAGATTTGACCCAGACCAAAAGATAGCATGGTTCAGGGTATGAAACTAAGTCTAGACCAAAAGAAATGATCTCTAGAATTGATCCAGAACTGATCCAAAACAGAAGGTAAAATGTCCAGACTGAAATATTATTTGTCCAAATTTAATTTCAGTTTAATCCAGACCAAGTCCAGAATTGGTCCAGATCAGAGGGAAGATATTCAGATCAATGGTTCAGATTTAAGTATTTGGCCCAGTGTTAGCCGAGATCAGGAGATCATACCATGGCCCAGTGTTGGCCGAAATCAGAAGGTCAGGATGTGTGGTCCAGCAGTGGCCGAGATCAAAGAATCACAACATATCAGTTTGCAAGTCCAGGATGGCCGAGATCAGAAGATCAGAAAATGTGGTCCAAGGTTGGCCGAAATCAGAGGATCACAGTATATCACTTAGTATGGTCCAGATGTGGACTAGCGCAGAAGATCAAATGGTCTAGATTTAATCATGAGGATTAACGGTGGAGATTTTAATTTATTTTGATCAAAGTATTAAAAAGATTTGTTACAAAAATAAAGTGAAGTATTGTGGAACTCAGGAGCTGTGGCCAGTTATTTTTGAAAGAAAATCTGAAGCTTAAAAAAGATATGTTTTTTATTTAAATGAAGCCCAATTGGTCAAGATATTTTTGCAAGAGAATCTAGCAAGATTCAGCTCGAAATTAAGCTTGGAAGAGGCCCTAATCTGCATCTATAAAAGGAGGCTCAAGGCAGAATACTTAGTATCGAAAATAAAAAAAGAGTCATACACTTCCAAAGCAAACACTCAAGTTTTCAGTGAGGTTAATTGTGAGTTCCAGCTTTCAAGAAGCAAGCACTCGTGTTATTTTCTTTCCCTTGTGTTAGATCTAAGTTGTTGAAGTAGAGTCTACAATCTGAGGGAGTCAGAAGGGGTAGCAGATTACTTGGCAATTAGATTCAAGGCGTTGTAATTCCTTCTACAATCTGGGGTTGTCAGATTGGCAGGAGAAGACTTGACTTAGGAAGTCAAGGTGCTGTATTCCTCAAGAGTCTAGGATTGTTAGACTGTTTGAGAAGACTGACTTGGAGGGTCAGTGGAACTATTGTAATTCAAGGTTTGAATTAGTGAAATCCTTCAAGGTGAAGGGACTGGACGTAGCCTCATTAACGGTGAACCAGTATAAAAATTCTGTGTTTTATTTTTACTTTATATCCGCTGCTAACTCTGTTTTTATTCATACATCAAGTTTTGTTTTAAAGTGTAAAAACAGGAAAAGTATTCAAGTTAGTCAAACACAAAGAAGTCTAAGTTTTAAAGAATCGAAATTCTGAGTATGCAACTGAAAACAAAGATTTTAAAACTGAAGTTGCAAGACTCAAATCTGAATACCAAACTCTCAAAAGTAATATATGTTCCACTTCCAAAACTGTTTGTGAATCTGATATGCATGAACAATTTTTTCAAAACTTTATTTCTAATGGAATGGAAAGAAGTAAATATGCATATATGATTTATGGAAACAGTAACACTGGAAAGAGAGGTCTTGGTTTTACAGAAACGATTACTGAAAGTAAAGCTGTTCATTTTGATGTTTTATGCATTGTTTGTGCTAAGAAAGGTCACTCTGAACTATCTTGTCCAATGGTAAAATCTGAACAAGATCAGAGAGCTGTCAAGACTAACAAACCTGGACCCAATCAGTTTTGGGTACCAAAAGATCAAATTGTGTATGTTGCAGATATTCTAAGCAACCAGAAGGAGACACCATCAATGGTGTCTGGACAATGGATGTTGGAAATGCACAAGCAGAAGAAGGTTTATGTTCCAACATCTACCAAATAGAAGTCAAGTGACTCTAGTAAAAGAAGAACTGGTCAACACAATACCTATCAGAACCAGAATCATAGGAGGAACAGGAAATATCAAAGATAGCACACAAATCAGAACAGGAACTGGAACCAGTATCAGAGGCACAGGAGCTGGAACCAGAACCAACACTGGAACCAGAATCTGAATCAGTACCAGAACCCGAACCATCATAATTACCAGAATCAGTATAATCACCAGAATCACCATAAGTTCCAGAAACATTAGAGGAACATGGTGTATCAGCCAAAGCAGAAAGAGAGGAATCAGAATCAAGAGAGTTCTTCAAACACTCCAGTGAGATTCATCAAGACTACAAACCTGGAAGGGAATTCAAATCCCTTAATCCAAACCATGTAATCACAGAACATACATATTCGAAATCTGAAAATCAGAAGTAAGAGGATTTTCAGAGTAAAACTGAAACTGCTGACATAGAGGTTACATCTTGCTGTAAATACTATTATTATTTGATATTTAGGTTTACTGTGATAACAAGAAGCTTGATCTTAACAAATCAAAGCTAGATAAGTATTCTGCAGGTTTTCAAACTGTTAGAGGAACCAGGTGATTCACACGAATTGAACACCTCAGCAGAAACAACATTCCAATGGTTTCAAAAACAAGCAGAAACCATCAGAAGCAGAATTAATGGTCTGGCTGTATTGAGTTCATTTTGAAATTATTTGATTTGTATTATGTTATAAGAAAAACTGCTTGATCTTGACAAATCAAAACAAGATAAAGATAATGCAGGTTCACCAAAACTAAAGGGAGCAGAAGTAGAAGAAACAGAAGTACCTGGAAAGGTAGAGGATACAAGCAAGTCAGCAAGACATGACAAATCGTCAAAAGATAAATCTGAAGAGAAATCTAGATATTTACTAGAACCAGAAACTGATTTATTAGAATCAGAAGCTGTTACAGATTTACCAGAACTAGAAGCTGATTTATCATAATCAGAAGCTGTTACAGATTTACCAGAACCAGAAGTTGATTTATCAGAATCAGAAGCTGTTACAGATCTTCCAGAAACAGAAGTTGATGCAGACCAACCAATGTTGATGAAGATTTGGCAGAAGAAGGTTGGATACTTGCAACGCAAGAAGAGCTGAATGAATTCCAAAGGAATGATGTTTGGGATCTGGTACCCAGACCAAACAAAAACATTATTGGAACCAAGTGGGTGTTCAGAAATAAACTAAATGAAAAAGGTGAAGTGGTAAGGAACAAAGCCAGACTTGTAGCTTAAGGATACAGTCAACAGAAATAAACTAAAACATTATTTTTACTTTATATCCGCTGCTAACTCTGTTTTTATTCATACATCAAGTTTTGTTTTAAAAGTGTAAAAACAGGAAAAGTATTGAAGTTAGTCAAACAAAATTCAACCCCCCTTCTCGTGTTTGCACCTTCACCTTCAAGCTGAGAAAATCCTTTTGCAACTAACCTTGCTTTGAACCTTATCTTCTATTGTCCTTGAATGCCTTCTTTTCTCTTGAACACCCATTTTGATTCAATTATCCTTTGATTCTTAGGAATGTCAACTAAAATCTAGGTTTGATTCTTTTCTAGTGACTGCATCTCTTCATCCATAGCTATCAACCAAGCTTCTTTGTCTTTATTGTTAATTGCTTCCTTGTAGTTGCTTGGTTCAACTCCTTGAAGATCTTCAGCAACACTTAAAGCATAACAAATTATATTTGCTTGACCATACCTAATTGGAGGCTTGATAATCTTTCTTTCTCTATCTCTTACCAAGTTTTAATTATTCAAATCTGGTTCTGTTTCACCATTATCATCAAGTGATGTATCAGTCATGTCTTTATGATTAATCTCTTGATCTTCAGGTGACTCCACCTTAAATTGAATACTATCAGTATTTTTGTTTGAAGTATTTTCTTGCTGATATTCCTTGTCAATCATGGCCATTCTTGTTTCATCAAACACTACATCTCTTGATACGATACACTTAGACACACCTTGGTCAATTCTCCACAATTTGTAGCCTTTTATTCCTTTAGGATATCCAATAGAAACACATTTGATTGCTCTGGGGTTTAGTTTATCCTGCCTTGTGTGAACAAATGCTAATGAACCAAATACCTTCTTATTTGAGTAGTTAGCTGGCTTGCCACTCCACATCTCAATTGGAGTCTTGAATCCAATAGCTGATGAGGGACATCTATTGATCAAGTATATTGCTGTTACTGCAGCTTCACCCCAGAATGTCTTAGGAAGTCCTGCGCTCAAGATCATACATCTGACCCTTTCCAAGATTGTTTTGTTCATCCTTTCAGCAATGACGTTTTGCTGAGGAGTGTCGGCAACTATTTTATGTCTTTGAATTCCTAAGTCCCTGCAATACTTATTAAACTGCTCTGAAAGATATTCTAGGCCATTATCAGTTCTTAAACACTTCAGTTTTGTTTCCTTTTGAGTTCCGATTTGCATATGCCATTCTTTAAATTTCATAAAAGTGTCATTTTTATTTTTAATGAATAATCATCAATGATAGTTAAGAAGCAAGAACAGCCAGCATGAGTTTTTGTCCTAGAAGGTCCCCACAAATCAGAAAGAGCATATTCAAAAGGTCTAGAAGTATTGTGTTGACCAACACCAAAACTGATCCTCTTAGACTTTCCTAGAATACAATGATCACAAAATTCCAATTTTTCAATTTTGTCACCATTAAGCAAATTCTGTTTTGATAACTCAATTAAGCCTTTTTCACTTACATTTCCTAACCTCATATGCCATATTCTAGTAGATGAATGTAAATTGGAACTAGCAACTGAAGCTTGTGCAATTATGGTAGAACCATCTAAAATGTAAAAACCATTTCTTTTTATGCCTTTAACAATGATATCATCTTTATTATTAATAGTCATGATACCATTCTTTATATTTGTAAAATATCCAAATATATCAAACATAGCAACGGAAATTAAATTTCTTTTTAATTCAGGTATGTACCTTACATCCTTTAACAGTACCTCTTTGCCATTGAACATTCTAAATATGATGGTTCTCTTGCCTTGTACCTTGCATGGTTTGTTGTTACCAAGCAAAACGACTCCACCATCACGAAGATCTATTGATTCAAAATAATCTTTCCTTGGGCACATGTGGAACGTACATTCTGAGTCTAATACCCAGTTCTTTTCACCTTCAAAGTTTGAAATCATCAAGGCTTCTGCAGATTCATAGCCATCATTAACAAACGCAACATTTCCAGAAGCAGAGAACGTTCTTGATTCCTTTCTTTCAGCGCAGTCTTTCTTGAAATGTCCCTTCTTATGAAAATGAAAGCATTATACTTCCTTTCAGGATTAGTTTTTGACTTGGACCCATGCTTATTTCCATTTGATCCTTTCTTGTCAGTTCTTCCTCTGGTAACATTTAGACTTTTAGCATGATTATGGTTCTTGATTTCATGTCTTTTATAACTTTCCTTTGTCTGGATCGAGGCATGCACTTCTTCAAGAGTAATTGTTTGTTCTCTTCCAAACATGATAGCATTCTTGAAGTGTTCATTTGAACGTGGCAGGGCATTCAAAAGAATCAGAGCTTTGTCTTCATCATCCAACTTGACATCTAGATTTTCTAAATCATCAAGAATCTTGTTAAAATCATCAATTTGTACTTCAACAAATTTTTCTTCATTCATTTTAATTAAAACAATTGCTGTTTCAAGAAGAGCCTATTTAAAACTTATTTAGTCATATAGAGAGACTCAAGTTTAAGCCATAAGGCTGCTGCTATTGGTTCTCTTGCAACTTCCATTAAAGTTTTATCTCCAAGACATAAGATAACATCGTTCTTTGCCTTTTAAATCAGTTCCTTCTTTTTAGGAGCAGTCATTGTTGCAAGAAGAGCTGATTCACCCTTCAATGCATTCACCAAACCTTGTTGTACCAGAACATCACACATCTTTATCTTCCAAAGACCAAAATCATTTAATCCATTAAACTTTTCAATATCAAACTTTGTGGTTACACCCATTGTTTCCTTTGTTCCCACAAACGGCGCCAATTGTTAAAATAATGATTGAGATATAAAACAATGAAAAACCAACAAAAGCAAAAAACAGAAAAATAGAAAATGCAGAAAACGGAGAACGTTCTCCACTAAAACAGAACTGCAGTTTTCAATATAAACGTTAAACAAAATTAAAGACCAGGATTTACATGTTTGGTGTCAATTATTTGAGACCTACGTCACAAGTAAGGAAGAAACTCAATTCACTATGAGTATTGTAAGACCCTTAAATTTAAAATTAAATTATGGATTTAATATTAAGTGTATTTTGAGAATATCTGTAAAATATTTAATATATGTATATTTTATGTAAATGTATATATATATATATATATTTATTTTGGAGGTTGAATTAAAATTATTGGATGAAGGACAAATTAATTTAATTACAAGTAATTAAATTCCGGGCAGTTAATTAAGAGTAATAAAATTATTGGATCAAGCAATATTATAATATTAATGTTGGGTGAGGTGGCACATATATGCCTATATATGAGTGAGAAGCAAGGAAACATTTCCCTCATTCCTTAGTGCATGCGCCAACCTTCTTCTTTCTCTCCCAATTCTGTTTTTGTGTGGTGGTAACAAAAAGAGCATCCTCAAAAGTCAAATTACTTGGAAATCCAAGCGCCGAACCAGAAAGTGTCAAGAACAAAAGTTGTTCCTCTCCTCGTTACGGAGCTAGAGAACTAACTTTTGTAGCAGCGACGCGAACAGGGGTTTCGCCAACTTTTATCGCGGTAACGTGAAAGAGCAAAGAAAACGTAACAGAGGTAAGGGGCACCTTCCAACTTTCTAGATTGCATTTAGGGCTGTAAATGCATGTTGTTGTGGCATTTATGATGGTTTCGTTGTTGTTTTTAAAGTGAAACTGTTTTGCATGTCATTATGAATGATGAAAATGCATGTTGTTGATGTTTTGATGATCTGTGATGTTTGTTGTTTTGGTTGATACATCAATGTTGTTTTGGTTGTGTGGGGATACTGGAAAGTGCTTTGCATGTCGTTTTGGGGATGATCAAAATGTATGAGTTGGATTGTGGCTATACTGTTGTGTTGTAACATTCTGGTGTGGTGGTTAAAGAAGTTGTGATTTTGGTTTGGCGTTGATAGTGATTTTCAAAAGAAAAGGATTTTTAAAATGGGTGGAGGTTTTCTGGAAATCTGTTGTTGTGTTAATGAGTAAAATCATTTATATGTATTGAGAAAGGTTCTGAGTTTTGTGGTTTAAAAGAATGGTGATTATGTTTTTCTGCTGTGTATTAACATTCTGGTGTTGATAGTGGTTTTCAAAAGAAAAGGATTTTAAAATGGGTGGAGGTGTTTCTGGAAAATATGTTGATGTTGTGTTGATGAGAAATGTTCTGAGTTGTGTGGTTTCAAAAGAATGGTGATTATGTTTTGGTGTTGTACTGGTTTTTCAAAGAAAAGAGTTTGAAAACGTATTAAAGTTTCTGGAAAATATCACTGTAGTCGAAGGTGTATTCGAATACGGCATTGAAATATCACTGCAAAGCTTCTGTTTCATTCAAATTTTGAACTTGTATTCGAATACGACCCTCTGTATTCGAATACAGATAAGTGATTTTTGCTTTTGACTTAGCATCTGTATTCGGCTACGACCCTGTCGTATTCGAATACATAATTGCAATTTTTGCCACTGTATTCGCATCTACATTTGAATACAACCCTGTTGTATTCGAATACAGATTTGTTGTTTTTGCCACTGACTTCGCATTTGTATTCGGCTACGACAACCTCGTATTCAAAAACATAATGCTAATTTTTCACTGTTTTAGCTTCTGTATTCGAATACAAGGAAGCTGTATTCGAATACAAATTGTTTTTTTTTCTTCAAAAATTCTAGTTTTAGACATTGGTTTATGAACTTAAAAAGATGGGGAAACATTAGGAAGGCTGGTGTTCAATTAAAATGGAATTCTTGAGATGGTTTGAGGTGGTGATGTGAGGTTCTTGAATATTTTTTGATGTGGTGATAGTGAAATTGTTAAGATGGTTTGAGGTGTGATTGAGTGGCAGGTTTTTCAGCTGGTATTTGCATACTGTTTTCAGTGAAGAGATAACATAGCATGTCCATGCATTGCATAGTCAGGTGGTGACCGCGATGGGCCACAGAGTTAATGCGGTAACCGTGATGGTCCGTGAAGTTAAGTAGTAACCACCGTGATGGGCTACGGAATGACCACGTGTTCGTGGTGGTCCATTCTATCGTTACGAGGATTTAACTTTTGTATGTTTTGGCCTGTGAGAGGCTAACATACGTAAAACGTGTTAGTCTGTGAGCGACTGCACTGGTGCTGGTCCATGAGAGACTGCACCTTGGTATACGTAAAACGTGTTGGTCTGTGAGCAACTGCACGTGTGCTGGTCCGTGAGAGACTGCACTCTGGTAATGTTTGGCCCGTGAGAGGCTAACATGGGTAAATCGTGCTGGTCTGTGAGAGACTGCACTTTGGTAATTCCAAGAGTTGTGTACATTGGCATTTGCATATTACATCGTGGTGGTTGACTGTGAGTCATGATGGGGTATGATGTTGACGGGTGGAAATCGTTGTGTGCAAGTAACTTATGAAAGTGCTGAATGAGTTGTTGTGTTTTGTTGAATGTATTTGTACTTGCAACATGACTTATATGTTAAACTGTTTGTGTTTTCCAAAAATGTCAATGTCATATATTTTAATAAGTGAGCATATTTATTCATTCTTGTTGACATAAACATTAGAACATGCCATGAATATACTTGTTATTGTTGACATAAATGCTATGTGGTAATTGTTATTTTCGGTCGATGACCCTTTACTATATTGTGGAAAATTGGGCTTTGCCTTCAGATGATACCCGAACCCGTACCACTTACGGTTACACTAACGACAGAAATGTCGTTAGTTTTCCTTGATCTTCACGAACGGAGTATTTGTGGACAACGCAGAGGGACAGACAGCTGGGTGAAGACGAGACTTGTAGAGGATGCGGTGGAAACCGTGCTACTGTAGCTTTAGTGCATGATCAGACTAGACTTTTTGTATAGGGCCTAGTGTTGAGGGCTGTAATTATTTATTTTGGGATCATTGTATATTTTTCCGCACTCTGATAATATTTTGGTGGGTCTAAGATACAGTTTTCGATGTATTATTATTTTGGTATAGTTTGAAGATCAATTTTCCAAAACTAATTTACTCGGTTAAAGTTATGATGTAATTAATTAATTACGTTCGTCATTTGAATCCCGACGTATTATTAATTAATTAATTTCTTTTGTCGTTTGAATTTATGACGTCTATTTTATGAAACAACTAAATTTTCAAGTTCATTTTAATTATCTTGCGTCAAGAAATTCCAATTTATTCTTTCCAACAAGTGCTTGTGTCATGCATTTTTCCCAAGTATGATAGTTGTTGCCATTGAGAAGAGGTGTGATTGTGAGGGATAAAGATCCTTCACTTGGATGAATGTAATAAGGGTTGGTGATTGTTTTGCGCAAGGTCAAGGTTCCCTTGGTTAGAATTGTTATTATTGGTATCATTGTTGTGATTATGTTTAACCATTGTTGAAAGAATGAAGAAAAATGATCAAAAAGATGATCAAGACTCCAAAATCAGAGCTCTGATACTATAATAGATAGTATGATGAAGATTGATTTTACTAAATATACATCATTGATTGAATGAAAAAAATGAAAGATTACTTTGTTGAGCTCATAAATCAGCTGCTATATATAGGCGCTAGGAGCTGGCTATGTGAGTTAGTTAGCTTGTAACTAGTAAAGCTAACAACTTGTAACTAAACGAAACTAACAACACATAATCACAGCTAACTATCCCTAATACATAGTAAAGGATTTAACAAGGTAATGCAAAGTAAGTCAAATATAAAATTGTTGCTTGATGGTCAAGTAACTGCTAATGAACTAAAATTGACATTTGGTTCTAATATTTAAGAAGAGGTATCGAATTAAAATCCGAAAATTACTATGACCACTAATTTACTACGTTTCTCTATAAAAAAATGTATTTATCCTTTTATTTTCTGTTTTTTTTTATGCATAAAAATATTTTAAGATCCTTGTATCCAAACTTTTTTCCTAAATTTGGAGAAAAATAAAAAGGGTAGTAATTGTCTTTCTCTTTGCAAAATGTTTGATTTTTTAGAGTTTCAAAATTGCATACCGAAAATAGCTGTATTATGTGGTTAGAATTGAAGCTGAACTAGAAAATTAAGGTGATTTAGATTGACATGAAGATAATATAAGATTCATCATCTCAACAAAATTTAAACCCAAAGATTAATAAATAAAAAACAATATTTTTCATTGTTTCACCCAAAAAATGTTTTTCATTTTACTTTTTTAACAGGATCTTTTTAATTTTACCAGTATAATTCGAAATAACTAGTTATATTAAGTAAAAATTATTTGAAAATATAAAAAATTAAAAAAGTGATGTGATCTCGATATACACAATAAACATATTGATATGTCAACTAAGAGTAATGTACTATGCACCCCCACATCTAAACCTCCCACCCCTCATTCTTTGTGAAATGTCTTAATTGTCCTTTTTACTAACTATAATTCTTTCCCAAAAAAATTACATCCATTTTTTCACCCCTCCATTCGAAATTTTAACATTTTTTCTAATACATTCGAAGATTTCATAGAGCAGAAACTTCAAACTTTCGAACATTTCCTAAACCCTAAACCTAGAAAAGTAAGTTTGCTTTGAAACTTTCGAAGATTGTTGGATGAAAGTTTCGACAGTGTTTTTGAGTTTCTTTCCAGTTTTACACTTCGAACTTTTGGGAAAATTTCGAAGGTTTTGCCAAAATTTCGAAAGGCAAATGAAAATTTCAAAAGTTTCAAAATAAAGGGAAAGTTTCGAAAGGTTATGAAAATTTTGAAAGTTTCGAAGGTTATTTGAAAGTTTCGAAATACAGTCTGTAAAATTTTCCCAAATTCGAAAATTTCGAAAATTTTCCCATATTTGAATTTTTCCTAAATTGGAAAGTTTCGAAATTGGAATTTTTCCCAAATTTCCTCAAATTTTTCTATTTCGAAACTTTCCAAATTTATAAACTTTCGAAACTTTTCAAATTTGGAAACTTCAAAAATTTCCAAATTTAGAAACTTTCGAAATTATCCAGATTTGGAAACTTTCGAAAATTTCCAAATGTTCGAAATTATCCATATTTGGAAACTTTCGAAACTTTCCAAAGTTTCGAAATTCTGAAATTTTTCTATTTCAAAACTTTCAGCTTGAAATGAAACTTTCGAGTTATTTCGAAACTTTCATGTTACACCAAACTTTCGAAGTGTTTCGAAAATTTCCACTTTCAACGAAAGGTTCGAAATTGTTGATAAATTATGAAAGTTTTTCACTTTGAAGGTTTCAACATCTTCGAAACCTTCGAAAGTTTAAAAAAAATAACTTCAAAAATTTGAAATATTCGAATTATAGCATAAATTTCAAAAGTTTCGAACATACTAAGTTAAAAAGTGAATTTTAATTTTTTAAAAATAAATTTATAATTAGTAAAAGGACATTTTAGACATTTTAAAAAAATGAGGGGGTGGGAGGTTTAGGTGTCGGGGTGCATGGTATAATCCTCGTCAACTAAAGACTTGCTATATCACCGGAATTTTGGTTGGTGGGCTTAGTTTAAAAAAATTCAAAATTACATGAACTAAAATTGTAAAATTAAAATTGTGGAGACCAAAATCCTTTATTAGATAAAATTGTAGAACCAAAATATCAATTAAGTCTTTTATCTAACTCTTTTATAGTTGAGGAAGAAACGATAACAATGACTTCAACCGTTTTTTCTTCGATTCACAATATATTTATTTAACTATTTTATAGTATTTCCGTCATTAAACTCTTTTATAGTTGAGGAAGAAACGATAACAATGACTTCAACCATTTTTTCTTCGATTTACAATATATTTATTTAACTATTTTATAGTATTTCCGTCATTAAATTTAAGACGTTTTTTATATCTTTTCTCGTATCTTTTTATAAGATTTTATTTTATTTTTTCAACTGCATTAACCATATCTCTACTAATTTATTAATAATTATGTTAAATTTTTTTCTGCAATTTTTAAGAAAATACTACAATTAAAATTATAAATTAATTCTATTTTATTAAAATAAATTAGTAAAATAATTCAAATTATCAATAAATTTAATATTATAATTAATTTTCTTTATTTATTAATTTAATCAACAAAATTTTAGATATAATGACTAACATATTACTTCGGTTCACCATAAACTTGGTTAGAATATTGTTTTTTTATATAATCAGAATTAAACACTGTTCAAAGGAAAAAAGAGAACGATCATATGACATTTAATTTCCATGGCGAAGGCAGTGCACAATTGCACATTATGGACTTTCTGTGTATCGAACAAATATCAAATACTTTTCCCGTAAAAGACAAATATACGAACTGTAACCACAAAAAAATAATTAAATAGTGGTATTTTAAAATAAATAAATAAATATACTTTTTTAAGCAATAAATAAGTGTCACCGCCAAGAATCTTTTACTTTTTAGCGCGTGGTCACAAAGATTTGAGTTGGATATTTTATTTTTATATATATATTTTTATTAAATTTTTAGTATATTATACATTAAAATTTATATATTAAAATATTTTACTATTTTTAATTTTTAAGAGGTCCCATCTTCGTCTTGCGACATAAAAGATGACTTTTTTTCCCTCCAAATGCAACCATCTATCAATTTTTTATTTTATTTTTATATTATTTTTTTGTTAAAATAAAAAATTAAAAAGTTATATTTGATTGCATTTTGGGATGCGACCTCTTACTGCATAGAAAAAATCATCTGTGGTCAGGAGATGCAACATGTCAAAAAAATAAAACATTTTATATATAAATTTCAATATATGGAATATTGAAAAGTTAAAAAAAAAGGGATATAAATAAATAAAAAACCCAATAAAAAAAGAAATAATTAAATGAATTTAATCATATATACTATTTTGATTTAGCCTATTTTACTTTCACTTTTATCTCTTATAGTAGTCTTACAATTACGAAAAATGTTATTTGAATACACTTTTGGACACAAATACAATAGTTATTTTTTATTCGTACTATGATGACATAAATGTAGGTCATACTTTCTCTCTCTATCTCTCTTCTTCCATAAATATGGGTCATACTGTATTTATGTTTGTATTTGTGTCCAAAAATGTGTTCAAATAACATTTCTCTACGATTACACAACATCAATTCTTTAACTGCATTCCTCTGATTCGATCTCTCTCCCTTTTTTCATATTAAAGAAGAATTGGAGCATGCTTCCTTTGGTGCTATTACAGCGGTTCATGCGTTGAAACTTGCAAGGGAAGACCACCAATATTTGTTTTTTTATTGTGGCTTTGTTCTCAATTTGGGATATGAATAAAAGATTTATATATATTATCATAATAAAAAGAGTGTACATGTCTGTCTAGATGCTACTCTAATATAATATTCTTGTTATGAAAGAAGGTGAAACACAAAAATAGTGAGTATACCTCAATTTTATTGATAATGAATTTGATTAATTTATAAGTGATCGTCTATATCCATATATATACATGACTGAAACGGACAATAATGAATTGATAGAGGTTGTAACAACCAAAAAGATTTAACTAACAAAACATAATTAACTAATTGACAATAACTAACAAGTGTCTGATTACTAAGACTAATAACTGATTGGTGCATATAGAACTGACAAACTAGTAAACTCACTAGCAGGCTAACTAGTGAGCCTGTGAGGCTGACTGGCAAGTTGGCTCGTAGATAGGCAGGCTGGCTGGCATGCAGATGAAGCTAATAAGACTGAAATTGACTATTCTAACACCCCCTCATAAGCTAGTGCTTGATATATATCAAGTAACCCAAGCTTAGAAACAATTAGATTAAAATAGTTTGGCAACAATCCCTTGGTAAATAAATTTGTTGTTTGATCATCAGTGGATATAGGCATTAGATTTAGGATTCTTGCTTGTGATTTTTCCCTTACAATGTGGCAGTTAATCTCCAAATGTTTTGTTCTCTCATGAAACACAGAGTTTGCAACAATGTGGAGAGCACTTTGACTGTCACAAAACAAGAGTGATGTCTATTTTATACTGATCTTCAAGTCATTAAATAAATAGATGAGCCACCACATCTCATAAGTTGTTGAGGCTAGATCCCTATATTCTGCCTCTAATGAAGACTTAGCTTATAGTTACCTATTTCTTTGACTTCCAACTAATGAAGGAATGTCCAATGAAGAAGCAATTGAAGGTGCAAACACGAGAAGAGAGGGTTGAATTGTGTTTGACTAACTCGAATACTTTTTCTGTTTTTGTAGTTTTAAAACAAAACTTGATGTATGAATAAAACAGAGTTAGCAGCAGATATAAAGTAAAGATAAAAACACAGATTTTATACTGGTTCACCGTTAACGAGGCTACGTCCAGTCCCTTCACCTTGAAGGATTTCACTAATTCAAAACCTTGAATTACAACAGTTCCACTGACCCTCCAAGTCAGTCTTCTCAAACAGTCTAACAATCCTAGACTCTTGAGGAATACAGCACCTTGACTTCTTAAGTCAAGTCTTCTCCTACCAATCGGACAACCGCAGATTGTAGAAGGAATTACAACGCCTTGAATCTAATTGCCAAGTAATCTGCTACCCCTTATGACTCCCTCAGATTGAAGACGCTACTTCAAAAACTTAGTTCTAACACAAGGGAAAGAAAATAACATGAGTGCTTGCTTCTGGAAAGCTGGAACTCACAATTAACCTCACTAAAAACTTGAGTGTTTGCTTTGGAAGTGTATGACTCTTTTGTGATTTTCGATGCTAAGTATTCTTCCTTGAGCCTCATTTTATAGATGCAGATTAGGGTCTCTTCCAAGCTTAATTTCGAGCTGTATCTTGCTGGATTCTCGTGCAAAAATATCTTGACCAATCGGGCTTCACTTAAGTAAAAATCATATATTTTTAAGCTTCAGATTTGCTTTCAAAAATAACTTGGGCCAATCCTGTCTTTCTTCCCACCAATAGCTTCTGAACTCCCATACGACTTCACTTTATTTTTGTAACAAATCCTTTTAATACTTTGATCAAATTAAATTAAATCTCCACCGTTAATCCTCATGATTGAATCTGGACCGTTTGATCTTCTGCGCTAGTCCACATCTGGACCATACTAAGTGCTCTGCTGTGATCCTCTGATTTCGGCCAACCTTGGACCACACTTTCTGATCTTCTGATCTCGGCCAACCTGGACTTGCAAACTGATCTAATGTGATCCTCTGATCTCGGCCAATGTTAGACCACACATTCTGACCTTCGATTTCGGCCAACACTAGGCCATGGTCTGATCTTCTGATCTCGGCCAACACTGGGCCATATACTTAAATATGGACCATTGATCTGAATATTTTCCCTCTGATCTGGACCAATTCTGGACTTGGTTTGGATTAAACTGAAATTAAATCTGGACAAATAATATTTCACTCTAGACATTTTACCTTCTGTTTTGGATCAGTTGTAGATCAAATTTGGAGATCATTTCTTCT
The DNA here is from genome assembly GCA_037974295.1 of Cicer cuneatum. Classification (NCBI taxonomy): domain Eukaryota; kingdom Viridiplantae; phylum Streptophyta; class Magnoliopsida; order Fabales; family Fabaceae; genus Cicer; species Cicer cuneatum. The sequence goes on along the minus strand of JBBPBO010000002.1, from coordinate 26,786,582 downwards.
GGTCTGGACTTAGTTTCATACCCTGAACCATGCTATCTTCTGGTCTGGGTCAAATCTAGATTGATTCTCTTGTTCTGGACCCATTAACTTATCCTCTGATTAAGTCTAGATCAAGTCTGGGCTGTTTATCATTTCACTGCCAGGTCATCTTCTGGTCAGAATAACTTCTGGACTAAGTCTGACTTATGATTCCTTCTGGTCTAGATCAAGTCTCCCTCTAGCAAGCTTCCTTTTGGTCTGGTCCAGGTCTCATTCTAACTTTGCTTCCTTCTGATCTGGGCCAGCAAAGATATCCTCTGGTAATTCCAGGATGCATCCTCTAGTACCTTCTGGATGCATTTTCTGATGTCTCAATGTTCTGCCTCTGGAAACTTCATCTTCTGGTGGCATTTAATGTAATAATTCAAGGTACATAATAAGATTACATGGAGTGCTTTTGTAAACATCAAAATCCTAAGTGCTTAGAACCAACTTGGTTCCAACAATCTCCCCCTTTTTGATGATGACAAAACCTTAACTAATTTTGCTAGCTTGTAACTCGAAGTACTTGAAATAATCCCCCTTAGACCAATCTCCCCCCCTAAGTCTAATACTGACTTTTTCTTCTCCTTTTCAACTCCTTCTCTTTTCACTCTTTCTTTTTTTCTCTTCTCCTCTTCTTTTCAACTCCTTCTTTATTCTCTCTTTCTTTTCTCCCTTCACATTGCCTCTCCTTTTCAACTCATTCTTTTTTCACTCTTTCTTTTTCTCTCTTTATTTTTCTCTCTCCCTGTTTCTTCTCCTTTTCAACTCCTTCTCTTTTCATCTCTTTCTTTTTCGCTCCTCTTTTCTTTTTATCTCTCATTTTCTACTTATTTCTCCTTTTTATCTCTCTCCCCCTTTTTGTCATCAGCCAAAAAGAGGTCTTACTATTTTTGTATTTTTGTTTTTTTCTTTACAAAGTACAGAAATTAAAAACAAAAAATAATAAACATAAAATTAAAATTACAATAAAATTAAAAACTCCTAAGAAGACTACTTGAGCTAGTCAGATATGGAGACAATGTTGAGATGTTTCTTGATGAACTCGAACTTGTCTTCAGGTAATGCTTTGGTGAAGATGTCAGCCCATTGATGATCAGTGTCCACAAACTGGATGCTTAAAGTCCCTTTTTGATAATGGCCCTAATGAAATGGTGTTTTATTTCAATGTGTTTGGCTCTAGAGTGTAAGATCGGGTTCTTGGTTAGGTTTATGGCTGAGGTGTTATCACAGAACAAACGGATATTGGTTTCAAAGATGTTGTAATCTTCAAGTTGATGTTTCATCCAGAGTAATTGTGAGCTGCATCCTGCTGCTGATATATACTCAGCTTCAGCTGTTGACATAGCAATGGTGCTTTGTCTTTTGCTTGACCAAGAAATCAAATTATCACCTAAAAAAGTGCAGTTGCCACTTGTACTTTTCCTTTCCAACTTGTCTCCAGCATAGTCGGAATCACAAAAACCTTTTAGTTTGTAGGTGGGGGTTTTCTTGTATAACAAGGTAAGGTTGGTGGTTCCTTTAAGGTATCTCAAAATTCGTTTGACAGAAGTTAAATGGGATTCCCTAGGGTCAGCTTCAAAACCGACACAGACACAAACACTAAACAAAATGTCAGGTCTAGAAGCAGTTAAATAAAGAAGGGATCCAATCATACCTCCATATGTTTTCTGGTCTACCTTTTGGCTGGTTTCATCTTTCTCAAGTGAGCAGGTTGGGTGCATGGGGATGGCCATAGGTGTAACACCCCGAGTTTAAAACACAGCGCGGGTGCATTTTTTTTTAAAACTCAATAATAAAAATGATTTTCCTGATTTAATTCGAAGGGAATTAAAATAAAGTTTCTGGAAATCAATAAGTACTCAATTTCGGGAAATTTAATAATAACCATTAAGGCATTTTTAAAATGTTAACAATGTCAGATTGCAGAATAATACAGCGGAAAAAGTCGTACATTAATTCCCAAAATAAAATTACATTTCCCAAAACTCAAGACCTTATACAAAAGTCTAGACTGATCATGCACTAAGCTACAATAGCACGGTCTCCACCGTATCCTCTATAAGTCTCGTCTTCAGCCAACTGTCCGTCCCTCTGCGTTGTCCACGTAGACTCTGTACATAAAGATCATGGAAAACTAACGACGTTTCCGTCGTTATGTATCCGTCGGTAGGACGGGTTCGGGTAACATCTGAGGGCAAAGCCCAATTTCCACAATATAATAGCAAGGGGTCACCGACCGAAAATAACAGATAATCACATAGCATATATTGCACAACAACATGTATAATCATGGTATAACATATGATGATGAGGAAATAATCATGCTCATTTGAAAATTTATGACTTTCATGCCTTTTCAAAACAGCAGTTAATGATTATGAAGTATGCGGTAAGTACAAACACACATCAACAAAACACAATCTTTAATTCAGAATTTCAGATTCTGGACAGCACTCACACACATTAATTTCCAACATTCATCATATAAACAATCGTGACACAACGGTCAAATCCCTCAATGTAATGCATATATGCTCATGCATAATTTTCTTGGAATCACCAAGGTGCAGTCGCTCGACAGACCAGCACATCACAACGGCCCTCATGACCAGGGTGCAATCGCTCAACAGATCAGCACCAGTGCAGACGCTCAACAGTCCAGCACATCGTGCAGTCGCTCAACAGACCAACACGTTTGACATCACCCAAGGTACAATCGCTCAACAGATCAGTACCTAGTGCAGACGCTCAACAGTCCAGTACCAGTGCAGATGCTCAACAGTCCAACACTTATATACCAAAGTACAATCGCTCAACAGATCAGTACTTAGTACAGACGCTCAACAGTCCAGCACTCGTGCAATCGCTCAACAGATCAGCACGTGGTTGCGCATTACTCTGTGGCCCATCGCGGGTACCACTTGACTATGCAATGCATGAATATGCAGTGTTTCATTTCTCTAGAAACAAAATGCAAAACAGAAATTCATGCCTCTCAATCATGTTTAAATATTTCAGCACAGTCATAAATAACAACATCACAATCATGAATTAACAATGAGTTAATCATTCACATTTTGAAATGTTTTCCCAACCTCTCAAAAATAAAGACACAAATTTAAAATTGGGATTTTTCTGGGATTTACGAATCTGTATTCGAATACAGCTCTTTTGTATTCGAATACAGAAGCCAAAAAGAGTGCAGATTCACACTCTGTATTCGAATACAGCCCTCTGGTATTCGAATACAGAGGCAGATTTCAGTGCAGAATTCAACCTCTTTCATTACATCAGTAAAGTTTTTAAAACTTCATCACCACTACTTCCAAATCTCATCAAAAGTTCCACTTTAACTCACCACAACATTTCCAGTATTCCCTAGACACTCAGGGTTTTGCAAAACATTATTAAAACTTGAAATTTTCTGAAAACACGTATCTGTATTCGAATACAGAAGCAGGAACTAAAATTTAACATTCTGTATTCGAATACAGCATGGCTGTAGTCGAATACAGGAGTTCAACCTTTGAAAAATTCAGCCTTTTCTCCCATGTTACTTAAAGATTTTCAAACATCTTTCTCTCCTCTTTAAAACCATTTCACAGACTTCTTTTCAAATCATTTAAACCATCTCAGAGTTTCTCAACACTTCAAAACTCACATGACAGTGATTAAAACTTGTTTATCTGGAAAACACGAATCTGTATTCGAATACAGCTTCCTTGTATTCGAATACATAAGCTAAAAACTGAGTTTCTAGAAAAAAACTCGAATTTGTAGTCGAATACAGCATGTCTGTAGTCGACTACAGATGCGAAGACAGTGCTAAAAACTACACTTCTGTATTCGAATACGACATGATCGTAGTCGAATACAGATACGAATACAGAAGCCAAAATCTTTCCTCTGTATTTGAATACAGGGGCTCGTCTTCGAATACAGGTTTGAAAACTTTAAAATAAACAGAAACCTGGAAGGTTGTATTCGAATACACACATGTTGTAGTCGAATACACCTTCGAAAACCAGTGAAAGTTCAACCCTTTTCAAAACTGATTCTTTTAAAACAACAGCCAACATCAACCAGATTCTGCACTTTTTCAAGAAAGCCTTTCCTCATTTAAAATCCCTTTTTCTTTAAAAACCATCAACACCACCAGAATCACACAAAACAACCAGAATCAGAATCAACAATATCATCAAGATCACCCAGAACAACCAGAATAAGAATCATTAACACCAGTTTATCCAAAACAGGAACAGATGATCAATCATCAGAATAAACATGCAACATTTCAGTGTTCACACTCATCAGAACAAACATGAAACATTTTCAGTGTTCACACTCATCAGAACAATCATGTAACATTTCTGTTTTCTCAAAAACACCAGAATGACATGCAAATACTCAGCTTCATCAAACATCAAGATGACATGCAAGCACTCAGTTTTCTCAACAACAGAATGACATGTAAAACATTTCAGCTTTCATGATACCACTGAAATACTTGCAAACATCACAGAACAACAAACCTCAATAGAATGCATTTTGCATTTTAATGCTATTTTCAAAACAGTTTTAAGACATGCATTTTAATCATAACTAAAATGGCATGCAAACATTTTCCAGCATTCACACAGAATGTAAAACAACATATTTTACCAGTAAAAACAGCCAACAACAACTTATCAGAATAATCACTTCTCAAAAAATGCATTTTCTCTCAAAATGACATTTTCGAAAACAACTTTTCTTTTAAAAACAGAACTAAAACAGCACAATTTATGGCCCTAATGCAGCTAAAAGATGGAAGGTGCCCTTACCCTTGTAGCGTGCTCTACTATTTCTCTTGTTCCTGCTGCGTTCCCTTTTCTGCGTCCAGAAACGGTGAAGCTGTTCCCTGAGTTTGCTGCTGTAAAACTGGGTTCTTTCTCTTCGTATTGAGGTGGGGATTAACTTTACTACTGGGAGTTTTCAGGTTTGAGGCTGGGATTCTCAGATAATGGTGTTTGGAGGAATTTCTCTCTCTTAAATTTGAGCTCGGGAATGGCAGAAACAGAGGCAAAATGGGAGGGGTGATGGAGTTGGTACATGCAAAATGGGCAGTAAAGAGGAAGGAATGGTGTTCTGACTTCACCATCCTTCTCACTCCTATTTATAGACTTTCATGGTGCCACCTCACTTGCCACTTGTCTGATTTTCCAGCTTTTTAATTATCTTGCAATTAGCCACTAATCCTTACTTAATGGTCCAATTAATTTAATTACTTGAAATTAAATTAATTTACTTCTTCATCCAATAATTTTAATTTATACTTCAAAATAAATATTTATATACATATATTCACTCAAAACATACATATACTAAATATTTACAAAAATTCCCAAAATGCCCTTGACATTAATTCCAATATTAATATTTAAAATTAAGGGTCTTACAATAGGCTTACATTCACTCATTTTGAACTTTTTAAGAAGTTCTTTAGTACATTTAGATTGGTGAATGAGTATACCTGATTTGCCTTGGTGAATCTGAATTCCCAAGAAGAACTTGAGTTCTCCCATCATGCTCATTTGGAACTCTTTCTGCATTAGGTCAGAAAACTCTTTGCACAAAGTGCCATTAGTCGATCCAAAGATGATATCGTCAACATACACTTGAATAATTAAAATATCATTTTTAATGGATTTCCTAAATAGAGTATTATCAATCTGGCCTCTATCAAATTCATTCTTAAGCAGAAAGGTACTAAGTCTGTCATACCATGCCCTTGGTGCTTGTTTTAAACCATATAAATATTTTTTAAGTTTAAAAACATGGTCTGGAAAATCAGAATTTTCAAATCCAGGGGGCTGTTTGACATAGACTTCCTCACTTATATAGCCATTTAAGAATGCACTTTTACATCCATTTGATACAACATTATATCATGATTAGCAGCAAATGATAAAAGAATTTCTAATTTCTTCTAACCTGGCCTCTGGAGCAACAGTCTCAATACCTTCCTGTTGACTGTATCCTTGAGCTTCAAGTCTGGCTTTGTTCCTTACCACTTCACGTTTTTCATTGAGTTTATTCCTGAACACCCACTTGGTTCCAATAATGTTTTTGTTTGATCTGGATACCAGATCCCAAACATCATTCCTTTGGAATTCATTCAGCTCTTCTTGCATTGCAAGTATCCAACCTTCTTCTGCCAAAGCTTCATCAACATTGGTTGGTCTGCATCAACTTCTAGTTTTGGAAGATCTGTAACAGCTTCTGATTCTGGTAAATATTTAGATTTCTCTTCTGACTTATCTTGGCTGTTTCTGACTTGATCAGATTTATCTTTTGATGATTTGTCATGTGTTGTTGACTTGCTTGTATCCTCTACCTTTCCAGGTACTTCTGTTTCTTCTGCTTCTGCTCCCTTTGGTTCGGTGAACCTGCACTATCTTTATCTTGCTTTGATTTGTCAAGATCAAGCAGTTTGTCATATAACATAATATAAATCAAATAATTTAAAAATAAACTCAATACGGCCAAACCATTAATTCTGCTTCTGGTGATTTCTGCTTGTTTTTGAAACCACTGGAATGTTGTTTCTGCTGAAGTGTTCAATTCGTGTGAATCACTTGGTTCCTCTGACAGTTTGAAAACCTGTAGAATACTTATCTAGCTTTTATTTTTAAGATCAAGCTTCTTGTTATCACAGTAAACATAAATATCAAACAATAATAGTATTTACAGCAAGATGTAACCTCTGTGTCAACAGTTTCAGTTTTACTCTGAAAATCCTCTTGCTTCTGATTTTCAGATTCTGAATCTGTATGTTTTGTGATTACATGGTTTGGATGAGGGGATTTGAATTCCCTTCCAGGTTTGTAGTCTTGATGAATCTCACTGCAGTGTTTGAAGAACTCTCCTGATTCTGATTCTTCTCTTTCTGCTTTGGCTGATACACCATGTTCCTTTGATGATTCTGGAACATGTTTTGGTTCTTGTAACTTTGGTGAATCTGGTGATTCTGATAACCTTGATGGTTCTAGTGATTCTGGTGATTTGGATGATTCTGATAATTCCTGTTCTGGTTCTGGTTCCAGTACTGATTCTGATTCTGGTTCCAGTTCTTGTGCCTCTGATACTGGTTCCAGTTATGGTTCTAGTTCCAGTTCCTGTTCTGATTCGTGTGATATGTGTGATTTCTTTGATATTTCATGTTCCTCATATGGTTCTGGTTTTGGTTCTGATAGGTATTGTGTTGACCAGTTCTTCTTCTACCAAAGTCAATTGGCTTCTGTTTGGTAGATGTTGGAACATAAACATTCTTCTGTTTGTGCATTGCCAACATACATTCTCCAGGCACCATTATTGGTGTCTCTTTCTGGTTGCTCAGAATATCTGCAACATAAATAATTTGATCTTTTAGTACCCTAAACTGATTGGGTCCAGGTTTGTTAGTCTTAACAGCTCTCTGATCTTGTTCAGATTTTACCATTGGACAAGATAGTTCAGCGTGACCTTTCTTAGCACAAACAATGCATAAAATATCATAATGAACAGCTTTACTTTCAGCAATCGTTTCTGTAAAACCAAGACCTCTCTTTCCACTGTTACTGTTTCCATAAATCATAGATGCATATTTACTTCTTTCCATTCCATTAGAAATAAAGTTTTAAAAAAATTGTTCATGCATATTAGATTCACAAACAGTTTTGGAAATGGAACAAATATTACTTTTGAGAGTTTGGTTTTCAGATTTGAGTCTTGCAACTTCATTTTTAAAATCCTTGTTTTCAGTTGCATACTCAGAATTTCGATTCTTTAAAACTTGGACTTCTTTGGTTAGATTTTTCTTATCATCCCTAAGAGTTTTCAGTTTTAAAGACATCTTATTGTTTGCATTTAAAAAGTCTTTTAAAGCCTCAATTAAAAGTTTTCAGTTTTAAAGACATCTTATTTTTTGCAGACCTGATGTGTGCCATCTTTGTTGTTTCTGCCTCATCTTCATCAGACGATTCTTCCTCTAATTCTGATGCATCCCAGGCTGCCATCAGACCCTTCTTTCTGAATCTGGAATTCTTCTTGTGCTGTTTGCCTTTTTCCAGATTTGGACATTCTGACTTGATATGTCCAGGTTCATTGCATCCATAACACACGATACTCTTCTTGTCAGATTCTTCCTTTCCTTTGTTGTTATGTTTCTTCTTGAAACTTCTTCTCTTCTTGTTTTCCCAGATCTTAACCATCTGTTTGGTTAAGTAAGCCATATCATCACAGCCAGTGTCGCTATCCTCTGATTCTAATGCTGCCCTTGCAGCTTTCTTCTGTTTCGACTTTAGGGCCAGATTCTTCTTCTTCTTTGGTTCATCTGCTTCTAATTCTATTTCATGAGACCTGAGTGAGCTGATCAGATCTTCAAGTTTTAATTTGTTCAAATCTTTGGTTTGCTGAACTGTAGTAACCATTGGTCTCCACTTGGTTGGTAAGCTTCTTAGAATCTTCTTGACATGATCTGCAGTTGTGTAGCTTTTCTTTAAGACCTTTAGTCTAGATATCAGAGTCTGGAATTTGCAGAACATTCCATCAATGTTTTCATCATCTTCCATCTTGAACATCTCATACTGTTTGACCAGTATGTTAGCCCTTGCTTCTTGAACCTGCTGGCTTTCTTCATAGGTCAGAACAAGACTGTCGAATATGCTCTTTGCTGTTTCCTTATCTGTGCATCTGTCAAATTCCTTGAATGTGATGGCACTGATCATGATGTTTATGGACTTGTGATGAAGTTTGTATAATCTGCTCTGGTCTGGTTTCATATCATCCATGTCCAATTCTTTAGTTGGATCTCTTGGCATAGTAGGTGCAGTGTATCCTTTGACTACCATCTTCCATAATTCAGGATCTTGAGATATGAAGAAACTTCTCATTCTGTCCTTCCAATACTCAAACCTTTCTCCATCAAACAGTGGTAGTTTGTTGATGTTGCCTCCCAATTCTTCTGACATGTTGAACCCTTGGACTTTTCCTTAAACACTGTTAAGTGCTCAGCCTTGAGACCGAGCTCTGATGCCAATTGAAGGTGCAAACACGAAAAGGGGGGTTGAATTGTGTTAGACTAACTTGAATACTTTTTCTGTTTTTGCAGTTTTAAACCAAAACTTGATGTATGAATAAAACAGAGTTAGTAGCGGATATAAAGTAAAGATAAAAACACATAATTTTATACTGGTTCACCGTTAACGAGGCTACGTCCAATCCCTTCACCTTGAAGGATTTCACTAATTCAAAACCTTGAATTACAACAGTTCCATTAACCCTCCAAGTTAGTCTTCTCAAACAGTCTAACAATCCTAGACTCTTGAGGAATACAGCACCTGGACTTCTTAAGTCAAGTCTTCTCCTACCAATCTGACAACCCCAGATTGTAGAAGGAATTACAACGCCTTGAATCTAATTGCCAAGTAATCTGCTACCCCTTCAGACTCCTCAGATTGTAGACTCTACTTCAACAACTTAGATCTAACACAAGGGAAAGAAAATAACACAAGTGCTTGCTTCTGGAAAGCTGGAACTCACAATTAACCTCATTGAAAACTTGAGTGTTTGCTTTGGAAGTGTATGACTCTTTTGTGATTTTCGACGCTAAGTATTCTGCCTTGAGCCTCCTTTTATAGATGCAGATTAAGGTCTCTTCCAAGCTTAATTTCGGGCTGTATCTTGCTGGATTCTCTTGCAAAAATATCTTGACCAATCAAGCTTCACTTAAATAAAAAACATATCTTTTTAAGCTTCAGATTTGCTTTCAAAAATAACTTGGGCCAATCCTGTCTTTAATTAATTCTGGAACAAATCTTTCTTCCCGCCAATAGCTTATGAACTCCCATACGACTTCACTTTATTTTTGTAATAAATCCTTTTAATACTTTGATGAAATTAAATTAAATCTCCACCATTAATCCTCGTGATTGAATCTGGACCGTTTGATCTTCTGCGCTAGTCCACATATGGACCATACTAAGTGCTCTGGTGTGATCCTCTGATTTCGGCCAACCCTGGACCACACTTTCTGATCTTCTGATCTCGGCCAACCTAGACTTGCAAACTGATCTGCTGTGATCTTCTGATCTCGGCCAATGCTGGACCATACATTCTGACCTTCTGATTTCGGCCAACACTGGGCCATGGTCTGATCTTCTGATCTCGGCCAACACTGGGCCATATACTTAAATCTGAACCATTGATCTTGATATCTTCCCTCTGATCTGGACCAATTCTGAAATTAACTCTGGACAAGGATATTTAACTCTGGACTTTTACCTTTGATTCTGGATCAGGTCTGGATCAATTCTTGACATCATTTCTTCTGGTCTGGACTTAGTTTCATACCCTGAACCATGCTATCTTCTGGTCTAGGTCAAATCTGGATTGAATCTCTTGTTCTGGACCCATTAATTTATCCTCTGATTAAGTCTAGATCAAGTCTGGGCTGTTTTATCATTTCACTGCCAGGCCATCTTCTGGTCAGAATAACTTCTGGTCTAAGTCTGACTAATGATTCATTCTGGTCTGGATCAAGTCTCCCTCTGGCAGGCTTCCTTCTGGTCTGGTCCAGGTTTCCTTCTGACTTCTCATTTTCTGGTGGCATTTAATGTAATAATTCAAGGTACAAAATAAGGTTACATGGAGTGCTTTTGTAAACATCAAAATCCCAAGTACTTAGAACCAACTTGGTTCCAACAGCAATAGCCCAAGATAGATCTCCTAATGTCCTTGCAAGTAGCCAAATCTGCATTTGTGAACCTCGTCACTGTGACTTTAGAGTTTCTAGGCAAATGCAACACTTTTGCAGGTCTGCTTGCTTCAAATACCTAAGCACTCTAATTATTGCCTTATGATGTAACTGAGTAGGGTTGTATATGAATTAGCTCAATTGTTGAACATCAAAGGTAATGTAAGGTCTTGCGGTAGTCAAGTTAATGAGTCTCCAATTAGTCTTTTGTATTCATTAGCATATGTATTATGTGATCCATCGTTCTGTTGAAGTATAAGTGATGCATCCATTGGTGTTGAAGCAAGCTTGCATCCCATCATTCTTGTGTTAGATGATATATCCATCCAATACTTCCTTTGACATAAGGAAATGTCATTCTTTGATTAAGCAACTTCTAATCCAAGAAAGAACTTTAGAGACCCCAAATCCTTGATGCCAAATAACTTATGCAATATGTCATTTACAAATTGGAACTCACTCATATTGTTTCCCGCTAGTATCACATCATCCATATAGATGGCTAAAGTTGTGAAACTGGATGGCTTGTGCTTGATGAAAAGAGAATGGTTAAAAGTTTCCTGCTAAAACCCAAAACGTAGCAAAGTACTTAATAGTTTTTCATGCCACTATTTGTTAGCCTGCTTGAGTTCATAAAGAGACTTGATGAGCTTGCAGACTTGATTGATTTTGTTGGTGGTAACTCATGATGGTAGCTGCATATAGACATCTTCATGTAACTCTCCATGGAGAAATGCATTGTTGATGTCTAATTGATGTAGGTCCCAATTGAATATAGATGCCAAAGCCAACAAAGCTCTAACAATTGTCATCTTGGTGAATGGACTGAAGGTGTCCAAGTAGTCTAGTTTTTATCTTTGGTTGTAGCCCTTCGCTACAAGTCTGGCCTTGTATCTATCAATGATCCCATCTTGATTTCTTTTAATTTTTTATATCCATTTGCTCCCAAGTCGTTTGATTCAAGAGGAAATCTAATTTCTTCCATGTTTTGTTGTTGTCTGATGCCTTTAATTCCTCTGCCATTGCATTGTTCTAGCACTCATGTTGGGTAGCTTCCTCATAAGACCTAGGCTCTATTTCATTTAAAATGGACACAGAAAATTAGTATAAGAAACATAATTACAAAATAGATAAGGAGTATCTCTATTGTAATTGACTTGACAAGTAACTTGGCTCTCATAATCAATGAGATAGGCTGGTTGATGTTTGTCTCTTCTTGATCTCCTAAGAACCATATTGTTATCTTATTGAGTGATGTCTTTTGCATCCCTTTCATTGACTTGTTAGCAAGGTGTCACTTCTGCTTCAAGAAGTGGTTCATAATTGTGGAGTCATTGGACACATAAAGTAAAACTAATTCTTTAAAAGTTACATTTCTAGAGACAGGAAAGTTCTTTTTTTGAACATCATATAGCTTATACCCTTTTTTATCAGCCTTATAACCCAAGAAAATACATTTTCTGGCACGACTGTCAAATTTAGATTTGTGTGAAACAATGGTGGAAGCATAAAACAAACATCCAAATACTTTAAGAGTTGTCAAGTTAGGGTCAACATTATACAAAAATTGAAAATGAGATTTATTATTCAACAAAGGAGTAGGAATTATGTTGATAATGGGCAACAACATAAGTCCAAATTTTTTTAGGTAAATTGAATTGGAATATAAGGCCTCTAGCCACTCTCGATATGTGTTGATATTTTTTCTCCACCCTAGCATTTTGATGGGGTGTCTCAACACAAGTGGTCTAATCCATGATATCCAAGCTAGAGTATAAATCAGGATCAACAAACTCTAAACCATTATAACTTCTTAAAACCTACTATAATCATAAAAATAGTAAGAAAATATCTAAAATGAAGATGAGATTGAATAGCAAAATGACCCTATATATCAGCATGTATTAAATCAAAAGGTGCACTGGCATTATGAACACTAGTAGTTAATGGTAACTTTGCTTAGAAAAATGGAAAATATCAAAAACACATTTATTAATATTGGAAATATAAGAAAAATGATCATTTAACAAATGCATACATTTGTTTTAAGCATGTCTTAAATGAAAATACCATAAGACAAACTTAGGAATATATCTAACATTGTGATTGTCAACATTATTCACAATAGAACTTTACAATTTTGAAAATCTAACTTTGACCCTTTGTGATATTAGAGATCATCCAACAAGTCAGTTTTACCCATCCTCTTCTTGGAGTTTCTAGTCCTGAATACAACAAACATGATTACTGAAAGTAGCAATGCCATTTAACTTACTGCAGAATCATGATATAGATATAACATTAAAGGAAAACTTAGGCAAGAACAAAACATAATGAAGTTTCAATTGATCAAAAATGTAGATGGTTCCAACATAGTTAGCAATATCAATAGTTTAGTTTGGCAATTTAACATTAAGAAGTCAAATTCTAGTGAAATTAGTAAATGCATCAAAATCATGGCATACATGATCAATAGCCCGAGTCAATAATCCAAGATATTCTTCTATGATAAACACTATAATTGAGAATATAAAGGTTTACCTGTAGTGTTATTAGTTGGGGTTAAACCAACCTGTGAAGATAAGGCTATATGATTGGCTAAATAACTTGTTCCTAAGTTAGCTTGTTGCAACATATTTATAATTCCCTTGATCCGGTCTTGTGTAAAATGAACCTTTTGTTGTATGCTAATATCATCATCTTCCTCATTTTTAGTGCTTTCTTGATCATTGCAAATATTGTTTGCAGAATATCCCTTCTTGAACCTGAAATTAAGTGGAAATCCATGCTTTTTGTAGCAAACATCTATGTATGGCCAATCTTTCAACAATGAGTACAAGTCTTGGAATTTCCTTTTCCCTTCCAAGAATCCTTCTTTCCATCAGTGGCATCAACAAAAGGTTGAGATTCTACAATTTCATTAGTTACCCCAATTTGTCTTTCTTGTTGAAGAACTAGAGATAGGACTCTATCGAGATTAGGTAGAGGTTCCATGAGCAAAACATGGGTTTTAACCACATCAAAATCATCATTTAATCCAGTTAAGAAAGTGATGACTCTATCTTCTTTGACATAAGTTGTGGAGGCACAATTACATTGTGTTGCTGGACGATTATTATCTAGTTATTCCCATAAAACAGTTAGTGCAATAAAAAAATATGAAACATTCACATTACCTTAATTGATTGAAGGAATTTCCTTTTGCAATTTTGAAACCATGATCAAATCACCTTGGGAGAATTTTTCTTTTACCTCAATCCAAGAATTGATGGAACTGTCCTTGAATGCAAGACTTTGAGCTATTGATGGAGAGACTAAGTTTATAAGCCATTGGAGCATAAGACTATTGCAGCGAAGCCAATACTTTTGTGTTGGTTCAAAATTTATTGGCATGGGTTGTGCCATCTTGTTATTTCCAATCATCGCTCTAGTCATTGAACAAGCCCAAGAATTATAATTTGTTCCATTGAAAATAGGGGTAATAATAATTGATGATGGCCCCTCACTTGGATGAATGTAATAGATACTATTGGTATTTTGTGAAGGATCAAGATTTCCATTGTTGTTGTTGTTATTATTGTTAATTCTAGCCATAGTTGTAACTGATGTAGGAGGGTTCACTGCAAGAATCGAGGAAGAAACGGCTTTGCGGGGAAATGCAGAAAAAGATCGTTCGGTGTCAGATTGCCTATTATTATATCTTTCCGAAAAGGGAATTGCGCCACGAACACAACCCATTGCTTGGCCATGACGTATGGGCTCCAGAACCGTTTTGAGCTCGTCTTGGGCCTCAAAACATTCGTTTTAGTTTTCCTGTAATTTCGGGCTTTTCTGTTTTACAGCCGCTTTAGTTTTTCCTTTAATTTAGGGCTTTTCTGTTTTACCTAATTCTCGTACTAGGGTTTCTATTATCTATTTAAAGACTTTCTATGCTATAACAAAAGGGTATCTTTTTACAAAATAATTAATTTTGAGAGTTTTTCTCTTCTCTGGTGGATTCCAGAACTTGTTCTTTTTTTTAGGATTAGCGCTTGCTAACCCTTTGTGATTTCCGACTGCGTTAGGTGGCATCAGAGCAGGCTTTCTCCTGTTTCTTTTCGTAGCTTGAACAGCCATGGGAGATCAACCAGTCACAAGAGCAGACATCGAGGGTATCACTGCGGCTTTTACCGCAGCCCTTACTGCTTTGACTACGTAGATGACGACTCAGGTGGCGGCTTTGACGGTTCAAGTGAACGCCATAAATAATAGGAAGGACAGAGGCAGGAGAGACGAACTGCCCAGGCGTCCACATGGAGGCTTGCAGGCTCGTGTTGAATCTGACTCTAGTTCCGAATAAGAGGTCCAGGAGGAGAATCAGGGTTTCGATAATCAACAGAATCGCAATGACTACAGAGTCAAGGCTGATATCCCGTTGTTCTATGGAACTATGGGGGTTGAAGAGTTTCTGGATTGGCAGATTGAAGTTGATCGGTTCTTCGACGTGATGGGTGTGCCAGAAAACAAGCAGGTGAAGATGGTGGCAATTCGATTGAAGAGTACCGCTGCTGTGTGGTGGGATAAGCTTGTTGTTCAGAGGCAGCACCAGAGGAAAGCGCCAATCAGAATGTGGAGGCGAATGAAACAGCTGATGTTGGAGCGTTTCTTGCCTGAAGATTATGAGCAGATTCTGTACAAGATGTATATCGATTGTGTTCAGGGTAGAAGTAGCGTGACCGAGTATACAGCAGAGTTCCTGCGTTTCTCAGAACGCAATGAACTAGGAGAAACTGAGGGTCAGAAGGTGACTCGTTATATTAATGGCTTGAATGGGTCGATACAGGAGAAGATGGGTCTGCAGACTGTCTGGACTATGACAGAGGCCTCTACGTTAGCCTTGAAAGCGGAACTGATGGAGAAATCCCCCAGAAATTTCTCATCTTTTCGCAGATTCACTCCGCAAGGTAATTCTGAAGTTGCTGGTGATAAGGATAAAGGTGTTGCTGCTAAGGATTCTAACTCCTCAGCAAAGGAAACTGGTGGAACCAGTAGTGCTACGTCCAACAACAAGAGGGCGAACTAGAAGTCAGCAAACCCATACGCGAGACCGATGGGAGATAAGTGTTTCCGTTGCGGTGGGCAGGGTCACAAGTCGAACGTTTGTCCTTCCAGGAGAATGGCTGCAATTTTCAATGAGGAATCTGAGGAAGAGGAAGAAAACAACGAGTATGACCGTGTTGAGTTCGCTGAAGAAGAAGCTAAAGAAGTAGTGAATTTTGTGTTGCAGAGAGTCCTGTTGTCTTCAAAGGAAGAGGGGCAAAGGAAGAATCTTTTTAGAACACTGTTCTATTAAGAATAAGGTGTGTAATCTGATCGTGGATAACGGGAGTACAGAGAACTTGGTCTCCCAGAAGCTGGTGGAATACCTAGAGTTGCCGACAGAATCGCATGCCAAGTGTAAGACCCTTAAATTTAAGAATTAATTTATGGAATTAATATTAAGGGCATTTTGGGGATATTTGTAAAATATTTAATATATGTATGTTTTGAGTGAATATATATATATATATATATAAATATTAATTTTGGAAGATGAATTAAGATTATTGGATAAAGAATAAATTAATTTAATTACGAGTAATTAAATTAACAGACAATTAATTAAGGGATTATCAGCTAATTGCAACGAAAAACGATTAAGTGCTCGAGGATCCAGCAATATTTTAACATTTTTGGTGATGAGGTGGCACATGGAGGTGCCTATATATATGGAAGGTAGAGGACAAAGCAAAGGCAGAAATCTTTCTCTCCTCCATACTGCATGTAACAGTGTCATACTCCTCCCTCACTGCCCATACTGCATGTAACAGTACCCCTTCCCTCCCATTCTGTTTTTCTGATTCCAGCACGTTAAGAAAAAGAGAAAAGAGGGAGTTCCTCAAAAGTGCCATTAATTGGAAACCTAGGCACCAAACCAGAAAACCCCTAGTACAAAAGTTGTTCCCCACATCATTACGAAGCTAGAGAACCAAGTTTCGTAGCAGCAAACGCAGGCAGGAGTTTCGCCGAGTTTTGACGCAGAAACGTGAGAAGTAGAAGAAGCGCAGCAATGGTAAAGGCACCTTCCACTTTCTTGTTGCATTCTAGGATTGTAAATGTATGTTTGAGGTGTGGTTATATTTGAGTTTCTGTTTGAAAAAGAAACTGTTTTCCATGACATTTTTAAGATGAAAGAAAATGCATTATGTTGAGGTTTTAAATAATCTGTGATGTTGTTGTTTTGCTTATACAACATGTCTGTTTTGGTTGTGTGGGAAAGCTGAAAAATGTTTTGTATGTTATTTTAAAGATGATTAAAATACATGTTCATAAACTGTTTTGAATGTTGTTATAAAATGCAAAAACACATTCTGTTGGTGGTTGCTGCTATGTGATGATTTTTGTTTGACTGAATGTCTTAATGTCATTCTGTTTGCGTGAGAAAGCTAAAATATGCTTTGCATGTTGTGTTGGTTGTGTAAGCATACTGGAGAATACCATGCATGTTGTTTTGGAGGTGCATGTTCTGGTTCTAATGATTCTGGTGTTGATCATTCTATTTCTGCTTCTGATAATTCTGGTGGTGACTATTATGTTTCTGTTTCTGGATGTTCTGGTGTTGATGATTCTGCTTCTGTTTCTGTTTTGAGTGATTCTGGTGATGTTGAGGTTTTCAAAAGAAAAGGGATTTTAAATGATGAAAGTGTTTTTCTGGAAAAGTGCTGAATCTATTTTGATTTTTGGTTGTTTTTTTGAAAGAAACAATTTGAAATGTGTTGAAGTCTCAAGAAAAATTTCACTGGTTTTCGAAGGTGTATTTGAATACAACTTGAGTGTATTCGAATACAACCTGCCAAGCTTCTGTTTTACTCAAGTTTTCAAACTTGTATTCGAATACAGAGGAAGGATTTTTGCTTCTGACTTAGCATCTATATTCGACTACGACTCTGTCGTATTCGAATACAGAAGTGAAATTTTAACACTGTATTCGCATCTGTATTCGACTACAGGCATGCTGTATTTGAATACATAATGCAGATTTTCACTAGTTTCAGCTTCTGTATTCGAATACAAGAGATCTGTATTCGAATATAGATTCGGGTTTTTCCAGAAACTCAGTTTTTAGCTTCTGTATTCGAATACAAGGAAGCTGTATTCGAATACAGATTCGTGTTTTCCAGAAAATCAAGTTTTAAACACTGTCATGTGAATTTTAAAGTGCTGGGAAATATTGAGAAGGGTTAAAATGATTTAAAATGGAGACTTTGAAATAGTTTTAAAGAGGAGAGGATGACGTTTTGGAAACCTTTAATGACCTGGGAGGAAATGCTGAACTTTAAATATTTTGTCTTCTGTATTCGACTACAGGCATGCTGTATTCGAATACAGAATGTTAAAATTGCAGTTTCATGCTTCTGTATTCGAATACAAGGAATCTGTATTCGAATACAGATTCGGGTTTTCAGAAATTCCAAGTTTTTCAACATTGTTTATAAACCCTAAGTGTTGGGGAGTATTGGGAAGGTTTATGATGAATTAAAATGGAACTTTTGTGATAGTTGAAGTGGGGGTGATGAAGTTTTTGAGACTTTACTGATGTAGTGGAAAAATACTGATTTTACACTGGGACAGCCTCTGTATTCGAATACAAGAGGGCTGTATTCGAATACAGAGTGTAATTCTGCACTGTTTTTGGCTACTGTATTCGAATACAGAGAAGCTGTATTCGAATACAGCTTCGTATTTTCTAGAAATCTCAGTTTTACACACTGTTTTATGAATTTTAAGAGTTTGGGAAACATTGGAAAGACATAAGATAAGTAAGAATGGAATTTTGAGATAATGCAACGTGTTAATGATTACTTGACTGTTTAATCATGATTGTGATGATGATAATATTGATTGTGTTGAGATGTTTTGAAAGATGATGGGAAGGTTGAATTTTTCTGATATTGCATACTATTTTCAGTAAAGAGAAAACGCTGCATATTCATGCATTGCATAGTCAGGTGGTGACCGCGATGGGCCACAGAGTTGATGCGGTGACCGTGATGGGCCGCGAAGTTAAGTAGTAACCATGGGTTATAGAATAGTTCCGCGTGTATTAGACGGTTTGTTCTACCTAGAGTCAGAGTAGTTCCGCGTGTATTAGACAGTCTATTCTACTCGGGCTACAGAGTGGTTTCGCGTGTATTAGACGGTCCATTCTATCCGTGCGAGGATTTAACTTCTGTGTATTTGGCCTGTGAGAGGCTAATACATGTAATTGTAGTGACCATGATGGTTATAGAATAGTTCCGCGTGTATTAGACGGTCTGTTCTATCTGGGTTTAGAATAGTTCTGCGTGTATTAGACGGTCTATTCTATCTGGGCTACGGGATGGTTTCGTGTGTATTAGACAGTCCATTCCATTCGTGAAATTGTGCTGGTCTATGAGCGACTGCACTGGTACTGGTCTGTGAGCGATTGTACCTTAGTATGTGTATAACGTGCTGGTCTGTTGAGCGACTGCACGAGTGCTGGTCTGTTGAGCGACTGCACCTTGGTAATTCCAAGAAATTGTATACATGAGCATATACATATTGCATCGAGGGATTGATCGGTGGGTCACGATTGGATTATATAATGATGATTGGAAATTGATGTGTGTGAGTACTTTACAGAATCTGAATTTCTGATTAATTATTGTGTTTACTGAAGTGTTGGCTGTCCTTACTACATATTTTCCATATTAAACGGATGCTGTTTGAAAAACTTATATGTCATGAAAATTCAAATGAGCATCAATAATTTTCATCATTGTCATATATTATGGCATGAATATATTTGTTGCTGTGAGATATATGCTATGTGTTATATGTTAATTTCGGTCGGTGACCTTTTACTATTATTGTGGAAATTGGGCTTTGCCCTCAGATGATACCCGAACTATTCCTACCGATGGTTACACTAACGACGGAGACGTCGTTAGTTTTCCTTGATCTTTACGCACGACGTATTTGTAGACAACGCAGAGGGGCGGAAAACTGGCTGGAGACGAGACTTGTAGAGGATGCGTCGGAGACCGTGCTACTGTAGCTTAGTGCATGATCAGTTAGAGTTGATGTATAGGATTTTGAACTGGAATATGTAATTGGTTATTTTGGGAATTATTGTACTACTTTTCCGCTAATATTTTTCCGCACTGATATTTCCTATTAAGGTTATGACACTATTATCTTTTGAAATATATTGATGTTTATCATTAAATTTCCAGAATTCAGTACTTAGTGATATTACGATGAAGTTATTTAATTACGTTCATCAATTAAATTACAAAGTATCATTTTATGAAATGGATTAGTGAAAACTTTATTCTAATTCTTTATGAATTAAAACTGGAAAATCATTTTAATTATTGATTTTAAAAATAAATAAAAAATACACTCGCGCTGTGTTTTAAACTCGGGTGTTACACCAAGCCTTATGCTTTGGGCTAGGTGAGTAAGGGTTCGCAGGTCAAGGTGACGAAGACTTGCAAGGTGCTTATTTCCATCGGAAGGCATTACAAGGAAGAGGTATTGTGTGATGTTCTGAATATGGATGTGTGTCATGTCCTACTGGGGTGACCTTGGCAGTATGACAATGATATCACGTATAGAGGCAGAGATAATGTGATGATGTTCACCTGGGAAAGGCACAAGATAGCTATGGCCCCGGTTTCTAGTTTTAATAGACGAACAGGGAAGGAGAAGTCCAGTTTTCTTGTTATGACGCAGGATGAGCATGATTTGACTAAAGCCTTCAGGGAAACTGAGTGGTTTTGCCCAGTGGTGGTCAAGGGTTTGCTGAGTGCTATGAAAGAGGAGCCTGAACCACCGAAAGAGGTGCAGGAAATCTTGACGGATTTTGGGGAGTTGATCTCGGATGAGCTACCCAACGACTTGCCTCCTATGCGAGATATTCAGCATCAGATTGATTTAATTCTAGGTTCCAGCCTACCAAACCTACCTCATTACCGCATAAGTCCCAAGGAGAACGAGATATTGCGGGAACAGATTGAGGATTTACTGAAGAAATGGTTCATTAGAGAGAGTATGAGCCCATGTGCAGTTCCAGTGCTTTTGGTCCCTAAGAAGAACAATCAGTGGCGGATGTGCGTTGACAGCAGAGCCATCAACAAGATAACGATCAGGTACAGGTTTCCCATCCCTCGTCTGGAGGACATGCTTGATGAGTTATCGGGGTCTAAGTTGTTTTTGAAGATAGATCTACGAAGTGGTTATCATCAGATCCGGATTCGGCCTGGAGATGAATGGAAGACGGCTTTCAAGAGCAAGGATGGCCTTTACGAGTGGTTGGTCATGCCTTTCGGGTTATCCAACGCCCCCAGTACTTTCATGAGGCTAATGAATCAGGTTCTTCGTCCTTTTACTGGCTCTTTTGTGGTGGTTTACTTTGATGATATTCTGATTTATAGCAAAACCAAGGAGGATCATCTAGGGCATTTGAAGCAAGTGCTACAGGTCTTGCAAGAGAACTAGTTATACATCAACTTGAAGAAGTGCACCTTCTGTACCAACAAGCTGTTGTTTCTGGGTTTTGTTGTCGGTGAAGATGGGATTCAGGTAGACGAAGAGAAGGTGAGTGCTATCAAAAACTGGCCTGCACCTAAGACTGTGACGAAAGTACGCAGTTTCCATGGCCTGGCTACTTTCTATAGGAGGTTTGTGCACGACTTCAGCACCATTACTGCGCCTATCACCGAGTGTCTGAAGAAAGGAAAATTCCAGTGGGGACTTGAACAAGAGCAGAGCTTTGCGATGATCAAGGAGAAGCTTTGCACGGCACCAGTTCTCGCTTTACCTGACTTCGACAAGATATTCCAGATGGAGTGTGATGCCACTGGAGTAGGGGTAGGTGCTGTACTTTCACAAGAGAAGCGACCAGTGGCTTTCTTTAGTGAAAAATTGAGCGACGCCAGGCAGAAGTGGAGCACTTATGACCAGGAGTTTTATGCAGTCTTTCGAGCTTTGAGGCAATGGGAGCATTATTTGATTCAGAGGGAGTTTATCTTGTTCACTGACCACTTTGCCCTGTAGTTCCTCCATAGTCCGAAGGTGATAAACAAGATGCATGCTCGCTGGGTGAGTTTTCTGCAGAAATTCCCATTTATCATTCAGCACAAATCAGGCGCCCAGAACAAGGTAGCAGATGCGTTGAGTAGGAGAGCTTCCTTGTTGATTACCTTAGCTCAGGAGATTGTGGGTTTTGAGTTGCTGAATGAACTATATGAGTCTGATATTGAGTTCAAGGAGTTGTGGCTGAAGTGTACAAATCAGCATCCCAGCGCTGATTTTCATATTTGAGAAGGCTACCTGTTCAAGGGGAATCAACTCTGCATTCCTAATTCTTCTTTGAGGGAGAAGCTGATTCGAGATCTGCATGGTGGCGGTCTTTGAGGTCATTTAGGGAGAGACAAAACCATCGCCAGTCTAGAGGAGCGGTATTACTGGCCTCATTTGCGCCGTGACGTGGGTGCTATCGTCAAGCGCTGCTACACTTGTCAGGTTTCTAAGGGTCAGCCTAAGAACACTGGTCTTTACATGCCATTACCTGTTCCTGATGATATCTGGTTAAATCTTTCGATGGACTTTCTATTGGGGTTACCTCGTACACAACGAGGAGTAGATTATGTGTTTGTGGTGGTTGACAGGTTTTCAAAGATGTCACACTTTATTGCTTGTAAGAAGACCGCGGATGCATCCAACATAGTCAAATTGTTTTTCAAGGAGGTTGTGCGTTTGCATGGAGTCCCCAGGTCCATCACATCAGACCAAGACACCAAGTTCCTCAGCCATTTCTGGATTACTCTATGGCGGATGTTTGGTACTGCACTGAATAAGAGTTCTACAGCTCATCCTCAAACTGATGGGCAGACAGAGGTCACCAACCGAACCCTGGGGAACATGATTCGAAGTATTTGCGGGGATAAGCCGAAGCAGTGGGATCTGGCTTTACCCCATGTCGAATTTGCTTACAACAGCGCAGTGCACTCAGCTACAGGAAAATCGCCTTTCTCTCTGGTTTATACTTCTCCACTGCGGCATGTGGTTGATCTGGTGGTACTACCCAAGGCTAATGGGGTGAGTACTGCAGCTGAAAGTATGTCCAAGGATGTGCAAGCCGTTAAGAACACTGTCAGGGCGAAGTTAGAAGCTACTGGGCAGAAAAACAAAGTCGCTGCTGACAAGCGCAGGAGAGTCAAGGTTTTTGTTGTGGGAGATGATGTGATGGTGTTCCTGCGAAAGGAGAGGTTCCCAGTTGGCACTCACACGAAGCTTCAGCCTCGCAAGTACGGGCCTTTCAAGGTGCTGAAGAAGATCAATGACAACGCTTATGTGATTAACTTGCCAAAATCCATGAATATTTCCAAAACCTTTAATGTGGCTGATATTTATGAGTTCCATGAGGATGCTTCCCTTTACCCTGGTATGAACTCGGGGTCGAGTTCTTTGGAGGTGGAGGAGACTGATGTAGGAGGGTTCGCTGCAAGAATCGAGGAAGAAACAGCTTTGCGGGGAAATGCAGAAAAAGATCGTCCGGTGTCAGATTGCCTATTATTATACCTTTCCGAAAAGGGAATCGCGCCACGAACACAACACATTGCTTTGCCATCATGTATGGGCTCCAGAACCGTTTTGAGCTCGTCTTGGGCCTCAAAACAGTCGTTTTAGTTTTCCCGTAATTTCGGGCTTTTATGTTTTACAGCCGCTTTAGTTTTTCCTTTAATTTAGGGCTTTTCTGTTTTACCTAATTCTCGTACTAGGGTTTCTATTATCTATTAAAAGACTTTCTATGCTGTAACAAAAGGGTATCTTTTTATAAAATAATTAATTTTGAGAGTTTTTCTCTTCTCTGGTGGATTCCGGAACTTGTTCTTTTTTTTAGGATTAGCGCTTACTAACCCTTTGCGATTTCCGACTGCGTCAATTGTAGAGAATCAAGGCCTTTAAGCCAAATTCTATGATACCATGTTATGAAAGAAGGTGAAACACAAAAATACTAAATATACCTCAATTTATTAATGAATTTTATTAATTTATAAATGATCATCTATATCCATATATATATGCATGATTAGGTGAGTTGATAGAGGTTGTTACAATTGAGGAACAAACCTTTTTTATATATGTTTTAATGACAACAAACCTTTTAAATTAAATGATTAAGTTTTATGAATGGTGGTCTACTAATGATTTCACTTAAGTTTGTTTAAGGAACATAAATGCATAAGTGAACAAAGCAAGAATCGAAGAAAACAGCAACAGAGAACATTCTTGACATATTTTGGAAAACGGAGAATGTTCGCAAGAATGTGATAGCATAAAGACCAAACTTTCTCCACCACTTAATTAAAGTTATTGCATCTGGAATTTACATCAGTACTGAGAGTACATGACAAGGAACAGGTGTGATCAATTAGAATCAAAAGGAACCATTCTAATCACAAAGAAAAAAGGCCATGAATCAAGCTGCCAAAGCAAGACTGAACAGTCTCCAGAATGTTCAAAATTAACAGCATGTTAATGATTCGAGGAAAGCCAAGAAATCAGCATAAAGAACACTCTTGACACAATCTGGAAAAACATAAGATGTTACCCGATAACATCACCAGAAGATACCTCCAGAGGATACCAGAAGATGCCTCCAGAGGATACCAGAAGATACCTCAAGAAGAGGATACCAGAGGATACCTCACGAAGCTGTCATCAGAGGATACCTCACGAAGCTGACATCAGAGGATACCTCACAAAGCTGCCATCAGAGGATACCTCACCAAGCTGCCATCAGAGGATACCTCACCAAACTGCCATCAGTGGATACCTCAACCAGAGGATATCAGAGGATACCTCAACCAGAGGATATCAGAGGATACCTCAACCAGAGGATATCAGAGGATACCTCAACCAGAGGATATCAGAGGATACCTTAACTAGAGGATATCAGAGGATACCTCAACCAGAGGATATCAGAGGATACCTCAACCAGAGGATATCAGAGGATACCTTAACTAGAGGATACCAGAGGATGCCTCAACCAAAGAATACCAGAGGATATCTCCAAAAAACGATATCAGAGGATATTTCCAGAAAATACATTCAGAGGAAGAACCAAGTCTGTTCTTGGACATCAGAATGTCCAGAATGATCAGAACAGTCTCCAGAACGATCTTCTATCAAGAATGATCATCAGTCTCTATGAATGATCATTAGTCTCCAGAAATGATCATCAATCTCCATAATGAACATCATTCTCCAGCTTGACTGCCAAGAACGTTGAACGATCTTGAAGTATGTTTACATCAAAACAGATCCAATAAAAGATCAGGAAGACATCCAAAATGATCAAAACTGAACCTCCAGATTGATTATCAATCTCCAGAAAGTTCAAATACTAGGACTCCAGATTGATTATCAATCTCCAGAATTTTCATTAACATTCTGCAGAAGTTCATCATCATTCTCCAAGCTGTTTTGACATAATCAAAACTCCAGTTCTGCTGTCAAGATTGATAATCAATCTTAACAATATACAATGCATCAAGACAGCTTCCAGTATGTTCAGAAATCAGTCCAGATTGATTATCAATCTCCAGGAAACCCAAAAGCTAAAGCTCCAGATTGATCATCAACCTCCAGCAAATACAGTTTTTCTGCAACAAGCTTTGTGATCGTTTTTAATCTGTTTTAAGTGATTCAAAAGCTCCAGTTCAAGACTACAATATTATCACTTATCAGAAGTGTTAAAGGATCAGTAATCACTCAAGTAAATTTGATCCAAAGCGCAACACACAGCCCAGTCTGAACAGAAAATAAAAATAGTCAAAAGTTGGATTATTTTTATTCAGAAATAATGCCTTTGGTCAAGCCTGACAAGAGCACTACCAACGGCTCTATTTAACCATCATTAAATGCTCTCACGCCTATAAAAGGAAGGCCAAAGCTCAGGAAGAAAACACAGCTTCAAGTACAGAGAAAAACATCACTCACATACATCTTCATACTTGAAAGCTTCTGAATCATAAACAAAAGATTCAGTTCTATTTTTCCTCTTCATATCAGAATCATCTACTGAATTCTTTTGTCAAGAATCTAATCTCAAACACGAGTTGAGCATACTCAGATTCTGTCCAAAAATCAAAGACATTCAAGTGCCAAGATATATCATCAATCACTCACATACATACTTGAAAATCTCTCATCAGTTACAAGAATCAGTTTGATTAAATTCTTTTTACTCTGATACATTTATACTGAATTCTTTGTAAAGAATCGAATCTCAAACAAGAGTTGAGACATCTCATATTATAAACAATCTTATCATTACCGTAAAACTCAAACTATAAGAGTTAGGTATAGTTTGGGGTAGATTGTAAGAAATCACTATCAAGGTTGGTAGGTGATTTTTATTAATCTCTTTCTGAGTGGAATTAGATTAAAGTCTATAACAAAGATCAAGGTTGATCTAAGCTAGGTGCTGTAAAACCAAGAAGGTTCTTGTTTTAAACACTTAGTGCAAAATCTCACTGTTGTGAAGACTGGACGTAGCCCGGGTTGGGTGAACCAGGATATATCTGTGTGTGATATCTCTTCCCTTATTTCTATTTACTTTCAGTCTGTTAATTATCAAGTTAAATAGATAAACTGAACTGTTGATTTTAACTAACCAAGAACGTTCTCTGTTTTCTGGTGAAAACCAAGAACGTTCTCCTTTTTCTGTTTTCACAACCAAGATCAATCTTGAGTTATTTTCTTAAGTTTTTAACTGAACTGTTGATTTTAACTAACCAAGAACGTTCTCTGTTTTCTGGTGAAAACCAAGAACGTTCTCCTTTTTCTGTTTTCACAACCAAGATCAATCTTGAGTTATTTTTTTAAGTTTTTAACAGGAATTTTAAAAGGGCGAATTTACAATTCAAACCCTTCCTTTCTTGTAAATCGATATTGCTACTTCAGTTACAACCAAAACAGATTTAACTAACAAAACAGAATTATCCAACTGACAGTAACTAAACGTGTCATATCACTAAGCCTAAAAATTGACTAGTGCATATAGGACTGGCAGACAGACTAGCAAGTTCACTAGTGAGCTTGTGAGACTGACTGAAAGTTGATTGGTAGGCAGGCGAGCCGATTGGAAAGCAGGCAAGCCGGTTGGAAAGCAGGCAAGCTGGCTAACAGACAGATGAAGCTGATAAGAATGAAAGTGACTATTCTAATAATTCTTGTTACTGGATTCTTTGTCACACTTATGGTTAACTATGATATAGAATTTTTTTATGAAAAACAAATACATAATTTGTTGCTTATGTCATAGTCTCATCATTTTGCTAATTCCATAATTTTGGTATTTTTAATTTTTTTTTCTTTCTGCAATTTTGGTCTTCCTACTTAATTTGAATTTGAATTTGGTGATATGACAATCATTTAAGTGATGTATACACGATGATGTGAAAAATTATGGTGATGTGTATTTCAAATTTAAATTAAATTATAGTATTTTAATAATTTTTTAAAATAAAAAATTCAAAAATTCATTTTTTTTCTTTAAAATTTTTTGAAAATTAACTTTTTAAAAATTTTTGTTTTAGTTTAAATAATTTATGAAAATCAAAGATAAAAATTCAATTGTTGTTAAAATTATTTTTTTATTTAAGATTTCTTTAAAAAGAAACAAAAAATTCTTTACTCATTTTTGCAATATGTTGTGACTTTTTGATTTTTTTTCTTGATGTTTTTTTTTTAAAATTATATATCAATTGAATATTTTTCTTTAATTTTGAGAAATTTTTAAAACAAAAAAATTAATTTTTTTAATAGATAAGAATGTTTAAAGAAAAAAATAACAAAATTATTTATTTGTAAAAATTATTAGAGTGGTATCACTACGCCAAAAATTGCCTTTTTCAGCGCTTTATAACTAAAGACGTTGTTATATAATATTTTAAAATTAACGGATGATAAAACAGCGTTTTTCTAACAAGCGCTTTTGCAAAAGATACTACAGCGCTTTTTATTTTCAATAGCGCTGTTGTATCTTTTAACATCATTAGATACTACAGTGCTTAAAAGCGTTGTAAAGGACTTAAAAAAAGCACTTTAAAAGACTATTTTTGGCGTAGTGTATCATTTAATTATAACTAAATTTAAATTCGATACACAATAATTTTCCTCATCATTATGTACACATCACTTAAATGATTGCCACATCACCAAAATTGCATAAATAAATAGAGTCCAAAATTACATAAATTAAAATAAAGAAATCAAAATTATAGATTTAATAAAATAGATAGACCAAATTTGCATTTTAATCTAAAAATAACTATAAAATTTTATGTGCCTTCCTATTACAACTTACAAGGTAGATTCAAGCCATACTTTTTTTATATAAAGTTAAAATTTTTTAGATGTCTAATTAAATAATCAAATTGTATTACATTCCAATAAAAAGGATTCTTAGATCTATCATGCCAATGTAAATCAAAATAAATTACTATTATTTAAATAATTATATTAAATTTAAGTTATTTGTGTTAAGTTATCAAATTTTGATATACTTAAAGCTATTATTATAAAATAAAGTTTAAATATA
>JBBPBO010000002.1:26737745-26757677 GCA_037974295.1 Cicer cuneatum | reverse complement strand
AAAAAAAAAAAAAAGCAAATAAATCATCATTTTAATCTTTGAAAGTGTCAAACACTTTCACTTTTAGAATATGAATAAATTAAAAAATTTAAATTAGTTTTTAAATAATTAAAATAATCATTAAAAAATATAACTTAAAATTATAAAAATATACTAATATCAAAATAATCTTGCTATTATAACATTATAGATTAACCCAACCGTCATTTTAATAATTCGAAAATTTAATTTAAATTTTTGACCCAATCATAACACCAAAATTACAAAATTAACTCTATGCTTTCCAAAATTAATATGGTGGTTCTAAAAAAAGTAAACAGACTTTTGATTGAGAAAGTTTAGGCAGCAAGTTGGAGAATAAATGTAAAGTAAAAATCTGTGTGCTAATTGTTGTTGAATTTCTGTGTCACCTTTTTCATTCATATTCATTTATATCATAAGACCAACCCATTTCTCTCCTTATTCTTATCTACCCTTTTATTTTGATTTCTCTCTGCATATTACAACAACAACAACATAGTATTAGCTACTTCTTATTTCTCAAAAAATAGTTTTTTTTTTTTTTGTTTCAAAAATTCAAATCCTCTTCCATTGATTTCATAAATGGCTCATTCTACTACCCCTTCAGGTTTTGTCTTCTTTCTTCTCTCTCTTTCACTTTCTTTTTGGTTTTATGTGTGTTTGTTATTGTTTTGGAACATGTGTTATTTTTATTACTGTTATTTTTTGTTGTTTATTTCATGAATGATGATGACTACAAGGAATTCATTTAGCTAGGTTGGAACTTGATTTTTGTGATAGAGTTTGTATCTTTGGGTGTTTTTTTTGTTTTTTGGATTATGAGTTATGCTCTATTTGTGTTTTTGTTTCACTGAATCTGATTGAGTGTCTTCTGTTCTGTTACCTTATGTCAATATTTGTGCATATTTTTTGTGAATTATAAAGGTAATAGTTACATAGCAGCATATTTTTTATATTTCCAAGAATAGAGACTAAATCATGATGATGTGGCCTTTCTACCAAATAATGTCAAATATCCAGGGTTTTAAATAGCGGTTGCATTTGCATCGCGATCCTTAATATTGTGGTCAAATGTGTCCTCAATCGCAATCCCATCGTGTTTTTGGGAACATAAAAAACCGTTATGTTGCAGATTAGATCACGGTCACAGACCTTTATTTAAAAGCATAAGATCAACTTCTTTTGTCATATAAGCATTGGATTTTTTTTTTATTTAGACCAGGAAATGTAAGTTGATCCTGCATTATTAGGGGCAGAAATGTTGGTATCTAGAAATTTCTTTGCTTGAATTAATGATACATTTGAAGGTTCTGTTTGCTAATGGTTTATATACATATCTGTACTTTTTTTTTCTTTTTTGTTTGTGAATTTGTTTAGTGAGGAAAGAAAGGGCACATAGTAGAACATATTTAAGTTGATTCTACTAGTTCTATGTAGTTTTTATACAAAATGTTTTATAGTATGCCACTTATAGACACAATATGAAGATGCGGACCGCAAACATAACCATGGACCGCAATTTAAAACCATGTTTTGAATAGTTGTGACCTCCTAAAGTAATGATAATATCTTGAAATGTTCAATTTCTTACTATGAAGATATGGTTTTTGCTTTGAATCATGGTTTTGAATTGCAGTTGCATTTATGATTATGCCACAGACCTTTATACGGAGGTATAATGCGAGCAAATGCGGCTGATAAAGCTGTAATTGCGGTTGCAATGTCGTTGTAGAAACCTCTAAAACCGTTATGACTGCAAATTAAAACCATGCTTTGAATTGTAGTTGCTTCCTAAACTAATGAGAACTTATTTAAGTATTCAATTTTTGACATAATTCTCTGCAATTAGATTGTTACTTGTTACTAGTAAAATGTTGTGAAACCATGGTTTATATTGGTTAAAGCTACTAGTACTTTTGTGCAGTTGAATGCAATGATCTTACAAAGGAGGACTATAAGGAAACAAGTTCACTGGTTGTTTCCTTTGGGGAAATGTTGATAGACTTTGTGCCAACAGTCGGAGGAGTGTCGCTGGCCGAGGCACCGGCTTTCAAGAAAGCTCCTGGTGGAGCTCCTGCCAATGTGGCTGTTGGTATCTCTAGATTGGGAGGTTCATCTGCTTTTATAGGCAAGGTGTAATTTTAAATAAATTTTATGTTGATCTAGTTGCTTATTTGATTTCTTCACTTTTTTGTTATGAAGCTCTGACACAGATATGAACACCGGACTCAACACTAATACTAACACATAGATAGCACTGACACAAATACGAACACCGGACTCAACACTGATACTGATATTGACATGTAGACAACAATAATCATTTTAGAAGATGGAAGTGATTCTATATATGCTATTTTGAAAATTAATATGCTTTCTTTAGTATGTTGTTCCTGTACACCTACCCTAAAGAAATAAGGATAATAGGAAAAAAAATGTGGACAAACTATTCTTTCTTAAACTAGTATAATTGAAAATCTTGTCTTACTTGAATTTGGATTCTATGCAGTAAATGGGTGACAGAGTTACTGATTTTGGCCGTCTAGTCTCAAATTAATGGTGGAGATTATTTAATGTTGATATAGTGAAGATGTAATGTGAACTGATCATTCTCCAATCAATCGAGATTGATTGACACGTGTAAATGCGTGTTTTTTCAACTGCAGTGGATCTCGATCCATCTTATTTCCTTATTGTCTGTCTATTAGGTTGGAGCAGATGAATTTGGGTACATGTTAGCTGATATTTTAAAGAAGAACAATGTTGATACTTCTGGAATGCGGTTTGACACTAATGCAAGAACCGCATTAGCTTTTGTCACACTTAGAGCTGACGGCGAGCGTGAGTTCTTGTTTTTCCGGAATCCAAGCGCTGATATGCTTCTTCAAGAATCAGAACTTGATAGAAGTCTCTTAAAGCAGGTATTTTGAATTTCATTGTTTTATTTTAAGAAATGTGACCTATGAACTATGGTTTAATTCTTGATATTGATTTCAGGCTAAAATTTTCCATTATGGTTCCATTAGTTTAATTGATGAGCCATGCAAGTCAGCACACGTTGCTGCTATGAGCATTGCCAAAAGTTCTGGTTGCATTCTATCTTATGATCCGAATTTGAGATTGGCGTTATGGCCGTCTGCAGAGGCTGCTCGGAAAGGTATAATGGGTATATGGGATCAAGCCGATGTCATTAAGGTATAATTTATGTCATTAGGAGTTTTTTTCAGGTTTTCTATATAAATGCTACTATGTTTACCCTTTTCTTAATACATATGCCTGTTAGAATGGAAAATCTAGTTCTCGAACTAGTATAATTGATAAACGCTCAAGAACCCAACGATTGATCACAATGTTAGACTAATTGTGCCTATGTCGTTGACAGCAGAGTGACTGTTGTTGTTTCACTCTGTTCTGCTACACTCGAGTGTCTACTAACTTATCGGTGATACAAGCCGTACTTAACAATGTTTGATTTGAAAATATAATTGTGTTATTCCTTTCCGTTTTTCTTAGTAGACTTGATGTTGTATTTTTTATGTATGTACAGATAAGTGAGGATGAGGTTACATTTTTGACTGGAGGTGATGATCCATATGATGATAATGTTGTTTTGAAGAAACTTTTTCATCCTAATCTCAAACTCTTAATTGTTACTGAAGGGTCCAAGGGTTGTAGATATTACACAAAGGTATGCTTTCTAAAATCAATTTTACTATATGATCTTGTTGGAACCACAATTTCTCATTTCATATTTGCTTGGGTTTTAGCACAACAGAGGTCCCTAAGGAACTGTTTGGATTATCTTCTAGTATATAGGAGATTTTGAATTAAACTAAGGGTCTGTTTTGATTGAACTTGTGGAAACAGTTTAAGACATATCCATAAACTGTTTTCAGCTTATTTTCATGTACTCTTCATGATAGTCTATGAAAACAACTTATAGCTTATATGAAAATAGTTCGACTTTATTTTTTTCTTTTGATATAGAACTAGCTTATTATTAAGTTGTTTATCAAAATAGTGCCTATGTTAATGATTATTAACTTAAGGATAAGTCCTTATAAGCTTGTAGATGTATCTTGAAAAGTTAAAATGAGAAAAGCCTTGGAAAAAATTGAGATAAGAAGTTAATTTCATCTTTTTTGAAAAGCTGATAATAAAATACTCGCAGTTACTGTACAACACTTTTAACCTCTAATCATCATCGACACTTCTGATCAAAAGCGTGTCCCGTCCAAGTGTCCGACACGTGTCGATGTCTGACACGACATCAACTCATTGATTACACTCAATTAATTCATTTTCTTAAATTATTATTGGTGTCGATGTGTCAATGTCGTGTCTAGTTTCTATGTCAGTAATCGTGCATCAAAACTTTTAACATTCCCTTTTCCCCAAGTTCTTTAAAGAAATTTATCCAAATTGGCTTTTACTCTAGTCCGTTATGGCCTTAGTTGCGATCGATCAATTCATTGTGATGCCTCTGCACGCCATTTTTTTTTTACAATAAATTACCGCCTTAATTAATGCTTGTTACTTGTGAGTAGGAATATATTATTGAAAATAATGTACTCAATGACTAGTAATTGTGGTGCCAAATTTGTGTGCAGGAATTTAAGGGCAGGGTTTCAGGTGTTAAAGTTAAACCTGTTGACACAACTGGTGCTGGAGATGCATTTGTTAGTGGGATTCTGTACAGTATAGCTTCTGACCAAACTATTTTTCAGGTTATTTTGAATCCTAACTCATTCTTATATTTTGTTCATTTTTCTGCTAAATTTTCATTTATATTGATGCTTTTTCTTCTTATGTAATTATAGCATTTTTTGGTTTTAGTTATAGTTCTTTGGTGGATGCTCATCCAATCCCCACCATGTTTGTTCATTTTTACTGGATCTTAGCTTTCGGTAGAGTATTGGGGGGCAGATGGGCAAAATCGGGGAGGGGGGGGGGGCGGATGAGCATTTTCCAAGTTCTTTTGTTTAGATTTAGTCTCTGCAATTTCAAAATCTGTTGCTTTTAATCCATGACAACATAGATGACCCAATAAATCATGCTATGTAGCTCAATAAGCTGCTGTCAGGGACTAAAACAAATTTTTTTTAATTTACAGTGACTGAATCCAAACAAAAAAACTTACATGGACTTAAAAAAATAAAAAAAATGTTATAATTACATAGAATAAAATCATAGTTAAATTTTTTTTTTCCTTTCATTTGTCATTTTTATGTCTAAGGAGCTTAAATTTGTAAAAATATGGCTCATTCAATTTAACTATTATATAAAGTATTCACAATTCTTACTTATGAAAATTTATATTTATTTATTTATTGGCAGGATGAGAAAAGTCTAAGAAAGGCTTTGTTTTTTGGTAATGTATGTGGTGCAATCACAGTAACTGAAAGAGGTGCAATTCCTTCACTTCCTACAAAAGAAGCTGTTTTGCAATTCTTACAAGAAGCAGCTCTAATACAACAGACCTGACATTTTTTTTTTATGGTTTGTTGAGATATATTATATAGCTTAGGTGATGCTAAGCTTCTCCAATTTTTATATTTTTATCCAAAATTAAAATCTTTGGACATGTATTTTTTTGTTATAAATTGTAATATCAATGTTTTCTCAAATATTTTTTTTTCTTTTAACAGCTGAGCAAATGAATTAACCTTTTAGTTTTTGAAGTGCTCTAGATTTGAGGCTTGTAATAAAATCAAGGTATTTATTCATTAATAGTCAAGGAATAAAAAAGAAATGTGATTAACTTAATGATGTTATACCTTAGCTCTTGTGTTAGCTAACTTATATAGTAACATAATAGGATTTCTCTCTGGTCAATTAAGTGATTCAGTTTTTTCTAGTCAATTACGTTTCTAAAAGCCACACAAAATTTAAGAAATAATCATCTGAATGAAGGAAAAAAAATAATTTTTGCCTTAAAATACTCATTTGAATGACACAATATTATGTTATTCTTTTTCTTTTAGATGTGTATGTATAAAATACTTTTGGGGTTAGAAAAAATTATTCCCAATTTCTGGTAATATCAAATATCAAAGAGTCTTCATGTACTTTAAACTAGTAATAAAATTTAATTTATATATAATAATGTCAGTATAAAGAATTTTTACACTGACCATACATTACAACTATTTTATATTCAAAAAAATTTGACTTATATGATAATTACTTTTAAAGTAATTGACATAAATGATTGTGATGTGCTCTCAGCTTAAAATATTTTATATTACATTGTCACAAATTAAACTCAAAAAAATACCCACACCTATAACAAATACACTTCACACACTTAACATTGCACTTTCTTAGAAATATATACAGTATACTGTGAACTACAAGTTTATTAAAAATTTATACCATTAAATAGTTTAAATACTTCAAAAATTTATCATAAACTCAAAATTATGAATATTAAAACAAAATTAAAGTTTCAGCAGAAAAAGATTAAGTTCATATATTCTTGGAAAAATGATAAAATGTGGGGTATATTTAAAAGTTGTGAGGTATGGATAGAAACAGACCCTAAATAATAAACTCTTGGGCTTTAATTAAACCGACCCCAGGTCTAGAAAAGTTGCTAATGAAGTCTCGAAATTTTTTTTATTTGACCAAAAAAAAAAAGACTTGAAATTGTTTTATACTCCACATAGTTCCCATACCCCCTCTCGAAAAACCCTTTAAGTAATTAAATAAATATTCAAACTCATAAATGTTTTTTTTCCACAAATTTTATATATTCCACAAACTCGAATTTGTCAAAATAGAAGTTATGTTCCGATAAATTTATGTTTTAAGTTTGTCTGAGAAATTCAAATTTTGAGTCCATTAGATTTTCCAAAAATTCAATTGAGTTCATTAAATTTTCCAAAATTTAAAATTTATGGATCCTAATTTAAAAAAAAAAATATTTTTTTTAATCTAGAGTCATGGTCGAATAAAATTTTCTAAAGTCAGTTGCATTCATAACACTAATTAGCCGGTTAAATTTATTCTTCACCCAAAAAATCTTATAATTGACATCTAAATTTGGATATATAAAACAAATATAAGACATTTTCTATTTTAAACCGAGACACTGTCCCTTATCTAATTTTTTCCTTAAAAAAAAAAATCTAATTGAAATTTGTACTTTGAGACTTAATTAAAATATATAGACAAATTATAAATCTAATTATAAACATTTTCAATTCAAATGCTTATCTAAAAATCTCTATATACTTTAAAAACCTATAAAATAAGTTATCATTAAATTAAATATAAACAATGTTATTAGTTTATAATGGTGGAAAAAAATTTCTTCCATCGTTTATGACGCTTTTTCTAATAATAGATTGAGTCCGTCATAATATAGATTTTGTAATTAGTTTGTCTTGCATACCTATTCTCAAATTAATCATTACACTATTTTTTCTTTCATTATAGGTATATCTACTCAATTTTTTTGTAAGATTTTCAATGAAACACTCGATTGTCCTGTTATATTTTTACCTTGAATTTTTGTCTAATCTCCTAACTTTGTACTTTTTCTTTATTTATTAAAAAAAGAATTTATAATTTTTTGTTACTCCAATTCCTCCAAACTATCAAAGGTATGTTAGATGATAGCTTCGAAATGACAACATAATTGAAATGTTTTTATACCAATTTTTTTCCTAAAAATATTGTTATTATTCCCATGTCACATTTTGTCATGAAGTGCAGAAATAGGGTCAATTATTCAAACTTAATAATCAACAACATTATGAATGAATAAAGGGAATCCACCAAGAAGTAGAAGAAGACATAAATTGTACTCAAAATGACCCTGCAATTCTGTAAAACTGCCTAGTAACAGCAGGTGGTGGGGTCCAAGCCTTTTGCTTCATCAAATTTATGATTGAGTTATGTTTCTCAGAAGAATCAAGTCCTTTCTTCTACCAAGTTTGTTATAATTAAGATCTTATTGCAGCTACCTATAGTCCCCTCCATATTAATATTTGAGTATGGTAAGAGTGATTCAGTATAAGCCTGTACCTGTAACTATAATACTTTGTACTTTTGGTAGATGTGTCGGTTCATATTTTGATCAAGTTATTATTCATCAAGAGACTTGATAATTGTAATAAAGAATTAATTGTAGATTTGGTTTTCTATTTAAATTTTTTTTAAGTTTTGGTCTATTTTTTAATTTTTTTAATTAAAAATGGTAATTTATCATACAGTCGAAACATCTAAATTTATTATTTATTTATATTTAATTATTTAAATTATAAAAATAAATAATTTCATAAGTTAAAACTGGAGTTTTTATAGGGTTTTATTGCAATTTTATAGGTATTAATTTTTTAATATTATCGTATCATATGACATATCGTTTATATTAGATATCTTAGTTTGATTAATTAGTTAAAATAGTTAGTTAGTTATACTAGCTAGTTAGTTATTTTACACTAGCTAGTTGTTTTATCTAATTGACTATATAAGTCAATGTAACTCTTGATGTAAAGAACATTATCTCGATTATCAATATCATTCAATTTATTTTTCTTTATTTATCTTCTATCAATTGCTTAAATCAAGAAACATAATATAGTATTATAGAGTAATTATTCAACTATATTATTTATGTCTCAATATTTTCTTGAGAAATTTTTTATTAAAGCATTTTTTCCTTCTCGATTACAATGTTTCTTCAGCAACACTCAAGTGTTTCATCTCCAATTTAACATTAATTCTTTCAAAGCACAAAAAAATCAAGTGATCAAGACTCCAATTCATTGAATAAAGATGGTGAGTTTTCAAGAAATTATTTTAACTGCATATATATTATAATTCTACGGTCATGAAAACAGTTGAGGGGATACAATTTGTCGCTATGAAAAACATAATCATCAACCTCCTAATACAAATATGCAAGAGATCATTTCAAGTGAATTTTACACCTATACATCAAAATCTAGTAGAAACAAATACTGAAGACATGAGATTGAGCAATGCAAGATTGCTGATTGGGTTCTATGATCAAGATTTGTCAAAGTTTTCCAAGAATACAAAAAATTTGGCACATATTTCTTCTTGTTTTATAATTAGCCTAATTGGCATTCTACAAAATTCATTCTTTCTTTTAGTCTTAATTGACATTCTAGCTTATGTCCATAAAGAAATGGATACTTAAAGCAAAATTCATTCTTTTTAGTCTCATTGAAATTTAAGATTCTATCCAAAACAAAACAAAAATATTGAATGGTTAAGCACAATTTCATTCTTTCTAGCCTTAATTGGTATTTCATATTTGATAGCTTTTCAGCAAGTGTACTGAACTGTTGCAAATAATAATTAAAACGGCAGTACTGATTGTCGAACTCAAAGATTGCATTATACTATCGAATTGTGTTTAATTACTAAAATTGAACAAAAAATTTATGAATTGATTGAAATAATATTTGATCTAAAAAGAGTAATAGAATTGAACTTTTATAATAGGAAAAATGTCAAGGATGAATTTCACTTCAAATCCAACCTTGGTTTCTAATTTGATCCTAGTTACTAAATTCCTTTATTGAACTATTACCGAATTCTCTTTATTATTTTTGCCCTAATGTCTTAGTGACATAACCTTTAATTCCAAAGTAACCCCCAATTCCTTAGTGGATTTAAGATTAGAATTATGTTTTACAGTACAAGAATTCTCTTATTAAACTATTGTTTTTGCAAATAATTCAATTGGTTTCATGACCTTCATCTATCCCTACACTACAATATCATGAATTTCTTATCTCAAACATTCGTAAAGTCCATTGTCGTTTCAAAATACAAATCGTAAAACAGTTTAAAATTGATCAAGCAATAAAATCATTAAGCACCGATATGAGAAAAATAATTCAATAAACTCGTTCATATAACTAAAAATCAAATCTAACAAATAAGGGTTTCATCTTTTTCACTCATCCCTAACAAATAGGGTATAGTTACTCATGATAAAGATACAAAAGATACACTACAAGAAAAACTTTTATTACCTACAGCATATTTTATCTTTACTCATGGACAGTCCGTAGATAACGTAAAATTACCCACGGACACGAGTCCGTAGCTATTTCGCTCATAGGTAAATATTTATCCACGGGCAATCAGTAGGATACGGTTACTTATGGAATGTCCGTGGGTGACACGACTCACCAATTTTTCGTGGGTAATATGACTCACCGATTTTTCGTGGGTAAAGTTACCCACATATTGTCTATGGGTAACGTTACCCACAGATTTTCTGTGGGTAAAGTTACCCACAGATTTGTGGGTTAAGTTACCCATAAATTACCCTTGGAAAGAAATAGCTAAGCAGAAAGAAAAAGCAAACGAAACTACTCAGAAGCACATCATTACAAATTAAGTAGGGTCAAATCATTGCTTACCTGTATTTGAGCTCTACTTCCACCTTGAGCTCTACTCCCACCTGTGATATTTGAGATTACCCGACACCTTGCTTTCATCTTCGCCTAGAATGTCCTTAGAGAATGCATTTGGATTGGCTTTGATGCAGCTCTGCAGAACAACAAATGGATTTACACAGTCCGAGCCTTACAAAAACGGAGCAATTGCATATTCCAACCTTTGATGAGAATATAGAAATTCAATACTTGAAAATAAAATATTTGAATCTGCCTATATTGATGAGTGCTAGTTGGCTAATTGCTGCTACATGGAATAGATGATGATTTGGTAACATGGAGTCATGGACTCGCATGTTGCCACATAACTCTACTAATCTTACTGATGTTGCATAAGTAAGACTCATGTGCCAATTTGTAGAAGAGCCAAATAATGCAATGATTGGGAGGGGAACAATTTGACCACAATTTCAAAGCTGTTAGATCTGTTACCAAGCCATTTGATTCAAAAAAGACAGGTAGGAGGAATATAAAAAGAAACAAGAAAATCATTAAAAGTGTTGCCAATTAGAATTGCAAGTTCTATCCAAGGAAGTTGAAAGAATCAGTAGATAGACCTATAACAGTTATATCATCAAATTATCTACACAAACCAAGCATAGTTGCATAGACCTATAACAGTTATTTCATTCTATTTTTTACCCTACTCATTGTGGCAGGTTGAACCTTGTCCAGCAATAAAAAGACAGTAAATTACCTTGACTTTGCACACATGCAAACCACACCTAGAAAATAGTTCTCTGAAGTATGAATCAGATCTTGTAATGCTTCGGTCTCCATTATCAAGCACAAATCCTGCAAGGAACAAAGCGTTGATTTTAAAAATTACAGTATAAAGTAAAGTTCAACTAAATGGAAGTAACGACATATAAAGAAATACGGAAGCTATTCTTAAGATATCATCATTATCTAGATAATGTAAAGTCTAAACTATTGAACATATATTCATGATGTTTTGAGATATCCTCTAGATATTACAACACCTACCTACAAGCTCAAGCTTACTAAGCATTAAACTTATTAGAAATGAATAATTAAAAAGGAAAAGTAAGCACACAATTCTCCACAAAACATGATTGTGGAAACTCATGGCTCTGCAAAATCATTCCATTGCTGAGTTTCCAAAGATCCAGAGCTCTACTACTGTGCTTGATGCCGGTACAAAACAGTTTTAATATATTGTGTTAAAAAAAAATTTATGATCAAATGCTTGGTAAATAATCTAGCATGATTTTCCCTCACGGTCTAATTAAAACCAGAAAAACTAATATAACTAGTTTTCAAGGTGTGGTTTCTCTTTAACTGATCTTATCTCAATGAAGATTATCTTATGGTATTGTTCTAAAATCTTAACATTCGTTTCTAAACATGAAATTGTTGCTCAATTCCATATATTAAAACTAATTCTTCATCACTATGCTTAGAACTCTGGATGTTTGAGGAACAATAGGAGCGGGTGAATATACAGTTTAAGACTAAATACGACTTGAATGAAATATAGGAAGTAAATCATTCAACATGATTGGAAAGACAAAAATGCAACAAAGAGCAATGTACCAGATCTGGCAATATTCTCCTTCAGGACAAATAATCCACCTGGTTTGAGGCCAACCTATGTTAATGCCATCAGAGTAAAAACAAAGAAGCAAATAAAATAATTGACTCCACCAATCAATTGAGACAGTTTTAATAGTTTGAATTGAACAAAGACCACCACATGGTTTCAAATTAAATTAACCTATGTATATGGTTAAGAATGACGGATGAATACTAAAAATTATCAATCCTTAGAAGTGCTAAGCTTAATTACACACAAACTTCCAGAATATCAAATATTTCTGCATACGCAAATAGTTAGAGGTACAGTTTCTCCTATGACCTAATTCATTTTGATTTTGAAAATTTAGAGTAAAATGACAACTTTTTTATTGTGTAGAAACCAAAATGTTCCTACATAATGAAAAGTTGTATATATTATACATAATTTTAGAAATGGTTGCTGAATTCTTATCATGAAATTGCAAGTGAATAGTGCAAGACTTGCAAGTTAGCTAGCACCAACCAAAATCACATGTTTTGTAAATGTGAGCCAAAACAATTCAATCATAGACAACCCTAGATAATCAATAAAATGGATAGCATCATCAAGATGCAATTACACGTCATTTTTTTAATTCTAAAATATTGGTAGATGAAGTTGAGGCTGTTGAGCAGCTGGAGACTTAAGTAAATCCTTAATTCTACAGAATATTATTTTATCCAAAATTGATTATTTTAAGTGTATATTTCCTAACAATTAATAAATATTCCGATATGTGTAGTCATAAATATAAAAATTAATCAAATAAATAAGGACTTACCTTTGCCCTCTTGAAAAATGTAATAAAATCATCATCTGTGAGATGACCAATACACCATTGAATCCATATTACATCATATCTTCCAATATCTGGTGTAAAATCCTGAATTAAGAAAATCAAGAGGTACTCAATAACTTAACTTAAGAAAATGTCAAAAGCAAAACTAAAATTATTAAAGCCCAAACAAGTAATATCTAAATACTGTTTGAAAGTACTAAACTCTATAGGTTGTTTTCATGAAATTCAATGTTTGAGCAAGACACATGTAAAGGGTTGCTCTACACGTTCGATCAAAAAATGGTAATCTCAACATCCAAAATGTCATGTTATTGTTGTTGTTTATATAGCATTCACTATAACCAATTTTTATCATACTTACTCCTACTCTGTGGGTAATATAAGGTAGGGAGATGACATGTTTGAATGTGAATTCCACACTCTGTTTACATTCAATATTATCTCAAGTTCTCATTCATCTAACCTAATAAAAATACAATGCTTCCATTTATGTGAAGGTGAAGTACACACGCTTGAAGAGACACACAGTAAAAATTAACTGCTTTGTGCATATCTGAACTTGTATAACTTGGGTTTGCATCCGGAGCATATAGTGTGACCATTTGAACACTGCAATAGCAACAAACATAAATAAGTTAACTATATTTTTTTTAAAAATTCTATTAATATTCTCATAACTTAGAATAGATACGCTAGGCAACACATGGGAAATAAATATTGAATGATGAAATTAACACCCTGATACTAAGTTCATACTTATGACATGTTTGAGAATTTTAGGAATTGAACTTAGCACCTAAGGTTTAAACATTCACCACACAGTGTGCAATAATCACTTGCTCTAGACACCACACCGAAGTTGCTTGAGGGATAAATGTTTTAGTTCAACTTACTACAAAAATCAGAATTCATTTTTTTCCTTTTCTCCAATATAATATGCAGTGACACCATTCCACGACCATTTCTGATCAATTTGACTTTTCATCCCAATTAAGTTATCAAATTGTTTTTTCAAGAAAAAAGGCCAGTATTTTGATCGTACAGAAACATGTTTTCTCAAGAACCCAAAAATTCAATAATAAAACCAGCATCAATAAATCATAAATAACCTGATGGATTGGAGGGTACATGGCATTCAAGCATACATGACACTCTAAAAGCTCACGAACACTGCTTAAAACAATCCTGATAGGTTTAGGAGCAGTTTGTGCAAGATCAGACTGTTAGTATAGCATTAGTTAGGTATAGCATTAGTTACGTATTACATGCACTTAATGGATTAATAAATTACTTTTGTTATTTTTCTTTACAAACTTAGAATGAATTAATAAATTATAGTAAATTTTGATTGACTGAATTTATAAAAGAAAAACAACACACAACAAGCTTCTAAAAGCACAAACATTTGTCAT
This sequence comes from Cicer cuneatum, assembly GCA_037974295.1. Classification (NCBI taxonomy): domain Eukaryota; kingdom Viridiplantae; phylum Streptophyta; class Magnoliopsida; order Fabales; family Fabaceae; genus Cicer; species Cicer cuneatum. The sequence continues at coordinate 26,743,421 of JBBPBO010000002.1, read as the reverse complement.
TGAAAATACAACTGAAATGCAATTTTAGAGAGACTGATAGGGAATGCTAGTTTCTTACCCTATAAAAAGTAATCACAATAATTGAATTATATGGACAGTTTGCCCGCAGCCTTAAAAATTTAAACTTATTAGGCTTGACCTAAAAGGATACAGACCAACATGCCCTGTTTATAGGTTATGTTATCCTCCACTTATGACATGAGCCTATATAAGCTAATACAAACCCCTATAACCCGGGCCATGACAAAAATTACTGCTGCAAATTTTAGATGCTTTGCAATATTACAATCTCTGCTTATTTTCCCTACCATTTTCCTTTTGAAAAAGATGATTTCTTGATATCCTGGAAGCTGCTAAATAGATTGCATTGATAGCTAAATACACACATAGAGCAGGACGTGAATGTATTCGATACAACCCGAGGTCGATAGAAACAAAAGCTTCTCAAAAAGAAAGTTTTGAAGAAGACCAACTATTTCAGCCCCAAACCAGGGTATGCATTAACGAAAATCGCATACCATAACAAGAGTATTGCCACCAACAAATAAAGTGTTACAATCATATGGTTAAAAAAGCTCAACCCAGTACTTATTGGCATTGCAAATACTCAAACAATAGATGTTAGACAAACTTTCTTTTAGAATCGATGCATTGGCACCAATAACAATTGCTCAAAATAAGTAAGAGTTGATGAAGCGAAACAGAAAGGAAAAATAAAATGTTTGCAAAGGGACCTAACCAGAATTCAAAGAACATGTGCAAAAATCATGCCATGACATACACTGCACATCCTTTGATCATATAGAACATGGGAGATTGTAGAAACATGTTTACAAAACAATAGCAAAACGGTACTATTTTGGAATGTTTTTGCTTTATGAATGATTAACTAATGATTAATGAATGAATCTAGAATGGTATTTTACCCACACACGCTCTCTTCTTCAATGCAACAAACAACACACATGCACAAGTTAGCAAGCAATTTCTCAAACACAATCACAACTCCGAAAATAAAAAACAAATTAAATAGCAAAAATAAAATCAACAAAGCTACTCAGTTGCTTGCAAATGCACGAGAGATTAAATCAAAAGCACAAATACAAATCCCTGAACGAACACACTCAAATTGACAAAGCAAAGTGAGATTTCCAAGTGTCATTATAAATTATTGCTACTTTTAGAAAATACCTGAGAAAATAGGTAAGAAGCGGCGCAACACGGCAACGACAGCGAGGTCTGGAATAGGTTTGACGGTGTGAAAGGGAGATGTGGTTGAAGATTGAGGGATTGATTTTGGGAGTGACGGTTCGCGCGAATCAGATATCAATGTCGATGGAACAAGAAACACAAAGGAGATACGTAGATCGAAGAAGACACAAATCAATGAGAAACGGTTAAGTTCGAAGAGAGTGGAGCGTTGAAGATCATAGAGAAAAGTTGCAGATCTGAGAATGAAGGTCAACGAATATCGATCAAGAGTAATAACGTGATTCTGAAAGCAATAGATATCGAGTTGCTGGGCGAGAGCTATGGAGAATGAGATGTTGTGTTTGGGAGATAGCGTGTTTTGAGAGAACGAAACCCTATTCGCGTGTTTAAGTGTGAGTGTTTTTTAGAGAAGAAGGCGAAAGTGTTTCTATTGGAAAAAGAAAAATAAAATCTACTTTAAAAAACAAATTAAAAAAACCTTCTTTTATATTACCCACGGATAATCTGTAGACAACTTAACATTAATCTCTTCATTTACCCACATACAATCCGTGGAAAATTAAAATACGAATATATTTTGAAAACTTAAGTTGAGTTGAAATTTTTTTAACATTACCGACGAACTTTTTTAATGTTACCTACAGACAAACCGTGGAACACAATTAAAAAAAATCAATTTATTCAATAACAAATTTACTCGGTTTTTCTGCGGGTAATTAATAATTTACCCACGAACTAAGATCCGTGGGTAATTTTCCGTAGGTATACAACTATTTTCTTGTAGTGATAGAAATTAAAGAAGAATTACAAGAAATATTCATGAATGGTTCTTGATAAAACCACTTCAAAGGTGTTAGAAACAGTCGTCTCTGAGTTTCTCTGCTATAGCACAAGTCTCCAAACTTCCAAAATATCAAAAAGATCCCTAGAAAGTGAGAAAAATGTATTTTTATGCATTATGCAGTGTGCCACGTGCCCTGAACGCATCATTTGTGTTCCAAGCACGCTGGAAAGAATCAAGAATTTAGAAATGCGTCTCAGGTGCGGGATTTGCGCTTCATGCGCACAACATCTAATGTATGAAATTTACTATATTTTTCTCCTCTTTTGAGTCAGAATTTAGTTCCTGTGTCTTCGTGAAAGTTGTAGCTATGGATCTTATCTTTCATTTGCACTTGGTTTGACTCCAATTGGACATCTACAACTCCATATATGGTTTAAATACTCCACATATGTCATGTTGATTTCTCACCAAAATTCAGCATTGCACTAAAACAAAGAAACAATGCAAAATTACGGAAAAATATGTACTTAATCAATGAAATAAGAGCATATTTTATGAAATCCAAGAACTAAAATCTACAAAATATATCAAATAACTTCTTAAATTAACTAATGATTAAATATAAATAAGACTAAAAGTAATGAAAATTATGGATAGATGAAGGATTATCAATATTTTATCCATATTAGATTCTATTCATAATATGGAGAGTCAAACACAAAAACCATATTCTTTCGTTGTTGAATTTTCAACATTTTAAATTCTTTTAGCCGATGAATTTTTGGCATTACAAATTCTTTTAGTCGATGTCTTTTCCGACATTTCTTTCTTCAGATTTTCTAAGCTCTAAATGTGTTAAACACGTTCTAGCTTGGAATATATTAGATATCTTAGTTTGGTTAGTTTGTCACACTATTTAGTTAATTATTTTACACTAGCTAGTTGTAATATTTAATTGACTCTATAAGTATGTCTAACCCTTGATGTAAATAATTATCTCAATTATCAATAGGGGTGTGCATGGTCCAAAAACCAAACTGAATTGCACCACATTAATAGTGCAGTTCAGTTTTTAAAAACCATTTTAAAAAAAACCGGTTATTTTTTTAACCAGTTATAGTTCAATTTTAAACCAGTTTAAAACCGGTTTAGTATGTTTGAACCGGTTTTTATCAAAACCAATTAGAACCGGTTTTTATTGAATTGTTTAAAATCGATTTTTCATTAAATTTTTTATACTTTTCTATTTTTTTTAACATAAAATTATACTTTTTTTAGAATGTTCATTGGCACATCTTTCTGTTAAGTATAGTCTTTTAATATCTATCTTTTGATTTTTCAAAAATAAAATAAAAAATATTGAATTGTAGTACATATAGTATTAATTATAGCATTCAATTTAAAAAAATATATTTAAATATTTCTATAGCGTAGATATAAAAAAAAAGTAATATTTTCTCAAAAATGAAAGCGGCTATCATTTTAAGATAACTATTTGTTACAAATAAATCAATCATTATAGGACGGATGAAATATTATATATTAATTAAGAATATTATATATATATATATATATATATATATATATATATATATATGTATAGTTGCATTTTTTTTACTCATATGTATATATATAGCTTATATAAAACTGTTTTTAGAGTAAGAAAAATGCTATTTTCAACAAAACAATGTTAATTTTCCATAACTTAATTTCAGTTAACGTTTTAGTCATTTATCTTCTTTTTTTCTGATTTGATCATTTATTTTAATTTTAAGTGATAATTTGATTTTTTATGTTTTAAAATGTCAACAATGTTAACATTTTTTTTACAAAAATTCAAAAAATTCATCAAAATTTTCAACTAAAACTTATAAATTAATTATATTTTTCAATATAATATAAATTTCATCAAATTCGAAACTCAAATATTCAAATAAACTCATATTTCCATATCTAACAACATCAAATAAAGAATGAAAATATGAGTTTATTTGAATATTTGAGTTATGAATTTGATGAAATTTGTATTATATTAAAGAATATAATTAATTTTATAGGTTTTGGTTGAAAATTTTGATGAATTTTTGTAAAAAGAAGGATAATATAGTTGACATTTTAAAACATAAAAGATCAAATTGTCACTTAAAATTAAAATAAATGACCAAATAAAAAAAAGATAAAAGACTAAAATGTTAACTAAAATTAAGTTAACCACATGTGTTATTTAACATTTTATTTTTTATATTAACAATGTTAATTTTAATTTTATGATATTAAATACAAAAAGGTTTGAAAGTGGTTCAAACCGGTTTTTTAAAAAAAGTTTAGTTAACTAGACTTTTTAAAATTTATGGTACAGTTCATAAACCATTTAATTGGTTTGGTCTTTTATGGTGCAATGCAATTCAATTTATGAATGCAGTCTAATTAACTACATTTTTTGCACACCCCTAATTATCAATATCATTTAGTATATTTTTCTCCATTTATTTTCTATCTATTGTTTAAATCAAGAATGGTAACAGTTTAAAATATATTACATCCCAATTTTTTAGTTAAAAAATATGAAAGAGAAACTAAAACTATTGAATTTTAAAAAGAGAGACTAATTTGCTAATTGGTTAAAGTAGAGGAATTAAAACTACAAATAGACTTTAATATATTTATGATGGTTTTGAGGTACTAACATAATTGAGATTTCATAATCATATGTGATATTTTGTACTCTTCTTTATGCTTTTATAAAAAATGGATAAAATTACACAGTTATAGAGTTCTTTCTTTATTTTATCATATTTGTTGATAAATGCATCTTTAATATTATACTACCTCTATTTTTAAATATAGGACATATTTTATCAATTTACAAGAATTAAGAAAAGTAGTTATCTAATTAAATATGTCAGCAATATAAATACTTTGTGTTAAATTATCTTTTCAATTACTAAGAGAGAGAAGTGAATGATATTATGATTCTTTCATTTAATCAGGGGTATTTTTGTAAAAAAAATAAAGTAATTAATGCATCATGGAATTTGGAAATGGTCTTATAAAAAGGGACAATTTTTTCTAGAAGAGAGTTTTATATATAGAGATGAAGGTAATAATGTCATTCAAAATAACATTTAACTTTTATTATTAAATAGGTTAAATAGCACTCGTGGTCCCTTAACTTAATTTAAGTTAACGTTTTAGTCTTTTATCTTTTTTTTCTTCCAATTTGGTCCTTTATTTTAATTTTAAGTGACAATTTGATCTTTTATGTTTTAAAATGTCAACAATATAATCCTTTTTTTTACAAAAATTTAAAAAACTCATCAAAATTTTCAAGCAAAACCCATTAAATATATTATTTAATATAATACAAATTTCGTCAAATTCGTAACTCAAATCTTCAAATAAACTCATACATAAATTTCATCAAATTTCATTCTTTATTTGATGTTGTTAGAGATGGAAATATGAGTTTATTTGAAGATTTGAGTTTCGAATTTGATGAAATTTGTATTATATTGAAGAATATAATTAATTTTATGGGTTTTTGTTGAAAATTTTGATGAATTTTTTGAATTTTTGTAAAAAAAAAGGATAACATTATTGACATTTTAAAACATAAAAAATCAAATTGTCACTTAAAATTAAAATAAAGGTCCAAATCAGAAAGAAAAAAAAATAAAAGA
>JBBPBO010000002.1:26659742-26737666 GCA_037974295.1 Cicer cuneatum | reverse complement strand
AAAAAGATAAAGGACTAAAACGTTAACTGAAATTAAGTTAAGGGACTACGAGTGCTATTTAACCTATTAAATATTATAACGCAACATCTTAATTGGGCATGTCGCATTGCATGCTATCGCATATCTATATCACCTCATTAGAGATTAATTTTTTTTTTTTGTGTTTAGAAGAGATAGTAAACACCACCATAATTAATTCACACAACTGTGATGTCTTGGGTTCAAAGTGAAGTTTATTGTTACAAGTCTAAGTTTAAAGATCAAGAAACATACATAAGCGAATTCGAATGCAAAAATAAATAAGGTAAACAACAAAAGCACAAATGAAAGGATTACTATCATTAAGTCTAAGTTTCATAATCATTTGATTAGCCATTGACCACTCAAATTATGATCACTTAAAAATGGTATTATGATCACTCAAAAATCAAAGAAGGGACTACAACATAAAAACCACTCTAAAAGAAAGCAGCATTAGAACTACTAAAAATCGAATTGACAAAAAGAAATGAGAGACGTAGCTTGGAGCAAACTCACATATGTTTTCTATCCAATGTAAAACTTCATCAAAAGTTTGAGAATCTTTATATAGTGATGAAAAGTTAAAAACTACTCAACATATAATATTTTTCCAATGTAAGATTTCAACAATTTTTAAATTCAACACTATGTTTCAACATAATCCTATGAGAGCTGAAGTATAGATCCGTTTAGACATTTATGAAATCTAATAATGAACCCCTGTCTTGAAGGGTAAACCTCTATTTTTTTTAAAAATACGATAACTACCAACTCCATTGCACGTAGGACATAACTAATGGTGAGATTTGTGTTTTTATTTGTAAAAATATATGAGATTTATTTTATGAGTACAAAATTATTTATTCTAAACTTTTATTCATTGCTTTATATATTTATCTAAATTATAATTTAAAAATATATCAAATCCTTAAAATAAAGAAGAAATCTAACAAAGTTCTAAAAATACTTTAAACTGATCATGAATTTCAAATAAAGACTATTATATGTGTATAATATGTTATTTTAAATTCTAAATATATTTAAATTTAAAACTTAAATTTTATAATATACAAAAAATATTTAACGGTCTAAATTTCATAAACAAATTAGTCTTTAATAACGTGATAGTGATCTAAAAACAACGTGAAGTGATTGCAAGTTCAATTAACCTAACATTGCATAATCTGTAACAGTAATGCTAATTAATTAGTAAAAAGAAAGAAAAAAAACTAATAGATGGACTATTGTGATCTATACATGAGAGTTTATGCAGTACATTCAAAAGGGTTTTTAGTAGATTTGTTTTATAAATTAATAAATTAACAATCATTTTTATAAATCAAAGAATTATTTGTTGATTAATTTTTATTTTAAGAAAAGTTATTTAAAAAAAAAACATTTCATCGTATGTAAATGTTATATTAATTTTTTACATTTTATTGTAAAAATAATCAATATTCATTATTATATGTAATAAAAATTCATAAAAAATTAAAATTTATTCCACCAATAATTTTAATAAATAATATTTAGTTATTATAATTATATAAATAATAAAAAATAATTTTTTCTAAAAAAAATTAGTTAACTATTTAATTAAAGATCAAATGTAGTGATACATGTCGAATTGATTTATATATCGTCTAAATTTTCTCTATAGAATTTTAATTTCAATTATGTATTTATAAAATTACAAAAATTAGAAATTAGTAAGACTTGTGGATACCATATCGATGACCAATTTAAGACTATTCATTCATAAATTACTGATAAATTAGTTTATTTTCTACACTAACATAAATTAGTTTTTGGCTACTGCACTCGTTCCTTTTGGTGTCAGTTTTTCCTATGCAAGTCTTTTTTTCCACTCAATTACTAATTATTATTGAATGATTTCAACCACTGGACAAACTTCAGTTCGTATGATAAAAATAGTTGATAATATTGTACTGAAAAATGAACATATCACAAACACTACTACAATTAATGAAGGAGCAAACGCAGAGAAAACAGTTCTGTAAACGTTTGAACAGATCTGTGAACGTTTGAACTATGCAGAATAATAATAATAATAATAATAATAATAATAATTACTCCGTCCTTGACAAAATATAACTAAAAAAGATATGTATCTAAACCAAACAAAAAATATATATATATATATATATAAATAAATAAATAAATTCTTATATTTATTCTGTTGGTTTCATAATAATCTGACTTATTTACAAAAATAATTGACACTTATAATTTTTAAATTTATATTAATTATACTTTTTTAGTTATATTTTCTAATTAATATTATATACATATATATATATATGTGTGTGTGTGTGTAAATATTGATTTAATTAATATCTTTCACATTATATTTATAATAATTTTAAATATATTAAAACTTGATAAAAGTAATTTAATAAAAGTTTCACCACTCACTTCCCAAAATATAAATAAAAAAATAATAATAACAAAGTTGATACGTACTATTTGGTCAAAAATTTAAACTAAACATATCAATTTTTTTTACCTAATTTTACTTATATTTTGAAATACAAGGAGTATTATCTTTAATTAATTTACACATTTTTTGTACTTTATATAAAAAGACAAAACTTAGATGTATTTATTTAGATATTTTTCATATATATAGTTCTTATCTTAAAATACATTTTTTTGTAGTTATAGTAAACTTTGAGAAGATTATTAATTTGAAAAAATCATGATAGTTAAAAATATTTTAAGTTAAAAATCATACGAAAAACATTTAAGAAAATAAACATAAGTTTTTTTCTATATAAAAATGTAAGATAGGTTGATTATTGTGGGCAATAGGGAGTAATTTTCCTTACATATTTTAATGTTGAATCATGATTACAAGTATTTTAAAGACATTTGTTAAAAATTAGAGATGAGTGTGCATAAGTGATTATTGTTCTACATATATAGAGATGAGTGTGTAATTCAATTGATTTGTGATAACGATTAAGAATTAGAAGACCCGAGTTCAAACTCACATTAGTGTAATTAAACTTTGTTAGATCGGTTCATATGTATATCTTAGATCGGTTCATATGTATATGTTAAATTGATTATTTGTCCGATCTAACATCAAACGTTGTAATAAATAGTTAATTATAAAATCGGCTAAAATGACAGATGTAACAATTCAAAATTGATATTTATTACATCAGTTAAATTTGAACCAATATAACAAGTCAAATTCGAAATGAATTTATTACATCGGTTAAATTTGAACCAATATAATAAGTCATATTCAAAATTGATTTATTATATCGATGAGCCAACCGATTTAAATAATTAACTTTTAAAAAAAAATTCATAACTTTCACTCCTTAGATATGCATAATCAGAGTTTCACATATTATTGTATTAATTAGAATTTCTCATTCAACCATAAGACACAAAACTTGATACGAAACTTTACATTAAAAAATCAATGATAATGAGTCATAAAAATCTTACAAATTCAAAGCTACATAATCATTACTGCTTGTTTAAAAAAATACATTATCATCTATTAACAGTTTAAATATACTAAAATGATACAAGTGCTTCAAGCATTTTCAATTAGTTCAAAAATCAAGTTTGCACAACGTTGTTAGACGTTCATCATTTCATCATCTTCAAATGGGTTTGAGTCTCCAAATATCGGAATTATAAACATTGAAATAACAAGATTATCTGAATCAAGGACCATAAAAATCATAAGTAATGAATTAATAATAACTTTAAAAAAATGTTTGTTAGAATGGTTTAATATAATAGATTTAACAAAAAAATTTATAATAATAAATTTGTCACCGCATATTTATTACATTTGGTGTATAACAACCGATCTAAAATCGCAGATGTAATAAGATTAAATTACCCTAGTGTCAAGTGAAAATAAAAAATACTAACACAACAATTAATTATTAACTTTCACCATTTAATGAAAATAAAAAATACTAATACAAAAAATGTTATATATATGTATATAATGTAATAGAAAATTCATTTATTTCAAATACACTTTATTTTCTACTATTATTAACGGTTTAGATATGAAAGTCCCACATGCAACAAATCTTTCCCTTAACAACAAAACAGCATTAAATAGGACGGCTAGCCATCTCCAGTCTTAATCTGTTTCCCTATTTTGAACCATTTATGCTGAGACATAGTTAAATCCACATGTCATTTACTTACTTCAACTTTTCTATTATATTGATTTGAATTTCCCGCTCATTTTCTTTGAGGATTCAACACTTTCACTTTTACCTTTATCAAATCATGTTCTAGTTTTAGCGAAATAAAAAATAAAAGTTCATCAATGAGAAACAAAAAACAGAAAATAATAAATAAATAAATAAAAGCAGAATTCATCCACTACATACTTTGTACTATTTTTGGTTCAAGAAAAAAAATAAATAATTATAGTATTGCAACAGATGGATGACGACGAATTTGTTTCATCAATTAATTCTAATTTATTTTTAGAATGGAGGGTGACCAACATTGAACGAGACCAAGAGTGGTAATTTTCATTGGAAAGGTGAGGAATAAAATCTCTTGAAAAATCTTGTTACCAAACTAATCTAGAAAATATATATCAAAATCCGAGTTGAAACTGTGAGTGCCAGATGCTTTATCTACATCCATATCACTGAGGGCTAAGGTAAACTCATTATGTGAGAACGGACGAATCAACTTGATAATATCATTTTAATCAATGCACGAAACCATAGATGAAAGGACGAGATCATACTGACCTTACATACGAGCAAAAAATTCCCGAAAATACATAATGGCTGATTCACGTAATTGCATTAGCTCCATCTATAAGACCCTTAATTTTAAATATTAATTTTTGGAATTATTGTCAAGGGTATTTTGGGAATTTTTGTAAATATTTAATATATGTATGTTTTGAGAAAATATATATATATAAATATTTATTTTGAAGTATGAATTAAAAATATTGGATGAAGAATTAAATTAATTTAATTCCAAGTAATTAAATTAATTGGACCATTAATTAAGGATTCGTGGTTAATTAAAGGATTAAGTGCTGAAATGATACATCATTATTTTATTAGTATTTTAATAAAGAATGCACTCAAGTAGTTCTATGAGTACACGACAAGGGGACTGAGCAAAGACCAGAACACCATCCCTCCTTTCCTTACTGCCATACTGCATGTAATAGTAACTCATTTTTCCCTCCCATTCTGCCCCTGTTTTCTGCCTTCCCATTTCCAGTCACGGTTATAAAAGAGGAAGAGAGAGAACTCTTCAAAGTATCACTACTGAAACATCCAAGCACTGAAACACCAAAACCTCAGTACAAAAGTTAATCCCACCCCATTACGGAGCTAAAGAACCCAGTTCCGTAGCAGCAAACTCAGGCAGCAGTTTCACCGGATTTTGGCGCAGAAACGAGAACGAAAACAGAGACTTGAGCAGAAGCAGAACACGCAACAAGGGTAAGGGCACCTTCCATTTTTTAGCTACATTAGGACCATGAATGAGTGTTATTCCAGTTCTGTTTTTAAAAGAAAAACTGTTTTCGAAAAATGACATTTTGAAAGAAAATGCATTTTTGCTGATATGTGATTATCCTGATGGTTGTTGCTGGCTGTTTTTCTAATAAAACATACTGTCTTACTTATGGGTGAAAACTGGAAAATGTTTACATGTTATTTTAATGATGATTAAAATGCATGTCATAAAACTGTTTTGAAAATAGTCTTAAAATGCAAAAATGCATTCTATTGAGGTTTGTTGTTCTGTGATGCTTGCATGTATTTCTGTGGTATCATGAAAGCTGAATACTTGCATGTTATTCTATTGTGTGGTGAAAGCTGAAATGCTTTACATGTCATTCTGTTGTTGAGAAAACTGAGAATTTGCATGTCATTCTGCTGTTTTGAGAAAAACTGAGTACTTGCATGTTTGCTCTGACGAGTGAGAAGACTGAAATGTTGCATGAGGTTCTGATGGTTTGAGAATCTGGATGATTCTGATTCTGGTTGTTTTGTGTGATTCTAGTTACATTGATGATTCTGATTCTGGTTGTTTGTGTGATTCTAGTTACATTGATGATTCTGATTCTTGTTGTTTTGTGTGATTCTGGTTACATTGATGATTCTGATTCTGGTTGTTTGTGTGATTCTGGTGACATTGATGATTCTGATTCTGGTTGTTTTGTGTGATTTTGGTGGTGTTGATGATTTAAAAGGAAAAGGGATTTTAAATGAGGGAAGTGTTTTCTAGAAAAATGCAGAATCTGTTTTGATAAATGGTTGTTGTCTTTAAATAAATAGTTTGAAAAGTGTTGATGTTTCAGGAAGTATTTCACTGGTTTTTCGAAGGTGTATTCGAATACAATATGAGTGTATTCGAATACAACCTGTCAAGTTCTGTTTTGCCTAAGTTTTCAAAACCTGTATTCGACTACGAGCCCCTATAGTCGAATACAGAAGAAGGATTTTTGCTTCAGACTAAACCTCTGTATTCGACTATGACCATATCGTATTCGAATACAGAAGTGAAATTTTAAACACTGTATTCGCATCTGTAGTCGACTACAGGTATGCTGTATTCGACTACAGATTCGAGTTTTTCCAAAAACTCCATTTTCAGCTTCTGTATTCGACTACAAGGAAGCTGTATTCGAATACAGATCCGTGTTTTCCAGAAAAATCAATTTTAATCACTGTCATGTGAGTTTTAAAGTATTGAGAAACTTTGAGAAGGATTTAAATGATTTAAATGAGGTCTGTGAAATGGTTTTAAAGTGGAGGGGATGATGTTTTGAAAAACCTTTAAGGACATGGGAGAAATGCTGAAATTTTCAAGGTTTGGTCTTCTGTATTCGACTACAGGCATGCTGTATTCGAATACAGAATGTTAAAACTGCAGTTCATGCTTCTGTATTCGAATACAGGGGGTCTGTATTCGAATACAGATTCGAGTTTGCAGAAAATCCCAAGTTTTCAAGAGTGTTTTGTAAACCCTAAGTGTCTAGGGAATACTGGGAATGTTGTGGTGAGTTAAAGTGGAGCTTTTGATGAGATTTTGAAGTAGTGGTGATAAAGTTTTAAAAACTTTAATAATGTAATGAAAATGTTGTTTTGTGCACTGAAATCTGCCTCTGTATTCGAATACCAGAGGGCTGTATTCGAATACAGAGAGTGATTTTATACTGTTTTTGGCTTCTGTATTCGAATACATAAGAGCTGTATTCGAATACAGATTCGTAAATCTCAGAAAAATCCCAGTTTTAAACACTGTGTCTGAATTTTTGAGAGGTTGGGAAAACATTTCAAAGTGTGAATGATTAATTCACTGTTTAATCATGATTGTGATGATGTTAATTCTGACTGTGCTGTTATATTTTAAACATGATGGAAAACATGAATTTCTTAGTTGCATTCTGTTTCTAGAGAAGTGAAACACTGCATATTCATGCATTGCATAGTCAAATGGTACCCGCGATGGGCCACAGTAATGCGCAACCACGTGCTGATCTGTGAGTGATTGCACGAGTGCTGATCTGTGAGCGATTGCACTAAGTACTGATCTGTGAGCGATTGTACTTTGGTATATAAGTGCTGGTCTGTGAGCGACTGCACTGGTACTGGACTGTGAGCGTCTGTACCCTGAAATGCGCAACCACGTGCTGATCTGTGAGCGATTGCACGAGTGCTGGTCTGTGAGCGACTGCACTAGATACTGATCTGTGAGCGATTGTACCTTGGTTTATGTCAAACGTGCTGGTCTATTAGCGACTGCACGAGTGCTGGTCTGTGAGCGACTGCACTGGTGTTGATCTGTGAGCGATTGCACCCTGGTCATGAGGGCCGTTAGATTGTGCTGGTCTGTGAGTGACTGCACCTTGATGATTCCAAGAAAATTATGCATGAGCATATATGCATTACATTGAGGGATTTGACCGGTGTGTCACGATTGTTTATATGATGAATGTTGGAAATTAATGTGTGTGAGTGCTGTCCAGAAATCTGAAATTCTGAATTAATGATTGTGTTTTGTTGATGTGTTGTTTGTACTTACCGCATACTTCATAATCATCGACTGCTGTTTTGAAAAGGCATGTAAGTCATAAATTTCAAAATGAACATTAATATTTCCTCATCATCATATGTTATATCATGATTATACATGTTGTTATGCAATATATGCTATGTGATTATCTGTTATTTTCGGTCGGTGACCCCCTTGCTATTATATTGTGGACTTTGGGCTTTGCCCTCAGATGCCTCCCAAACCCACGCCGCCCGTGGGTACCCGAACGACGGAAACGTCGTTGAATTTCCTTGATCGCTACTCGCGTACTGCTTGGGCATTCGACCCCCTCTCAAGCAGAGCGACTTATACGGGGTGGCTGGAGCGGACAAGTAGGACTGACGGTGTGGAGGACTTCGTAGAGCGTACTCATGCGAGCATAGAGTTTCCCATGCCTTCTCGCCTGGTGCTAGAGGCGCACGACGTTTTCAACGACGCTGAGGAGTCTGCTGAGAGGGTTGAGACGGAGGCCACTATAGGGGTGGTGACTCCCAACCCTGTGATTGGGAGAGAGATACATGAGTCTGATGCGGTAGAGAAGCGTGAAGAGCTGAGACCAATAGCGACTGAGATTCCGGATCCATCTAGGATTTCCGATGATTGCTACGAGATTCCGACACCGCCGAAGCGGCCACGAGTGTGTATTGACTTGACTTCTGAGGAGACCGATCCCTCTATGTACGAGGAGGAGGAGGAATTTACGTCGAAGCGAGCTGCAGAGTCAGAAGAGACTTGCGTAGGATGCGGAGGGAATCCGTGCTACTGCAGCTTCAGCGCATGATCAGTTAGACTTAATGTATTAGGTTTTGGGTTGAAATTGTAATTTGTCTTATTTTGAAAATACTGTACTATTTTTCGCTGAACCATGTACTGTGATATTTGCCGTGGATGTATTATGACAATGATATTTTGGGATGTATTAATGTTTAAAAACTAATTTCCAAGATAAGTACTTAGTGATAATCCTGATGAAGTATTTGGTTTACGTTCATCGATTAATCTATAACGTACTATTTTACGAAGAACTTTATTTTAATTCTTTTGAAATAATTTTGGGAAAACTTATTTGAATTATTAATTTCAAAAAAAAAAAATACATCTGCGCTGTGTTTTAAACTCGGGGTGTTACACCATCCACATTAACAAGCTTGGAGATGCAATTTCTCTTCTTTCACATGATGAAAATGCATGAAAGAAATGAGTGTTATGATGTTCTTCCTTAAGCCAAAATAATTTACTCTTTGACGCCAAAACATCTCATCTTGAATAATCAACATTTTCATGCGGTTTTTGACCTCATTGTAAATTCTTACCTCTTATTCGTCTCTCATGGACCTGAAGGATTCTAGTTGTCTTCTGTACCTTTCAACATCCTCTGAAAATTTCATATGAATCCATCTACTCCAATGCTGCAAACTAAAAGCACGTCCACCAAATTTATTGATAAACACAAGAAGTGAGTTTGAATTGTGTATCAAAAACGTTTTCCTTTGAATAGATCTACTTAAAAAAATTTCTACAAAGTAATGTTCAAAAGGTTTCTTTAAAAATAAAATAAACTATTAAAGGAAATAGATAAAGGAAATAGGAAAGACACAAACAATTTATTATGATTCATCATAAACATAGTAGCTACGTCCAGTCCTTTCAACCTGAAGGATTTTCCACTAGAAATAAATTGATTACAAAACCATTAGAGTATACAACTATCAACTAACTATACCATTTTCTTCTCAAAGCTTCTGACTTAGTACAGTCAAACCCTTTAAGGTCTCAAGCCACAACTTGGCTAAGTTACAAAGTGATAAGGTTTTTATGAAAATACAATGTAACTCTCAATAGATGATAGAAATTGTAAGCTCAAATTACAAGTGATTATCTCTCAATAGAATATATTTCGAATGTGAGATCCCTTGAATGCACTTTACAAAATGTTTCTTGATATTTTTGTAGTGTGATTGTTTAATGATATTCTTTTTTAATGATTTACAATGACACATGGGTACTTTTTACAGTACATGGAATGATGTTGTTGCAATTCTGACCATTGCAGGAAATGTCACGCATAACATGTATGGTTTTGTACTATTAGGATAGCTGGGGGATTTCAAAATTGAGTCCTTAAACTTGTCCTTTTTAGCGTCATAAAATATTCTTTAGAAAGTTCCTTCGTTCAAGAGGAATATTTAATTATTGTAGTGGATAGAGCTTTAAAATACTGCTCATTAGATGAAGAGAATTGATTTTCCAGAAGAATGAAGAAACAAATTATCCACGTCTTGTGCTAGAAGTACTTATGTCAAAGGATTCCCAATTAGAGGACTGAATTTTATCAAAGTGTATACTAGAGGATGTACTTATATCAGAGGATTGAATTTATCAAAGAATTAACCAGAGGATGAATAATGTTGGTCAAAATGATAAACTCAATTGATCATATGAGGAATCAGAGGATATGCTTCATTGAGTGGAATGTTGAACATCTTAGAAACACATTAAAGTATAAATTGTACTCTCATATACTTTGTTATCCTCAAAACCAAAATTAAGGGTCATTGTTCAACAGATAAATTGCAAGTCTTAAGATTAGATGTTTGAATCCAAAAACAATAAACAAACCAAACCAAACCAAACCATGAATGATACAATTATAGAATGTTACTGATAAAGTAGAGTGAAACATAATCAAGAAGAAAAAGAAGAAGCAGGATGAAACAAATAACCTAGTCAGCAGACAAAAGTGACACGTAGGACACATTTAATATGTAACAAAACCATAGTTAAGGGACCAAAATGAAACGTTAATTAATTATGGGACCAAAACTAAACTTGAACAAAAAGATAAGAGGCTTAATTAGCAATTTAGACTAACTATAATTATAGTATAGTGCGAAAGCCAAATAAACACATATCATGAGTATAATAAGATCTACAACATGTGTGATCTATTAAAGATGAGGTTTTAAGATTGGCTTCATAGCTAATCCTGAAAACCGATGGGAAGAAGATATATAGAAAATTCTTGATGTTATGATTTTCCTTTGAGGAGGCAAAGAGACTAGGGGCAAGAAGAAATAAGGAAAGAAAGCGAAGTAAGCATCCAACGATGACTCAAGAAAGGAAGTGAAGGATGATGGTGGGGATTAGTGGGCGGACATTGTAGTTTCCCCTTTGGTTGTTCTTGGTACTAGGATCGTCTGATCCATTCAATCCTTGCTTTTGACTCAAAAGTCGTATCAGATTCCCCAAACAGTTAAGCCGATTGTTGCTAGAGCAATAAAAGGTTTCACATCTGTTCACAGTAGTATACCAAGGGCACCATCCCGCCTAACTTAGAATGTAAATCCTAGCTTTGTGAAGCTAATAAGGCCTAAAGTTGAGCGACGAGTCCACTAAGCTCTCATCGCCCTTTTCTATCCTTGAGTGAGGTTGAGGTATGTATGAATTCTCTTATTAAAAGATAATAAGGAAGATATTTGACCTGAAGTTGACCTTCATAGTTCAGGAACCTAAGTACAGTTAATCAAGGAAGAGACAACAGCTAAAGTCTATGTCATCAGTTAAACTAAGCTAGGTGGTAGAACCTATTTGATACAAAGATACCTCCGACGGGACGGTTTAGGAAAGTGCTAACTAGGGCAAAAGACTAGCATTCGATGCATCAATGCTTGTGTCGTCATCATCAACAGAGAGACGGATGACGAGCACTCGTTGGTATGTGGTTCTTCCTCAACTTAGATTCCTTATGCACTAAGCACTCTTTAGATAGGGATATGAGGCAATATGTAGTGTGATTGGTATAATGGAGACCATAACCTATATATAGGGTGATGGCTAATTAGAGTTCCCATTATTTCCAAATGGACAATCTGGCAGCCACTCATATTCTCAGCCCATATCAATTAATTATTTAATTACAAATCTGTATAGTTTTATCACTTAATTTGATCACTAATCAATTAACGCTCTTAAGTGATAAATAGCTAATATAGTACAATAAAGATATATGCCGCAAAATAATCTTGTAATATAAAATTATTAAAATATTAATAAAATATTTCAATAGTCTCCCCATTGGGCAAAATATCTTGATAATTATATCATAATTTTTTAGACACGCATCTGAATGCTACTTATCTTAAGATTTTTCCTTTACAATCTAGTCCACCTCATACAACAATAATGGGACCACCACGAATATCTTCACTAATGTATAACGTGACTAAATCCCTATGACCACATCAATGCACTTGATGAAATAGATCGATATGGATGTGGGACATGGAAACTTCATGCAGTTTGATCTGTATATCATGTATATTTCCAACTGGTTCAACTGAAATCTTTAGTTAGATCAAATTGAAGTTCTTGAATTGCAAGTGCAACAATAATTGTCTAATTTTTATTCTTCTCAACCTCCAACCTGTTGGGGAGTCTAGGAGAGCGCATGAGTAATAATAGACCAAATGCTCCAAGACCACAAGAGACTTTTACATCATATCCCACCCCAAAATATGAAGACATTAGGTGTGTGGGTTACCTCTCTAATATATCCAAAGAACCTCATTAATATGGGGCCAAAGTCTCCTATGGTCCTGAACATTTTGCCTGTTGTTGCTCCCACGCTCTCCCCAACAAGTAGTATCATAGCCATGGTTCGACTTGGAGGAGGAGCGAGATTGGATTCTAATGTTAGATTTTTGTATCAATAGTCTTCATGACAGTGCAGTCAAGAGGCGTGTCCTGTCAGTAATTACAGCGGTACAAGTATATGATGTGAGAGACACACACTTGAGGGAGAGATTGTTAAGTTCAAGTGTGAGTGGTTAAGTCTCACATCGACTATGAATGAGTTAAATCTTATATATATATATATATATATATATATATATATATATATATATATATATATATATATATATATATATAAAGGGAGGACTCATATCTTAAATTTTTTGATTGAGACGTGATGTCAAAATCTATTGTGATTCTAAACTATTTAGTCCGTTGTTGCTCTCAGGCTTACCCAAACCACCCAACACAACCAATTTTATAATTCTTCTTTGTAATCTTATAGTTGTTTCCACACCATTCTTTATTTTGAATTTCAAATAATGAAGTACATTATCAAAATCAAAAGATGCATATAATGCTCTCTGTCTTCCTCTGAAATTAAATTGAAAACTTGAACCTAGCTATATTTGTACTATTAGCAGCATTCAAATATCACGGGTCACTCATAATTGGGTCATTGAAAATAGGGGATAATGATTTTGTTAAGCTTGGTTACTTGTTCAACGAGAGAATAATTTTTTAGCCTAACTTTGGCAGAGAAAATCACACAAAGTGGGACACGAATCGTTTGTTTCCAAGATATATACATCTATGATATAATTCAATCATTGAAGTAAACCATCAATTTTTGGATTCAAACAAATTATTTCATAGGAAAGTTCATTCCTTATCTTCCTCTGTATTTTACTTTTCTTTTCCATCCTTTTTCCTAGAAGACAAATAAAATCATTGATAGGTGTAACTCTTATTTAACCATGTTACGTTTCACACAAATTTTAACATCATCATTGACTAATTTTAAAGAATTTTAAAATTTTAATGATTATTCATGTCGTCTCTTAAAATAGTAGACTCTAATAGTCATTTTTATTTTTATAATTAAGATAGTAACTTAAATGATATTAATTTAATTAAAATAAAGAAGAAAAATATATATATATATATATATATATATATATATATATATATTGCATATGAACTCGACGTAAATTAAATCATAATTTTATTCATAAAAATAATGAAAATTATGAATCATTACTTCTAAAAAATATTATCGATTGTTGTTAAAATTTTCGATAATTTTAAATACGATTTGCAGTAAATCACTTATAAAAGTAGTTCAAAAAATCCGTTCCATACATTACATACCATAAATTTCCTATAATATTCACCAACAAAAAATGTGGACATATTGCATATGTATTATACATGTGGAACTATATCAGTCTTGATTTGTTTTATTATTATTAAATAAATTATGGCAAGTAAAAACATTGAGCTAGAAATGAACAAATAAGAAGCTAACTGGGTAAACAAAATTAATAAGAAGCTAATGGATAGCAACCCAATTAGTTTCGCTATAGTATACAAAATTAAAATTCCTTTGTGTATTTTTTATAAAAGATAATTGAGTTAAAATTTAATTAATAAAAATTTATGTATTAAATTAATTTTATAAATTAAATATAACAATTTTTATTGATCAAATTTTAACTCAAATATCTTTTATAAAAAAGTGTAAAATGTAGATTTTAATTTGGAGTCACTCTTACTGGGACACTTTGTCTAGTTATAAAGCTGATCGTTAAACCTTTGGAACATGTTAATAGATCCATTGGAGAGTTAAAAAATCCAACTAAAAAATCCATTAAAAAAATATTTTTAAACAAAAATTATAATACAAATGCATCATAAAATTAAGGGTAAGTCTACCCTTTTTGGTTCGTCTTCTGCCCAATGTCAACGTGGTACCCTCGTGTTTTTGGTTCTCATTGGGTTACTTTGTTTATAGGTCGACCCCATGGCAGCAAGAAAAAGATAGAAAAAAACAAATACAATTCCAATTATATTGACATCTTAAAATTATTACTATTATATATAATATTTTAACAAATAAGTTGAATAAAAAATATAAAAAATTTATAGACTCGGACAAAACTCAAAAGAATAAAGATAAACAATATTATCTTATTAAAAATCTAATCTAAAAATACAAATAGATAAAAACCAATGTAAAGATAAAAAAAAAAAGAGTAAAAACCAACATTGACATGCCATTCAAGATTAAAAGATTTAAACACAACTACTAAGCAACAACTTGCATTGCCAAAAAACAAAACAATTCAAAATTTTCAATCACTTCCCAATCCTACCCTGCAAAGCAGTACTATATATGTAATTTAATAATTTCTTTATTAGTATTCAATAATGAATAGTAATAATGGTTTTCAGGTCAGACATAATTTAAGAAACAATGAAAAAAATGGGCTAAGTCAGTAACTTTTCTCTCTTTTATTATATGGCCCCACTGTTCTCTGTCCCTTTCAATTAAAACAAATATAATCAATTGTGCACACAAAAAAAAACAAATATAATTATGTTTAGGTGATTACATCAATAGGGTGGAGACTCTGCAGATGTTTTATTTTATTTCCCATACTCAATAATGTTTGCTTTAAATACAATGAAATTAAAAGCATAACCTTTTATATATACCCATCCCAGACAATATTTTCAGACACATATATGTTCTATCATAATCTTTGTGCTATGTAAATGTAAATGTGTGTCCTATGTTGGTTCCCATATGGTTTGCCCCATTTAGGACCCTACCTAAATTTTAATTAAAATGTTATATAGTTGTAATAGACGCTCCTCTTTCCCTACATTGTCTAGTTATATGTACACATCTAAAAAGCTATAGTTTGTACTAATTAATTAATTTCAGCTAGAGGTATCACTTTTTTTCTGATAATGTTTTAATAGCTTGATACCCTTTGTCTAATTTTAGACTCACAATTTAATGTTTTGGTCACCATTTCAAAATGCAAATTAGAAATTAATGCAATAAGAGACTCTACCAAAAATTTACATTAGAGACTATATATTTATATATATAAATTGAGAATTAAATAACAAAGATAATAAAATACAAGCACCTTTGTGAGATTGTATATTTGGATTCGAGGTAAATTTGGTAGAAGCACGGTGGACCATTGCCATTAATAGAAATATTATTGATTATTAATGAGTTAGGTACCACTTGTTTAGGTTAGTTTCGTTATAACTTCCTTTGTTCAGTTCAACAAAGGAGAATAGAACGATTTTATGAAGAAAAACAATCAGGTTTATTTTTACGTGTTTTTTATATAGTTTTTAACTTAAAATATACATTTTGTGGTTGGTTAAATTAAAAATCATATGAAAAATATTTTAAAAAAATGTACATAAGTTTTGTCTTTTTATGAAGAGGAAAGGAAAATATATAGATATAAGTTTTGTTTAAAGGAGAAAAGGAGCAAAAAACGTTAATTAGATTTATATTTGGTTCAAAGAAAAAAAAAAGAGAAATTTTAAATTAATTTTAAGTTATTTTTGTCTTCTCTCCTCCCTTATTCACCAAATCCTCCAAAAATATAGAGAGAGCAGAAGAAAATTTTTGGGAAATTTCACTTGTCTTATGAATTAAATTCCAACCAATTATACTTTTTTTTTGTCTATAAAAGAAACCATAAATTCACACACATTTATCAATTGAGTTATCATGACTTAATAACGATGAATTATACATTTTTAGTGTAAGGTATCTCATTAAGTCCTTTTACTAAAAGTAATTTCTTTTGAAAAGAAGTTGTATCAACAAGATCAATTCTCTTGTAAATAAAAAAAAAAAAAACAGGATCAATTCTGGTAGCTAGGAGAATATTTATGAATATCATAACAAAGTTAGGAAAAATACAACCAATATTTTGTACATGCTACTTGATCTGGTAGCCACTCAAAAAATACTATGAGATTGTACATGTTAAGTTGTTGGACCACACTTCAAAATTTGAATCATCTCTGTCTATCTCTAAGTTTAGGATAAATACTTAACATAAATAATTTTTATACGGTGATAAGAATCTAGACACACATAAAAGAAGAAAAAAACAATTAAACAATATATAATTTAAAAAAATTATCTACCTAAATAATGTATAAATTTTTTGACAACCTAAAAAATTACTTGTATAACATAGAATATGGAGCAACGTGGAAGAGGGTCAGGAATAATGTAAGAGGAATCTGCCAAGTTTTGCGCAAAAAATGAATCTTGTTCTAAAGATGACCTCATGTGCTCATTCAAAAGGAAAATAATAAATATATATTAAATCATTTATAAAATGTTCATAATATATAATGCACAATCAACAATGCAAGTGTGTTAAACGGATATAAGTTGTTGGTTTCAAATTACAAATACCAATTAATTTTTTAATTGAGAAAATGTTAAGATAAAGATCACTAACTTTTTAGCATTTTAAAAAGTTTAGTGATGATATATTTATTTGTTATTCCCATATCTTGCTGTGAACATGCATTAAGACACCAGTAATCAGATTGAGTACCCCTGTTTCGTAATGCCCTCAAGGTATAGTAAAAACTAAAGTTTCTACATTCTGTATTTTGTTATAAACTAAGGTAGGAAAAAAAGTTCTGATGAGAAGAAATTAATTTTGGGAAAATAAAAAAATAAAAAAGGTATAATTAATTTTGGGAAAATAAAAAATACTAATTTCTTCTATGAGAAAAAATTAATTTAAAAAATATACAATTTGAGTATATATAGTTTCGTTCGATTCAAACAGTTTATACATGATTCTAAAGTTTGTCTAGTTCATTGTCCGATTTGATTTTTAAAACATTGATTCTAAGTGCAAGATGTATAAAATTCTTAACATAATTTATATTTCAATAGAAACATTATTTTATCCTTTAAATAAAATTATTTGCTTTTTTTCATGTCTTAAAAAACTTAAAATTTTCAAAATAATGGTTATCAAAATAATTAATTTTTAATTATTTTACATAAATCAATTCTTTTAAATCAATATTTAAAAAAATTAATTGTACTCTCTACGGACTCAATTATAAACAAAAAAGTACTTACATTTCTTAGACTCAAGTATAAAAATATCACATTTAATATTGTTATTCTAAAAATATTCTTAAATTTAGAATTAATGTTAATGTTGTGAGAAATAACAATAATGGTTAGGGACAAACTAGTAAATTTATTTCATTTTTTATTTAGAAATCAAGAAAACGTATCAATTTAACTTTACTTATAAATGAATCCACAAAACCTATCACTTTAAAAATAAAACCATCAAACTAGATTTTATGCTTAATAATGTGAAAAAATAAAAGTTTAAAAAGAAGTTAATTCCATTTATGTGAGTGGTGTGTTTATGAAAATACATTATATTTCTAAGAGAAATGATGTTTGGACATTAAAAAGTTGGTGTTAAATACAGCAACAAGTGTTTTTTGTGTGAATTTTTGAAACAACTATAAAATATATAGAATATAAAAAAAGTATTACATCGTCAATAAATTATAATATATTATGTAATGAATTTATAATTAATTATAATAAAATTTAATATTATTAATAATCCGTAAAATTAAGTTAAATTTTGAGTTATGAATGAGCTTTTTCTTAATTTGCATTATATCTCCTCCATAATTTTGCAGCCAGATAGTTGGGACCACTTATGTGAAGACGACACATCATTTAATTGCTCAAATCCATGTCCATGTGACATGTAGGAAACTATAGGTGTCTAATCAAACATAAGAGAATAGAAACATTTGAAAGGATGGGGTTGTTGTGGTCCCATTTTACATGATTATTATTAACATTATTAAATGATTAATGTAAGTGATGCTCTAGGACTATATAGATACTGACAAGTGAGTAAATTTCCAGTAGTCTCATACTTTCTCACTGTCGGAGAAATTGCACACACTTTTGTGGTCATCTCTTTATTTTTTAATAACAATGTAAAGTTGCATTGATAATGGGTATAAGGCCCAAAAAGCAATACAACAAAGTAATTAAGACCTTAAATTATAACCATCAATTAATTTAGAGTCAAAGTTACGAAATATTAAATTAATCCTTTAAATTTATTTAAAATCAATCAAAATTTCTGTTTTATTAAGTTTTTTGTTCATATATTATATAGTTTAGAAAATATTTTGATTGATGTTAAACAATTTGAATAAATAATTTGATATTTCGTAAATTTTAGATCTTAAATTAAATTATATTTATAATTTTAAAACCTAAAAAGATGGTTTATTGTACAAAAAATGTATAAAACATTAGAACCAAATAAGTTCATTCAATTGTAGTCCAATTTACTATTTAATCTATCTATAATATTTCGTCTTTTAAGGTTTAAGCGCACATATTAATTAAAATAATAATAAAATTATAAATTTACACCAATTAACTATTAATTCATTTTGTAATAGTAAATATCTGTGATTTTTGCAAAGGTACAGAGGAAAAATATCATTTATTATATCTTAATTTTAAAAGAATTAAAACTTTGAGATAAAAATAAAAAACTTAAATGAAGAAAGATTAAAGCTGGACGGGATAGGTCTAGTCTCAAACATAGTACCCCAGGGTAGTTAGGCCATAATATTTATGAAACACTAATCCCCGGAATTAAATGTATTTAAGTACAATTAAACATATTTAGCCGTGGATAAAAATCTAAAATTTTCAAAAAATATTTTTGAAAGGTTTGGATACCACATTAAACATAAGTCATATACAAAATGTGATGACAATTCTATTCTTGAATTACTTCAACGATAGGGCTAAGATCATATTAACTATCACTCCCTCGCATCACTTATCGGAATTGAAAAAATCCTGAAACAAGCCATACAATCTAGACGTTCACATGTGACGTTATCTCCAAACAATACCCACTATATATGTGATATAATAGTATCCAATGAGGCATGTGATACATTTGCGCTATCACAAAGTCAAACACAACCAAAACGAAATGGGAGTACATTGATATCATGTTTATGTATAAAATGCGACAATCACGTTTAGTAGCAACACTCAATATCAAGATCTTGTCTAGCCCAAAAGCTTAATCGTGACTTCCACTATTAGACTCATAATATTGTACCTCCCCAACATGTAATCAATAGATCCTAACATCGCCGAATATGAATGAAAACACCGGTAGAAAATACAAAGCAATCAATATGACAAATAGCTTGACATGTCTTTTGATAGAAGACAATATTGTAAGCATCATTGCTTACTTAACTTATGCTCAATATTGTGTATTACTTGATAAGCTAGACTTTATATGTTTTTATAGCTTTGTTTGGTAGGTTAATTTGATGTTTTTAATTTGGTTTTAGTTCTATTTTACTACATTTTTGTTTTGTTTAGATTGCAAGGAGAGGTAAAGGAATAAATGAAGATTTTTGGTGTAAAAGAGCTTTGAAGTCAAGTGGAGCAATCATGGTCCATCCTGATCAAGAAAATGAAATAAACTCAAGTTCCAACAAGAATTACTTGAAGGAGAAAAAAAAAATCTGCCACTCCAAGGAAGTAAGGATTACTGTCTGGCAGTAAGGGTCATTATGACCATAATTTGCTCATCTTCTGCTGCTGAACCGTTTTTCTTATGTGAAATTCTGATAGTTTCTTGTAATTAAAGCTCATGAAGGCACCTAGGACTATAAAAAAGATGAAAATACTCAGTTTTAGACGCAGAATCCTACTCACAATCTCTTGTTACTCTTGCTTTTGTTTTTGTATTTCTCTTAGCAAATTTCTAGTTTCAATAATATTTAGTTTTCTATTTTTACTTTGTTGCTTAATTATGTTATTTTATATTTTCAAGGTTTTTATATTTAAGCTTTGATTCTACTATGATCATGTTTGAGTAGATTTTCCTTGTTTTGGGATTGCAAGATTTCCAATGATGGATCTCTAACAATTTCTATTTCTTTATGTCCTGTTCATACTTAGATATCAAATAAGATATCGAAGGTAGATTTGATATCTGACCCCTAAGATTGGACAAGAAAATAAAATCATGAAAATAGATTTTGGTTCTCTTGAAATCATGAAAGATATCTTCTCTTGAAGGATTTTGCTAATACATCAATAAAAAAAATAGGTTGTCTATTAGTTTAAAATACAATTTTGTTGTTTGAAAGAAGGCATTAGTTATAATTGTTTATCTGATTTTTAATATTTTAACACCCATAACTGAAAGAAGGTTAATTTTATTGTATACATTGTTGTGAAAAACTACAATCCCAAAACTTTATTTTTATTGCGAATTTTAAATCAAAAATCATTGTCAACATTTACTGTTTTAGCTAATCATCATAGTAAAGAGTAAAGAGAGATTGGTACTCATAACAAAGTCCTTGTGCGAACGATAATTTCTACTATGCGATAATACCGTGCACTTGCAGTCTTATCGTTAGTCATTTGACAAATAGAACATATTTAATAAAGGGAAGAAAACCATCACATATAGTTCCATAGCTAACAATTTTACCTTTTTGTTTTCCCTCAAATCTTATGTATACATCATCTATAAGTGCTAAATCTTGGAAAATATGTTTTTTTCCTTCATGTGTTGCAAGCATCCATTATCCAAGTATAATGATTGGTGTCTCAGTTTTGTCTTTAAGCACATCTGCGACATTGATAATTCTATTTAGATACTCAAATCCTTTTGGGTCGGTTTTTGTTAATTTTGGAAGGTTTTTTATTCTTCCAAATTTTTGTCGTCGAACAATTATTTCTATTATGAACCTTTTTAAAATAGTAGGAACATAACAGATCATTATTTTTTTGAACATTAGTTAATTTTTTTTTTCTTTCTTGAAAGCCAATGCCACGTTTGTTATTTCTGCTAATTAACTCCATACGCTATTGAGGATATTTTGTTCCTATCTATGTCATTGACAAGAAGTTATTTAAATGCATCCTCATATTTCAATGAGTTGCATTCAACAGAAATTTATGAGCTTGGAGTATCATTTTTTAGATTATGACTCTCCATTCTTAAGTCTTCACATTCAAAATGTAGTTTTTTATAACTTTCGTTTACAAGTAATTGGTCAAACTGTAGTCTCATAATTTACTAAAAAGCTAATAAAAAATATATTCTAAATCAATACGAGAAATTTGGAAAATACCTATTCTTCTTCATTGTTGTTTGAGTAAAGACTTTCCATAAGATTCATGTTTGCTTGTTCATCGTCTTCATCAGAAGATGCATCATAATCATCCCTATATTACCATGAGGCTCTTCTTTTGTCCTCGTATCCTATCCTTTTAGGTATTTCTTTTTCAATTTTTGGACATTGATTTGATTTGTAGTGTTTAGGTTCTTTGGATTTGTAATAGATAACTTGTCTTCTATCAAATTTTTCCCTTTTGTCTCAGTAAGATTTATTGCCTCTCCTTGGAGAGTCGTCCTAATGCATCCTCTCTTTACCTATAGATGATGCAGTTTCTTAATTAAAAATGATAGTTCTTCATATTCTGAATTGTCATTATGATTACCAAACACTTCATAGTTTTATTCTTCTTTTAGGGCTTTAGACATTCCTTATCTCTTAAACTTCAAAATTATTGACTTTGATTTCTTAACTTGTTCATCTTCTTTAAGATCAATCTAATGAGACTGAAGATAGCTCAACAATTCTTCTAGTGCTAGTTTGTTGAGATCTTTGACTTCTTGAATGGTATTGACCTTGGGTCTTCACTTGTTTGGAAGACTTCTAAGAATCTTCTTCACATCACATGCCGTACAATAAACTTACCAATAATCACTAACGTATACTGTTGTCAACAATCTATAACTAGTCATCTCAAACTTTTGGTGTGGTACCTCCAAGCATTTTGAGGAAAACGCCACTACTAGGAAATGTTATAATGGATGTGCAATTGCATAAGAAACAAATAACTCTATGTTGAAAGATACATGAATTAAGCTCAACAACAAAGAGATAACTTTCACTCGAAAGAATATAAATTTTAGTTCATTTTGTTTCTCTTAGATTTAACTTTCACTTGAAAGAATATATGATTTAAGCTCAAAAATCCCCACATTTACCTTCCTCCCCTCACCGTCCAAAGTCATTCCTTATACAAAAAAGGAACATCATAGGCATGGGTTAGGTATATCACAATCACACAATTTATGCATCAAATTCATATGTTTATGTGACATTCATATCACAATAGGTCACATGGTCACTTAATCACAAGATAATCACATAATATCATCATATCAATGATAGAATAACATAGTATTTTCAATTAACACAATAGTATTTCACAACTGTAAATAACAGCTCACAATAATACAACAACAACATTTGTAGCAATTCAACAACAACACTAACATCAATTCTACATAAACTTTCGCAACACCAACCTAATAAGGTTTCTAACACATTTTATAACTACCATTCTAAATATCATCATTATTTGTTTATTTAACTTAATAGGGCAATTGCCTTGGTCATCCCCGAACGATTGAGATATATGACCTTTCTGTTGACCCTATCAAATTATACCCATTAGCCAATCTCATGAAAACTCATCCTTACCTGGATTCTTTGATATAAGGGTCCTACTAGAGTAAATTGAAATCACCATAACCATGTATAAAGAAAATGACTACAATTCATACATTTATAAAGTTCAGAGACAATCATAAGAATTTTTCATTATTACAATATTAGAAATGTCATTATAACTATAAAATACATAGTGTGCAAGCATCCTTTTATATACAAAATACTAAGTCAAATTACAACTTCAAACACTCTTATCTGCTATAATACATAAAAATATGGGATGAGATAATAATCTCAATGAGTTCTATAAAAAGGGAGAGCGCAGTTCAAATAATTTTTACTTAAATGCAACCTAAAACATGACATAAATATGAATTTTATTTTGAAACAGTTTTTATTCTTTACTTTTATTTTTCCTTAGAGTATGGAAAAATTACATGATCCTCTCTTTTCCTTAAAATACAAAAAAGTTTCCCCAATTATCTTGATGTGGGTCACCAAGATAATTGAGGACCTCTTGGTAAAGTTGGTTTGGCCATGACCCCAGTTGGCATCCCAATTGTTCTTCTTTTACCTATTATTTCATGCCTGAAACAATCCTCAATATCCCACCGTAACCTCTTTGGACCATGCATGTCATCACATTATGTATGCAACGCATATCACATTATCACATCAAATTCCAGTAACTAATTAACTTGAACATAATAATATGAAAAATAGAAAATAAGATTAATCGTAGGTCATGCATCAGAGGGAATTCTTAATTAGAGGGAATGTTTAATTAGAGGAAGTAACTTGATTAGGCACAATCTTATCAGAGGAAGGGTTGAATCAGAGGCAGCCCAATCATAGGAAGGGTTGGATCAAAGGCAGTCTGATAAGAGAAATACTTGAATCAAGGGCAGCCTAATCAGAGAAAGATTTGGATCAGAGGCAGCCTGATCATAGGAAAACTTGGATCAAAGGCAACCCGATTAGAGACAATCTGATCAGAAGAAGACTCAGATTAGAGGCAGATTGATCAGAGGAAAACTTGGACTAGAGGCAGCCCAATCAGAGGAAGACTTGGACTAGACAGAGCCCGACCAGAGGATGGCTTGAATTATAGGAAACTCGATTAGAGGAAGACTCGGATCAAAGGCAACTCAATCAAAGGAAAACTCATATTAGAGGTAGTCTGATCAAAGGAAGACTTGAATCAGAGGCAGAAATGAATAAGAAGTAGAAACTAATTAGAGGTATATACATATCAGAAGTAGAAATGAGTGAGAGGCATAAACGAATTGGAAGCAGAACATAATGATAAGAGGTATAATAGCGTTCATAGAGGGTTTAGGGAAACACATTAATGCAGTAATTAGCCCATTACATTTTAACCCTCACTCACTAAATCTTTAATACAATATAATTAGCCACACAAAAAATGCAGAATTGATGATTTTTAAAAGAATTAATTGTAGGTTTTAACATTTCCTAGATGCAAAACCTCACAGTTTTTCCTCACTCTCAGTTTTTAAGAGCCCCATTATTTCAACCCCTAAAATAACCTCTAACAGTAACCAAAAGTAACATTGAACCCAAAAACCCACATGCAAAAATGTGAAATTAACTCTAGGAAAAGAACTCACACTTTTGATGAGGAGAAATTCCCCTTAGAATTGGATTGGGTTGTAGAAGTTGTATGGATTCTCAGTTCTCAACACTTCTGCCTTTGCTGCACTGGTTTGATTATGAGATTCTCCAAGTCCACTCCCTATTTTCTTTTAGTGTTTCTTTGGAGGATTTAAAGAACTTGAAAGGGAAAAAGAGAAAAAGTGAGAAATGATGAAGATGATGAATAGTAATCGAGTGTGGTTGTGTGTTAGGATGCTTTGAGAGAAAGTGAGATTGATGGTGAAAAAGGAAAGTGTAGCTGGTGATGAAAGAAATGAAGGTCAAAATAAGTTGGTGCACCCGTGAGTGAGAGAGACAAAGAAAAAAAAGTGTTGTGTTTCCTCTTTTGACACTTGCATTTGTCAATACTACCACTTTCCTATTATAACCTTGATTCTAAATTAAATACTACTAAAAAAATAGTATTAACAAATTCATAGATTCTAATAAGTTAAGTGTTTGTTTTAATATTGCAAATATTTCTAGGTTATGAGAGAACTGTTACATAAATTATGCTTTTAGTGCAATTCTTTGCAATCTATTTGGTTCTATTATGCAATCTATCAAACAGAAGGAATAAAAGGATCCAGAAAGAAATGTAATCCGTTAAAGCCAAGGTTAAGCAATAGTGATAAAAGATTGAATTTGGAAATATGACATAATGAATAAGTTGATAAGCTGAGATTTAAGTTTGAGATCTTGACTTCATCTTCTCTAATTGATTTAAAATGTTGAGATATGTTAAAAACTTTAGTTTGTAATTTTCATAATTCTACAAATAACTTTGAATATTTTTTAATTATGATAAAATGATATGATATTCTGTTATTTATCAATTTATTTTAGTTAAAATACAGATAACGGATACAAATATGAGTATTTAGGTATTGAAATGGTACGAGTATAGGTATGAATACTTAGATATCTAGAGGATACATGTAGACATTGATGCCCCATGTGAGTATGATTATTACTACTATTTTTTAAACTACGGATGAAGAGACACATATTATAATACCTAGACCATGTCCATTATAATACCTAGACACTTTTTTTTTGTTGAATTCCATTATTTAGAAAATACAAAAATATAATTTTAGTTTATTTTCTTTTTTATTTGCACGCTCGAACAAAGTTTAAAACTACTAGTAAATTAAATTGTAAAGATGGGTACACTTTCCATCGCCCTTTCGACTTTTCTACTCCTTGGACGAAGTTGGAATCAATACATTTCTCTGTCATGGAATTTTCTTCTTTGGAGAATATGTCATGACCTAATGTCCATTGATGAGAACCTTTGGAAAACAGGTTGTACGATAGTTTCTGTTTGTTCTCTGTGTGTCCATAATGTTGAATCTACTCAACATCTGTTTTTTGATTGTGCCTTTGCCCAACAACTTTAGTTGTAGCTTGGGGGAACTCTAACAACTAACTTGTTTGCTACTAGTCTTTTGTCGGTTTTGTAGGGGTGCAGGTCTAATTGAAAAGTGAAAAATGTGCTTATATCTGTTGTGGTTAATGTATTCTGGTGCCTTTGGTTTTGTCAGAATCAGGCTAGATTTTTCAATAAGGAAATTCCTCTTCACCAGGCAATTTCTTTGATTACTTCTAACATGTCTTTGTCTGAAAACTCTAGCTCTCAGAACATATATTCTTTTCTTTATGAGTCATCTGTGCAATGTTATTTCTCTGCCAAAGGTCACTTACGTAAAGCTTTGAGAATTACTCAGGTCATCTACAAACCACTTTCTTGCTACATGGTTAAATGTAATACAGATGGAGTTGCTAAAGGGAGTTTCAAACCTTCTATTTGTGGTACTGTTTAGATATCATAATGTCATTTCTTTTGGGTGTTTCACAAAATTCCATGTTTGTGGAGCTTATGGGTGCCACATTGGCAATTCATATAGCTTTTGAGAAAATGTAGCATAAGATTTGGTTAGAATGTGATTCAAGTGTAGTTGTTGCTGTTTTCCAAAACTCCTAGCTTGCCCCTTGGAGATTTTAAAATAGATGAAAAATTGTATTCAATGTACCTCCCAAATGAGGTTTCATTGTTCGATTATTTTTAGGGAGGAAAATTTGTGCATCGACTTATTGGCCAATTCTAGTATTTCCAACAAGGGTTTTGTCTCGTGAAACGTTATCCCTCGTTTTATTTCATATGAGTTTTTTAGAAATTAGATTCTTCTTTCAAGTTATAGATTCTCTTGATATGCTTGGGTTTGGTTGTTGCTCCCTCTTGCCTCACTTTGTATCTTTTTTTTATTTTATTAGTATTATCTAGTGCTACAAATAATTGTCATAGTTAACAGTGCCAACTTAGTTTCAATGGTCGGTGCTAGTGATTTCCTGCACCCTTTCATTAACTTAAAAAAATATATATAATGAATTCAACTTGTGAGAACAATAACTTTTTATTACGTGATTTGGTACACTTGTAAAACGTAAATCAAGTTTAGTCAATTAAATATAAGCATAATCAAGTTTAGTCAATTAAATATAAGCATAATTGATTAAGATGATAACTAAAAGGGATAATAACGGTATCTTATGCTTGTTGCCTGTTTAAAGTCTCAAATGAATGTTTAATAGGGTTTTTAATTGATGTGTGGTAAGAGATAATTAACAAATTGATTTATGTTGACCTAACAGTTGTGTTAATTTATTAAGGGTCTGTTTTGTTTTCTGGACATGATAAGAAATTGGATAAGATATAATTATGATATTATGTCTCAAGTTAGTGTTTGTAAACAATAGAATATGATAAATTATTGAAAAACATTATCATATTATGTCTTTCTAGTTAAATAATGCATCTTGAACTTTAGATAGAATAGAAACTAATAGAATATACAAAATTAAAATCTAATAGTTTACTCAATTACCTTTATAAACATAGTTTTTAAATATACAAAATTAAAATCTAATAAAATATAAATATAAACTATGAAACCAATAGAATTAAATTTTAATTCTATTTTCTTTATAACATTTTATCAAAAAATAAAATATTAATAATTAAATTTTAAAAAAAATTCAAATAAATAATTATTAATTTTAAATTATAAAAAATATGAATATTAATTTAAATTTTTTATAATATTCTTTTATAAGGTAATTTTTTCATTCACACATAATATATGTTATATATTTATTTTACTTATCTAACAAATAAAATAGAATTATTTGGTTATTTGTGATATCTTTATTTAAAATATTTTTTAAAGGGTAGTTTTTCATTTACACATAATTTTTTTACTTAAATATGATATATATTATTTCATGTTATGATGAGGTGTGTACTAAATGTATGACATATAAAATTAGGTTATCTTGTTTGTTATCATGTGTACACATCAAACACAAGATATGATAATACTTATTATGTCACTATCATATCATTTTTTATCTAAATTTATATCATATTTTGTCTCTAAATTTAAACCACATTTATTAAAATCATATTAAATTGGATCAATCATTAATGATCTCTTGATGGTAATCATGAACTATCTCTAATCAGTGATCATTAATCCTGAAAAACATGTAAAATAGGGAGAGACGGATGACGAGACCCGCTGGCTTGAAGTTCTTCTTCAACTGAAACCCTTATGCCCAAGATCATCTAAATGTTTTTGAAGGCCCTATACAAATCTAAAAAATTGGGCCCTAATAAAAAAAATGCAATTTTAAAAATTATAAGTTATTTTAAAATATTATAATTTTACCGAATGAAATACAAAAAACTCTAAACTATTTTATTTAAATTCATCAAATAAGTAAATTGTAAATAACACCATCAAGCTAATACTAACCTTCTTGCTATTTAAAAAGAGTCATCATTCTAACACTTTTTGAAGCAAATTCATCAACCAAGTCTTCATATTGTATTGTCTTCAAAAGATCATTCTCAATTGTTATCAATGCTAATCTATTAAGTATTTCATGTAACATGGCATACCACGAGTAAGACTTCAACAACTTCAATTTTGAAAATTTTTGAAAAGTAACTGTCACGGAAATAGACAATAAAATTCTATATGCAATAATTTTATTAGCAAACAATATATGTCTTCCTAAAAAAGATTTCTCAATAGTAACAGAGTTTGAAGAAATATCAACATATTTTATTATCAAAGACATTTACTCTTGGTGGCTAACATCAGAAGTACAATCAAGTATCACAAAGAAGTACTTTGCTTGTTTGATTTTTCTAACGATTTCATTTTTAATTGCAAAATCAAGCAAAAGTATTAACTCATTTTTAATAGGCTCTTGGATAGTTTGGTCAAATTCAACTAACATTTTAATTAAACCCAAAAAATTTCCCATTGCTAGTTTGGTACAATTTCTCATTAGAACCATGAAAGGTCAAACTATGTTTAGCAAAAAATTTCACTATTGAAATAATTCTTTTCAAAAAAATTTCCAATGTTCCTTTTCTTTCTTGATTATTCTTTGAGTCGTTTTATCAATAGTTGGACCCATTTTCAGCCTTTGAGACAACTCATACCAAGTGGTCATATTTTTGACATGATCCTTGCTTATCTCATGCTCTCTAAGTCTTTCACCAATATGCGACCAATCACAAAATCTTCATTTTGTTATTTGACCTTTATCGATCCTTTTTAAAAAAACTTTACAACAAAAACAAAATACTTTATCAAACACTTTCGAATAAACAAGCCAATCTCTATCGCACTTCTCACCATTTGATAAAACTCTTGTATACCAATTAGCCGTAAAACGTCTCTTCGAATTATCCTTAGGACCCTTTACAATGGAAAAATATCTTTTAAGACCTTCTTAACTAAAAAAATCAATTATTTTAGAATCAAGTGCATCCCAATTTCTTGGATCAAATAGTACCATCGAAAATCACAAAATCAGTAATAAGTTCCAAAAATTTAATACCCTAACATTAGATTAAATACTACTAGATAATGAGTTCTTAAAATCAGTAAATCAATCATTTCAAACAAGTTGAGTTCCTAAATCAGTAAATCACAAAACCTGAACATCAAGAATACCCTAGCATCAAGATTCAAGATTCTAACATTTGGGCTTTGGTGGTGGCATTTGGTAGCTGCAGCAGCTGTTACATACTCACAGTGGTGGATGTGTAGAAGAGATGATAGTTGAAAGAAATTAGGTTTAGTCTCAAAGAAGATAATCTCCATTTAGACAATGGATATTTATTTTAGACATAAGGTGCAAATATAAAATTATAGAGTGGTCAACATACAAGATTAAGGATATAAATGCAATTTTTCAAAGTTCAGGTATACTATATAAAAATAAAATTGGGACCTCCCTAATTGAGGATCATGTGTGAATGTTCTAATATCACAAGGTTATGGCCGACCCTGCGTATGCCCTAAGCACTATCCAAATGAGGAGAAGAGACATATGAAGGAACATATGATGTGTGTATGATATATTAGAATCATAGTCTGTATAAAAATTGATGGTCAATTTGAATTTTCATTATTCTCATAGACCATCAGTGACCTCTACTCATATTAAGTCCATATCAATTAATCAAATATTTAATTAATTATTAGATCACTAATCAATTAAGACTCTTAATTAATAATAACTAATATAATTAAATAAAGATATATATATATATATATATATATAATATTAAAATATAATAATTAAATAAAAATATTTAATAAAATATTTCAAAAGTTTATGCTACTATTATACTTCCCTAACAAATGAAGATTAGACACGATGAAAGAGAAAGAGAGAGTTGAAAAGTTGGTGCGTTGTCATATCGTCATACTTAATTCCTTACCATAACCAAAATTTCAGTTCCCAGTATCAGGTTTGGCCCTTTCTGGTATTGGTCTCGTAACAGCTTGGATGTGAGTGCTATAAAATTAAAAAGTTTGAGAAACAAAAAGTTAATTAATTAAATAACATGCTTTTTTCAAAAACAAAAATACCGTTGTCCTTGTCTTTTACTCCTCTCACACTTTTTTATTATAATATTTGATTCGTGTAGTATCACCTGAGATGACCAGAAATTGTTTGTGATGTTGATGGTTTTTTTGGATGAAGTTTTTGTAAATATTACCACGTTCGAGTCAATAACAATTAGAAGAAAGTGTGAGATAATAAATAATAGGTAC
The DNA here is from genome assembly GCA_037974295.1 of Cicer cuneatum. Taxonomy (NCBI): domain Eukaryota; kingdom Viridiplantae; phylum Streptophyta; class Magnoliopsida; order Fabales; family Fabaceae; genus Cicer; species Cicer cuneatum. Next base: position 26,706,542 of record JBBPBO010000002.1, on the reverse strand, counting down.
CTTGTTTTTTAAGGTAATATTTTTTTTTTATAGAGATGTTTCAAATAGTGATGATTTGATGGAGATTATTTTATTGCAAGGAACTTGACGATCAAAAAGGTTAAATATCTAATTATTATTTTGTAATTATGATCGACAAGGAGCGAATTCGACGTTGTTGGCTTGAGGTTGACCCTCGAATGATGTGATGTGTTCGACATTCACTGGATTGGATCAAGGTTCAATGGGCATTCGCACGATAGATTTGAATCGAGTTCGGAACAATATTCTTTAGACTTATATTTATTTTTTATTATAAAAATTAAACTAAATTGAATTTTTGTCTCTTACTATAAAAAAGAATATCAAAATACGTATTGAAAAAGTGGTAAAAAAATGAAATATTCATGTCATTTTCAAGCATTTTTTTATAAATCTCTTATGTTTTATTTTGCTGAATGATAAATCTTATATTCATGCAAATCAACATTTGTTTTAATTCATATCAACATTTATTGCATATAAAACTTTCCAAGTTCATTTGAAAATTTATTTGGGTCTAAGTTTGAAAATGTGATTCAAATTTATAACTTTTTGGCAAAACTACAACATTTAACTCAGATTATTTGATAGGACCAAGCCAACTCACACTCAAGTGTATAGCCATTAAGGCTCTTGACTTTAGTCTCATCGATGAAATTGTCAATTATGATCGATTGATGCCTCACACTTAGATAAAAATGTGTAATACTATTTGCTCTAGACTAAAATGAAGAGCTTACCCTTGATAAGGACTATTTTACTGTATTAATTAACATTGTGTTATTGATGTTGGTGAATAAAATTTGGAATTAATTTTTATTTTGATGTTTATGTTTTGAAATTACTAAAGAATTCTTAGATGTCTCTTGTATTAATAATTTTATAAATAAAATTAATTAACAAAAGACATATTTAGAGATTAAACTAACTAATAAATAACACATTTAAGAAAATATAACTAAAAGACATATTCAAGTATTTTTAATACATTTAATTATAACTACTGTGACCGACCAAAATAACTATCATAAAATTTGGGGTGTTTAATTTTATTTACATCTCTTACCGCTAGCTTAATTCCTCTGGTTACTTGTACATTTGATATTTTGATCAATGTTATTTAATTTCATATTTTATCATCATTCAAAAAGTTAAAATAAAAAATATATATTTTAATCCATAAATCTTAATTCAACGGACAAAATATTAATATTATTAAATTGAATATTATATTTCACATCTAAATTCAAAATTTTACAATTGTGTGTAATTTTTTTACTATTTTCTCTCTAGATCTAAAAATATATACATTTTTTCGTGTAAAAAAAATAATACATTTTATTTTATTCCCAGATATTTTTATAAAAAGTATATAGATAAATCTCAGTGTACTTTTTATTTTTTTTGATTCAAAATCTCAGTGTACTTAATTCCTAGCACAGTTACCCTGTTATGCTTCAAAGAATCATCTTTCCTCACTTCTTCATCACCACTTACCACACAAACTTCTCTCTCTCTCTAATACTTATTATGTCATTTTCATTCTGATTTCTTATCTCTTCACTTATTTGACAACCCTTTTTCCCATAACCTCTTTCTTGTTTTCAAATTCAAACAAATTAAGCCATAAACTTACCAATTATGGGTAAAGAGTGGTATTGGGTTGGAAAATCATCCAAAAAAAGTGTTATAGATGAAGAAGGTGCTAAAACAACAACAACACCTAGTGGTTGCATGTGTGCTGTTTTTCAGTTATTTGATTTCCATCCATTTCAATTTCCAACAACCTTAAACAACCAACAACAAGAAAATTCTTTCAAATCACTTTCTTGCATCTCACAAGACCAAATTAATATTAATGTCCCTAAAGGTTTGTTAATTTTTTCAATTAATTACCTTTTGTTTTTTTCTTTCTAATGTTGTTGTGCAAATTTAGGTGTTGAAGCTCCTAGAAATAGCTTGGAATCTGAAGATGGCACATTTTCTTCTCTTTCAAAAGAAGAACATTTTAAAATGCCAGTAAGTTTATTAATTTCTCATTTATGTATTTCTAGATCCCACTTCTCTAAAATGTTCACTCTAAATTTTTTTTTTTCTTGTTTTAATCTATCAGAATTAAGATTAATAATTATTTTTAATTATAATTTGAATTCAGATACTCTTAATCAATTTTTTTTTTCACGACTATCTTTAAATTAAACTAAAAGATTATTATATTATTATGATATAAATCAAGTATTATTAAATATTGATTAACAAATCAATAATAATATTAAACAAATAATCAGATATAGTATTAAAAATTAATTTTTTTTTCCTTTTTATCACTTAATTTTTTACTTAGTTTACTTTGGAGGAAAACAAAGGCAAATTTAGTACATTTTGAGTTTCATTATTTCAGGATCAAATTCTAGCTGGGTTTGTTTATTTTGTAAAGTGAGTAATGATGATGTACTATAAAGTCATGATTTTGATGTTGACCACTTTAGTTGCATATTTTATTTAATTTTTTATAATAAAAAAAAAAACAACTTAGTTATTTTATGTTGATTTTTTTATTTTGACCCATTATATTTAATTTAATTTTTGATTAAAAAAAACAACTTAATTATTTTTGTTGATTTTTTTGAAAATGCAGAAGAATATACAAATCAAAACAAAAAGGAGCAATGTTGGAAATTTGAATGACTTTTCCTCAGAAATCAATTCACCAGGAACAAAGACACCAACTTTGGTAGCAAGATTAATGGGTTTAGAACTTCTTCCAAATGAAAACTCACCAACTTTTTCTCCATGTCTTTCAACTCCAAATTCACAAGGTAAAAATATTATTCAAAATTTTCACCAAGTGAGAAGAAAACAACACATTCAAACCAAACATAGAAATAGCATTGATAGTAGTGAAATTTCATCTACTAGAAAATCAGATGTTGATTATTATCATCATAGATTCTCTCTTCAAATCAACAAAGAGAATCTCTGTGAGGATTTAGAGTTACCAAGATTCTCATTTTCAAAAAAGAAAATTCATGATGAGAATAATAGTAGCAATAAAAGTTCTAGTCACTATGCTAGACAAATTGTTAAACAAGTTAAGGAAAGTGTTACTAGAAAAGTTGGTCAAGACATCACAAACAACAATCTCAAAAACAAAGAATTTGTAGAACAATCAAGAATAAAAAAATCTTCAAAAACATCATTGAAACCACTTGATGAATTTTCAAGTGAAGGGAAGCATTCAAATTCATCATTTTCACCAAGGATAAGATTCATTGACAACAAGCATAAGCCAAACACAACAACAACAACATCAAAAGAACTAAATACACCCCCCAATTTTGTGAAAGCACCCCCACCACAACCAAAGCTTCCAAGAGTTTTAACAAAACCAAAGGGACAAGAATCAAGGGACAAGAAATCAGTGTCAACAAAATGTAAGAAAAGTACTAATGAAAAATTCAGCTCAAGATTTAGCTCAAGATTTCAAAGTCCAAAATCAAGTTCTAGAGCAAATGACATCAAAAGTAATACCAAAAGCAAGAAAAGTACTCAACCATTGTCAAGCAATCTCCTCAACAACATCAATGCTGTTGTCAAGACAGATCCTTTTGCTCAGAAACAGGTAATGTTACTCTACGATTTACTTTTCAGCTATTTCATATTTAACTTTTTTTGTTTACACTTACAATTTTTTTTTTATAACAAAGTACTTCACTTACACTCTTTGTTTTACAATTAACACTTAGTTTGGGAGAAAGTGGGGAAAAAATGCCATGAAATATAAAGAGGAAAACATAGTGAAGACATATTATGAATTTAGTTGTTCAAATGAGAAAAATGTTCAAAAAGTGTTCATCAAATTAAATTTTATTTAAAAAATAAATCTTATTTACAGAGTTTTTTTCCCCAAACTCAGACAATTCAAATCTATTTTTATATAAAAAAAAACACTATTTTTATATAAAAAAGTTAATTTGAAAATGGAAATTTGTTTTTATTTATGTCATTGTGTTTACTTTTTAATTTTAGCTGTTTGCCTAATTAAGCATATCAAAGTCTATCACTAGTTTATATTTTCTGTGGCACATCTTCAATTCCATGTCCAACATAATGTTGCATCCATATTTTTATGATGATGTGAATTTTTATATTACAAAAAAACTATAAACAAATGCAGTTGACGCGGTCTAAATTATAATTATGATGCCATCATAGAGGCTTTAAAATTCAAATTATTGCGATCACAACTTCAGTTATATCCCGCAATTTTAACCATGTTTTCACCATTATATAATAGTAAATTAAAAATAAATAAAAAACAGTTAATTTTTTACATTCAATTTATATTGTGGTCGTAGTATAACTACTGCAAATTTTTATATTTATATTTCATTAAAATGCGTGTTGGAAATTCCATTAACAAGACTTCAAAATCTATTTGTATTTTTTTTTTGTTGATAATTTTGTATTTTTATGTTAATTCTCAAAAAATAAACAAAAACACAGGTATCTGGTCCTCAAGACTCCAAATTCTGCTCACAGTTATCTAGTAGTTTGGGCCAGAGGTACAAAAATGAAGGAAAAACCACACTCCTCATCCAAGAAACAATCACCAACTTTACACAAGACAAATTTAACGGTTCCTCTATCATTGAAACTCACATACCAGAATTTCAGTACATCACAGAAATCTTAAACAAACAAGATATTAATAAATGGTTCTCTCCATCACATCCACTTGACCCATCAATCTTCCATCACCTAGAACACAATCCCAATGATAAAGTTCGAAACTTTACCCCAAAAAACCAATTGGGTCACCGTTGGAATCGAAAATTGCTGTTTGATTTAGTGGATGAAGTTCTAATTGAGATTTTGAAGCCAAATGGTAGTGAAAAAAAGTTATGTTTTTTACATAGTTTTTGTAATGCGTGGACAATTATGGAGTTAACCGAAAGAGTGTGGAAAAGGATCGGTGAGTTTCCATGTGCTAAGTGTGAAGTTTTGGATGACATTGATAATTTGATTGAAGCAGAAGACATGGAGAAATTGATTAAAGTTGAAGGTAAAGAAGAAGGAGATGGGTTGGTGGAAGAAATTGAAGGGAACTTATTAGACATGTTGATGCATGAAACAGTTATGGTTATTGGTAGGAATGAATTATCATTTTGATTTATGAAATCTCTTGTATACAATAAAGTTTCCAAATTTATCATACCATAAAATCATGTTTCATATTAAAAATTGTCAATCAATGTTTTAAGTACTTATAGTAATCGCAGAGACATCAACTATTAAGGCGTAGGTTAAAATTCAAGATATTTCTCTTTTTCTATAATTAATGTGTGTGAATTTCTTCACTGCTTTGTGTGATTCAAAAAATCTTAAATCAATTAAATTTCTAAAAATTGTAAGGATGATTAGAGAATATATCATCATGTCTAAATTCGAAGGATTGTGATTTTTTTAATGGAGGAATTGTGATATATTTGAAATCATGTGAATTTAATGAAATTAAGATCATTTTATTATAAATTATAGTATTTGTTAAAATTACAGTGAAACATTATAACTCTATCAAACCCCAATCAATTTAAATAATCTCCGGTGATCCTTACAATTCTTAAACACTAAATTAAATCTTGATTTTTTATTTAAGATGTGATTTTGAAATTTCATACATTTGGAACTAAATTGTACTTTTTTTGAAATAAAACATAAACAAAAAAATATTTAAACTATTGCTTTATTTTTATCTAAAATTTAGATATATATCAATTTTGTAAATACGTTTTTTATATTTAGAGTCAACTCAAGATATAACTATTAAAACAATCGTTTTAGGCTTTTGAAAGAATTAATTTTTTGACTTAATTAAAAAATCTCTAAAATTATTTTTTACTTAATAAAAAGACTTTATTATAATATTTTAGAACTGAAACTAATAAAATCTTATCTTAAATTTATAGTTTTCAACTAAATACAAAATTAATTAACTATATTATCAATTGAAATAAAAGTATTACATGAAATTGATTATATTACTTTAATAAATGATTTTACATTTTCTATAGTAAATGATTTTTTATTTTAAAATGTAAAAATATAAAAAAAATTAATTTTATTAGAATACTATTATTTATTTTTATTTTTTTATTATAAAGATTTTAAGGTGAAGAGATAATGTTTTAATTCTTATTATGAAAAATCTTAAAGATTATTGAGCACTTGCTATAAAAATTAAAACAATTTTATAGATTTTAAGATATTTCATATGACAAATTTGATTTAGGTCTATGTACGTGTTAGTGAGCTATATTTATAGTTTCACTTTACCAGGGGAATAACCTAACATAATCATGTTATTATTATTTCATAATAATAAATAGTCTCATATTGTATGGATGGGGTGTCATGTCACGTGATCAGGTTGTGTGGGCCCCACAGTACAAGGAGTTTGAACCCCTTCGATTATAGGGTCATTCACACATGAAGAATTTGACCCCCTCGGCAAGACTGCACTTGGTTGGTTATTAAAAGACAATATTCTGCATAGGAATCCACTCACTACTTTACTCCTTACCCCTTTCTCTCATTATTCAATTCAACTTCAGTACATCATCATCAATTAGTATATTATTAAAAAAGTTTAAATATAATTACTAGAGTTAACCCACTTTAAGTGTAGAAAAGATAGAGATTTTGAATTTAAATTTGAGTTTTTATATAAGAATATTTTTGCGGTTATCAACTGAGTTCTACTTAAGAATTTATACTATTATTAAAGTTAATTAAATCATTTACTTTAAAAAAATATTTTTTTATTTTTTAAAATGTGTCTTTATTTTAATGAAAATATTCAAAATTGTATTTATCATTCTCAACCGCACCAACAAACTTAAACTTAGTCCACTTTTTATTTATTTATTATTATTGATTATAGAGGTGGTTTAGAGTTATTTTTTTGGGTTCAAAAGCACCTCTTTACTTTATTTTATTCTCTTCTTTTATATCAATAAATGATTTATCTATGATTTTGTCACGATGTGTTGTTCGCCTTATTGGTGTGATTTTGTTTGTTTCCTCGTCTTAGTGTGGTGTTCTTACGGTCAAAGATAGCTGCCACCATTATTAACATTCTATTTACTCATCAAATGATTATCAGATTATATAATTTTGGCAAATAAAAAATCACATATAATTGATTTGAAATTGACAAATTGCTCGGTGATATATATATATATATATATATATATATATATATATATATATATAATATGGAATTTCAATCTAAAACTATTGATTTATTTGTCTTCTGAAGATATGTGAAAAACTTTTTATGATTGGACTATTATAGGCAGTAGATCTTGACTGAGTTTAATAATTTTGTTTTCTTATCTTTATAATGGTATCTTATTTTATTATGAATAAAATATTACTTGTGTAAAAAAATGTGTCACATAAAAATAATGAAATGTTAATTAATGAAAATGTATTTTCGAAAATAATAAAGACAATTATTTGATATTTTCATTATTTTTTAAAATTTAGACAATTGTTTATTTTAAAAGTTTTTTATTTTCTTATTAATAAATAAAATTAACACAAATTTTAAAAAATAAAATAAAATTTTTTTCACAAAATTAACAACTCGTTATATTATGGCTTGGATCGCTACAAATTTCGGATGCAAAATCACGGTTGGTTTATTTTTTTGAAATCAAAGTACATGGTTGGTTAATAACAGTAAATGAGTACAATAATAATAATTTTTTAGTTCACATATTCTGTCTTGAAAATTAGTATATGTAATCATTTTCTTAAGATATATATTTTTATATCAAAAGTGAATAATATGAAGCAGAGGGAGTACCTTTCAAGTTGGTTTTCCAGAAAAAGGACCACCTTTCTACTAATAATTCTTTGACTAAACTAATTTTGCGGCATTTGAAAATAAACTTTCAAAAAAAGAGTGTGCCTATATGAAAATCTTTTATAAAGTGTCTATAGACTATTATTTAAAGAGTCACTTGAAATACTAACTATGATTCATGGTATTCTTTATTATAATAAGTTTAATATTTTTTTTAAATTGAGACAATGAATCAAACGATGTCAATTAAAAAAAATAAATATGTCTCTCAAAATTCAATTCATCTCTAACCGACACTAATGCTAAATTATTCTTTCAAAAAATACCTTTGATCATTTTTAGAGTTTTAGTGATTTTTAAACATAGATCTTCATTGACCATTTCACAGTAAAATTTCCCTAAAAATAAAAATATTAGTGTAATCCAAAAGTTATTCCGAGAAAAAGAGGGTATTTTAGTAGTAAAGTCGATTGATTATTAACACCCTACTCAGCCCAATTGTTCCTATCAGCCCATGATACGATTCAACAACCTCATAACCCTTAAAAGAGTGTGTATATGTTAGATAGTCTTGTTCATCCAACAAATTAATTTGATCAAACATTATATATTTTAATTATTATTTCATTGTAAAACAATAAACAACTCGTGTACCCAACTAAGGATACAGCCTGATGTTAGGTCATTAGGGGAGTCTAAAGACCATGATATTGATATAAGAACAATTATATAAATAGATTGAATATTATATTTTCATTAAAAATATCAATGGATAAAATCTACGTCAAGTATGAGACGAATAATTTAACGAATATGAATAATTTAACGAACATGTGCAGATAAAATAAACAGATATTTTGAGTACCAATTAATATGTACGAAGGCGGATGTAATGATATAGATATCGAGGAATATCTATACTCGTTAGTATAACAAAATTAGTAAATTTTATTTGTATTTATATTAATATTTTTTATGATGAAATTGTATGATACATTTTGATTATTTGCTAATTTTGTGAATATCTTTATATATTATTACTTTTTTTAGTTGACAATATAGGACGAAATATTCTAAACAATTACAAAATATTAAATAAATTTTGTACATAATAATTTTTTTATTTAAAATATAATACCTATAGATATCCATGAATACCCGTAGATACTTAAAAATATGCTAAATACTCATAGATATACATTGTCATTCCCAAATATATGGATCATTTCTCGCATATATATTGTTCAACATTGACTTTTCTAATCAAAGTGAGATTTTTTACTCACTTGACACCAACACCTGATCACACTATCTATATAAAAAAACAAATCTTATAAACATTAAGTTGAATAAATAACCATAAGGCATCAAATAAGGAAGAAGGTGAACCACAACAAAAAAATACTTTTCAAATTTAAAGGTATCAACCATCATCTTTTATCAAACCTTCACGTTTGCACCGCGGCGTCCTTCTTGGCATAAAATCTCCTATACAAGGAGTCAACATTGGTGAGATAGAAGGTGCCCGGAAGTAAGTATTTGCAATCTTGGCCAGTCACAAAGTCTTTTGCTCCGTAATGGTGCTCCATGATTTTCGTGTTTTCGACAAATTTTTCAGGAGAAAACTACATACAAAAGTAGATTTTGTTGAAGATGATATTTGGGAGAAGGGTGACTCTTCATGCATCTATTTATCTATTTCATGCATGATTCATATCATAATGAATTTGTCAGAATCACAATGCATCACTATGATTTTTGACAAACCTAGTGAGACACCATCATAGCCTTATTAAGTTAGACACCAAATCTTTAACAATGATACATCATGTTTGGTAACCTAGTGAGGCACCAATCATAGCCTTATTAAATTAGACACCAAATCTTTAACAATGATACATCATGTTTGGTATACATTATGTTTATCGAATCAAAATTCGAATCGTGAGTTACAAGAACTATTTTACGAATTATTAATTGTAAGATAATCGATCAATAAAATATGATATTTTTAATTAAAAACAAGTGACATATGCAAAAATCATAAGGTGATACTTCCTCTGGTTTCATATATAAGGAGAAGAAACAAAAATTGATTGAGTTCAATTTTGTTTCAAGTCGAGATAGGGCTCGCATATATCGTAAAACTAAAGTGGTAAAAAATGCATACCTCAACTCTCTGGTTCAACTTGCCGGATACATTCATCACCGACGCAATGTTTGACAAAGTAAATGGATGTTGACTTTCTTGAATTTGTAACGAGAACATTGTAGCTGTTAAACCACTTCCATATGAGAACATTACTACCCTTTTGCCTACCTGCACATTAAAATCCAATACTGATGAGAAATTTAGAATCAGTGAATGTGTCCAAATGAAAGACGCAATCATAGTGATAAAGAAAGTAAAATAAATAAAGAATACATAGGCAAAAAACATTACCAGAGAGTCGTGCTTATTGTGAAGGAGGGATGCAAATGCGGCATAAAGTGATGCAGTGTACATGTTGCCAATTTGCTTTGGGATTAATGTGCTCGGCTGTACCTTAGCATCATATGTATCTTTCGCGGCTAGCTGGTTTGCCTATAGAATCACAATGACCACAATCATCTAAGTTCCATTTCTAGTAGTCATTCTTGTCAATGAAGCATTGACACAGACACCAGATACGATATTAGTAGTAAATTAGAAAAATGGAAGTAACTGAATGTAATCACATGTGTCTGTCGTGTCAGACACCAGACACACTTTTAATCTGAAGTGTTGGTAGTACATAGATTCTAGTCTCCCAGCATGATTCAAACTCAACAAGATTAGCTACCTTTTCAAGATCACGACTTTGATAGCTCTCGTCGTCGGAGAAGGATGCATAAGGTGCAAGAGTTGGTCTAGAAATTTCATCAACAAAACTGGTAGAGTATAACATGCAGAGAACAAAATAGGATATGAAGAAATTAATTTAAATAACAATTTACCCAAATTAAGGAGAAGGTATAAACCAAAGACAACAACAATGTTACCAAATTAACCTTATCAAGCATTGTTTCTGGCTTTTGTTAAGAAAAACATTATCTAGATTGATGTATTCACCATTATTATAATTTCATAAACACAAAGTGAAGGATAATGACTTGAAAGTGATAACATAATATTAATTAGAGGGTACAATTGTAAAACATAATGCAAAAGATCACAAACCTTGGATTTCTCATGAAGTCGTTGAAGTATAGCCGACCAAAACTTTTCTGCACAAGCTGCATTGCATCAAAAAGCAGTCATGAAAATAGACATTTTAGGACGCGTTACGATACATCAGTGCTCTTTTTTTTTTAATACGAAAATCAAAATATGGAGAAAATAATTATAGCATGACTAAAAAAATAAATCCTATGATTAGCATTACCTTGTTATATGGAGAATGAAAAACAAAATAATCAGAATCTGAAATTGAAAAATGCTTCCCCTCCAATTTCTCAAATCTGTACATGCAAGAACAGAATATGAAAATGATAAAAATTCAAAGAGACTTTTTTTTGTCATGCCTATGCTTACTTCTCGCAAAACACCCGATAGCAGGAATCAAGTGCCATAAGATAACAGGTCTGTGAGAGTTTTCCATCAACAACCTACAATAGAAAAAGGTAAAAGGTATAAAGCATGCTATTTTCGGCTCTGGCACATTCAATGGCGTGACTCTAATACCTAAACGACACGAACACCAGACACGTCGACACGCCGGTAATAATTTGAAAAAATGAAATAAATGTGTCGATGTCGGACACTAGGACACGTCTTTGATCAGAAGTGACAGTGCTATAGAGATAATACACTTATAATACATGTATGATTAATAGAGAAGGTGGCAAAGCATTACCGGGTATTCGCTTGCAAGATTTGGCTTGTAAAAATCATAGGCATGAGACATGTGACTTCCTCTAAATTTGCTTTCAAAAGCCACAGGAGCGTCTGGCCCTATAAGCATGGCAATTGCAGCCGCTCCTCCTGTAGGACGAGCAGGTCCTTCGGCGTATACCTGAAACACGAATGTCAAAGTTTAGAACATTGTTAAACACTGTCTATATATCGGCAATTTGTTGGTTTATCATTTGAAGAGAAAGGAACAGAAAAAAAAAATATAGCATTAGATCCTTCTTGTATTCAATTAATAAATCTTCCTACATTATTTTTATGTGATGCTGATATCCGGAACTTCTACAGCAAAAACTAGAAATATAAGTATTGCGTATGTGCCATGGTGAATTTATGAGCAACACAACCTAAGGTTTAGGGGATCTGTTGGTAAAAAGTAACGAATGTGAGATAAGTTAGCTGATATCAGATGAGCTAGCAAATTGAATATGGCGTGTTTAGTAAATAAGCGATTAAACTAACTGATAAACATAAAATGATACGTAATGAATTTTAAAATTATTTTATTAATATAACGTGTGAAAATTAGAGACAATACGATATGCTATAAGTTATTGGCTCAAATGCTACTTGAAGTAGCATATCAAAAAACGTTAAAAGTTCGTGAGAGAAGACCGTTACCAAATAGCTCTAGTTTGATCATACGAGTTATACGCTATAAGCTATCGGTTGCATGAAAAACTTTAATGCTATAGATGGTCAAATGCGCCAAAACAAGCATAAATTTCCTTATAAGATAATGATAAAAATTTAACATAGATTATAAGATAAGAATTTCACAATCAATTTCCTTATACATAATGATGTTGTAAATCTCAAAAACAGCAGCAAAAGAAAGGAGGTCAAGAAAGATTTTCCATTTGCTAGGAGCACATACCGCACTGTCTGTACATACGACGAGTCCGTAGCGCCCATCCCATGAACTACTCTCCACCCAATTCACACAATTGAACAAAGCTGCCGTTCCACCATAGCAAGCGTTTGTTGAATCAACACCTTCAATATCACTATTACCACTATCCTGATTATTACAAAATACATTATTAGTTAATATAAGACGGAGATATCCCATAAGAACATGATAAATTTCTATACTTTTTAGTTCCTACCAAATTTAACTCATGCATCCATAATAAGTTAGAAAACAATGAATTGGATGACAAATTAAAAATCCTACATGTTCCTTCTCCCTCAAATATGCAAGGATACAAAACATTGGATTATGAGTCTGTTTGGATTGGTGATAAGTGCCAAATTTATCTAATTTTCCATGATCTTTTGGGCACTTATACGTTTGAAATGTTTAAGATATATGTTAAATTAACCCTCAATAGGTTATTTTAGCAAGTAATTAGTTTCTATATAAATATTATGATAAATATGTTAATTATAAGTATTAATTACTTTGTGTTTAATTGTAGGAGAAATATCAAAGTGGTCCAAGCAAAGGAAAAGCAAAAAGTCAAAGTTGAAGAACTTGGCTTAAGCCAAAACAGGTTTGGCTTAAGCCAGAAGAATGCTGAAAGCAAAACCAGAAGGACTGTTTAAGCGAAAATGAGGCATTTTGAAGAACCTAGTTGGCTTAAGCCATATATTTTCTAGCTTAAGCGGGCAACCTTTCCTAAGCATGAAGAAACCTGTTGGCTTAAGCCAGATTGGCCTGGCTTAAGCGAGACCATCAACTCATTTCCTTTAAAAATGCATAGACAGACTTCAAAAAAGGCGGTTACGGAGTTAAAAAAGAGAAATCAAGAGAAAAGACAGAGAAAAGAACTGGTTGCTTGATTGGGGTTCAACCGAAGAGCTGGAGTTGTTCCCGAGACATCACAGAGCCGTCATTTCTTCTTAGATCTTCGCTTTGAGCTTGAAAGCATCCATGGCTATGGATTGCTAATTTTTTTTTGTTGGGATTGGATGTAACTCTTTAACTTGGATGTATCTAATTTGATTTCTATATACAGATATCTATTTCTATGCTATGATTTCAATGATTTAATCTTATTCTTCATACATGTTTTAGCTTGATCACCTAAGGCATGAATTTAGATTTGATATGTGAGTGAGAACTACATGTTTAAGTCGGACTTAGATTATCTCATCTAACAAGCTTGATTGCTAGAAATAGAATTAAGTCTGTTTGTCAATTTACATCTGAACTCGTTACGGTTATCCTTTTTAATTATGCGAGAGATCGGTAATTAGATTAGGGAATTGTTAATCTTCTCATGTAAAAGATTAATGAGATAAATAAGAACTGATGTGATGAAATTAAGCATAGAACGTGATTTGTATGTTGAATCAATAGGATACTAAAGAGTTAATAGATGAATCTAATTCCAACAGTTTTCTCATAGTGTTTTTAAATCCTTTTTTTTATTATTGCTTATTTTACATTTCAATTTGGTTACCAAAACAATCATCCAAATACTTGAAAACTTATTGCTCGAGTGATTCATTAAAGAACGGCATTGTATTTCCAATTCCCTGTGGATACGATACAATCCTTTTGCTATACTATAATTGAATCCTAAGGGATTTGAAAGTAGATTGGTAAAAAACTTTCATCAATTGGCTAATTTGAGTTTACATACTGGCATAAGTATTTGTGAGATAGGGAGAGCTTATGGAAACAACTTATGACATGCCGATAATCTATTTTCATCTTATTTCCATAAATTTTCCATGATAGCTTACGGAAACAGTTTATAGCTTATATGAAAACAATTTTCATTTATTTTATCTTTTTATAAAAATAGCTTATACGTAAGCACTTCTAAGATAAACGTTTATACTATTAGTATAAGTGCTTATATAAGTTGTTTATCCAAATAGGGCCTAAATCAAGTTACTTGGGCTCATCCTTGGAGAAGGGTCAAGATACAAGATGCAACTCCAAACAGGATTTTAAATTGCAATTACAACAATATAGTGGTGAAGTTACCCAAATTGTGAAAAATTGCAAGCAAATATGGCTGATCAATCAAGTTTTTTTCTCATACCATAATATTGCAGCTACAATTGCATTTTAAACACCAACTCTAATAGTAAAGAAAATATAGCACTCTAGAATCTAATAATCCTAAAGAGCGAGAGTCAACACAAAAACTGAGACTCAAATACCTCGAAAACTTGCATCAGGAAGGTTTTAATGGATTTGCTTTTGTCAATGACAGTTTCACTTCCTACCTCCAAGCGACCAATTTTCTTCGGATCAACATTATACTTTTCAAGAAGTGAACTAACAACAGTCATGCTGAAAAGTTTAAAAACAAAAATAAAAATTGATCAGAATAATTGCAAGAAAATCATTACAGCTGCATCAAACAAATTCACAACAAAAGCTATCTTCAATCACCAGCTACACAAGCATGAATTTCGGTCCCTTAACATAAATATTAGGATTACCATAGATTTTTTTTCCCCATTTTTTCGGCAAAACCCATTAATGTTTAATCAAATCATTAATTAAAAGTGTAGCACTGAATCCTCTTATCAAAGGTGTGTCTTGGTGTTAGACACGTATCAATATCTGATACCAACACGACACTGACACGTTGATCACATGCAATTAATTCATTTTCTCAAATATGTCAGTATTTGTGTTTCATAGATTAAAACTCGAGTTCCAATCATGGCTGAACTCCATATTACTAAGACCCTTTTCCTTAGGACCCTGAGGGTTAAAAAAAATCTTTGATTAAAAAAATTAAAAGCATTCATAAAAATGAAATGCTTATGCAAAATTGAAAGTAAAGTAACCTCATTGAAATAACATCTTCAACCTCGGTACAAAATGTCATGCAATCTTGTCCAAGCCCAATTGTATATTTCCCTTTGGCCACACCATCATGAGCCTCCAAAGCTTCCTACACAATCACACAAAAATGAAAACAAAAACACAATGAAAAAAAAATCTAAATTTTAAAATAAAACAAACATAAAAATCAAAACTTCAACATCCCCATTAAAAAAAAACGCTTTTTTTGTTAGTGATCTAAAAATAACATACCTGTTGAACACAAGTGGGAGGGAAATAGATGTCCATAGCAAGAATTCCAACATTGTTGGGATGTGAAGAAGCCATATTTTGTTGTTTTGGGTGTTTTTTGTTATCTTAAAAGCTGTTTTATTTTCACTTCAAGAAATTAATCTAAGACATAGCATCTTGGCTTCTTAGTGTTGTTGTGTGGTTGATTTGGAAGCAACTATGTTTCCTTCCAACTAACCCCTTTTTCTGTGGAAATTTTGAAGGGTGTTGTTTGAATTGAACGGAAGGAGTTTTGTTTTGTTTGCTGTGTGACAAACAACAATGTTATATTACTAGTACTAGTAGTAATAAAATAAGAATGAATGGCTAAGTTTTTTTTTTTTTTTTTTTAATTTTAAAAATCAAAATTAAAAAATTGATTGTAATTATTAATTATGCCAACTGTGATATAAATTATATAAGAAAAATGACTAAAATAACTAATTAATAATAGCCACATAAAAAAGGAGGAATTAATCCTCTAAGTGGGATTTTGATTTAGACGGTATAGATCTCATGTTCTTTATTTACGCCCCATTAAATTGATGCGGCTAATCAAAAAGCATCAATTAATTATGAAAAACTAATGTCGAGGTACAACCTTAGTTAAAATATCCTCAAGTTGAAGTTATGATGTGACATGAGTAGAAGTATAATACGATTGTCCATGTCTCTAGAATAGAATCACAATTCATATCAATATGTTTCGTAAAAGTCCACGAAACCAAATAATTTCAAAACATGTTGTAGACATAGCTTGATACTCACATTATGTTGAAGACTTAGAGACATAAGACTGCTTTTTTATCTTCTAAGAGATCAATGCAGAACCAAGAAATATGCACCAACCAGTAACGTATATTCATATATCGGGACAACCAGCTCAATCCACATCACTAATCAACCAAACTAAAATGTTTCCCACTAGAGTTGCTAAATTAAGACCTTCCAAAGAAATAAATTCTTCAGTATAGTTATGTTGATGGAGAATAATTCGATGGGAATCAAAACAAACCTCGAGGCCTAAAAAATAGTGAAGATCACCAATATCTTTCATAAACAAAGAAGTCTGAAGTTGTTGTTTAATATGTTGAATCACAATATGATTAGAATTAGTAATAATCATATAAAAATATATAAGTAGAAGAATAATTGTTGTTTAAGCTTGCACACACTGTTAGATGTGGAAGGTAGCTCCTGATGGAGTACCATATAGATATCTTCCGCCAAGTCTTCAAGAAAAAATGCATTAAACAATCGTTGTGAGAAAAATTAATTTCACAATTATTATCAACCAATTTGCCAATATAAATTAAATTAGAAGCAAGCTCTGGTGACACAAATGCATTGTTAAGTTTTTAATCTTTATAAAATTTTATTATTTTATTTTTAGTTATTATAAAAAATTTCATCAACTTTTAATCTATAATTTATCTTTTGAATTTTTAAATAATTTTTTGTAGTAGTACTTGAGACATTATAAGAAATTTTCTTATTAAAATTTAGAATTTTTTTAATAAACAATAAAATTAGATAACAAAAATGAAAACGAAAATTTTTAAGAGAAGAGAGAACAATTTGTTGCACGTTTTCTGGAATTAGAGCAGCAGATGAAGTAGTGATGGTAGGAGTAGAAGAACCAGTAGAAACTTAATACAGCCATTAACATGAGACTTAATTTTAACAACCCATTTATATCCAATGGCTCTTTTATTAGGTTGGAAAGCAATCAAGGTCTAAGTATTCTTTTGGATAAGGGTTTCCAATTAGAATCTTTAATAGCATCATAATATCAAGTAGGTTTTTAATAGTAGGAACATTAATAATGAACAAATTGTAAAAAGAAGTAAAAAGGAATGTAAGTATGTTTGACATAATTTGAATAATCAACGTAGTTTCTGAACTCATTAAACAAATGAATGAATAAATTTTTATATACATCAAATTTCAGCGAAATTCACACTCTATAGACTATGTTTTTAAATCGCAATCACAATTGCAATTAAGATTGAAACATTTATACCACGGTAAAATGCAGTCGACATGACCACAAATTGAAGTTAAAAAGACTAATAAGACCGTCGTTATATTGCAGTCATAAATAATTGCAGTTACGGACTGCAATTTAAAACCATGCTGCATACACACAATCTAGAATTAGAATGAATGAAACAAAATGGAAGAATTTAAACTTCAAGAGTTTTCTGATTAAGAGCAGTATATCTCCACCTTTCCTTCTCCACAAAATCAGCATCAAGAAACCTAGCAACAAAACACCAAAGCTTATAAACATCTTCAAAATTAGCCAAAAACCCTAATGCAGCAGTAACAACAGTTATTCCAACTTTTTCTTTATCTTTGTTCTTCTTTTTCTTCTCTCCTCCATCTACTTTATCCTTTAAAACTCTTCCCTTTTCATCTGCATACTTATCAGAAAACCATATATGATTCAAGAATCCATAACTTATAGAAATGTTGCTTCTATCAGCAAGTTTTTGAACAAGAACAGCCTCAACTTTTTCACCTTTCCAATCAAATATATTGAATGCAATTGCAGGTCCTCTATCAAACTTAACTTTTGGACCATAAATCTTAACTAGAGGTACCCCTTCTGTGTTAGGATGCTTAAGCTTCAACATTGAATTAACCAACCAGTTTATCAAGTACCTTGCTCTATCATTGATCATTATCAATCCTAATGAATCCACTTGATCTAAACACCTACATTCAACATCAAAGCTCAAATTTTTTTCACTTTCTTTGACACCCTTTTCGTCGATTTCAATCGAATTTTCCACCTCCTCAATTTCACAACTTTGATGTTGTTGTTTTGACTCAGATGGTTCTCCTTCTTCAAATTTTTCAGAAAAAGATGACAAATAAAATGGTTCATCTTCATGTAAATGTAAGGTAAGTATTGATTTCTTTTCTTCAAATTCATTGTCTTTATAACCAAAAGAATCTTCTAATGGTTGATGAATCTGTTTTTCTTCAACAAGGTTAACAATTCCTGCAGAAGAAGTTGTTTCCAAAGTTGAAACAGAAGATTTCTTGACAAAAAGGCAACCAAACCCAGAAGGGTTATCACCAAAAACTTTATAACAAGAACAAATCAAAAAATCAGGTTGAAAAAGAGAAAGTCCAAAACAATCCATATCTTTTGGTGCTAATGCACAAGCATCAACTAAAACATTCCAACCATTTTCTTGTGCTATGTTAATCCAAATATAAGGATATCTTGCACCTGTTATTCTTGAATGAATAGGCAACACAAAAAGACCCTTTTTTTTCTTCTTTTTTCTTTTACTCACAATCATTTTCTTCAACTTTGTTGATTGAATTCTTAGCCTTGGCCATGAAAACTCAGCTGACATAGATTTAGCTCCTCTTTTCTCCGACGAACTAATCATCATTTCCACGGCTTCGCTTTCGTGGTCATAAACGGTTAAAAGCTTTCTACTAGTTGTGAATTGGTAACAATCAGCCACTAGTTTGAAAGCTGATGTTCTGTTTGCTGTGAAAACCATGAAGTAATCAACTTCGGATATGTTAAGGAAACTCATGATTCTTTTTTGCATTGAAGACTCGAATTCGGAATCTTTTCCACCATGAAGTAATAAAGTCTTCAAATTTCCATTTTTGCTTGATATGCTGAAAAAGGGCATGTCAGAAAATTGAGGTAGAGATTGCTGTGTTTGAGGATAAGTTTTTGAAGAAAGTTTGGATTTTGATGTATAAATAACATCATGAATATGTTTATGTTTATGTTGTTGTTGCATTTGAGAATAAGAAAAAAGGCCAATACCAATATAATCAAGACAAGTTTGATTAGAAAATGAGAGATGAGAATATTCATTTTCTCTAACATGGTCAATTTTTTCAGTCTCATAATATTGAGGATAAACTTTGGTGAATTCAATGAATGATTCATGAAGAGATGGAAGAGATTCATGGTTTGTGAAATGTGTGTTTGGAAAGATTGATGATGTTGTTGTTGATGCAAATGTGTGTCTACACTCAGAAGAACTGTTTCTGTGTTTTGGTTTTGTGTTTTGTAAATTTGGTGAGTTGAAAATTGAGACTTTGCAACAACATTGAGGACATGTTTGTGAGGAATCATTTTGGTAAATGGTTTCCATTCTTTTTGGTTTTTTTCCACTTTTTCTACACTTTGAGATAAGTCTTGTTTATATTTATATAATTATATGTATTATTAATTTGATTTTTTATTTTTTATTTTCTGTCCAGCTAATAGATTTCTTGCTGTTTTCTGCCAACCGGCATGCAATAAAAAAACTCATTGAAAGCAATTGAATATCTATTTCTGTTTACAACTAGCATATGAGACGAGACATCTGTTCAATATTGGAAAAGTAATCTCAACTTCCAAATTCATTGAAAAATTATAAGGCTTCAAAATAGTTTATAAAAAGTGTTAGAAACTTTGTGAGATAGGCATTTTATATGTAAGATGGAGGTAGAATTTGATGAGTGGTCTAAGAGCTATCTAATTTTGGAAATGAGAGAGAATGCATTCAAATCGACTACTGCACGCACACATTCTACCGCCTCGCTGCGTGGTATATTAGTTTTAGTAACCACAAAAAATTAATTTTTTATTTTGTTTTTAAGGCATTCTCCACATTTTTATTGAGTCATCCAGTAACGTTTGGCTCCGCAATCCATTCATTTTCGAGTTTTCTCTTTTCTCCCTCCTTTGTCCAACATTTCTGAGTCACCTCTCTCATTTCTTAATGTCCCGTTTCGATAAATTGTCTCGCTAGATTTAGAGTGATATTAGTACCATACTTTTCAGTTGTCGTAATAGCCATATTGAGGGTGTAATTATCGAACTATTTTTTACAGTGTAGTAGAATACCGATACAATTTATAATTGACCTGATTTATTCATGGGACGTCATTGTTGATAGTCTACTTGCTTAAATTTAGGTAATGTTGTGAAACATTTTAAAGAAAACAATCTAGTCCGCCACTCAACTTAGTAATATATTCAGTGATTGAAATTTGTTTTTCAAAAACCGTTTTTTGACTTGAAAACAACAAAAAGAGATACACATTGTCTTATCTTATTTTTGTAACGATGAATAAAAGGCAAAATTGACTCTTAAAAGATTTCTTTTCGATATAAATAAAAGATATATAGAGATGTTGTTACGTGTAAAAGTTTAGAAGTATAGATTGCTGCTATCTCCATTCCAAAACTTTGGTTATTAAAAAAAAAACTTTGATTGTTCAAGCATTTTAGTTTTTTTATAAGACTTTGAATGTTTTAGGAAATAGAAATCAATTATTAAAAAAAAGGAAATGGAAATAAAAAACATAGTTGATAATTTTCTTCTAAATATAATTAACATCACTAACATTTTATAAGACTTTTTATGAAATATTTTTAAGTGTTTGTAAAACATTTAGTGATTTGAATAGAAGTATTTGGTGTTATATACATCAATTAAGTGATTTCTTAATCTATATGCAAAACATCATAAACAATATAAGCTATAGAATAAAGAAATCATTTTTTTTTTGTCTGGATTATAGTTGGCTAAATACGGCCTTGTAAGATCCACCAAAAATGTCATAGAGCACAATGTGGACTTTGTCTACAATAATATGCAAGGTTGACCTGTTAAAATTAAGAATATTTTGCCATTGGCCAATCATTCTTGAATTGTCCAACTTTGTTTGATTGTGGTAAACTATTGTACTTTTGAAAATTTCCTTTCAAATCTAATTTAAAAAAATATGATTTTTTTTGTTGGTAAATTATACTTCAGTGGATCCCCTCTCTTAGTTCTTTGAAGAAGTATATACTATAATTTTAATTATTTCCTTTTAGTATGAAATAATCATTCATTTATTTGAGGTAGTAATATTAAAATTGATGTTACAATTCAACTATCTTACTTTTGTACACATTATGATTCGATTATCTAGAAAGACATAAAAGTTTTATACTAAACTACCTTATGAGTTCCTATATATATTTGTTTTAATCTAATTCTTTTTTTTTTTACAATATCTATTTATCTAAAATGAGATAAATTTCATTGTCAATATTCATTATATATATTTGAATTTTGAAAAATACGCATTGTTAAGGAGTTTCCTATAATTATAATGTAGATTTAAATTTAAATTTTTCAAAATTTAATTATTAAAGGTAAATCTGTCTAAAAAAAATATCCTACTAAAATTAGAATACAATAATATTAGTTGAACGATATTAATATATAGAGTGGTGATGTTTTTATTAGTTGAATGCAATAATATATAGAGTGGTTCCAATATATATATATATAGTGGAAGACAAATGGGTTTTATTTATGTCAGACATTATCAAAGAGGTCCAATACTTTATCAATACACGGTTTCATAAATGTAGTATAACATGGATATTTTTTTATAAGCAAATATAGGAAATTAATTATTACTTAAATTTTTTATAGGTTGAATTTTTTATCTCCTTCTTAAATTTCATTTGGTTTGATACTGGCACTTTTATATAAGTTGAATTGTTTAATTGAACATAAAAGTAATTTATTTCTCTTTAAGTAAGTCATAGCTGATAAATGTCGACAGATTTAAGTTGAACGTCATATTTTGGGATGAAATTTGAATTTTGTAGTTTTGTGAGTTAATTTTAGTAGTATTTATAATTATTTTTTAAATAAAACAAAAAATTATTTTCATTTTCAAAAAAAAAAATATTTTATAATTATTTTGAAAGAAAGCATTTTAATTTTGTGGAATTTGAAAGTATCGGGTGAACTTTTTCATTACGATAATTAATCGAATTTTCAATATAAAAAGTTAAAAATGTCTAATCGTTAAAAGTTTGTGACTTATGTTTCACATAGCGTCCGATAAATTTCATAGTCAATCAACTGACTTTGAAAATAGGTAATTTATAAACATCTTTATAAACACATTTAAGTCTTGAAAACCCAATAAATTAGTAAATATTTTGTAACAAAATAATGTTTTTTATTTTTTTTACAGAAGTAACAAAAAATAAAGATAACTAATTTGTTTTCTGCAAAGCTCACTTGATAAGTTAAAAAACGTCCAATGAATTGTAAAACGAAGATCATAGATTTTAATTGAAGAAAACTAATCTAACAATTAATTTACTTACATTTTATAAAAATAAATAAATAATTAATTTGTTTAAATGGAGATTGGGCGATTAGTAATATATCATTTTGAACGGTCATTAGATGGGTTGGATGGCATGTCCAATAAGTGTACATTTGTTCGGTGAAAATTGAATTTTATATTCTACATTTGTCATTTTTGTCTATGAATTTTTCAAAATACTCCATAGTCAATATTAAAAATTAAAAAAAAATGGACAATTCATATATACCCCTTCCTTTGAAAAAATTCCGAAAAATTAATTTTTTTTAAAAATTTTTAAACTAGAAAATTCATTTTTCAAAATTTTCCGGTTAATAAAATAACCACCGGTAAATTTTTTTTTAAAATTTTCAACTTTTTTACAAAAAAAGAAAAAGTATTTGATAGGCAAAAAAAAATTTCAACTTTTTTTTCTATTAAAAATTTCAAAATCAAAAAATTTAGTTGGTAAAATTTTTTTAAAATTTTTTTTGTCTATAAAAAATTTCAAAAATTAAAAATTTGATAGGTATAAAATGGATTTAAAAGATTTTAACGTGAGAAAGTAAAAATCGTAAAAGTAAAATTGGATTTTTAAATATTATAAGATAGAGGTCAAAGTAAATAAGACATCAAATCTAATTTTCTTGTTTGGTTTATTAGTTAGAAAAAATTCGGTTGTCCCAAAGTAATTTGTAAAGGTTATTTAGGGACGAATGTAGGTTTGACTTTTTGTAATGTTTCCAATGTAGGTTTTTTGTGGTGTTTATTCTTTTTTTGACCCTTTGTAATGTTAAATCAAACATACATAGCCAAATGGATAATGTATATGAGGTATGAGGTGGATAGAGCCCAAGTCAAAATAACAATGTGACTTTGGATGTCCTTAAAGTGTATGCAAAAAAAAAAAGTGAATGCAAATGTAATAATTGGAAAATAATTGAATGCTATACAACAAAGAATTGGGAGTGGGGAACAAATGAAAAAGGTCATGCAACATGCATTAGTTGCTCAATCATGGGTTGCTTTCAGTCGAGATGTCAATCAAATTTCTTAGTGAATGTTACAAGGCAATGTCTTTGAATAAGATATTTTCTAGACACTTTTTTTTAAAATATATTTTTAAACAATTACTCAATTGATCACTTTTTGAAAATTTTAAAATTTATTATAAGAATTTGAGAATTTTAATTAAATAAAAAGAGATTGATGAGTTAAATGCAAACAAGTGAAATATAAATAAAAACACAAGCAAACTTTCTATCAAAAAGATAGTTTCCTCACTTCTTCTTCATCTATTGGAAGGTTAGTTTAGGATATTTTTTGGGTCTAAAATCACTTATTTACGCCATTTTATTCTTTTGTTTTATTTAAAAATGTGGTTTCTACACATATTTAATGTTAGATTGTGTTTTATCTATAACTTTATCATTTGAGTGTGACATTGCGTTGTTTGTCATCTTAATACGGCGTTGTTTGTTTTTTGTCTTGGTGTGGTGTTGTGAGAGTCAAAGGTTACTAATACTATTATTAGAATCTTTTTCGCTCATCAAAAGACTAGCAGACTTATGATTAATTTGACCAAATCAAAGACTATGTATAATAGATTTGAGTTTGAAGTTGAAAAAATAATGTGTATCAAGATAGATATAAAGATAGTAGAATGTCAATGCGTTGAAATTTTTTATGGTTGGATTATTGAAAGTAGAGCTTGACTCAATTTAGTCCAAAAACAAGACTTAAATGTACCGTTAGTCTTCTAATTTTTTTCAAATTTAATTTTAGTACCCCATTTTTAAATATGGATTTTTAGTCCCCTATTTCACATTTTATGTAATATTTTTTCTATCCTTCATTTTTTATGACGTAGCCATGACATGGCATTGATGAGTTCGTAAAAATAGTCCAAGTCAACCTTTTAATTAAATATTAGTTAAGTAAGTTTTTAATCTTTATAAAATTTCAACGTTTTGTTTTTAATCTCTATAACTTTTTTTTCATCTTTAGTCCCCAAAAAATTTCTTAGTTTTGTTTTTTTGTCACTGTTTTCAAGTTAACTCATGTTTATCATTTTAATTGCTAAATAATTTTATGCTTAGAACATTATAAGAATTTCCATCACAATAATTTAGAATTTTTTAAAAAGAGATTAATTAAATATAAATTTTAAGTGTCAAAAACTTATAAGTTCATTTTTAATTGATCATTTATTAAAAAATTCTAAATTTGTGTATGAGATATTCTTATAATATTATAAACATGGATGGAAAAAAAATGGGCAACAGGCTTGCAACAATCAGTTCTTTATTTTCGAATGTCAAATCAGCGAAATGAGGTCTGAGCAGGGAGAAATCGCATTGCTGCTGCAGTTTTAGGTATTTTTCATCTTTTGTTCTCACTTGTAAGTATTTTATGCTTTGTTGTCTTAGTTGGTTGTTGGCACAATTTGTGCACTATTTTAATACTATTTTGTATCCTTATTTGATTATAATATAACTATTTTTTTGTATGGAAGACTTGTAGTTTTTACCTTTGTTTTGAGGGAATTTCTATGTTAAAATATGAGTATTCTTTGTGCTATTTTATTTGTTCAATTTGTTGTTGTTTCTTACGAGTTATTGCAAGTTGGCGGAATCTTATATCCGCTACATATAGCATTTCGTTGTGTTTGTGTTAATTTCTCATCACTTCTCTCTCACGTGAGCTTTTGAGAATTGAGATGCTCTTCATTTCTTTCATCTCCATTTAAGATCTATTTGGAAAGAGATAAACACAAAAAGTAAGAGTTATGATGCTTTTCATTTCTCACATTCTCCATGTTTTTCATTATCAAAGTTTTTAGAATATAAAATATAATAATGTGATATTTGATAAACTCAAAAAAATTTATACACCGAAAAACATCTCAAAACTAAAAATAGAGAGAAAAAATGAAGATGATTATAACTCAAAAAATAGATAATAGACACCACCACTAAGAAAGTCATACTATTATTAAATTTCTTAATTTTTTTTAATTTACTCTATGTCAATCTCTCTTTAAATGAATCATAAATTAAGAGGAAATAAATAGAAATGAACCTAAATCATTTTTTGGTAAACAGTAGCACATTGTTTCCCCTTTCCAATACAGTTCGGCTCTGTTTGATTTCACTTCTAAAAAGAGTTTTTTAGTTTTTTAAAATTATAAAAGAATAAAACTTATTTGGTTGACTCTTTTGTAAATTGTTATTTTAAAAATTGTTGGTCTTTTTCTCTTTTCAAAAACAGAAACACCTTTTAGGTGTTTTACTTTTTTTATTTCAATATGCATTTCCAAAAAAACACGGACAAGTAACTATTTTCACTAATGGCAGTTTCGTAAATACATAAAAAATGTTATGTTAAATTAAAAATATAGTTAGTGAACTCTTAGACTTACATAACACAACCAAACTATGTTGCTTTTCTAATTATTGTTTGCAGCCATAACACATTTTCTTTATGAAAGTCATTCCACGTATTTTATCGACTTTATTTTTTTTTATATCTATACTGATTATTAATTAATTGGGAAAAGTAATAAAGTTTAATTATTAAATTTTATAAATATTTAAATAAACTTTTAGTTCTTATAAAATTTCAACATTTTATTTTTAGTTTTTATAAAAAAAAATCTTACCTTTGTAGTCTTTAAAAAAATTTAATTTTAATTTTTTGTTTCGGCTTTTAAGTTAATGTATGTATTGCTTTTAAATCAATGCACCTATATTTCAAATATTATAAAAATTTCCAATGAAATGTCTAGACTATGACAAAATAAGATGACATGAGTTATTTGATGAATGTATTTGTAAGCTTTTTAAAACTCTAATTAGTGTTTAATTGAGATGAGTGAGACATATACAAAAAATGATATTTAGTGTTAATATAAACAAATTATTTTCTTTTATGGTTTAAATTATGAGGTCATTTGTTAGGAAAGATTGTTGACAAGTCATACTACGTGGAGAATGCATTGCATGAGGTGGAACATCATTGAATTGATTGTGCATTAGCGTGACTATCTCTTGGATCACACTGACATGAATTGGAAATCTCATGCAAAATTTGAATGCGTCTTGGAGCAATTTCAAACAAATTGTTGCATATGTTACAATATAGCGGAAACTCTATTTATCAATTTTACAGCTAGAATCATAAATGTATTGTTTGAATTAGATTGTAAATTGTTTGAATCATAAATGAGATTTGAATTAGATTATAAAATCTATTCGAATATAATATAGGTCAATTATTGAGGATTGTAGAGCCATACTAGCTATTCACAACAATTTTCAGGTTGTTTTTACTAAACAACAAACTAATGATATTGTTCATGCGTTAGCACAATCTTCTATCTCTTATGCTCTTCGAAATTATTTCCATCTTTCTCCCAACTATATTATGATTTTTTGAACTATCATATGAGCTAATTTCATTTGAGTTAAAAAAATATGATAAATATTCTATTATTTTTTATTTATATTGAAATAAAAAGAGAATATTTGAAAAAAATAATTAAGAAAAATTTGAAGTACATATTAACAAGTTTTATGTAGTTTACATTTCAAAATAAAATTACCAAACAAGTTATTTAGTTTCTATCTTTAAAACAATTTTTAAAATTAAGATATACAAACAGATTTAATAAAGGAAAGGTTCTAGCATCTTCATTATCTAGTCGTGAATTTGAAGTATTAAATGGATCTGAAACAAGTTGTTTTGATTTATTTCGGATGAAGAAGAAGTGTTTTCTTAATTTCTGTAGTGAATTAAGAGGGAAGAACTATCTAAGTGACTCAAAAGATGTACTTGTCGAAGAGAATGTTGCCACTTTTTTATTCATAATTGGTCATAATGTTCGCCATAGAGTCGTTTCAAACCACTTTCAGCATTCTACGAAACAATCTCACGCAATTTCAAGGAAGTATTAAGGACAGTGGTTCGATTGGGAAAAGAACTCATAAAACAAGAGTTTATAGAGTTACCTGAAAGAATTAAAAATAATTCAAAATACTATTCTTAGTTCAAAGTATGCATATCATATTATCAAAGCTATTTGAGTTCGGTTCACTTATCTTTATTATTTTGTTATGAATCTATTTGTTTGTGTTATGCTTTATAAAATTGCATAAGTGCAATAGATGGTACACATATAAGTGCATGGGTTCCCAGATATAGAATCTGTTTTAAAAAATTAGATTATCAAATAGGTTTTCTCTTTTTCTCATCTCTAAAACTGTTTTTAAAAACAAATCTCAAAAAAGTTTTTTCTTTAATTCTATTCTTTAAAACAATTTTTAAAATCAAATTTATAAAACAATTTTTAAAATCAAATTTATAAAACAATTTTTAAAAACTAAAATGCAAAAGTGTTTCAAATAGACCATTCATCTCTCATTAGTACCGTTGCACTTCTCCTTTAACAAAATATTTGAATAAAGAAAATTTACTATTTATTGTTGGGGTCAAATGTCCCTTGTTACGAAAACATAAAAAACAATAAAAAATAACTTGAGTGCAAATTTTAAATTATTACAATTTCAAAGTATTAAAATACATAACTTCTAAGATTTTATTTGCTTTTAAGGACCTTAACTAACTTATGATACTTGCTAGCATTTTTATTATTATATTTAAAATTTAAAACATTTTAGTTGAATTCAAATTAAGATATTGGAATGATCCATGACCTGATGCAAAAATGAATATCTTAAATAAAGCTAAAAGGCTTTTTAGTTACATGATACTTTTGGTGTCAAATAGTCCAAGAAGTGTTAAGACCTTGATATTTGATTAATAGTTTTGGTAACAATAGTTATCAAGAACGTCAGGTTTATGGTGCTAAGTGCTTTAACAATAATTATCCATGTGTGTTGTACTGTGTTTGAATTTCTTCATTATTTTTATATACCAAAATTTTAGTTAATGTGTTGTGTTTTATGTTTGTATTTGGTTTTGTAAATGAGTGATACCGTGGTCATTCCAATTTTGGATTATAAATCAGAATGAAACTCAGAAAAGAAAAGAAAAGAATAAAAAAAATCCACCGTGGATATACAGTTAGCTCGGCCACCGTCGCCACTCCTCATCTTTCCGGCGTTGGATCTGCTTTGACCTCTTCCTCCATGGCCATATTCTTCACTGGTTGTTCTCTTTCTCTCTCAATCCTCATCTTTTCTGTTTTTAGACCAAACAATAATCAAAGGAGAAAATTACTTAGTTTTTTTTGTAAAAGAATTCAAATATTTAGTGGCATCAAGATTTCAGATATCATCTGAGACTTTAATCGGCCTTTACATATGAACTTGGAAAATTGATTAACGAAGTTGAATGTCTTTGATAACATGCCCGATTTTTAAAGTTGATTAATGACAACTTAACTTATGGGAATTATTTGTCAAAAGTCAAAAAACTATAACATCAAAATTTTGCAGCAGCATGTGTGAACGTTATTTACAGATAAAAAGAGCTAAAACTTCAAAAAAGAATTAAGATTTAGATGATTTCTGGATTTAAGATTGCAATCTCCTATCCTCATTGACTTACTGAATTTCTCAGTTGAAATGAAAATAAATGTTATCATTCAAATAAATAAAAAAACAAAATTTGCCGCTTCAAAAAAAATTTATTTAGTGGAAATTGCATACTATACTCTCAAAAACCCCTCTTATAGCCTAAATCCTAAACCAATGTCAATATATTTAGTTAGATTTAGGGGCACAACCAGAGAAGGGAAATCCTTACAAGCAATAGAAGCTATTGGTTCAGGGACAAACCCACCCATGATCTAGATCCTAAATTTACAGCAACCTTAACTAATCCATGGGCAGCATTGTTCCTAGATCTTTTAATAAAAACAACAGATAGATTGGGAAGTAAAGCAAGCAAACCAATACAATCAAGGATTACTAATTCTAAATATGCCACTTTTAGATTACCCATTTGACAGTAGTTTCAGAATCTGTCTCAATTATAATGGATGATTTTTTAGACTAGCCAATCAAGGCACCACCTGAGTGCAAGAGTTTCAGCCATAGATGGGGAAATTTTGATGTTTTCCAAGTGTGTTGCAGAAATATTTCGAGTACATACCATAATCTAATTTCCCCTTTTTCAATGACAGGGATCCCATCCCTTCTTTATGCTATACCTTCTAGTTGTTTTATATGGCTGTTAACTTTAATACAACAATTTCAGAACTTATGTCAATGTATACACGATATGTATGCTTCATGTATTTAGTTTTAATTCCAGGATGTAGTTAATGGCAAAGCAAAAGCCTAATAAGTATGAATTTACATTGCAAAGTGCTCTGCATCAGTAGCAGCAAAATTAGATCTATAGACAACTAATGTTATACCTTATAAAGGAACCTGCTGGATTTTAAATGACATTGTATTTTCTTTTTCCAATGAAACAAAAGTAGTTATCTTGAAAATATGTAAACTCCCAGAACCCATGATAGCTGGTTATTGCTCTATACACTATCTACATGAAGAATTATGTATCACCAATAACTGATGGTTGCAATCAATACAAAAACTGCATTTAATTTCTACAATAACAGTTATAAAGACTACAAAGAAGTATTCAAAAACAAAATATAGGAAAGAAATCAAAAAGAAAATTTCTCTGATGTTATATGACAGTACAAAAAGTGAGACCACAATGGAAGCAACCTTACAAGTCAAAATTCATCATCAATTTTCAAAAAGATTTAACAGCTATCAAGTGAATTTAGGCATAACCCTAGTATGTCAAAAACAATGTAGAAGAGGAATCAAAAAGCAAACTATAGTACAAAAAGTGATGCCACAATGTAAGCAACCTTGCAAGTGAAAATTTCCTGAAAAAATTGTAAAATTGAATTTAACAATGACCTGAATTTAAGCATGACTCTCATGCTTCCTTTTCATTCTCTTCTTAGAATGTTCCCCGGATCTCTCTTCGACGTCTCCGTTCTTCTTTTTCTTCTTCTGCTCCATCTTCACCTCTTCATCATTTAATTTATTCACACTCCCCGCTTCATATCTCCTTTTCAACCTAATTTCTATATCCCGAGAACCAACTACCCCTCCATTTTCACCCTCAACAACACCATTGCTTTTAGTTTTTTCTATCTCCTTCCCTTGTTCTTGTCCCTTCACATTCTCACTTGCAGCTTCGTATTTCTTTTTTGACCTAATTTCTATGTCCTTAAGACTAACTATCCCTCCATTCTCATCCTTCACACCATTACTTATCTTTTTTTCAATCTTTTCACATTGTTTTTGTTCCATTGCATTCTCACATTCTACATTCTTAGGTATTTTTCCAAACTCGTTTTTGGATTTCAAATCAACACTCCTAACAGAATTTCCAATAACTCTGCCACTGTCATCTGTTGTATGGCTTTGGCGTTTCTTCCTATGAGAGCGCGACGGTTTAAGATCCTTGTGGAAGTTGTTGAGCTCGGTGAAAGCTTCGGAAGCACGGCGGAGATATCCATTGATGACATTAGAAGCACCATTGTCAGCAGAGACAAATTTGGAGAGAATTTTGGTAGCTTTTGAAAGTGATATCTCTTTGGATGAATCACAAGTTACAGAAATTGTTTTCATCTTTCTCACTTTTCACTTTCACACACAGGAAAGGGTAATGGAAATCTGAAAGAATGCAACTTCAATCCAAACTGTTTCGGATACAGCAGTGGTTTTTTTTTTTTCTTCTTTTTTTGATGTCAGAATTAGAGAAAGTAAGATGAATGCTTATAGGGGTATACTGGCGCGCCGTTTCAATGTGAGAAAAGGAAACTACAGCAAGGGTTTGATTTGGAGGAAATTGGGTTTATTGATTAACATATTAAAAGACTCTTGGATTTTAAAAGGGTTGTAGGGAATATGTAAATTTTCACAGATTTTTTATAAAATTTTTAAAGATTCTTTCCTGTTAAGATTTTAAAAGATTTTCTACTATTATAATACAATATTCTAAAATATTTTATAAATTTATAATATTGAATGATAATATATAATAAATATATTATAAAATTTGAATATATAAAAACAAAACAATATCGATTTTAAAATTTTTCATCAACAAAATAGTTTATAGTTTGATATCATCTTCCACATAAATTAGCATATTCACGTTCGCTCTTAGGTTTGAACATTAGATTCATAGTTATGGTATTTATTAATTGGTAATATCAAATATGAAGATATATTTACAGACTCAACTAAAAATTCATTTGAACGACAATCTTTGGGAAGAAAGTTATGAAGTGTTGCACATGTCAATACAAGTTTTGCGGTTAAATAAAAATGGTGGCGTTGACTTAAAGATTGTGAATCGCGATTTAAATATATCAAATATCCTCTCATGACATTTATTAAAGACGCATATCGGAGATGGAACAATTATTTTTTATTTTGTGGATCATTACATTGACTACAAAATCTTGTAGATGATATCTCACACCTCGAAATGGTGTAAAAAATTTGCACCAATTAGGAAATCCGCAATCCACCAAAAAATAGTTATCTATTTGCAAATAACATACATATAAAATAAGAATATATTTAATTTTTAAAAAATAGTATAAAAGTTAAAAATAACATAATTATTATTTAAAAATTACTTGATTATCTTGGGGCATTTTAAGTGCATTCCTCCTTGTCAAAGCATTACTTAGTAGTTTAGAATTTGAGCTCCCTCCCACCCACTAAGAACCTACATGAATTCCAAATAAAAGTTACAAGCAGCTAATATATTTTGTGTTATCTTTTTATGATGATTACGATAGTTGTTTGCATCTCGTCCTCTTACCATTACTGGAATATGTGTCCCATCAACAGTTCCAATGCAATCCTAGAGTAAGGATAAAACCATGTAATAAAAATTACATATTATTCATTACAATTTTGTTATAGTTGAATAATAATAATAATGATAATAATAATAATAATAATAATAATAATAAACATCACATACCTTGAAGTACGAATAAAATCTTGTGCTTTCCTTTATTTTAGCGGGAACGGCTACGCCTAGTTTAGCCATCAAATCAGGTGCTATCGAGTTCAAGGCCTTCAAAATTTTGTGAAAATTTTCACTTAAAGCAAATTGTGATCGGCCAAAGGTATTACGAATCACAAAATATTGAGCATTCTGGCCGACAATATGTAGGAATGATGCAAGCATTTCTTCAACAAAAATGAATCTTGAAAATCCACCGACTTATAGAATACATCAGGGTACATTCTATATACTTGTCGAAAGGTTGTTGAATCATCATCCAATGTTTGATGTATATAGTTATATCCCATGCTAGTAATTCGACATCGAGTCGATGGATGTTCAATATATTCACCACCCATCATATTCAAAAACTTATTTACCACTTGTATTAAAGCATAAATTGAAGGTGCACAAACACGAGAAGGGGGTTGAATTGTATTTATCTAATTTTGAAACTCTTTTTTAATTCTAATTTTTGATTTTGGTTTGGTGACTTAGTCTATCATATCATGCCCTATGTGCTTGTTTTAAACCATACAATGATTTCTTAAGTTTAAGTACATGGTCTGGAAATTCAGAACTTTCAAAACCTGAGGGTTGCTTAACATAGACTTCTTCACTTATATACCTATTTAGAAATGCACTTTAAATATACATTTGAAATAATGTAATGTTATTATAAGCAGCAAAAGAGAGTGGGATACAAATAGCTTCTAACTTGGCCACTAGAGCAAATTTCACAGTGTAATCAATGTCTTATTGTTGACTATAGCCTTGTGCAACAAATCTTGCCTTGTTTTTGACCACTTCTCCTTTTTCATTTAGCTTGTTTCTGAAAACCCACTTGGTTCCAATAATGTTTTTCTTTGGTCTTGGTACTAGATCTTAAACATCATTCCTTTTAAATTTGTTTAACTCTTCTTGCATTGCAAGGATCCATCCATCATATGTCAGGGCTTCATCAACAAATGTAGGCTCAATTGATGATAGTAGACAAAAAAAAGTTGTGTCTTTCAATGATGATTTGGTATTCAAAGGGTCATTTGCATTTCCAGTGATTAGAGTTTTAGGATGGGATGACTTGTACTTCCATCCAGATATCCATTTTGACTTATCTTGACTACTTCTGACTTGGTCAGATTCATCCTTTGATGATTTTTCATCTTCTTCTAATTTAATTGTGTAACACCCCGAGTTTAAAACACAACGCAAGTGCATTTTTTTTTCAATAATAAAATAATTTTCCAGATTTAATTAAAATAAAGTTTTTCGTAATCTCCATAAATACTCAATTTTGGAAATTTAATAATAATAAGACATTTTTGAAAGGTAATAATGTCATAACATTCCCAAAAGTCAATATCAGAGTGCGGAATAAATAGTACAACAATTGTTTTTCAAAATAAAAACAAAATACATTTCCAGCTCAAATCCTAATACATCAAGTCTAACTGATCATGCGCTAAAGCTACAGTAGCACGGGTTTCCCCCGCATCCTAAGCAAGTCTTCTCCGAATCTGCCGCTCGCCTCGACGTGACCTCCTCCTCCTCCTCATCATACAGAGAGGGGTCGGTCTCCTCAGAAGTCAGATCAATACATAGTCTCGGCCGCTTCGGCAGAGCCGGAATCTCATAACAATCGTTGGAGATCCTAGACGAACCTGGAATCTCAGCTGCTACTAGCTTCGGTTCATCAGTCTTCCCTTCTGCCTCGGACTCATGTACAACTCCTCCAATCACTGGGTTGGGAGTCACCACACCTACGGTGGCCTCCGTCTCAACCTCTCTAGCGGACTCCTCAGCAACGTCGAAAATTCCGTGCGCCTCCAATATCAGACGAGAAGGCACGAGAAAATCTATACTCGCATGTGTGCGCTCTACAAAATCCTCCACGCCGTCAGTCCTGCTCGTCCGCTCCAACCACCCCGTGTAAGTCGCTCTGCTTGAGATGGGGTCGAATTCCCAAGCAGTGCGCGAATAGCGATCAAGGAAGTTCAACGACGTTTCCGTCGTTCGGGTACCCACGGGTGGCATGGGTTTGGGTAGCATCTGAGGGCAAAGCCCAAAGTCCACAATATAATAGCAAGGGTCACCGACCGAAATTAACAGATAATCACATAGCATATATTGCACATCAACAAATATATCCATGATATCACATATGATGATGAGGAAAATAATAATGCTCATTTGAAAATTAATGACATACATGCCTTTTCAAAACAGCAGTCAATTATATTGAAATATGTGGTAAGTACAAACAACACTTCAGCAAACACAATCATTAAATCAGAATTTTAGATTCTGGACAGTACTCACCCACGTTCAATTTTCCACTCATTCATCATATAATCAAATGTAACCCACTGGTCAATCCCTCAATGCAATATGTATATGCTTATGTATACAATTTTCTTGGAATTACCAAGGTGCAGTCGCTCAACAGACCAGCACATTATGTTTGACTTTAACGGCCCTCAAGACCAAGGTGCAATCGCTCAACAGATCAGCACCAGTGCAGATGCTCAACAGTCCAACACATTTGACATATACCAAGGTACAATCGCTCAACAGATCAGTACCTAGTGCGGTCGCTCAACAGACTAACACTCGTGCAATCGCTCAACAGATCAGCACGTGGCTGCGCATTTCAGGGTACAGACGCTCAACAGTCCAATACCAGTGCAGTCGTTCAATAGACCAGCACCTATATACCAAAGTACAATCGCTCAACAGATCAGTACTTAGTGCAGACGCTCAACAGTCTAGCACTCGTGCAATCGCTCAACACATCAGCACGTGGTTGCACATTCCAGGGTACAGACGCTCAACAGTCCAGTACCAGTGTAGTTGCTCAAACAGACCAGCACTCGTGCAATCGCTCAACAGATCAGCACGTGGCTGCGCATTTCAGGGTACAAACGCTCAACAGTCCAGTACCAGTGCAGTCGCTCAACAGACCAGCACCTATATATCAAGGTACAATCGCTCAACAGATCAGTACCTAGTGCAGACGCTCAACAGTCCAGCACTCGTGCAATCGCTCAACAGATCAGCACGTGGTTGTGCATTACTCTGTGGCCCATCGCGGGTACCACTTGACTATGCAATGCATTAATATGCAGTGTTTCACTTCTCTAGAAATAGAATGCAAAATCAGACAATTCATGCTTTTTATCATGTTTTAAATATCTCAGCACAGTCAGAATTAATATCGTCACAATCATGATTAAACAGTCAATTAATCATTAATACTTTGAAATGTTTTTCCCAGACTCTTAAAATTCAAATAGTGTTCAAAACTGAGGATTTCTGGAATTTTACGAATCTGTATTCGAATACAGCTTCTATGTATTCGAATACAGAAGCCAAAAACAGTGCAAAATTACACTCTGTATTCGAATACAGCCCTCTAGTATTCGAATACAGAGGCTATCTCAGTGCACAAAACACATCTTTCATTACCTCAGTAAAGTCTTAAAAACCTTATCACCACCACTTCAAAATATCACCAAAAGTTCCATTTTAATTCTCCACAACAATCCCAACATTCCCCAAACACTCAGGGTTTACAAAACACTCTTAAAAACTTGAAATTTCTGGAAACTCGAATCTGCATTACAAAACACTCGTGCAATCGCTCAACAGATCAGCACGTGGTTGTGCATTACTCTGTGGCCCATCGCGGGTACCACTTGACTATGCAATGCATGAATATTCAGTGTTTCACTTCTCTAGAAACAGAATGCAAAATCAGACAATTCATGCTTTTTATCATGTTTTAAATATCTCAGTACAGTCAGAATTAATATCGTCACAATCATGATTAAATAGTCAATTAATCATTAATACTTTGAAATGTTTTTCCCAGACTCTTAAAATTCAAATAGTGTTCAAAACTGAGGATTTCTGGAATTTTACGAATCTGTATTCGAATACAGCTTCTATGTATTCGAATACAGAAGCCAAAAACAGTGCAAAATTACACTCTGTATTCGAATACAGCCCTCTAGTATTCGAATACAGAGGCTATCTCAGTGCACAAAACACATCTTTCATTACCTCAGTAAAGTCTTAAAAACCTTATCACCACCACTTCAAAATATCACCAAAAGTTCCATTTTAATTCTCCACAACAATCCCAACATTCCCCAAACACTCAGGGTTTACAAAACACTCTTAAAAACTTGAAATTTCTGGAAACTCGAATCTGCATTACAAAACACTCGTGCAATCGCTCAACAGATCAGCACGTGGTTGTGCATTACTCTGTGGCCCATCGCGGGTACCACTTGACTATGCAATGCATGAATATGCAGTGTTTCACTTCTCTAGAAACAGAATGCAAAATCAGACAATTCATGCTTTTTATCATGTTTTAAATATCTCAGCACAGTCAGAATTAATATCGTCACAATCATGATTAAACAGTCAATTAATCATTAATACTTTGAAATGTTTTTCCCAGACTCTTAAAATTCAAATAGTGTTCAAAACTGAGGATTTCTGGAATTTTACGAATCTGTATTCGAATATAGCTTCTCTGTATTCGAATACATAAGCCAAAAATAGTGCAGAATTACACTCTGTATTCGAATACAGCCCTCTAGTATTCGAATACAGAGGCTATCTCAGTGCACAAAACACATCTTTCATTACCTCAGTAAAGTCTTAAAAACCTTATCACCACCACTTCAAAATATCACCAAAAGTTCCATTTTAATTCTCCACAACAATCCCAACATTCCCCAAACACTCAGGGTTTACAAAACACTCTTAAAAACTTGAAATTTCTGGAAACTCGAATCTGTATTCGAATACAGACTCCTTGTATTCGAATACAGAAGCATGAAACTGCAATTTTAACATTCTGTATTCGAGTACAGCATGCCTGTAGTCGAATACAGAAGACAAAACCTTGAAAAATTCAATATTTTCTTTCAGATCCTTAAAGGTTTTCAATACTTTATCCTGTCCTCTTCAAAATATTTTCAAGAACTCCCTTTAAACCACTTTAACCCTTCTCAAGGTTTCTCAATACTTTAAAATGTATATCACAGTGTTTAAAACTTGATTTTCTAGAAAACACGAATCTGTATTCGAATACAGACCCACTGTATTCGAATACAGAAACTGAAACTAGTGAAAATCTGCATTCTGTATTCGAATACAGCATGCCTGTAGTCGAATACAGATGCGAATACAGTGTTAAAATCCCACTTATGTATTCGAATACGACATGGTCGTAGTCGAATACAGATGCGAATACAGAAGCAAAAACCCTTCCTCTGTATTCGAATATAAGGGCTCGTATTCGAATACAAGTTTGAAAACTTAAGTAAAACAGAAACTTGACAGGTTGTAGTCGAATACACACATGTTGTATTCGAATACACCTTCGAAAACCAGTGAAATTTTCCTGAGGTTTCAACCCTTTTCAAACTGTTTTCTTTTAAAAACAAACAACCAACATTAAAACAGATTCTGCATTTTTTTCCAGACAATACTTTCCTCATTAAAAATCCCTTTTATTTTTAAATCATCAACATCACCAGAATCATTTATAAAAAAAACAGAATCAAAATCATTAACACCAAATCATCCAGAAACAGAAACAGAATGATCAATCATCAGAATCATCTAGACTTTCAAACCATCAGAACAACACACAGCATTTCAGTTTTCACAATATCAGAATAATATGCAAGCATTTCAGTTTTCACAACACATCAGAAAACATACAAGCATTTCAGCTTTCACACACCTCAGAATAACATGCATCATCACAGAGCAGCAAAACAGAATGCATTTTTGCATTTTAAAACCATTTTTCCAAAACAGTTTTATGACATGCATTTTAATCATATTTAAAATAACATGCCAAAACGTTTTTCAGCTTTCCCACACAAATAAAACAACTTTGCAGTAACAACAACATCACAGATTCCTTACACATCACAAAAATGCATTTTCTTCATTTTTCAAACAAGTGATTGCAAAATAGTTTTTCTTCAAAAACAGAATGAAACAACAAGCATTTACAACCCTAATGCAACTAGAAAGTTGGAAGGTGCCCTTACCCTTGTAGCGTGCTCTGCTTCTGCTAAGGTGTGTGCGTCAATAACGGTGAAACTGTTGTCTGAGTTTGCTACTACGAAACTGGGTTCTCTAGCTCTGTAATGACGTGGGGAACAACTTTAATACTGGGGGTTTTCTGGTTTGGTGCTTGTATTTCCAGTTATGGTGTTTTTGAGCAACTTTTTCTTTGGTATTTTTGAAATCGTGAAACCGTGTTTCAGGAAAACAGGAGGCAGAAATGGGAAAAGAGGTTACTGTTACATGCAACACTATTACATGCAAAATGGAGAGATGTGAAGTTCTGATTTCTGCCCTGCCTCCTCACATGTACTTATAGAATGTACTCAAGTGCTACCACCTCTAAAATAGTAATAAAATAATGTTGGATTCTTCCAGCACTTAATCCTTTTGCAATTAGCCACTAATCCTTAATTAATGGTCCGATTAATTTAATTACTCGAAATTAAATTAATTTAATCTTCATCCAATAATTTTAATTCATCTTCCAAAATAAATATTTATATATATATATTTACTCAAAACATACATATATTAAATATTTTACAAAAATTCTCAAAATACCCTTGACATTAATTCCATAAATTTATTCTTAATTTTAAGGGTCTTACAAATTGCATCCTCTTATTTTCCAGGTTCTTCTGGTTTGTCTACATCTGTTTCCAATGGTTCCAGTAAACCTGCACTATCATCAACTTGTTTTGACTTTTTAAGGTCAAGTTGTTTGTCATCAAATTTAACATGTATTGACACTTCCACAGTCCGAGTTTCCCTAATAAACACTCTATAAGCTTTAAATATTTTAAAGTATCTAATGAAAGTGCACTTTTGTGATTTGGAATCAAACTTGCCAAGGTTGTCTTTAGTGTTTAACATATAACAAGTACAACTAAATTGTTTAAAGTAGGAGATGTTAGACTTTTTATTCTTCCATAATTTATATGGTGTTGTATTCAATATTGACCTAATTAAGATTCTATTTTGAATATAGCATGCAGTGTTAATTGCCTCTGCCCAAAAATGTTTTGTAATATCCATCTCATTAAGCATGGTTCTGGCCATTTCTTTAAGGGGTCTATTCTTCCTTTCTACAACTCCATTTTTTTGTGGTGTTCTAAGGAGAGGAGAAATTGTGAGAGATTTCATTCTCATCACAAAAACTTTCAAAGAACTTGTTTTCAAGTTTTTCTCCATGATCACTTCTAATTGTGACAATCTTAAGACCATTTTCATTCATTACTTGTTTGCAAATGCAATAAACACTGTGGTATTCATCTTTATTTCTTAAGAATTTTACCCAAGTCCACCTAGTGTGATCTTTTACTATCACAAAGCCATACTTATTTTCATTTAGTGAGGATGTTTTCACTGGCCCAAAGAGATCTATTTGTTAGAGCTCAAGGAGTTTTGAGGTAGAGACTTAGTTCTTATGGGTAAATGAGTTCTTTGTTTATTTATCCTTTTGACAAGTTTTACACATAATTTCAGTTTTGTAGCTAAGTTGAGGTAGACCTCTAACTAGTTGAAGTTCCATCAATGTCAAAAGATGTTGCATTTCTGTTTTATTACCTCTAAGTGATGATTGATATGCTTGACGTGTATTGTAAACTTGTTTTATTGTCATCAAACTTTCAATATTATGATCCTTTAGCGTCATCAATATGTTTATTGGTTTTACCATGTTCTTTGTCATATCACCAAGTAAAATTTTCTCTTCACGAGACAATCGGCCTAAGAAAGGATGACCAGTCAGTTTTTTTGCCAATTCGTGATTATGGATACCACATATTACATGCAAATACCATCTCTCACCAACACTTGATGGTGTTCCTTTCAATCTAAATGGGCATTCACATTTTCTAGTACAAGTACTCCTCGTCGGTTTATGATTTTTCCAAGGTCTATATTTATCGCTTCTTTCACAACCAATAATTAATTTTGTCTTTGTTCTTGGTCGTGTTGTTGCAATTTCAGATCTAAAAATGACAATGACAACTCTATTTTCCCTTCCAACATTTCTAGCCCATTTTAATAAATCCTCTCTCATGTCAAACATCATGTCGGTGGTAAACACATAAGTTAAATCAACCATAACCGGTTCAACTCCTTCATTCATGGTATCTTCAATTACAGGTTCCACACCATCATTCATTGCATCAAAATCATCATACATTTCATCAAAATCACGTTCTAAATCATCTTGAATTTCCTCTAAATGTTCTAAACCCTCATACATTTCGTCACTATGGTATCCCCTTGATCCATTTACCTGTATCCAAAAAATAACATATAAAAATTTCAGAAATATGCAATAATTCTACTTGATTTGAGTTCAGGTAAAATTCCGTGAACTCAGTTCACGTATTTGTCACAGAAATGGTCTTTACGTGAACTCAGTTCACGTACTCACAAAATTGTCAAAAAAATGTATTTTACGTTAACTCAGTTCATGTATGTTCACGTGAATTGAGTTCACGTACCTTGGCTTCAGATGAGTTCAGGTAAACATACTTTGAATTCGTAAACTCCATTGTTTACGCAAACTCAGTTCACGTACGTTTCCGTGAACTGAGTTTGCGTACTTTCTTCAAATTCTAAATATTTGATATGTATGTAAACTCAGTTCACGTACGGTCACAACGTACGTGAACTGAGTTCACGTAACATTTCCAGATTTAAAAAAAAAATTTAACGCAAATACAAAACAATAACATTACCTTCTTTGGACACTTTAACCACAATGAGAATATGAGATTAATGGGTTGTAAGCTATGAGTGAATGTTGTGAGTTTTGAATGATAATGAGTTATGATGGGTGAGCTATGGATGATTTTTAGGTTATGTGAGTTTTGGGTTTAAAATGCTGAAGAAGATGTTTAAATTTTTTCTTAAAAATAGAAGGGTTGAGCTGTCAATTTCACAAGCTCACCCCAGTCCATATATTGGAGGGGTTAAAACATTTCATAGTTAAAAAAGCTCCTAAAATTTTGTAGGCTTAGTGAGACCTATGGGCCCACTTTTTCAAAAAAAAAATTATTTTTCTTTTTAAAATTTTGACAATTTTACTTTTTGGAGAAATATTTTTTTTTTATTTTTCCTTAAAATTTTTTGATAAAAGAGTTTCAATTTTTTTTTTCTGATAAAATATGATTTACAATTTTTTTCTCGAAATTCTTTTAATTCGAGAAAAAAAATCAATTTTTTCGAGAATTTTTTTTTTAATTTTTCTCACAATTTTTGAGAAAAAAATGTTTTTGAATTTTTTTCGAGAAAAAAAAATTTCAAAATTTAAAAAAAAAAAAATCTCAAAGTCAACAAAATATTAGACTTATAAGCCTCTCAAGCCCATAAAAAATAATAGAATAGGGCTTTAAAAAAGTTATTTTAATAGAAGACCTTATTAGGAATTTAATAAGAAATTTTTTAAAAGTTTAAAGCTTTATTAACAACTCTAAGTATAAGAGCATATATGTGCATGTCAATGCATTAGATGCATATATAATCATATGTTCTTATGTCCAAATCACACAACTAAAGCTTTCATACTCCATTAAAAAATAGTGCAAAAGCATAAAATATTAAGATAAACAATATAAATCATGCACGCAAATAAGAATATAATATCACATTTTAAATCTTAACATTTTGCAATACAAGAATTTAGAATATCAAGTACATGATATTCATATAAATAAATTGTGTATCTTTCACCTTAATCATAAATAATATATGTTCATCTTCTTTTAAAGTTGTAGTCATTAATTAATTGCAAATAAATCAAAAATCGAACCTAAAACTTAATTAGTATGATACACACGCTGTGGGATTTATTTGTGCAACTTTCATAGTCATTAATTTCATCTTCTTCTTGTCCAAAATTTGCAGCATACCTCCAACAAAAGATCCAATAATCTTTATGTTCGATTCGACTCCACCAATCTATATATATTGGATACAAATGGGTTAATCAACAAACCCCTTTAGAATACTTTGGAATCTTCGAACTGAATTGCACATTCACATCAAGTCGATCATGAAGTGGCTAGAATATCACTAGAAGGGGGGTTGAATAAAGATATTCGAGGGTTTAAAAATTCTGTTTTAGTTTTAAACTACTGTCTTCTTTCAGAGGATGATTATCAAATGTTGAAAAGTAGAGAGAGAATAATAACACACGAATTTTTATACTGGTTCACTCAATGAAGGCTACGTCCAGTCCTCACACACTTGTGAGTGTTTACGAAGTATCAAAAGCTATCAGCCTCTCACTGAGGTTGATTACAAATCGTGTATTCTATAGCTTCACCAAGCTTACAATTCTTTCCTTTTAATTTCTCTCAAGTGTTACTCACTTGAAGTTCTAAAGATGATATGAAGTAGTTTGATATGAATTACTTTCTACAAAGATGAAACAAAGATCTAGTGTAAGATTATAGAAAGCTTGAAAGGAGATTGATAATGCTCTTGATAGCCTCTTGATATTTTTCTGTTTTACTCGTGTAGTTGTGTGTGTTGCTGAAAAAGAGCAGCCTTCCTTTTATAGAGTGAAGGAAACTTTCTCTTCAAGAAAATTTTCCTTTCTGACCGTTTTCCCAAGTTGTAATGATCCTCAGTTTTGTTTTGAATTTACAGCCTTGCCATTCTGTCCTTTTACAGCCTGGCACTTGGGAGGTTACTTCTTTACTTAGCTTTCCAGGGTTAGACCATTCCATACGTTTTTAACAACTGGCCAGTGCTCTTTTCTGGTTCCAAGACATGACCTTTCTCTGTTCGCGAATGATGCAACTTTTGATACTTTGGAACTTTTAGTTATTTTGTAGGAGGATGAAGAAG
The DNA here is from genome assembly GCA_037974295.1 of Cicer cuneatum. Taxonomy (NCBI): domain Eukaryota; kingdom Viridiplantae; phylum Streptophyta; class Magnoliopsida; order Fabales; family Fabaceae; genus Cicer; species Cicer cuneatum. Next base: position 26,662,601 of record JBBPBO010000002.1, on the reverse strand, counting down.
AAGCTAGAGCTCATCCTCTGGTGATCTTTTTATGGTAGTCATCTTCTGATATTTACCTTCTGGTGTTTCATCTTCAGATGTTTACATTCTGGTGTTCATCTTCTGATGTATATCTTCTGATGTTCATCTTCTGATGATATCTTCTGATATATATCTTCTGATGTATAACTTTTGATGTTCATCTTCTGATGTTCATCTTCTGAAGTTCATCTTCTGATGTATATCTTCTAATGTCGGCCAACCTGGACTAGTAAACTGGTCTGCTGTGATCCTCTGATCTCGGCCAATGCTGGACCATACATTCTGACCTTCTGATTTTGGCCAACACTGGGCCATGGTCTGATCTTCTGATTTCGGCCAACACTGGGCCATATTCTTAAACCTGGACCATTTATCTGAACCTTTTCCCTCTGATCTGGACCAATTCTAAACTGGGTCTGGATTGAACTAAAATTAAATCTGGACAAAAGATATTTCAGTCTGGACATTTTACCTTCTGATTTGGATCAGGTCTGGATCATATCTGGACATCATTTCTTCTGGTCTGGACTTAGTTTCATACCCTGAACCCTGCTATCTTTTGGTTTGGGTCAATTCTGGATTGATTCTTTTGTTCTGGACCCATTAACTTATCCTCTGATTAAGTGTGGATCAAGTCTGGGCTGTTTATCATTTCACTTCGAGGCCATCTTCTGGTCAGAATAACTTCTGGACTAAGTCTGACTTATGATTCCTTCTAGTCTGGATCAAGTCTCCCTCTGTCAGGCTTCCTTCTGGTCTGGTCCATGTCTCCTTCTAACTTTGCTTCCTTTTGATATGGGCTAGAAAAGATATCCTCTGGAGATTTCAGGATGCATCCTCTGGTACCTTTTGGATGCATTATTTGGTGTCTTCAACTTTCAGGTTTTCTGCTTCTGGTTTTCTGTTCCAGATGTTTTGTTTCTGTTTTCCAGATGTTTTGCTTCTGTTTTCCAGATGTTCTGCTTCTGGTTTTCTGTTCCAGATGTTTTGCTTCTGTTTTCCAGAAGTTCTGCTTCTGGTTTTCTGTTCCAGATATTCTGTTTTCCAGATGTTCTGTTTCTGGTGTTTTAACTTCAGATTTTCTGCTTCAGGAATTAACGGCTTTGTTTCCTACATGCATTCATTCTTCTAGACAGGAGGTTGTGATCTTTGGATCCTGTTCCTTTCTTTGTACAATACTTAAATGCCCACATTAGTGTAATCATAATCTTAAGATAATTTTGTTATCATTAAAAGAGATTTTTTCTCAACAGATCAATCAATAATAGTTTACATAATAAAATTACTTCATTTACTCTCGTGCACTCGAGGAAAAAGGAAATGACTCAAAAATATTTTTGATAGAAATTTGACTTAAGTAACATTAAAACTGTGTTCTCATCTCTGCCTCTAAAGTATGTCTATTTATAAAGAAACTCGTACCAATTGGTGAAAGAAAATCATTCTTGAAAAAGTTTGTAACGTTTGGTAACATAACAGATGCATTGGTTTGATGGCTAACAGATGCATTAAATCTAAGCATCGCAACTACTTTACAAAGTAATAAATTAAGTTATTTAGTTTTACTATATTAATATAGCTATAAGAGAATTTCAAATATATTTTAAAATTAAAGATGTGTTAGTGTTATTTAAGGCCTTAATCGAGAAGAGAGTAAATAACTGTTTTCAGTTTTAAATCAATCCAATATAGTGTTATCATTCTAGTTACAACAAATTGGTATTCAAAGCTTTAGATTCACCAAGGAAAACTTGTGTGAGAGTGTAAACAGTGATTGAAACTGTGAGAAGATCGTAACAAGATGACTCTTTTGAAGATGGAATTGATCTTTGGGTTTCAAGATGTAATGATAATATCAAGAATGAAATTCAAGAAACAGGTGAAGGAGCAAAAGATGCACAAAATAATGCTTATAAAACTCATGTTTGTTTTGATATGAAGTTTCATATTAGAATTATTAATTTTAAATGTACCAATTTATGATGATTCACAGTAAAAATTATGTATAACTTTAATTGCAAAATTTTAATTTGATTCTTTACAAAAATAGAAAAATTTCAAGCGCGAAACGTTGACTAACCATATGTATCGACCACAATAGTATCAATTTGGAGAGATTATAAATAATTTTATAATTTGCAATGAATAAAATGAATTTTAAATATGCTTAAATGCATTTTTAGTCCCTTTATTTTAACTAATTTGTAATTTTGATCACTCTATTTCTAATTTTTCAATTTTGGTCATCATATTTTAACTGATTTATAATTTTGGTTCCTCTATTTTTAATTTCACAATTTTTGTCCCCCTATTTTAACTGATTCTTAATTTTGGTCCCTCTATTTTTAATTTCCAAATTTTGATATCTTTATTTCTTAAAATTGAGACATTTTGTAAATATAATATATCACATATCTTATTTAATAAAATCTAATGGATTACATTTTAAAAAGTATATAAAATTAAAAAAAAAATATTAGATATTTATTTTAAAAATATTTTTTATTATAAAAAACTATTTAAAAAATATTTTTTAATTATTTTAAAACTAATTAATTCTAAAAATAGTTTTATTTATTATTTTTTAAAACTGATTTCAAAATTTATCATTTTAACAACCGTGTTTAGAAGAATTTTTAATTATTATTTTTTTTACTAATATTTTCATCATATTTAAAAGAAAACAGAATTTAAATAAAAAATTATTTTTATCATAACACAGAATTTTATTGAAAATAAGATATTTTCTTTAAAAAACATATTTTTTTAAATAAAAAACAGAACTTAAAGTTTTTTCATTATTTTAAATAAATTTTTAATTATTAAAAATTAACCACC
>JBBPBO010000002.1:26610218-26659567 GCA_037974295.1 Cicer cuneatum | reverse complement strand
CACCATATTTAAATTAATAATTAAAAATTCTTGATTTTTTTTAAAATAATGAAAAAACTTATGTGTTTTTTTATTTAAAAATATATGTTTTTTTCTTAAGAAAATATCTTATTTTTAATAAAATTCTGTTTTATGATAAAAATAACTTTTATTTAAATTCTGTTTTCTTTTAAATATGATAAAAATATTAGTAGTAAAAGTAATAATTAAAAATTCTTCTAAAAATAGTTTCTAAAATAATAAATTTTGAAATCAGTTTTTAAAAAATAATAAATAAAACTATTTTTAGAATTAATTAGTTTTAAAATAATTAAAAACTATTTTTTAAATAGCTTTTTATAAAAAAAATATTTTTAAATAAATATATAATATTTTCTTAATATTACATATTTGTTTAAATGTAATCCATTAGATTGACAAAATGTCTCAATTTTAAGAAATAGAGAGACCAAAATTTGGAAATTAAAAATAGAGGGACTAAAATTACGAATCAATTAAAATAAGGAACTTAAATTGTAAAATTAAAAATAGAGGGACCAAAATTACGAGTTAGTTAAAATAAAAATACCAAAATTAAAAAATTAAAAATAAAGGGACCAAAATTAACGAATTAATTTGAATAGGGAGAACTAAAACTGCATTTAAGACTTTTAAATATAAGCAAAACTATATTTAAACATGAGTAATGAGTCAAAATTAAGTAATATTGGATCAAAAAGTTTTGTACATCATAAATATCTAATCATAGGATAGGTGAATTATATTTAATTAATTATAGCATATATGTATATTTTTTTACTCTCGTTCGAAATATCCCTTAAATTTTTTTAACAAAGAGCATACCTTAATTAAATAGTAAAAATTTAGTCATCTTAAAATTTGGGATTGATTGTAAAGATTTTCGCAAATAGAATAAATATAAACGAAGTGTTGACTAAAAAAGGAAACCAAAATTGAATAATAACAAAAAGATTTCACCAAATCATGGAAGTAGTAATAATTGTAATTATAATAATATATAATACAATATCTGATTCCATAGAAACTACCAAGGCTAAGAAACAATTGTTATACCAACACTATTGTGCTTGATTTAAGAATTATTCTTGAAATTAGCTATTCTATTCTAATTTAATTTTTTTTTAAATTCTAGAGTCATCACTAGAACGGAAACAACCTACCTTCTAATTACTAAATTACTGTAAAGAAGTAGCTTATTATAATAACAAATAGGGCAAGAAAAAATGCCAAAATATAAAATGAACTAGAAAACAATAAGAACACGAATAGGAGGACAAATGGCATTAACACCAATACTGGATCCAAATCAGCAGCTTGACTTGTCTCTAATGGCACTTGGAAATAATTCTCAGTATCATCTTCACGCTCATTCAGCAAAAAAAAATAATATTAAATGAGAATATTTTAGAATAAATTACCTAGTAAAGATCTAGTGTTTTTTATGCATATTAATAAATAAAAAATATGTTATATTGTGTATCATTATAATAATGCAATGTTATTTAAACACAAATATACTCGTATATTGCTTATTGAAAGAAAAATAAATACACTCGTATACAATTACAATACACTCTAATGTTTTTTATGATCATCATAATCATAATTCTAAGGAGAAAAAACATTAATAAAAAAATTAACTTAATAAAAATAAAATTTCATCTATAAAAATAAAATAAAATAGAGAACTACTTTCATCTCTATTATATTTCTTAGGAACAAACCACATTGAAATTATACTTTTCAATGGAAAAAAAAAGTGTTTTTCTCCAAAAGTATATTTTTGAATAACAAAGAAAACAGTGTTGGTTTCTTGTAAAAGTATATTGTTTCAAAGTCTAGGTGGGGTGAGAAAAAAAAATAATTTTATACCAAAAAAAAAATTCCAATAAAGCATTGATGCATGTTTTAGAATCTCTTAATACCTTAATTGGAGCCCCAACCTTAGAATTTGCCATTGCTATTATCATTGATAAGATTAATAACATCACAAGTGTGCTTTTTGTAAAAGCCATGATGTTGTGAATAAAACAAGAAAACCAAACGAACCAAAGAGAAAATTGGGTATTACAATTGGTATTATCGTTAGCCAGCTTCTTATTTATAGTGTAAACCCTAATTTTTCATTCGCACCAAAAAATAATTAATTTCCTAATCAATTACAGATTCTATTCGATTTTAATATATTTATTTTTGGAACATATATAGATTCCGCTCAATTATAGCATGTCTAATATTCTTTAAGTTAAAATATTAATAGAAATTAATAAATAATACAAAAAATTAATTAAAACTTGTATAATTTAAACTATGCTCATTAGTCAATATTCTTATATCAATTTCTCATTACTCTTGATTGAGGGTAAAAGAATATATTTTTTAATGTGAAACTTCAATAGTAATATTGGAGAGAGTTCTATCGACGTGAGATTTTCAAATGTTGAACATAACTAAATAACTAATTTTGAGTAATAATATAATATTTAAAATAATTTATTTACTTTCATGATCTAAATAAGAATTACAGACATTATTTCTAACTTTTAAACGATACAAATTTTATTTAAAAAAATATCTATAACTCAAAATATTATCAACTAAAAGTAGTTGATTTGAGAAAAAAAATGAAACATAAAATAAAATAACCAAAACAAATAAGAATGAGAAATGATATATTATCTCCTTACTCTTATATTTTTTTTCCCTATTTCTTCATTTTAACCTTCTTGCCTCTAATAAATTGGTGGAGTTTGTGAGGGTATGAAATATCTATTTTAAATGCATAATATAATCTTGGTAGTGTTAATTTAGTTAATATGATATACATCCTCTTCCCAAGCAACACTACCAATAGGTAACAAACTAAATGAACAACCTATTTTAATTTTTATTCTTGTTATGTTTGATTAATTTAGTTCATAGTTTGCAAGTGTTAATTTCATTTATATTTTTTCCTTGTCTACTTAAAATTTAACGTGTATATAAAGCACATTCACTTTGATTATGACTACACTAATTATTTGACTTGAATTAGCTTTAGTTGTTAAATTTGGATGATACTTTTTCTAGCACCTACAAACTTAACGGCTCATATATACTTTGTGATGGTTACTTTTTGTTGTGAATTAAATGAAATATGTTTTTCTAATTAAATTAAGCTTAATTTGTTTGAAGTATTAATTTTTCAAATATAAATAGAATTTTCTCAAAAACTAATGATAATCAAATAGTCTAAAAGTAACAAATATATGTAACTTTTATGGGCAATGATTATTGCTATTAAAAGTCTTTCAAATTTTTGCAGTATACATTGCAATTAAAATTTTCACTAAAGGATCGATACCATCATTCATTATAATTGCTACTAAATAGATCATTATTGCAGTGTTCAGAAATCAAGTTTAACAAATTAATTATCAAATCGAATATCGAATTATTTTCAAATTGGTTCAATTCATTATCAACTCAACATATGGTGTTGAAAAGATCCTATTTCGATTCCAAAAACTTCATAAAAGAAGGAAGATATTAAGGAAGATCCTATTGCAGTGTTCTAAGGAAGATATTACACATGAAAAAACTACATCACGTAACCCTTTTTTGACAACACCAACGTCGTTGGACTCTATTACAATTGTTAATATAACAAAAAATTTAAAGACTCCAAATATTTTCCACCACTAAACTCAAAAAACATCACAACAAAATACATCGTTGTGCCCTTCAAACCAAATCTTTAAGAAACGTGTCATCGTCTTTTCTTACAAAATCCAAAAAAAAAAACACCATTTTGATTTTTTATTAGAAAAAAGAAAAATGAAAAAACATCATTAATCCCAAAACCCATTTCCTTCAAAATGGTATTTCATTACAAAATTTTCTAGGCAATAAAATAAAATTATAGCTAAACTCTATTTTTGATGTAAAATTAAACACAAATATGGTTTTTGTGTATCTAATGTGTGATTTGGTTCTTGGTGATAGATTTATGGTTGATTTTTTTAATTTAGGGGTATTAATTTTAGAGTTTTCTTTTTTTGGGTTTTCATGAAGATGAAGGTGATGAAAATGATAATTTTATTATTTTTTATTTTAAAAAATGCTTTTAAAGAAGTTTATTAAAAAATGTGGCTTATCAGGATTTTTTTTTAAAATAAAAGAAAAATATAATCAATTTGTGCATATTTAAAAATTTAAAGGATTAATTTGAGACAAAAAATATAAAAGACTAAACTGTTATAGTTTTTTTTAAAAGACGGGTACAATTAAATAAGATAAAACTTAAAAATGTAATTTTATTTTTAATATAAAAACAATTAACTTTAATCTAATAAACTAATATACCATTGGAGTGAATGTGACATAATATCTATGTTTTTGGCTTATTACACAGTATTTCTTATTGATATATGAATAAAATAAAATTACACAATGCAATATCTCCATAATTAGTCAAAGCATCCTTTATGAGACTACATTTAGATATAAAAAAAGGTTACAATTATATTATAATATCTCTACATTTAAATGATGTAATATAATAAAAAGATATAAAAATCGCAAGGGTTGATGATATTCAAACTTTGTCGTTTGTTATGTGAAAATAAATTAAGCAATTAGCGTATGCTCTTCTATCATTCTTAATATTATTATTTACCATAAGTAAATAAAATTAAACTTGAAGCTCAACTCTTAAAAAGTCAGTTGATCTCCTTTTTTTTTACATTCTTTCCAATCAATAATTTATCCAAAATCCATAGTATTACATAAATTATTACAATCTTTCCTTTATTGATGTAGAAGGTTTTTTTCATCTCATTTATATTGCATAAATATATAATACCTAGAAATCAGGGTTTCTATCAATTTTTTGTCTATAATTTGTTAGAATTTTTATTAAAAACAAAAAAAATCTATAACTATCAACTGAAGAAATAAAGTATGTACCTCCAACCATTTGACTTGAAGATATTAAGACTCTTCTAAACCTTTAGAATCACCATTTGATGGTATAATTTTTCTAAATGAGATATTTAACTTTGGGAACCAGAACATAAGCATTGTCCTTATTTATAAAATTTGTTCATCACAAATGTTACATGCAATTGCTATACATTTGAATTTGGAAGTTACTAAAATAATGTGGGAGGGAATTGGAGACCAAAAAATTGCATACCAATTGCAGTGGGCAGTCACAAACTGTGGAAAACTAACATTCTCTCACTTAGTCTTTGGTTCCTTAAAGGCACCTCATCATTTTCTTACCTGGATTACTCTGATATCTATATAACATCCCAATTGCAAATACAATGTATGGCCTTGTGCATACTTCAGCATACATTAGGCTTCCAACCGCAAAAACATATGGAATATTAGCATTTTTCCCTTTCAAAATTATTTTCGTGCATTGGTTCAAATTGAACCTATCACATTTCACAATAGGTTTTACGCTTGGTGAACAATCTTTCATCTAAAATCTTTCTAAGACCTTATGAATATATGCTTCTTGTGATAAGCCCAAAATTATACGAACTTTGTCTCTTTGTATCTTAATGCCAATGACATAAGATGTGTCAGCCATATCCCTCATATCAAAGCTCTTAGAGAGAAATTGTTTCACTTCATATTGCAAATTTTTATCGTTAGTAGCAAGTAAACTGTCATCCACATAAAAAATAAGGACACAAATTTTACTCCCACTAACTCTCTGGTATATACATTGATCCATAATGTTTTTTATGAATCCAAAAGAAGATGACATTATGAAATTTCAAATACCATTTATGGAAAACTTGCATACCAAATGCTTATCACTACTAGAAGAAAATCCTTCTGGATGTTTCATGTAAACCTCTTCTTCTAGATCTCCGTTTAGAAATCTAGTTTTCACATCCATTAGGGGTAGTTCTAAGTCAAAATGAGCAACTAATGCTAAAATGATACAAAGAGAATCCTTCTTATATATACGAGAGAAAGTTTTCTTGTAATATATTCCTTCCTTTTGATTGAATCCTTTAGCATGTAATATTGCTATATATCTTTCAATGTTGTTTGATGTGTCTTTCTTAGTCTTAAAGATTCATTTACAACCAATGACTTTTAAACCATTAGGCAACTCGACAAGATCCCAAACTCAATTCCATGCCACATAATTCTTCTCTTCTTTCATATCATCATACCATAATTTTAATTCTCTACAATTCACAGCTTGTGAAAATGTTTTAAGATCATTTTCAGCATCAATGTTATAGTTTGATTCTTGTAAATATACCATATAATCACTAGGTATAGCCAACATTTTTTGAAAATTTTCATCTACTAGATTTTCATCAGCCGCGTGTGGAAATTCTATGATTAGTTGTCCGATGCCTTTTTGAATGACAATCAGTCTGCTACTTGATGTGGAAGGTTGAACATCAATATGACTTTTATCATAAGCAATATCCTTAAATTGATTGATCCCACTAATCAAGACATTTTCAAGAAATTTTATATTTCTTAATTCCACAATCCTCGTGCTAATGAGATGGACAATAATATTTATACCCTTTAGATTTTTCAGCATATTCAATGAAATACCCACTCGTTGTCTTAAAGTCTAGTTTCTTTTCTTGTGGGTTTTAGAGTCTTACTTCATACGACATTCCCCAAACGCGTATATGACACGGACTCAATTTCCAACTTTGAATAACTCAAAAGGTGTTTCTGGGACAATCTTGGTTGGAACACAATTCGAATCTACTACACATACTCTTAACCATGTCCATCAATGTTCAATTTCTTCTTTTTGCTACTCCATTCTTGTCTGAAGAACCAGACATGGTGAATTGGACAACTATCCCATTATCTTGAAGAAACATCGCAAATGTATTCATGGCTTGTCCGCTCTTAGTATATCTACCATAGGGTAGTATTCTCTGAAGTAGCAATATCGATTTACAAAAAAGGGGGTTTGAATTGTAAATTCGCCCTTTTAAAATTCCTATTAAAAACTTAAGAAAATAACTCAAGATTGATCTTGGTTGTGAAAACAGAAAACAGAGAACGTTCTTGGTTTTCACCAGAAAACAGAGAACGTTCTTGGTTAGTTAAAATCAACATTTCAGTTTATCTATTTAACTTGATAATTAACAGATTGAAAGTAAATAGAGATAAGGGAAGAGATATCAAACACAGATATATCCTGGTTCACCCAACCCGGGCTACGTCTAGTCGTCACCACGGTGAGATTTTCCACTAAGTCTTTAAAACAAGAACCTTCTTGGTTTTACAGCACCTAGCTTAGATCAACCTTGATCTTTGTTACAAATTTTAATCTAATTCCACCCAGAAAGAGATTAATCAAATCACCTACCAACCTTGATAGTGATTTCTTACAATCTACCCCAAACTATACTTAACTCTTATAGTTTGAGTTTTACAATAATGATGAGATTGTTTTGTTAGAATCTGAGATGTCTTAAATCTTGTTTGAGATTCAATTCTTTACAAAGAATTCAGTATAAATGTATCAGAGTAAAACGAATTTAACCAAACTGATTCTTGTAAGTGATTGGAGATTTTCAAGTATGTATGTGAGTGATGTTTTTTCTCTGTACTTGAAGTTGTGTTTTCTTCCTGAGCTTTGGCCTTCCTTTTATATGCGTGAGAGCATTTAATGACGGTTAAATAGAGCCGTTGATAGTGCTCTTGTCAGGCTTGACCAAAGGCATTATTTCTGAATAAAAATAATCCAACTTTTGACTATTTTTATTTTTTGTTTAGACTGGGCTGTGTGTTGCGTTTTGGATCAAATTTTCTTGAGTAATTAATGATCCTTTAATGCTTCTGATAAGTGATAATATTGCTTGCTTGAACTGGAGCTTTGGATCATTTAAAACAGATTGAAAACGATCACAGAATGTTGTGTCAGAAAACTGTAGTGTAGCTGCTGGAGATTGATGATCAATCTGGAGCTTTAGCTTTTGGATTTCCTGGATATTGATAATCAATCTGGACTGATTTCTGAACATACTGGAAACTGACTTGACTTCAAGAATGTTTTAACAGTCTTGACAATCATTTCCAGAACTTTCTAGATAGGCTTGTTTGAGAGTCTTTTTCTTTTGCAATTCGAATGTCCTCTTTGATTTGAATAGATCCTATGTGTTCTCTGCCATGTAGTGATCATATACATGTAACTTCTAGAGTCAATAACTTCAATTAAGTGATGGAGAAAGATTGGTCTTTATGCTGTCACGGCCTGGCGAACATTCTCCGTTTTCTAGAATATGTCAAGAATGTTCTCTGCCTTTGTTTATGTTGTTTTCTTTGATTCTTTTGAAACCTATCTTTGAATTAATACACTCAAAAGCACAGGTTAAATTAACAATACATTTAGAATCATAATTAACAGTCTTTAAAGCTTCATATCTCATGATGATGTACTGGAAATCCGTTTAAGATAAACATGATTTTTCCTTGCATAAAAATCAGGTTCAAACAGTCTTAATGAAGTGAAACAGAATCCTTGAGAAAGATGTTTGCTGCTGGAGATTGTTTATCAATATGGAGACTGATGATACACTGCTAGAAAATGATGTTAAACATGCTGGAGATTAATGTTAACATGCTGGAGATTTGATTGTTAACATGCTGGAGAATGATTGTATCATTCTGAACATTGATGATCATTTCTGGAGACTAATGATCATTCCTAGAGACTGATGATCATTCTTGATAGAAGATCATTCTAGAGACTGTTCTGATCATTCTGGACATTCTGATGTCTAAGAACAGACTTGGTTCTTCCTCTGAATGTATTTTCTGGAGATATCCTCTGATATCGTTTTCTGGAGGTATCCTCTGATAGTATTCTGGAGGTATCCTCTGATATCGTCTTCTGGAGGTATCCTCTGGTGACGTCTTCTTGAGGCATCCTCTGGTATCCTCTTCTTGAGGTATCCTCTGGTGACATCAACATCCTCTGGTGATGTTATCTTCTGGTGACGTCATCATCCTCTGATGATGTCATCCTCTGGTAATGACTTCATCCTCTAGTGACAGCTTCTAGTATCCTCTAGAGGCATCTTCTGGTGATGTTATCAGGTAACATCTTATGTTTTTCCAGATTGTGTCAAGTGTTCTTTTATGCTGATTTCTTGGCTTTCCTTGAATCATTAACATGCTGTTAATTCTGGACATTCTGGAGACTGTTCAGTCTAGTTTTGGCAGCTTGATTCATGGCCTTTTTCTTTGTGATTCGAATGGCTTCTTTTGATTGTAATTGATCACATTTGTGCATTTTGATGAAGTGAATTGTTTCTTGCTTTGTTCACTTATGAATTCATGTTCCTTAAACAAAACTTAAGTGAAATCGTTAGTAGACCACCATTCATAAAACTTAATCATTTAATTTAAAAGGTTTGTGGTCATTAAAACATATATCAAAAAGGTTTTTTCCTCAACAATCTCCCCCTTTTTGATGATGACAAACCTTTTGAATAAATCATAAGTTTTATGGATGGATATAAATAAAATTCAAGAATGTTCTTAGATATGCAATTAAACTCCCCCTAAACACATGCAAGAGTTTAATTCTTATCATTCTAATTAAACTCCCCCTAAACATATGCAAGAGGTTAATTCTTAACATTCTTTATTAACTTCTATCATCCTATATCCATCATATATTTCTCTCCCCCTTTTGACATCTATCAAAAAGGTTGGGGAATAGACATAGAAGTAAAAAAAAAAAGTGGAGTAATAGCATGAGTGTACTACACATAGAAATCATGTGGTTGACTGACATTCATATATCAAACTAGTCAAGTTTGCATTTAGCATTAAAGAACATAGCATGTATGATGATCATATCATTATAGTCAATATTGCAATCGAGATATGGATAATGATAGCAACAATAATATGATATAATTGTATGCAAGCATTTTAACTCACTTTGAAAAATAGTCAAAAAATATTTATTCTTCTCATATTTTAGAAGGAAAATGAGTAGACTTCAGTTTTAAGAAGAATAATATTTCTTAAAAACTCCCCCTGAATTAATTTTTTTAAATAATTCAAAGTTCCATAATACAAGGAAAATGTCACTTTGCTCTTTATCCTCTTTCACAAGAGATCACCTTTCAATTTGAATATGATCAAGCTTATTGTTAGAAATAGATCCATTTATTCATTTTTAAAACTAGAGAGAATAAGCGCATACAAGGAAGCGAAATAAGATGAGTCAAATATAATTTCTCTCTTTACAAAACATTCTTATTCTAAGAATGTTTGTATTTTTTTTTAAAAAAAATCTAATTTTTTAAATAGATAAAAAAATATGCCAAAGGATTTGCTCACATTAAAAAAATATTTCTTCACAAAGTTTTTTGCAAACACACAAATAAACAATGAGACATATATTCAAGCATACTTTCATGAGGCTTTTTGATTGTTGCTATTTTTATTTATCATGTTTAAAATAAATTTAAACAATTGAGATTAATTTTCACAAAAGAAGTAAGCAACAAATAAAACTCATTTGCAAAGACATATATTAATATGCTTTAAAATGTTCACATATCAATTTTTGATTTTCATGGCATAATCTTCTTGGATTACTTCAAAAATGAATCCTAAACAAGGATATAAATTTAAAATATGTTGAAGAAGGATCTTTTTCAAAAGCCACATTATAAACTTAATTTTTTGGTTTTTTGAAAAGCCATATTCAAGAAATTATACTTAGACAACAAGCAATGTATAGGCTATTCAGTATATTCAAAATAATTGGAGAGAACATGATAAAGAATACTTTCAAATTCATAAGAAGGTGAATGATGTTAATTCATTTAACATGATAATTCGAAAGATTTTATTGTGCAAAGTGTAAAAAGGTTCAATGAAGTATACTTGACAAAACAGCCATTTGTCTAATTATTAAAGACACTAATTTATTTTAAATGTCTTTATAACAAGAACAATCATGTTTGAATATCAACCCAGATTTACACACTTGTTTATATCATCATACAAAGTGTATGAACAAAGAGTGAAAACATGTTGAATATAGAATAGAAATTAGGCATATGCATGTACAAGTAATGACAAAGAGTGATGTAATCAATTTTAAACTTTAAGGTCATACTTGCATAAAAAATAGCATGTATTTTTAAGACCAATCAATCAATCACATAATATATAAAAAAAAATATTCATTCTTGTCATGATGCAAATATCATAAGAATTGGGATTGAGTGTACCTCCTTTAGTGATCTTGTTCAACGACGAGAAATCTTCGAATATTTTGGAGCTTTTCTTCATGCTTATTCACTTATCTTGATTAATGGTTAAAATGAGACAATTGAAACACAAAATCTGGGATGGTCAACTGCTTTTGCGGTACATATCTAAAGAGTTACAGCCTTCTAATGACACATACCACTTTCTTCCAAACCACATTATCAACAAGCAACTGTAGACCTACTACTACAACTTTTAGTCCAATAGTTGGGTGAAGGGTATATATTACATGTAGGTTTTGGTGTTTTTGTCCAAGTATTTGTTGTAATCTTTTCATCCAACCAAGATCTGGTTGCACTTGCAGAGATGCAGCAGAATGAAAGTATACAACATTATAAGGCTTATGTATTATTGGCTCAAACTCCTTTACCACGTAAAGCATAAATCGCTCAAGATCTGAGCAAAAGGTGAGCCCCCGCAACAACCATGAAGGGACGACTCTTACTGTCCACACCTCCACGGTAAACAATCTTTATCTCTAGTTCACCAAATCCAAGCATATTAGCAAAATTTCAGCCTCGTTGCGCTTGAACGCCTTTTATGCATCTCAGTATCAATTGTGTTGGTAGTGCAAAAGACAAAAAGTATAACATTGTCATTCTACTTCCCAAGAAACTGCCGCACAGTTCTTATAGCTACATGTGCAGCAGGTTCACGGGGATAATTCTTCGCGTCTGTATAAATACAGTCTATAGCAATACTTCAAAGCCCATTTTCAATTAGAAGCTCTAGGCAAGCACGGTAGTAATTACTTCATGGCATCCTTTGGACCAATTGTATGGATGATTTTCTTTGCAGGAAGGTCATAGGCGTTGGTAACTTTAGCCATCCATGTTCGACATCCACCCAAAGTTGCGCATTTTTCTGCAAGACCAGGTCAAGCATGCAATTCAAGGCTGTTGTGTGCTTCATCATTCTTGAACAACATTTTTGTTCGAATTCCATCAGTAGTGTCTCCAATGATTTGAGTTTGAAGATGATCACATATCGTTCTCCAACTTTTAGGTGGAGACTGAAACGGAGACTGTTTATCAATCTCGATTTCGTGCAGATTGTTCTGTTGTGAACCTTCTTGCTTAATTTGATTTTTCTCTTAGATCCTTTTTGTTTTTCCACTTTAAGATCATACTTTGGAGTTTCCATGGATGATATTTGAACATTATCTATCAACTTTGTGATTTATCCAAATTTAACATTGTAATTATTTTTCTTCACCATCCTATCTTTCATCATAAAAATCAACATATTCATCAAACATAATATGCATAATATCATCTATAATTTGGGCCTTGAGATTCTATAATATTTATGGAATGTGGAGCATTCAAAATATATACTTTGATGGTGTTTTAAAACAAATTGCTCATACTTTCTTTATCATGTAAAACATAGTAATGACATTCAAAAATGTCAAAGTATGATATGTTTTGCTTTCTATATAAAAAAATTATATGAAGATATGTCAAAGATATTTTCTACTAAAGCCAAGATTAAATACTTGATTTATTTAAAATTGTTCTATCCATTTTTTGTAACTAATTTCTTGTAACTTTATATTGTTGGAAAGCTCTTTGACAAACAAATCATGTGAAATATCATTTTCATCAAAGAATTATTTGAAGAATAATATTTCAAATTTCCTTTGATCATTTCTGGAAATGGCAAATTTTTTTTTAAAAGACTTAGAAACATGATTCGGTTGGAAATTCATCTAAGTATAAAACATAAGAATTTTTCTTTAAAATGAAACATGAGGATGTTTGTTTTACTTCAGCCATGTGGGGATTAAAAAATAACTTTAAAAGCAATTTTACAAAGTTATCTTTCACATATCAAACATCCTTTGATTCAACAAATGATACATGTACCTTTGATTTGTTAATGTTTCCAAAGGTTATAGACGCTCCAAATTTTTGTAATGAAAGGCGGCACCATACTTTTCCATTCATGTGTATTGAGCAAGCCTTATTCATGTATCAATGTTCTTTCTTGATTGTTAGATGGTGTTCCTGCATCACAAGTTAGTAATGACTTTGGTACCCATATTTGTTTGAGTCCTTGATGGTTAGTATATCTTCTTTTAGAAGATTTTTTAAAACTTGATCTCTTTTTAAAATAGCAAGTTGACTCGTAGTGGTCATTCTTGGAATAAGAGGAACACTTTGTTGTTGGTTTTAAAGAAGGTTTGAAAATCTGAGTTTTAAACGTCTTTGAAATTGATTTTGATGAAATTCCAGAACGTTCTCCTTTTTTCAAACTTTCTGAAGAAAGTTCTGTTTGTGTTCCAGAACGTTCTCCCTTTTTAAGGATACCTAGAGAACGTTCTCCCTTTTTCAAGTTTCCTGGAGAAAGTCTTGTTTTTGTTCCTGAATGTTCTTCTTTTTTAAAGATCCTTCTTTTTTAAAGATCTTTCTTAAATAACATACAAATTCCAGATTTCCAAATTTACTGCAATATGAACATTTGGTTTTTCATTTCTCCTCTTTTCTTTTAGGAACAAAAAAGTTTTCATAAATCTTTTCTTTTTGAGAAGTTTTGAAACATAAATCATCTTTGTCAAATATCCTTTCTTCAGATATCATATTCTTTTGAAATGTTTCAGTGGTTGTTACCAAGTTGGTTAAATCATTTTTCAATTCATGAACTTTTATTTTTAAAGATGTACTTTCTTCTTTAGTTTTAGAACATTTTGGAAAATGATTTTTTATGGTTATCTCATTGAGAGTCTTTTGTTGCTCAACCGTTTTTAAATGAGTTTGCTGCAAACTTTGAATGACCTTTCTGAGTTCATCATTCATAGCTTGGGCTTTCTCTTTTTCTTCTTTTTCTTTGCAGAGTTGTTCTTTTAATAAACCATATTTTTGAGCAAGAAGATTTGAATCACATAAAAGATTATCAAATTCTTTTTCCATTTCTTCACATAAAGGACAGAGTTCAGAGATGGTTACCTCATTATTTTCTAAGTTTTCCTTTGACCACATGTTGGTTTCTAACATTACTTCTTCTTCCTGAATCTTTTCCTCTAACACTTGTTAGGTACTTAATCATTAGAGACCAAGCTCTGATACCAATTGAAGTAGAAATATCGATTTACAAGAAAGGGGGGTTTGAATTGTAAATTCACCCTTTTGAAATTCCTGTTAAAAACTTAAGAAAATAACTCAAGATTGATCTTGGTTGTGAAAACAGAAAACAGAGAACGTTCTTGGTTTTCACCAGAAAACAAAGAACGTTCTTGGTTAGTTAAAATCAATAGTTCAGTTTATCTATTTAACTTGATAATTAACAGTTTGAAAGTAAATAGAGATAAGGGAAGAGATATCACACACAGATATATCCTGGTTCACCCAACCCGGGCTACGTCCAGTCCTCACCACGGTGAGATCTTCCACTAAGTGTTTAAAACAAGAACCTTCTTGGTTTTACAGCACATAGCTTAGATCAACCTTGATCTTTGTTACAGACTTTAATCTAATTCCACCCAGAAAGAGATTAATCAAATCACCTACCAACCTTGATAGTGATTTCTTACAATCTAACCCAAACTATACTTAACTCTTATAGTTTGAGTTTTACAATAATGATGAGATTGTTTTGTTAGAATTTGAGATGTCTCAACTCTTGTTTGAGATTCGATTCTTTACAAAGAATTCAGTATAAATGTATCAGAGTAAAACGAATTTAACCAAACTGATTCTTGTAAGTGATTGGAGATTTTCAAGTATGTATGTGAGTGATGTTTTTTCTCTGTACTTGAAGCTGTGTTTTCTTCCTGAGCTTTGGCCTTCCTTTTATAGGCGTGAGAGCATTTAATGACGGTCAAATAGAGCCGTTGGTAGTGCTCTTGTCAGGCTTGACCAAAGGCATTATTTCTGAATAAAAATAATCCAACTTTTGACTATTTTTATTTTTTGTTCAGACTAGGCTGTGTGTTGCGTTTTGGATCAAATTTTCTTAAGTAATTAATGATCCTTTATTGCTTCTGATATGTTTTGGATCATTTAAAACAGATTAAAAAAGATCACAGAATGTTGTTGCAGAAAACTGTAGTGTAGTTGCTGGAGATTGATGATCAATCTGGAGCTTTAGCTTTTGGATTTCCTCGAGATTGATAATCAATCTGGACTGATTTCTGAACATACTGGAAACTGACTTGACTTCAAGATTGTTTTAACAGTCTTGAATAGATCCTATGTGTTCTCTGCCATGTAGTGATCATATCCATGTAACTTCCAGAGTCAATAACTTCAATTAAGTGATGGAGAAAGATTGGTCTTTATGCTGTCACGGCCTGGCGAACATTCTCCGTTTTCCAGAATATGTCAAGAATGTTCTCTGCCTTTGTTTTTGCTATTTTCTTTGATTCTTTTGAAACCTATCTTTGAATTAACACACTCAAAAGCACAGGTTAAATTAACAATACATTTAGAATCATAATTAACAATCTTTAAAGCTTCATATCTCATGATGATGTATTGGAAATCCGTTTAAGATAAACATGATTTTTCCTTGCATAAAAATCAGGTTCAAACAGTCTTGATGAAGTGAAACAGAATCCTGGAGAAAGATGTTTGCTGCTGGAGATTGTTTATCAATATGGAGACTGATGATACACTGCTAGAAAATGATGTTAAACATGCTGGAGATTAATGTTAACATGCTGGAGATTTGATTGTTAACATGCTGGAGAATGATTGTATCATTCTGGACATTGATGATCATTTCTGGAGACTAATGATCATTCCTAGAGACTGATGATCATTCTTGATAGAAGATCATTATGGAGATTGTTCTGATCATTCTGGACATTCTGATGTCCAAGAACAGACTTGGTTCTTCCTCTAAATGTATTTTCTAGAGATATCCTCTGATATCGTTTTCTGGAGGTATCCTCTGATAGTATTCTAGAGGTATCCTCTGATAGTATTCTGGAGGTATCCTCTAATATCGTCTTCTGGAGGTATCCTCTGGTGACATCTTCTTGAGGTATCCTCTGGTGACGTCTTCTAGAGGTATCCTCTGGTATCCTCTTCTTGAGGTATCCTCTGGTATCTTCTTCTTGAGGTATCCTCTGGTGATATCATCATCCTCTGGTGATGTTATCTTCTGGTGACGTCATCATCCTCTGATGATGTCATCCTCTGGTAATGACTTCATCCTCTAGTGACAGCTTCTAGTATCCTCTAGAGGCATCTTCTGGTATCCTCTGGAGGCATCTTCTGGTGATGTTATCAGGTAACATCTTATGTTTTTCCAGATTGTGTCAAGTGTTCTTTTATGCTGATTTCTTGGCTTTCCTTGAATCATTAACATGCTGTTAATTCTGGACATTCTGGAGACTGTTCAGTCTAGTTTTGGCAGTTTGATTCATGGCCTTTTTCTTTGTGATTCGAATGGCTTCTTTTGATTGTAATTGATCACATTTGTGCATTTTGATGAAGTGAATGGTTTCTTGCTTTGTTCACTTATGAATTCATGTTCCTTAAACAAAACTTAAGTGAAATCGTTAGTAGACCACCATTCATAAAACTTAATCATTTAATTTAAAAGGTTTGTGGTCATTAAAACATATATCAAAAAGGTTTTTTCCTCAACATTCTCCACCTCTATTAGTTCTACTATCTTTATTTGTTTTTTGTTTCTCTACTTCAGCCTCAAAAGCATTAAAGGCATCAATTGATTTGTCCTTGTTATAAAGCATGAAGACATACATATATTGTGAGTTATCACCAATGAAAGAGATGAAGTATTTCGAACCTTGTATGTCCATATCTAGACAACATATATCTAAATGTATGATTTCCAATATTTCAATACTCCTCTTTGCGCCTATCTTATACTTATTAGTTTGTTTTAAAATAGAAATTAAATTTCTAGAGAAACTTGGAACATAAAATGTTTTTTTTGTATTTAAAACAAAGCCACTACTTAAAACTAAATTGCACGTTCCAACAACCTCCACACGCGAACACATCTCACTGCCTGAATAAGTGTCTTGCTCACTTAGAAGTGGTTTTCTTAGGCTTGCCATACCCTCAAAGATATTTGAAACATGGATTGTAGAACTAGAATCAATCTATCATCTATTATAAATAACATCAACCATATTGCATTCATAACAAACAAATGAGATTGATTTACCTTTCTACTCAAGTCATTTCTTAAACTTGGGGAAATCCTTCTTCATGTGTCCTTTCTTATTGCAAAAAAACACTTGGACTCTTTCTTAATTCCACCTTAAGGTGGTATTTTTCTTTTCCAATATTTCTTGGCTTGGTTCACATTCTTTCTTAAATTTGCCATTATAACATCTTCCTTATTTCCATCACCAACCTTTATTTTTATTGAACACACATGGCCATGAGTTTATTTATCGACAATTTGGTCTTGTGTGTGTTATAATTATTTTTAAAAGGTCCATATGGTAATGGGAGAGAGTTCAAAAATATAGTGCAAAAAGAAAGAATCAGACATATCAACCTCAAGAGTTTTTAGTTGTGATGCAATGTCCCTCATTTTCATGATGTGCTCACGCACCTTTTAGAGTTATAAGCTCCGTGGTTGAAAACTTCATAATTAGGGATATAGCAAATGCCTTATCAGATGTTCCAAATTGTTTATCAATGTCTTTCAGTAATGCTCAAACATTATCATGTTGATCAACACAACGCCGAATACTAGTAGAGATGTTAGTCTTTATGAACATCACAATGAGAGGATTAGATCGCTCTCACATTTCATAATGATCAGCATCATCTGGAATGCTTGTTTCTATCACATGAGGTGGATTGTCTTTCCGACTAGCATAATCAATATCCATCCACTCTAACTTAAGAAGAATTATCTCCGGACGTTATAGTTTTCACCCCTCAGTTCGGTAATTTGACACTTCAAATAAAATAAAATAAAAACTCTTACATTGCAGAGCTGCAAAATTAATATACATGCTTATAAGAAAATAAAAATTGAGATCGTTAAACAAATCATGGTTTACCAATGTAAATTATGTTTCAAATTATAAACCTGGTGACATAAAACTAACTTGTAGGCTAAAGTCTTAGACAGGTTGCGGATTCAAACCTTGATATCAAAAGATCAAAAGAAACAACCATTCTCTCGCAACAAATCGTTCATATAGGACAAAGCATACCGCTGGACCAAACGTTTTTCCTTTTAAATATTATTAGTTGTTTAATATTTATTATTCACGCATAGAATAAAATGACTAATAACAATCATCTTCAACCGGGTTAGTCCAACCCGGTTGAAAACCCACATGACCCAAAAGGTAAAAACAATAATTTTAAGTCTTTTTAACACACAAAAACATTTAAACACAGAATTATGAACAAAAATATATTTTCTACATGATTTCAAGAGCTTTTCAAAAATTTAAACGCCCAAACTGTAAAATAAAATTTTCAAATTCAACAAAAAATGGCCATATACAAAAACGAAATCACAAGACAAAAGTTATATAACACGGCTCTAATATCAAATGTTAGAATTTTTATTAAACAAAAAACAAAATTCTATTACTACAGCATAAGCGAAAGGATTAAAGAGGGATTGAGAGATAAAATAACTACATAATTTTGCAAATTGTGGAAAACTAACATAATTTCCACCAATATTTTTTCATGTTTGTGATGCCTATATATCTCTAAGATCCCCGTGGTATAGAAAATGCAAATAAAAAAATGTAAATGCAAATAAAAATACAGCACCGCATATTCAGCAATAAAAACCATATCTATGCAATTAAGTTTTCATTTCAATTCGTAAAATCTGCGGATGTTTGCTGAAAATAAAAATTTGAGACAAAATAATGTTTGCAAAGTTTCTATAGGAGAATACATAGATCTAGTGAAATTCTTCTTCCTGGGTCGAGACCAAATATGTTTCTTTTGGTCTTTTTGGCTTTTGTTCATGTGTTTAAGATAGTGTATATTCTTCTCCAATTGTAGTGGTACTGGGAATTTAATTTAAGAGTAAACCTTTACTTTACTTGTGTTAAGGGTTAAAAATGAGAATAAAAGCTTGTGGTAAAAAGTATTAAGATACAAGTATGGCGAGTTGGAGGTGGAGGTTAATAGTAAAGGGAAAGGGTTGTCGGTTGTCTTCATGGGATGAGAGATTATATTTGTGTTTGTTTGAGATTGGCACATAGGCTCTTGATGGCCGATGTGAGTGTGGAACTTAAGATATTTGCGTTTGTTTGACAATTGCTTCAAACCGGAATTCCTCATGACAATCTCTTTTAGACATTTTTTTAGCAAAGGTGTGTGGGATGTAATGAGAGAATTAAAACAACATACCATTTGTTTTATGAATGCCAATTCTTCTCTAGAGTGTGATATGTGTAATGCTTCAAAATGTAGCTAGGGAACGTCTTTTCGGGACTTATAGGGATGGTTGCAAAGGGGAAGAATTTTGGAAGAAAATTTGAGTTCAATATGGTAAGATTGCATAAGGACAATTTTGGAAAGCCCGTGATAAAAAATAAAATAAAATAAAGAATTATCAATAGAAAAGGTAGTAGAATTAGTAAAATTGTATTATTTGAATTTGCTTAGAGTAAAGGCTAAAGGTTTTAATCAAGATAACAAATTTAGAAGAATTGTGGGAGGTAGTAATGCAGTGCTAGCTTGCTATAGCGTGGGTGTAGATGACCACAACTGGTCGAGCTTTTGGTTTGGCCATGGCAAGATAACAATTCAACTTGTTCCTATTTTTAATGTGACAAAGGACAGTATCCATTTCCCTGTTGACAATAATATATTATTATTATTATTATTATTATTAATATTATTATTATTATTATTATTATTATTATTATTATTATTATTACTATTATTATTAGTGTGATTAATAGTCACAAGTTTATTTCCAATTAGAACCAACCAACCATTTTCTTGCTTGACCCAACCAACATAATGTCCTGAATCAGCACTCACCCTTGTGGGTCAATACAGCAACCAAATCATAAACTCCACTCATTATTTCTTTTCTTTTTCACCTGCTTCCATTGGAACAACCGTTGCCTCTCCTCCATTTGACGATCCCTAAATTAACAACAACAAAGTATAAACGATCATTCATTGTATTCGTCCATTTGTCAAATCTGTCGAATGCACAGATACCTTTCTACTAGCTTCCAATTTCTTTTTAAGATCATCAGAACAAATATCATAAACATCCAACTCCACAGGAAAATCTACTTTCTGTGACATAACCAACCACAATTGCATTATTATTTATTATTAAATTAAATAATAAATATATTGAGTTTTTCTTCATATGAACCACCATGAGGCCTATATTTTGAAATCAAAAACAGGACAAATATTTTAATTATGAGTATGATGATGTGTTCCAACTTCCAACTGAAATAACCTTGGCAGGGCATTGATGTGTGATTCCTTCGTATAGGTAGCATTACGACCCAAAGCAGCAGAAGCCTTTTCCAACTCCGATTTTAAACCCTATCAAAATCAGTAGTTAGGTTAATATAATTTCTTCATTACACAAAAAAGAAAAATATGTCGAAACATTACTCATGCACTATCCGTATTTGGAAGATATTAGCGTTAGCACTTACTTGTTTTAGCCCTTCGTGCAAATTGTTTACCTCCTGCGATATGTGGCATTTAAGTGAATAAACAGATTCTGTATCAGAGCTTTCTTCGTTGCTCTCTTGGCAATAAATCCTGAGAATTTATCAAATCACTAACAGATTAATTTATCAAATCGCGCGAGGCCAAGAGTTGTTGAAGAAATCTCAGAATATACCTGCTACTAAGTTCTATGCCAAAAAGAGCCTTCACAGCATCAGTAGTAGTGTTTTCACTGAAAAATGACAGATAATAAATATTCAGAGCAAAATGAAATTGATGAAAAATAAAGCATATAAAAAGAGTTCGTAAAACCTAGTAGATGTCTAGAAGTGAGAACTGAGAATTCACAAGATACTGCATCTTTAAACTAAAAAATACGGAGAAAGTCAGTTACCTAGATCCAGGGTATCTTAAGAGACTGTGAAAGTGTGAATAGAAGTTGCGTCCAACATTCTTCAGCATCCTGTTTAAACATGAAGAGTTAAATAGGTAGGTATATAAATTCACCACAGCAACAGCAATGAAACTAGTAAGTAAATGCCGGCATTCAACTTACGAACCTGTTGCATGAACACTCCATTACGCCGCTGGTTAAATTGGGGATACTTTTCCCGCAATACCTGTCAAATGCAGAGGCAAATCAGGAAGGACTATACTATTTCTTTATATGCGATGCAAAAGTCAAACAGTAATCAATCATTAAAAAATAGTCATCAAAAATTGATAAATTATGGACACTAGATAATGTACCATCCAAAATTGCATAGGTGTCACAGGCTTGACACTTTTATCAAGCTCATTGAATAAGTCGCAAGTTGCAATGGTCAACTTATGACAAGACTCATCAATGTCATTGTTCCAGTCTGCGTTTGAGTAACTGATCCCAACAAAGTTCAAACATTGTTAAATAATATATCAGCTACAAATGCAGCAAATTTGACTCCTTAAAAAATATTTACTTGATTAAAGCCGACTTCAATTCTGGCACAGAATGGAGACATTGCAGCATTGCAGTGTCGAGAGTTCATATAACAGGTATTTCCCAAATTGAAAAGACCAGCAGAAGCCTGCCTCAGAAAAAGGAGAAAAAAATCAAATATTCAAAAATCAAAATATTCTACGATTCAATCCAGTGAGCGGAAGCATAACACAAACTGATGTGATCATGAGTTCAATTCTAACAATAAAGCCCAGACTGAATATATATTTAGAGTAAACACTAAAACACCTTCCTTAATATGTTTACCTCCTCACTGAATAAATGTTTACCTCCTCAACTTCTTTTAGAAAGTCACGAAGGCCATCTTCCAAAGCATTTGACGAGGTCAACTACTATAGAAAATGAATAAAGGTTAAACTTAAAGTACCTCTCATGCTGATAGTTATAACTTTTTCAGTTAGAGAATTGAAATCATTATCACAATGGCCAAGTGACAACCTCAAAGCTTAAAGTGTTGGCTTTAGCCTTTAGTACACTAAACATTACATTAAATTTTTATGATGCACTAAATACATGGTTGGCCCTTTTAAAATCCGGTTGCGGTTTTCTATGGCACACTTTTGAAACATCTTCTGGAAAAGCTTACTTTACCGAAGTACTGAACTATTCTTTCAAAGAGACGACACATAAATGAAAACAAGCGATAAGAAGAACTTAATCAGCACCGAGAAACAAACAAAGAGAAGAGTTGTGGAGAAGAAGAGTTAGGTTTCATCTCATAACAACAAAGATGAAGACCTAATAATTTTTATTTTGGATGTGTATGCTCGCCGTACTCTTCTACAACAAGTAAAAAGAAAATGTTAATTTCACTTTTCAACAAATAACATTTTTTTTACTTCACCCCGGTTATCCAATTTTCTTTCTCTTGTGATGTAATAGCGATTCAATGATAGACGTCGAGGATCATCATTGGAATAGTAATAAAACTCTGGTTTTCTTTTATCACACTGTACAATTAGGATGTCATAAAACAAGTTATATGCTACGAGAGGCTCAACGAGTTAGTTCCTAGCACTCTTTGACGTTAAACACATCTCGGTTGTGTTACAGAAATAAATAAATCTTTGAAAAATCTTCTTGACACTATGTGGAATGGAGGTGATACTAAACAAGCATTTTTGTATACTGTCAATGTTTCTGAAATCTTCCATTGCAGCTATTTAACCTTCAACGTTGATGATACTCAGTCTCCCGAGTTCTTCATGTGTTCACAATATTAATGTAATGAATGATTTCAAAAACATTGACAGGACGCAACAATGCTTGTTTAGTATCACCTCCATTGCACATATGAGTCTCAAAAAGATTTTCCAGAAATTCATTTATTTATGTAAGACAACCGAGATGTGCTTAACGTCAAAGAGTGTCAGGAACTAACTCGTTGAGCCTCTTGTAGTATATAATTTGTTTTATGACATCCTAATTCTACCGTGTGATAGAAGAAAACCAGAGTTTTATTACTGCTCCAACGATAATCCTCGACGTCTATCATTGAATCGCTAAGAAAGAGAATTGAATAACCATGGTGAGTAAAAAAAATGTTATTTGTTCAAAAGTGAAATCAACATTTTCTTTTTACTTGTTGCAGAAGAATACGGCGAGCATACACATCCAAAATAAAAATTAGGTCTTCTTTGTTTTTATAAGATGAAACTTTACTCTTCTTCTCCTTGTTTGTTTCTCGGCACTGAATAACAGTTTTTCTTAATGCTTTGTTTCCATCTATGTGTCGTCTCTTTGAAAGAATAGTTAAATACTTCGGTAAGGTAAGTTTTTCCAGAAAATGTTTCATAAAACTATTGCAACTCTCTCAACTTTAACATTGATTGAATTGGTTTTCCTGAATTTGTTGCTTTGCGCTGAAACCTAACTCTTCTTCCATAACTCTTCTCTCCTTTGAAGTAAGTTGTTCCACTTCCCACTCTTTTTTCCCCAATTGCAATTCAGTCTGTTTCATTCGTTATTTCTGTTAGGGTTAACAGTTACCATGCATCTGTTTCTTATTCTTATTAATGTATGTGTAGATAGTTTCTAAAAATGGTGAAGGCGTACTAATGAAATGGTGTTGAAAATTGTGTATGATAGATGTATGAACAAAGAAATGTATGCCTACGCAGACAAGAGTTTCATAGACATTACATTAAGTTTCTTAACATTACCGCTCGGAACCATAGCTAGACTTGTTCAATGTGGCGAAGAAAATTCGTTCATTGGAAAAAAGTATATCTACATTGCACATATAAGTCTCAAGGAGATTTTCGAGAGATTTATTGATTTTTTGTAAGACAACCGAGATGTACTTTTCCAATGACCGAACTTTTTTCGCCATATTGAACAAGTCTAGCTATGGTTCCGACGAGAGTCAAGAAACTTAATAGAATGTCTATAAAACTCTTGTCTGCATAGGCATACATTACTTTGTTCATACATCTATCATACACAACTTTCAACACCACTTCATTATCATTAGTACGTGCATCCTTCACCATTTTTAGAAATTATCTACAACACATACGTTAATAAGAAATTATCAATGTTAAAGCTGAGAGAGTTGCAATAGTTTTCTGAAACAACTTCTAGAAAAGCTTACCTTACCGAAGTATTGAACTATATAGATGGAAACAAGCGATAAGAAGAACTTTATTCAGCACCGAGAAACAAACAACGAGAAGAGTTGTGGAGAAAAAGAGTTAGGTTTCATCTCATAACAACAAAGATGAAGACCTACTAATTTTTATTTTGGATGTGTATGATCGCCGTACTCTTCTGCAACAAGTAAAAAGAAAATGTCACTTTTCTCTTTCTCTTGTAATGTAATAGCGATTCAATGATAGACGTCGAGGATCATCATTAGAGTAGTAATTAAACTATGGTTTTCTTCTATCACACGATAGAATTAGGATGTCATAAAACAAGTTATATGCTACAAGAGGCTCAACGAGTTAGTTCCTGACTCTTTGATGTTAAGCACATCTCGGTTGTCTTATAGAAATAAATTAATCTCTGAAAAATCTTTTTGACACTATATGGAATGGAGGTGATACTAAACAAGCATTGTTGTATCATGTTAATGTTTCTGAAATCTTCCATTGCAGCTATCTAACCTTCAACGTGTTGATGATACTCAGTCTCCCGAATTCTTAATGTGTTTACAACATCCATTTATTACAACATCAAATAATATTAATTGTACATGTGGTAAGCCTCTAAATCACGTTCACCCATCACGCTTCAAACATTCATGTGTTACTGGTGGATTGGTGGATTTGTTACTGGTGGATACTACTATATAATAAAAGACTACGACTTGACAGTACTCCCTTATTCTCCAGATACATCCTTCCTTAGACTGTTCAAAGAGAAAGGCCTAACAAACACACGTTTATTGAGGTATTTTAATATCCCTATTTTTATATTTTAAAACTTAGTTATTCTTTTTTTATTGCTTATTAGAGATTATTGATTTTTTTAAATGTTGCTTGTTGTCAAAATAAACTTTGACAACCTTTTTGCAACTCTCTCTTAAACAAAATACTTTTTTTTTTGTTTTTGCTTATCAGAGATGATTTATTTTTTAAAATGTTGCTTGTTGTCAAAATATCCTTTGACAACCTTTTTGCAACGATCTCTTAAACAAAATATACATGAACATGTTCATGTGGCATATGTTCACAAAATATACATGAACATGTTCATGTGGCATGCGAATATGACTCTGAAAATGATCTGAATATCCAATTAAAACTCTTGTTGAATAAATATGATGGAACAATCGTTTTGGCTAATGCTAATGAAGACTTTGCTGAACATGTTCATTAGCTTTCTTACCTTTCCCTTGGATAGTGTTGTAAAAAATTGAAATGTAACCTTTGTTTAGGGAGCATAGATACACTTCACTTTACAATACTTCACTTTGCAAGAGTGCATTTAAAACAATTATATGCTACAAGAGGCTCACCGAGGTAGTTCCTGGCACTCTTTGACATTGAGCACATCACTTCGTCTACCTAAGGGAAAGATAAGAAAGCTAATCAACAGATCAGCAAAGTCTTCAATAGCATTAGCCAAAACGATTGTTCCATCAAATTTATTCAACAAGAGTTTCAATTGGATATTCATATCCTTTTCAGGATCATACTTGCATGCCATGAGCATGTTCATGTATATTTTGTTTAAGAGATCTTTGCAAAAAGGTTGTTAAAGGATATTTTGACAACAACCAACATTAAAAAAAAATCAATCATATGTGATAAACAAAAAAAATAATAAGTAATAAAATATAAAAATAGGGAACTAAAATACACAATTTGTTAAATAATGTAATTGTAAAACTTAAATTGTGCTCCTTCAATAAACTTCAATAAACGTGTGCTTGTTAGGCCTTTCTCTATGAAGAGTAATGGGTGAACGTGATTTAAAGGTCTACCACATGTAGAATTAATATTATTAGATTTAGTAATAAATGAATGTTGTGAACACATGAAAAACTCGGGAGACTGAATATCATCAACATTGAAGGTTATAGAGCTGCAATGAAAATTTCAAAAGACGCAATAATGCTTGTCTAGTATCACCTTCATTGCACATATGAGTCTCAAGAAGATTTTCCAAAGATTCATTTATTCCTGTAAGATAGTGCTTGACGTCAAAGAGTGTCAGGAACTACCTCGTTGAGCCTCTTGTAGCATATAACTTGTTTTCTGACAACCTAATTCTACCTTGTGATAAAAGAAAACCAGAGTTTTATTACTATCCAATGATGATCCTCGACGTCTATCATGGAATCGCTATTACACCACAAGAGAAAGAGAATTGGATAACCAGGGTAAATAACTTTTTTTTTTACTTTTTTTTTTTACTTGTTGCAGAATAGTACGCGAGCATACACATCCAAAATAAAAATTAGGTCTTCTTCTTTGTTGCTATGAGATGAAACTTAACTCTTCTTCTCATTGTTTGTTTCTCAGCGTTGAATAAAGTTTTTCTTAATCGCTTGTTTCGATCTATGTATCGTCTCTTTGAAAGAATAGTTAAATACTTCGGTAAGGTAAGCTTTTCTAGAAAATATTTCAGAAAACTATTGCAACTCTCTCAACTTTAACATTGATCAAATTGGTTTTCCAGAATTTGTTGCTCTGCGCTGAAACCTAACTCTTCTTCCACAGCTCTGTTTCATTCTTTATTTTTGTTAGGGTTAAATGTTTCTTATTAACGTATATGTGTAGATAGTTTTTAAAAATGGTGAAGGCTGTAGTACTAATAAAGTGGTGTTGAAAGTTGTGTATGATAAATGTATGCCTACGCAGACAAGAGTTTCATAGACATTCTATTAAGTTTCTAGACCGCTCGGAACCATAGATAGACTTGTTCAACGTGGCGAAGAAAGTTTGGTCATTGGAAAAATACATCTCGGTTGTCTAACAGAAATTAATGAATCTCTGGAAAATCTTGTGCAATTGAGGTGATACTATACAGAAATTAATGAATCTCTAGAAAATCTTCTTAAGACTCATGTGCAATGGAGGTGATACTAAACAAGCATTGTTGTGTCCTGTCCTGTCAATATTTCTGAAATCTTCCATTGCAGCTCTCTAACCTTCAATAGTGTTCACAACATCCATTTATTTAAGGAGCACATTTTAACATTTACTAAAACAACTGAGGTTTACATTTACATTATTTAACAAACTGTGTGTATGTTAGTTCCTATTTTTAGTTCCCTATTAAACCAGACATGTAAAGTGTTTCTATGCTCCCTAAACCAGACATGCAAAGAGTATCTATGCTCCCTAAACCAGACATGCAAAGAGTATCTATACTCCCTAAACCAGTGTTAGTCTTCATCAGCATTAGGCAAAACGATTGTTCCATCAGATTTATTCAACAAGAGTTTCAATTGGATATTCAGATCCTTTTCAGAATCATATTTGCATGTCACATGAACATGTTCATGTATATTTTGTTTAAGATATCGTTGCAAAAAGATTGTCAAAGGATATTTTGACAACAAGCAACATTTAAAAAAATAAATCATCTGTGATAAACAAAAAAAATTAGTTTTAAAATATAAATATAGGAAACTAAAATACACACAGTTTGTTAAATAATGTAATTGTAAACCTCAGTTGTTTTAGTAAATGTTAAAATGTGCTCCTTCAATGTTATAAATGTGCTCCTTCAATAAATGTGTGCTTGTTAGGCTTTTCTGTTTGAAGAGTCTAAGAAAGGATGTATCCGGAGAAAAAGGGAGCACCGTCAAGTCGTCTTTTGTTATATAGTAGCATCCACCAGTAACAAATTCATCAGATGAATGTTTGAAGCGTGATGGGAGTAACAAATTCATCACATGAATGTTTGAAGCGTGATGGGTGAACGTGATTTAGAGGCTTACGACGTGTACAATTAATATTATTTGATACAGTAATAAATGGATGTTGTGAACACATGAAGAACTCGGGAGATGAGTATCATCAACATTGAAGGTTAGAGAGTTGCAATGAAATTTCATAAAGATTGACATGACGCAACAATGCTTGTTTAGTATCACCTTCATTGCACATATGAGTCTATTTATTTATTTCTCTAAAACGTCAAAGAGTGCCAAGAACTACTCGTTGAGGAACTACATCGTTGAGCCTCTTATAGCATATAACTTTTATAATGACAAAACTTTCTTCGCCACGTTGAACAAGTCTAGCTATGGATTCGAGCAGTAATGTTAAGAAACTTAATAGAATGTCTATGAAACTCTTGTCTGCGTAAGCATACAATACTTTGTTCATACATCTATCATACACAACTTTCAACACCACTTCATTAGTACGTGTAGCTTTCACCGTTTCTAGAAACTATCTAAACACATACGTTAATAAGAAACAGATGCAAAGTAACTGTTAACCCTAATAGAAATAAAGAATGAAACAGACTGATTTGAATTGAAATTGGGGGAAAAAGAGAGTGTGGAAGTGGAACAACTTACCTCAAAGGAGAGAAGAGCTATGGAAGAAGAGTAAGGTTTCAACGCATAGCAACAAATTCTGGAAAACCAATTCGATCAATGTTAAAGTTGAGAAAGTTGCAATAGTTTTCTGAAACATTTTCTAGAAAAGCTTACCTTACCGAAGTATTTAACTATTCTTTCAAAGAGGCGAACACACAGATGGAAACAAGTGATAAGAAAACTTTATTCAGCGCCGAGAAACAAACAAGGAGAAGAGTTAGGTTTCATCTCATAGCAACAAAGAAGAAGACCTAATTTTTATTTTGGATGTGTATGCTCGCGTACCCTTCTGCAACAAGTAAAAAGAAAATGTTGATTTCATTCCTTTTTTTAATTTGTTTAATTTAAATTAAAAGATAATTTTAAACAATTAATAAATGTATTCCAAAATAATATAAACTTTCAAAAATTTTGAATAATTTAAAAAAAAAAAATTATTTTAAATATTTTAACATCTATTATTATTTAAAAGGTTGATTTTAACATCTATTATTATTTAAAATATTTTAACATCTATTATTATTTAAATAATATAGCCAGATTAGACTAACTATGACTTTAAAATTTCAATTTCAACGATTCAAACATAACTAATTAGACGTACTATGACTTATAAAGTTAAATTTCCATGATCGAATTGTTCAATCTAACATAATTTATGACTTAAAAAACTTAATTACGATGATGCAATGGTTTAATCTTTACTAATTAGACTAACTATGACTCTAAAAATTATAATTTTAATGATCCAACGGTTCAAACTTATCTAATTAGACTAACTATGACTTAGAAAATCTAATTTCGATCATCCAACAGTTTAATCATAACTAATTAGACTTTATGATTTAGAAATTCAAATTTCAATGATTCCACGATTCAATCTAACATAATTAAACTAACTACCATTTTAAAAATTATAATTTTGATAACCCAATTGTTCAATTTTGACTAATTAGACTAATTATAACTTATAAATTGAAATTTCGATGATCCAATAGTTGAATATAACCTAATTAGACTAATTATCACTTAGAAATTCTAATGTTGTTGATCAAGCATTTCATTGTTAACTAATTTTAATGTATTTATAAATCATAGTTTGTCTAATTAGTTGAGATTGAACTTTTAGATCAACAAAGTCATAGAAGACTAATTTGGTTAGATTGACTTGTTGGATGATCGAAATTATGATTTTTAATCATAGTAAATTTAATTAATTAAGATTGAATCGTTGAATTATTGAAATTAGAATTTTCAAGTAATGTCTAAGTAAAAACCAAGTAGATATAGACTATTGATAGATTTTAATCGGTATTCTTTCATTTTATAACTAATGTTACTACCACTTTGAACTAACCTCTTCTCATTTGCAATTTTAAATGATTGTGCTTATTAAGCACCGTTAGTGTAAAGAGTTTTCACATCATCCGTCAATTACAGCCATCAAATCAGTAAGATATTTGACTTTTACTAAAACTATCTGCAAAGTCATCCCCATAAATGATTGTAATGTGCTGAATGTGTAAAACCTTTTACACTAATAGTGCATAACAATTAAACTATATCTAATAAATGTAAGTCCTTCTTAGCTTTACAAATATCATCATACTGTTTGAATTTGAATGCATATTAAAAAATAATTGAATCATCAATCAAAGCCAGAGTGATCATATTTTTAGTGGTTATCTTTTTGGAGACTTTTTTAGTGGTCTTTGGCTTTGTAGAGGAACCAACATCGAAGGTTTGAGACTTCAGAGTAATTGAACAAGTGTCTCCAAAAACAAGAGAGAGTGAATTGTAAAATTTAAAAATTAAAGATGAAATAAACACTTGAAAATTATTGATTAATTTTAAGTGCAATACTTAAAAATAAAATGCGAGACGGAAAATAAATAAAATGCATGTGAAGAAATATGAAATAAACAAATTCAATCAGACAGAAACATTAGGAAACCAACTACAGGGGAAACAAAGTCCCCTCTGAGACAATGTCAGCATTGTTGTTCAATCCCACAACCGCATTTTACATGCCAAAACAAAACTGGACTGTCTGGACATAGTCTCTTTAGGAGAGAGTCATCAGCCGAAGCCTATGTTAGATACCGAGTTTGGGCCTAAGCCCAACAAATGTGCTCAATAGGAGAATTGTTTACAAGTGCTGATGTGGTGAGTTTGTTAGTAGAGGAAACATAGATATAAAGAGGGAGCATGGCAAAGAGGATTCATTAAGCATATTTTTTTGTTAGAACCTTCACGGTTGGGCATAGAGAGAATCATCTCTTCTATGAGGAGCATTTGCTCTGGGATTACAGTTGTTAACCTTCTGTGATATTTCTATTTTCAGTAACTAATATAATTTCCAGTCCTCACTTGATTCGGGTTCCTGTCAGCCTAACTGTCAAGCACATGCCAGCTCCTAACCGAGTGACACAGTCTAGGACAAGCTAAAAGTACTCAGACAAATGCGCTGACTTTGAAAGGGAAGTATTAGAGGGTTGTAAGCGACTGATGAGAGTGAGTACCAGAACCTAATGCAGTTACAGATACAACTAACTAAACCTAATTCAGTTAGATTAAATCCTTCCCCATAAATACCAATTCTATTAAAATCAGCAATTTCAAACTTCCTCTTCATCAATAACGGACTATAGAATTCTCTCTTCCTCTCTTCTACTTCTTTCAACTCCTATGTTTTATTTAGTTTCCATAAGGTTTGAAGCAATATTGAAAGCGAGGCCGAGCCAGACCAACACACACTTGGAAACTCGCCTTGCTGAATAAGACTCTAAGGGAATGAGAATACAAATTAAACACGCCTCAAAAGTCTCTCAATAACAGACAGTTGATGACTTTAAGAATCCAAAAGATCACACTGCAAATATTTTCTTTTTAGTTTATCTACAACAATAGTAAATCCTTCAAATTAATCATTTCATTAAAAGATACAAAATGCATAATCACAAAAATACCAACCTCAGAAGCCGCGGTATGACCTCTCCTTTAGCAATGTGTTGGTCCAACAAATCAGGAACATCATCAGGAGAAACATAGCCATACCTGCAAATAATTATTAAATGCTACAATTTATACAAGCGACATTGAAATTCAATTCTTGTATATTTGAGGATGCAAGTCAGTGAGGTTACTTACCAGTGACCCACCGTTTCTCCTTTTAGTGAAAGAATGTATATAACTACATTCCCAGGATACTTGTCCCAACCAACGTGAGAACAAGCAGTAAAGCAACTTAAATTAAGTCCCTAAAAAAATTATTTCTCTTATAAAAATTCCTCTTTCAAATACACTCTTAACTAATTTTATATGTTGAACGTGCTTAAAGTTTTGTTCTTTTATATTTATTTCTTGTTTTAACTTCAAACAAAAATTCATTTCTATTACACAAATTTCTTAGTTGCATTTCAACCCGTTAAATTCATAATACATATAAGAGTGGATCAACCTACACATCAATATTCAAATAAGGTTTAGTGTATATTTGGATAGGGTAATTGAAAATTTTAAAGAAATTAGAATTTTAGGCGATTCAAATGTTTCAATTGAATTTCTTTTATTTTTAAATTTTTTGTTTGGATTAAGGAATTATTCTTTTATAATTAGGCTATTTTTATAAATTTCATAAATTTTGGTGTGAAAATGAAAATTAAATTTGGGGTAAAATTGAAATTTTGGAAAAGTTGAGGGATTATTTTGCAAATTTTTATGAACCAATTTGAAAATAAAATATATAGGGACCAATTACAATTTTTTTTAAATATATAGGGTCAAAACTTTAAAAAATTATATAGACCATTTCATGAATCATATTTTATAAAACTAAAGAGGGGGTTTAAAATTCTTAAGTTTTATGTCGTATTTGAAATTCTTTAAATTTAACTTTGACAAAATACCTCGTCAAATCTCTTCATTTTAAAAATTCTCTAAATTTATTATCCAAACAAGGTAATTTGCATTGAAAGCTCTGAATTCTCTTAAAAAAATTACATTCCCTAAAAAATAATCTTCATCCAAACACACTCGTAGTATATGATTTATGGAAAATGAGTTCAATTTATCTTGCATATTTGGTGAACACCATTTTCAATATAAAATCCAATGAATTATTTCAAATTGTACATGCTCTATCGTTTTCATTGGAAAAGCCCTCATTATATCTTACCATATTTTTTTTATGTATTATTCTTTGATACTTTTTAATTTACTATATGTCAAACTCTTCTTAAAAATGATTAAAACATGAATGCAAGTGAGGAAATCTAATTCCTCTCCTTAAACCTAATTCCCAAACTCTATAATCTTCATCAAAGTCCACACGAAAATCATTAATCTTCTTCAATCTTCTTCATCTTCAACAACTTCTTCACTATCACATTTTCAACAAGTAAGTACAATGTTGTTGTTGTTGTTTGTACATTGATGTTGTTGTTGTTGGGTTTTAAAAGTTGCAAACCCTTCACGTACGTGAACTGGTTTTCAAAAACCCATAAACGTACGTGAACTCAATTCATGTACGATTCTGAGATTTTGAAAACCAGTTCCCGTATGTGAACTCAGTTCACATAAGGATTGGGGATTATGAAAACCAGTTCACGTATGTGAACTCAATTCACGTAAGGATCTGAGTTTTTTACTCTGAGTTCACATACGTGAACTGAATTCGATATTTGTTTATGATGATCTTAAAAAGAAATTTGTTCTGATCTTAAAAAGATTTTCCTGTGGAGTTGGATGTTTATGATATTTGTTCTGATGATCTTAAAAAGAAATTGGAAGCTAGTAGAAAGGTATCTGTGCATTCGACAGATTTGACAAATGGACGAATACAATGAATGATCGTTTATACTTTGTTGTTGTTAATTTAGGGATCGTCAAATGGAGGAGAGGCAACGGTTGTTCCAATGGAAGCAGGTGAAAAAGAAAAGAAATAATGAGTGGAGTTTATGATTTGGTTGCTGTATTGACCCACAAGGGTGAGTGCTGATTCAGGACATTATGTTGGTTGGGTCAAGCAAGAAAATGGTTGGTTGGTTCTAATTGGAAATAAACTTGTGACTATTAATCACACTAATAATAATAGTAATAATAATAATAATAATAATAATAATAATAATAATAATAATAATAATATTAATAATAATAATAATAATAATAATATATTATTGTCAACAGGGAAATGGATACTGTCCTTTGTCACATTAAAAATAGGAACAAGTTGAATTGTTATCTTGCCATGGCCAAACCAAAAGCTCGACCAGTTGTGGTCATCTACACCCACGCTATAGCAAGCTAGCACTGCATTACTACCTCCCACAATTCTTCTAAATTTGTTATCTTGATTAAAACCTTTAGCCTTTACTCTAAGCAAATTCAAATAATACAATTTTACTAATTCTACTACCTTTTCTATTGATAATTCTTTATTTTATTTTATTTTTTATCACGGGCTTTCCAAAATTGTCCTTATGCAATCTTACCATATTGAACTCAAATTTTCTTCCAAAATTCTTCCCCTTTGCAACCATCCCTATAAGTCCCGAAAAGACGTTCCCTAGCTACATTTTGAAGCATTACACATATCACACTCTAGAGAAGAATTGGCATTCATAAAACAAATGGTATGTTGTTTTAATTCTCTCATTACATCCCACACACCTTTGCTAAAAAAATGTCTAAAAGAGATTGTCATGAGGAATTCCGGTTTGAAGCAATTGTCAAACAAACGCAAATATCTTAAGTTCCACACTCACATCGGCCATCAAGAGCCTATGTGCCAATCTCAAACAAACACAAATATAATCTCTCATCCCATGAAGACAACCGACAACCCTTTCCCTTTACTATTAACCTCCACCTCCAACTCGCCATACTTGTATCTTAATACTTTTTACCACAAGCTTTTATTCTCATTTTTAACCCTTAACACAAGTAAAGTAAAGGTTTACTCTTAAATTAAATTCCCAGTACCACTACAATTGGAGAAGAATATACACTATCTTAAACACATGAACAAAAGCCAAAAAGACCAAAAGAAACATATTTGGTCTCGACCCAGGAAGAAGAATTTCACTAGATCTATGTATTCTCCTATAGAAACTTTGCAAACATTATTTTGTCTCAAATTTTTATTTTCAGCAAACATCCGCAGATTTTACGAATTGAAATGAAAACTTAATTGCATAGATATGGTTTTTATTGCTGAATATGCGGTGCTGTATTTTTATTTGCATTTACATTTTTTTATTTGCATTTTCTATACCACGGGGATCTTAGAGATATATAGGCATCACAAACATGAAAAAATATTGGTGGAAATTATGTTAGTTTTCCACAATTTGCAAAATTATGTAGTTATTTTATCTCTCAATCCCTCTTTAATCCTTTCGCTTATGCTGTAGTAATAGAATTTTGTTTTTTGTTTAATAAAAATTCTAACATTTGATATTAGAGCCGTGTTATATAACTTTT
Source organism: Cicer cuneatum (assembly GCA_037974295.1). Classification (NCBI taxonomy): domain Eukaryota; kingdom Viridiplantae; phylum Streptophyta; class Magnoliopsida; order Fabales; family Fabaceae; genus Cicer; species Cicer cuneatum. The sequence continues at coordinate 26,624,157 of JBBPBO010000002.1, read as the reverse complement.
GTCTTGTGATTTCGTTTTTGTATATGGCCATTTTTTGTTGAATTTGAAAATTTTATTTTACAGTTTGGGCGTTTAAATTTTTGAAAAGCTCTTGAAATCATGTAGAAAATATATTTTTGTTCATAATTCTGTGTTTAAATGTTTTTGTGTGTTAAAAAGACTTAAAATTATTGTTTTTACCTTTTGGGTCATGTGGGTTTTCAACCGGGTTGGACTAACCCGGTTGAAGATGATTGTTATTAGTCATTTTATTCTATGCGTGAATAATAAATATTAAACAACTAATAATATTTAAAAGGAAAAACGTTTGGTCCAGCGGTATGCTTTGTCCTATATGAACGATTTGTTGCGAGAGAATGGTTGTTTCTTTTGATCTTTTGATATCAAGGTTTGAATCCGCAACCTGTCTAAGACTTTAGCCTACAAGTTAGTTTTATGTCACCAGGTTTATAATTTGAAACATAATTTACATTGGTAAACCATGATTTGTTTAACGATCTCAATTTTTATTTTCTTATAAGCATGTATATTAATTTTGCAGCTCTGCAATGTAAGAGTTTTTATTTTATTTTATTTGAAGTGTCAAATTACCGAACTGAGGGGTGAAAACTATAACGTCCGGAGATAATTCTTCTTAAGTTAGAGTGGATGGATATTGATTATGCTAGTCGGAAAGACAATCCACCTCATGTGATAGAAACAAGCATTCCAGATGATGCTGATCATTATGAAATGTGAGAGCGATCTAATCCTCTCATTGTGATGTTCATAAAGACTAACATCTCTACTAGTATTCGGCGTTGTGTTGATCAACATGATAATGTTTGAGCATTACTGAAAGACATTGATAAACAATTTGGAACATCTGATAAGGCATTTGCTATATCCCTAATTATGAAGTTTTCAACCACGGAGCTTATAACTCTAAAAGGTGCGTGAGCACATCATGAAAATGAGGGACATTGCATCACAACTAAAAACTCTTGAGGTTGATATGTCTGATTCTTTCTTTTTGCACTATATTTTTGAACTCTCTCCCATTACCATATGGACCTTTTAAAAATAATTATAACACACACAAGACCAAATTGTCGATAAATAAACTCATGGCCATGTGTGTTCAATAAAAATAAAGGTTGGTGATGGAAATAAGGAAGATGTTATAATGGCAAATTTAAGAAAGAATGTGAACCAAGCCAAGAAATATTGGAAAAGAAAAATACCACCTTAAGGTGGAATTAAGAAAGAGTCCAAGTGTTTTTTTGCAATAAGAAAGGACACATGAAGAAGGATTTCCCCAAGTTTAAGAAATGACTTGAGTAGAAAGGTAAATCAATCTCATTTGTTTGTTATGAATGCAATATGGTTGATGTTATTTATAATAGATGATAGATTGATTCTAGTTCTACAATCCATGTTTCAAATATCTTTGAGGGTATGGCAAGCCTAAGAAAACCACTTCTAAGTGAGCAAGACACCTATTCAGGCAGTGAGATGTGTTCGCGTGTGGAGGTTGTTGGAACATGCAATTTAGTTTTAAGCAGTGGCTTTGTTTTAAATTTAGAAAAAACATTTTATGTTCCAAGTTTCTCTAGAAATTTAATTTCTGATTTAAAACTTGTAATTTTGGGATACTCCTTTAATTATTATGAAACTTATTTCTATTTGTTTTATAAATCTAAATATGTTGGAAATTGTGTATTATTGTATGCTCTTTTCTCACTTAATTTGCAAAATAATACCACTAATGATGCTACGCGTGTTCACACTGGTACAAAATGATGTGATATAAATGAAGAATCCTCTATTTTGTGGCACTAGAGATTGGGACATATCTCCATACATAGAATCAAAAGAAAAGTGAATGATTGAGTACTTGGTACTTTAGATTTTGCTGATTTTGATACTTGTGTGAACTGTATTAAGGTAAAACAGACTAAGAAGTATAAGAAAGGTGCAAAGAGGAGTATTGAAATATTAGAAATCATACATTTAGATATATGTTGTCTAGATATGGACATACAAGGTTTGAAATACTTTATCTCTTTCATTGATGATAACTCATGATATATGTATATCTTCATGCTTTATAACAAAGACAAATCAATTGACGCCTTTAATGCTTTTGATGCTGAAGTAGAGAAACAACAAAACACAAATAAAGATCGTGAGAACTAATAGAGGTGGAGAATACTACCCTATGGTAGATATACTAAGAGCGGACAAGCCATAGGTCCATTTGCGATGTTTCTTCAAGATAATGGGATAATTGTCCAATACACCATGTCTGGTTCTTAATACAAGAATGAAGTAACAGAAAGAAGAAATCGAACATTGATAGACATGGTTAAGAGTATGCATAGTAAATTCGAACTTCCAAAGTTCTTGTTGAGTGAAGCTCTTAAGATGACAATGTATATATTGAACTGTGTTCGAACCAATATTGTCCCAAAAACGCCTTTTGAGTTATTCAAATGTTGGAAAATGAGTTTGTCATATACGCGTTTGGGTAATGCTGTACGAAATAAGACTCTACAACCCATAAGAAAAGAAACTAGACTTTAAGACAATAAGTGGGTATTTCATTGAATATGCTGAAAAATCTAAAGGGTATAAATACTATTGTCCATTTCATAGCACTAGGATTGTGGAATTAAGAAATATAAAATTTCTTGAAAATGACTTGATTAGTGAGATCAATCAATTTCCGGATATTGCTTATGATAAAAGTCATATTGATGTTCAACCTTCCACATCAAGTAGCAGATTGATTATCATTCAAAATACCTCTAAAGTTCAAAAAGGTATTGGACAACTAATCACAGAAGTTCCACAAGTGGCTGATGAAAATCTAGTAGATGAAAATGTTCAAAACAAGTTGGCTATACCTAGTGATTATGTGGTATATTTGCAAGAATCAAACTATAACATTGATGCTGAAAAGGATCTTAAAACATTTTCACAAGCTGTGAGTTGTAGAGAATTAAATTTACGGTATGATGATATGAAAGAAGAATTCTGTGGCATGGAATTGAGTTTGGGATCTTGTCGAGTTGCCTAATAGTTTAAAAGCCATTGGTTGTAAATGAATCTTTAAGACTAAGAAAGACACATCAAACAACGTTGAAAGATATAAAGCAAGATTCCATGCTAAAGGATTCACTCAAAAGGAAGGAATCAATTACAAGAAAACTCTCTCTCTTATATATAAGAAGGATTCTCTTTGTATCATTTTAGCATTAGTTGTTCATTTTGACTTAGAACTACCCCTAATGGATGTCAAAACCGGATTTCTAAATGGAGATCTAGAAGAAGAGGTTTACATGAAACAACCAGATGGATTTTCTTCTAGTAGTGATAAGCATTTGGTATGCAAGTTTCCCGTAAATGGTATTTGAAATTTCATAATGTCATCTTCTTTTGGATTCATAAAAAACATTATGGATCAATGTATATACTAGAGAGTTAGTGGGAGTAAAATTTGTGTCCTTGTTTTTGATGTGGATGACATTTTACTTGCTACCAACGATAAAAACTTGCTATATGAAGTGAAACAATTTCTCTCTAAGAGCTTTGATATGAGGGATATGGCTGACACATCTTATGCCATTGACATTAAGATACAAAGAGACAAAGTTCGTATAATTTTGGGCTTGTCACAAAAAGCATATATTCATAAGGTCTTAGAAAGATTTCAGATGAAAGATTGTTCACCAAGCGCAACACCTATTGTGAAATGTGATAGGTTCAATTTGAACCAATGCATAGAAAATAATTTTGAAACAGAAAAAATGCTAATATTCCATATGTTTTTGCGGTTGGAAGCCTAATGTATGCTGAAGTATGCCCAAGGCCAGACATTGCATTTGCAATTGGGATGTTAGGCAGATATCAGAGTAATCCAGGTAAGAAAATGATGAGGTGCCTTCAAGGAACCCAAGGCTAAGTGACATAATGTTAGTTTTCCACAGTTTGCGACTGCCCACCGCAATTGATATGCAAATTTTTGGTCTCCAATTCCCTCCCTTATTATTTTAGTAACTTCCAAATTCAAATTTTTTGGAAAGATTCTAATAATTTATGTAATACTATAGATTTTGGATAAATTATTGATTGGAAAGAATGTAAAAAAAGGAGATAAACTGACTTTTTAAGAGTTGAGTTTCAAGTTTAATTTTATTTACTTATAGTAAATAATAATATTAAAGAATGATATAAGAGCATATGCTAATTGCTTAATATATTTTCACACAACAAACGACAAAGTTTGGACATCATCAACCCTTGCGTTTTTTATATCTTTTTATTATATTACATCATTTTAATGTATAGATATTATAATATAATTGTAACATTTTTTTATATCTAAATGTAGATAGATTGTTACAGCTTATCTCTACGTAAAAGAAGGTCTACCTAGTGCTTAATAAACTAAACATGTAAGCAAGCTGGTGGTACAGACTATGCCCAAAAAGAAAATCTACGCATGTTTTGGCTAGGATGATATAACAAGGCTGTAACTATTATGTTAGAGATATTTTTTTTAAAAAAAAGTTCCAATTTAACAACCTCTCAAACAAAATGTACCACTCTTAGACATTAATCTAAGCAACCAACGAGTAAAAAAAACATCATTTTTAAAGGGTGAAATCAAAATTTCAACATACAATCAACAAAAACGAAGTTCCATATTTAAAGAGATGAAGAACGAAACAAACTTGATAGATGCGGATCTGTGATATACTGTGGAGGAGAAAACGGCAGTGGTGTACGGTTGACGGTGGTTGGCGGTGGTTACCGGTGGAAGTTGGAATAACTATAAAGACATTTGTTTATTGTTTTCTATTTTCTTCTTTTTTTGGTTTTGAAATAAATAATTTTGAAGATGAGATTGTATTGTTGTTTTCTTCCTTAACTCATTTCATGCTTCATTTATCTTACCAACAAAAATCCTACTAGCTTAAAAAATGAAAAAAACTCAGCTTTCAAAACTGCCACACCCCTTGATTTAGTTTTTGTTCTCAATTTATAGACAAGAGTGGTTAATCTTGGTATCAATGGGATAAAATTGAGTTCTGGATTATTGCTTGCTTTTGCAGAAAAATTGGTTTGCTAAGCTATGTTTGGAAAAAAGAGAATGCACTTTTTAATTGCTTGTATACATGGTAAAAGTTGTAGCCATTTTAGGAAAAAAGAGAAAAAGTAAAAGGGGCTAAAAGAGGAATGGAAAGATGACGACGTGTACACAAAAAATGCAGCTTGTTTAGGAAAAATAAATAAAAGCAAAAGTGGCTAAAAAGAGTTAGAAAGGTGGCGTGTACTGCTGTAAAGGTGAAATATATGGAGGCTGAAAAGATGGAAGAAAGTGTTATTGCTGCCCTAGAACAAAAAAGATAAAAAAAAGGAGAGAACCATAACTAGAACTAGAGGATACCATCAGAGGCAAGAAATCGGAGACAAAAATCAGAAGATACCATCAGAGGCATAAATAAGAGGATATCATCAGAAGCAGAAATTAGAGGATATCATTAGAAGCAGAAATCAGAGGATACCATCAGAGACAGAAATCAGAGGATATCATCAGAAGTAGAAATCAGATGATATCTTCAGAGGCAGAAATCATATGATACCATCAGAGGCAAAAATAAGAAGATATAATCAAAAGCAGAAATCAGAGGATAAAACCCTTTTTTTTAGGGGACAAAATTGAGGTACTACAGTAAACATGAACTCTATCTTTGACATCAAACCCACATTCACATGAGTCTCTCAACCTTTCATCACTTTGGGAATCATGTTTCTTCAATTTATAATAGCATGTTCATCTCATATCACTTCACAACTTGTTAGTACCCATTGAACCTAACTCTTGGAATCTCCAATCCTTTAGATCAGATTACCATCACGAGTGACTCATTGATCTAAATGTAATAGTCCCATCATTTTGGATGTGTCTAAGACTTTTTTCTAGCTAATCATTTTGTTAAATGATCAACTAAGTTTTTATCGTTGTGTACATGGTGTACTATTATAATTCATTTTGAAAGTAACTCTCAAACAATGCTTTACTTTCATTGTATCTATTATCTCTTACCGTTGTAGTAACGATTATCAATTTTTGAAATAATCGCATAATTTTAAGGGGATAAAAATCGAATCATATTAATAAGCATTTGGAAAGTATGCAGAAGAGTAAAATATTACAGTATAAGTTCTTGGGAAGTAAATACAAAAAACTTAAAAATAAAAACAACGTCATGCAAGACTTGTAAATGTGCAAATTTCACACCTTAAATTAGAAGCTGAAAGTGATTGAGTAATAAATGAGAGAAACTTCAAGAAATAGGACAAATAATGCAACAACATCACTTATGTATACTTGCAAGGACTTACTTTTGGGAGTAATCAGAAATCACTCTTGGGTCCATATTCAACCTCATTCAAAGTTTGATTAATGTAAATTTGGGTTTCTCACCTTAATCTACTTATCTACAATTTAAAGAAAAAGATAAAGTAGTTACATGCCTTATTTAGGGTGGAAAAAGCATCAAATTGACACATGTTCTAATAGATTATCAAAATTTTGGTTCTAATAGCTCATCAAAATCACAAATAACAAATAATAAAGGCTAAATTTAGGTGGTTAAAGTATGAGACAAATTTCTAAGTAAACTACAAAACTTAAGCTCTATTCCTAGTGAAATCGGCATGATCTAAACAATTCATATCATATTGGTATCATGTTGGTAAAAATTGAGAAAAGCCCTATTCCTAAGTATAAATTTACAAAAAAAAAGTTAGCAACTACATCATCCAAAAGGGTTTTGATGTCCTTAAAACTGATGCAACCGGAATCACAAAAGATTAGCAAACGCTAAATCCGAAAGAACAAACAAGTTCTGGAATCCACCAGAAAAGAGAAAACTCTCAAAATCAATTATTTAATTAAAACGGTACCTTTCGTTACAACATAGAAAGTCTTTAAATAGTTAATGGAAACCCTCCTATAGAAGGTGCTGAAGTCGCGCACAAACCTCCTATAGAAGGTAGCCAGGCCATGGAAACTGCGTACTTCCGTCACAGACTTAGGTGCATGCCAGTTTCTAATAGCACTCACCTTCTCTTCGTCCACCTGAATCCCATCTTCACCAACAACAAAACCCATAAACAACAGCTTGTTGGTACAGAAGGTGCACTTCTTCAGGTTGATGTAAAACTTGTTCTCTTGCAAGACCTGTAGTACTTGCTTCAAATGTCCTAGACGATCCTCCTTGGTCTTGCTAAAAATCAGAATATCATCAAAGTAAGCCACCACAAAAGAACCAGTAAAAGGGCGAATAACCTGATTCATCAGCCTCATGAAAGTAGTGGGGGTGTTGGATAACCCGAAAGGCATGACCAACCACTCGTAAAGGCAATCCTTGCTCTTGAAAGCTGTCTTCCATTTATCCCCAGGTCTAATTCGGATATGATGATAACCACTCCGTAGATCTATCTTTGAAAACACCTTAGACCCCGATAGCTCATCAAGCATGTCCTCCAGACGAGGAATGGGAAATCTGTACTTGATCGTTATCTTGTTGATGGCTCTGCGGTCAACGCACATCTGCCACTGATTGCCCTTCTTAGGCACCAGAATCACTGGAACTGCACATGGGCTCATACTCTCTATAATGAACCCTTTCTTCAGCAAATCCTCAATTTGCTCTCGCAATATCTCGTTCTCCTTGGGACTCATTCGGTAATGAGGTAGGTTCGGCAGGCTGGAACCCAAAATTAAATCAATTTGATGCTGAATATCTCGCATATGAGGCAAGTCGTTGGGTAGCTCATCAGAGATCAATTCCTCAAAATCCATCAAGATTTCCTCCACCTCTTTTAGTGGTTCAGGCTCCTCTTTCATAGCACTCAACAAACCCTTGACCACTATTGGGAAAAACCACTCAGTTTCCTTGAAGGCATCAGTCAAATCATGCTCATCCCGCGTCATAACAAGAAAACTGGACTTCTCCTTCCCCGTTCGTCTATTAAAACAAGAAACCGGAGCCATAGCTATCTTGTGCGTTCCCCAGGTGAACATCATCACATTATCTATGCCTCTATACGTGATATGATTGTCATACTGCCAAGGTCGCCCCAGTAGGACATGACACACATCCATATTCAGAACATCACACACTACTTCTGCCTTGTAATGCCTCCCGATGGAAATAGGCACCTTGCAAGTTTGCGTCACCTTGACCTGCGAACTCTTACTCACCCAGCCCAAAGCATAAGGCTTGGTATGCGGTTCTGTCGGCAACTCTAGGTATTCCACCAGCTTCTGGGAGACCAAGTTCTCTGTACTCCCGTTATCCACAATCAGATTACACAACTTATTCTTAATAGAATAGTGTGTTCTAAAAAGATTCTTTCTTTGCCCCTCCTCATTTGACGACAACAGGACTCTCTGCAGCACAAAGTTCACCGCTTCTTCAGCTTCTTCTTCAACGAATTCAACACCGTCATACTCGTTGCTTTCTTCCTGTTCCTTAGACTCCTCATTCAAGACTACAGTCGTTCTCCTGGAAGGACAAACATTCGACTTGTGACGCTGCCCACCACAACAGAAACACTTATCTCCCGTCAGTTTCGCGTATGGGTTGGCTGACTTCTGGTTCGCTCTCTTGTTGGGCGTAGCACTACTGGTTCCGTTAGTTTCCTTTGCCGAGGGGCTAGAATCCTTAACAGCAACGCTCTTATCCTTATCACCCGCAACTTCAGTATTACCCTGCGGAGTGAATCTGCGAAAAGATGAGAAATTTCTGGGGGATTTCTCTATCAGTTCTGTTTTCAAGGCTAGCGTAGAGGCCTCCGTCACGGTCTAGACAATCTGTAGATCCATCTTCTCCTGGATCGACCCCTTCAAGCCATTAATATAGCGAGTCATTTTTTGACTCTCAGTTTCTCCTAGTTTGTTGCGTTCTGAGAAACGCAGGAACTCTGCTGTGTACTCGGTCATGCTTCTTCTACCCTGAACGCAATCGATATACATCTTGTACATAATCTGCTCATAATCTTCAGGCAAGAAACGCTCCAGCATCAACTATTTCATTCGCCTCCACGTTCTGATTGGCGCTTTCCTCTGGCGTTGCCTCTGGACAACAAGCTTATCCCACCACACAACAGCGGTGCTTTTCAATCAAATTGCCACCATCTTCACCTGCTTGTTTTCTGGCACACCCATCACGTCGAAGAACCGATCAACATCAACTTGCCAATCCAGAAACTCTTCAACCCCCATAGTTCCATTGAACAACGGGATATCAGCATTGACTCTGTAGTCGTTGCGATTCTGTTGATTATCGCAACCGTGATTCTTGGGAACTAGAGTCCGATTCAACACGAGCCATCAAGCCTCCATGTGGACGTCTGGGCGGTTCGTCTCTCCTACCTCTGTCCCTCCTATAATCCCTCCTATCATTGATGGCGTTCAATGGATCCGTCAAAGTCGCCATATGCGTAGTCAAAGCAGTAAGGGCCGCGGTAAAAGCCGCGGTGATACCCTCGATGTCTGCTCTTGTGACTGGTTGATCTCACATGGTTGTTCAAGTTACGAAAAGAAACAGAAGAAAGCCTGCTCTGATGCCACCTTACGTAGTCAGAATCACAAAAGATTAGCAAACGCTAACTCCGAAAGAACAAACAAGTTCTGGAATCCACCAGAAAAGATAAAACTCTCGAAATCATTTATTTAATTAAAAAGGTACATTCCGTTACAACATAGAAAGTCTTTAAATAGTTAATGGAAACCCTAGTGCGAACATTAGGTAAAATAGGAAAAGTTCGAAAGTACAGGAAAAACTTAAAATGCTGTTTTGAGGCCCAAGACGAGCCCAAAACGGATCTGGAGCCCATCTATTGCAGCAAAGCTGTGTGTTATGTTTGAGGCGCGATTCCCTTTCCAGAAAGGTATAATAATAGGCAATCTGACACCGGACGATCATTTTCTGCATTTCCCGCTGCGCTTGTCCGCAAAGCCGTTTCTTCCTCGATCCTGGCCGCAAACCTTCCTACATAAAAAAAATCACTTTTTAGGTGTTGTTGACAAACAAAATGGCTAAAAAATCCCAACATAAGATCACCTTAATAACCATTAGTTTTAGTTGTAAATATAATCTTCTTTGTAAATATAATCTTCTTTAAGAAATGCCAAGGAGAATCTCAATACATTTCATTGCTTGAAAGGTCACCTAAATTAAAGCACCTGATTAGTTAAAAATTTATAACACTCAAGTAGACTAAATTTTGCATGACTCTTACAATCATATCCACCACTTAAAAAACAAACATCTAAATTCAAGTAAATTAAGGTTCTCACTTGAGAATAATATATTTAAATATCTTTATAAAATTTTAATTATATTTAAATTTAAATATATTTAAAATTTAATATAAAATATTATTAAAATATATATTTTATATTTTTGTTTAAAATATGATTAACATTTGTTCCTTAATATAAAATTATGATATGTTTTTATATTTTAATTTTTAGTTCTATATATAGAACAATAAATAAAAATTTATTATACGAGATTTTAGGCAAAGAAGAGATTTCCAATTCAAAATATATCACGTGCAATCTGTTTTTCCAAACAAAAACAAAAATTTCATCAATTACAATCTGACACTTTAAGATATCAAACCAATATAGGAAACATATAAAATCTTTTCAAAATATTCAAATTAAATGAGAACTTAAATAACCATCTTTAGTTATTGTTTTCAATTGGTAGTTTTTCCTTATTGGTAGTCTCCATTGTTTTTTATAGTTTCGTGATTATTTTCAATAAATAGTGTTTTCAGGTTATATCTTTATTGTTATTTACCGTCACTCTTCATATTCTTTTTAAAAAAAAACAATAATGTTGGAATGGACACCGAGTCGATTAATTTATTGAGGCAGATGAGATTGGACGTATATTCAGGGTTAGTCCAACACATTACGAGGTCTAAAGCAAAGCTACTAGACATGATCTTTTCAAAACTTATAAATAAATAATTAATATTTTATTTAATAATTATATAAACTTTTTTTAGTAAAATTAATGGTATTTTAAAATCTATTTTTTCTATATTTTTCAAAAAAATGAAATAAGACTTTTCAACTGACTAACTTGCATAAACTTACTTTTAGGAATCAATTAGGAACCCATCGTAACAAACTATAACTCACACTAACTAACTATAATTATCCTAACAAACTAACAACTAACTTTTAATATTCTCTCCCTTCAACTAATTACTCATCATAGCAATTAATTTAACTTTGGGGCCTCACATATGCCAATTTTCTTCCTAATCTTCAAGAATACATCTAGTCAAGGATGCACATAGGGGAGGCAAACATGGGCTGCTATGATCATACATGTATAGTTAAAGATTTAAACCTTCTATCTTTTTATCATAAAACTCCTACTAGAAATTTTTTTTTAAGTAAATATCACTGATATATATATATATATATATATATATATATATATATATATATATATATATATATATATATATATATATTAGATATGATATATTTTAAAAATAATAAACATGCTAGAACTGAGCAGCATATATATTTCTAATAATGAATATTTAAATTATTAAAGGTTAAATTTTTTTTTAATCTATAACCTGAAGTGACTAGAATGTCACTAGAAGGGGGGTTGAATAGGGATATTTGGCGTTTAAAATTTTCTTTTAAGTTTTAAAGCTTTATCTTCTTCTAGAGGATGAAGGTAAGAGGTTAGAAGTTCAAGTTAAGTGAAAGAACAGATTAATTGTAAAAGAGAGAGAGATTGGAGATTGACACACACAACTTTATACTGGTTCACCCAAAAGGGTTACGTCCAGTCCTCACCCAGTTGTGAGAATTCACTAAAAACAGTCAACCTCTCTCAGAGGTTAATTACAGCCTTTGTGTTTTCAAGCTTCACCAAGCTTACAATATCTTCTCACGAATTTCTACTATTTCTAAGTGTAACTCACTTAGAAATTACTGTAAGTTTGAAGGTGTTTTGATGTTTCTCTTAACTAGCACTTTCTAAGAGGATGATTCAAAATCTAGTGTAATACAATAGAAAGTGTGAAGAGAGGATGAGAATGACACTTGATAGCTCTTGGCCTTTTTATCTTTGATTGCTGTAGTTGTGTATCTAATGAAGAAGTGCATAAATCCTTTTATAGAGTTGAAGATAGACTAACAATGGTTCTTGATGCTACATAACCGTTGGGCACAGTGATCAAAAAGGTCAAGGTCTGAATTACAAAAATACCATCCAGCTGTCTTTTGTCTTGTTTGATTGCAGGAGGATGAGAGTGCCGTTCATCCTCATATGGCAGATGCAAGCCTTTTGGAAGTCCGTGTCTGGGCTGTCCTTTCTCTTTCTCTTTCACCAAGGCATGCCAGGTTCTATTTTAGGCTATGTTTAGTTTAACCTTTATGTGTAGGTGAAAAGGTATAACCATTTTTATCATAAGCATATGTATTAGAGCTAGAGGTCGGTCCTACTATATTCCAAATATCTGCGCTCATCCTCTGCCTTCCTTTGTTGCTTCAGTTGACTTGTTTGTCTTTCAAACTTTAATTACTGAATTGACTTTGCACATGGAAGAAAAATAAAGATAACGTGATTCTGGACAAAGTCGGTTCATCCTCTTTGAGGGGTTCATCCTCTTGTTTGAAACCTTGTTGAATTACAAAGTTTTTATCTTATTTGAAGAATAACCTGTTTTCTAATTATAAAACACTTAAGATCACATATTAGATATAACAAGAGTCATAATTAATCAATTTTGTTATCATTAAAACTATATGAGAGAGATTTTGTCTCAACAATCTCCCCCTTTTTGATGATGAGAAAATTCTTTTTAGATTATGATGGATATTGAGAGAACAAAATATAAGCTCCCCCTCAATATTATCAGAAATGTTTTTAAAACAATTTCTTTTTTCAAATATTTTTCTTAAAAAAAACTTTTGAAATTTTTTGATAATAGAAGGACAAATAATTATAAGGAATGAACATAGAGTATTAACAAACATAAATCAAGATTATTACAGACCATAAGCAGAATGTTTTTAACAAAATAAAGAAATTGAAAATAAGACTCATTTAACATTCTTCAAATAGTCTTCATAATCTTACTCCCCCTGAATTGAGGCAGCAGCAAAAAGAAGAGGCCAGATGAATGGAGAAAGATTAAGTCGAGGATGATGAGTCATCAGAGGAGGTAGAAGGTTGAGATGCAGCATTCGGAGGTGGTTGAGCTTGGGGAACTAGAGGACGGTCTCCAGGGAGAATGGTAGGAATGAAGTGATTTGTGATCCAATTGAGAAGGAGCCCAAAATGAGTCAATTGATGTTGAAAATGGTTGAAGCTTTCCAACATTTTCTTCTAGTCCTTACGAATCTTTTTCAGCATTTTCAAATGTTTCATTTCTTTGTGCTCTTTCTTCGAGTTGTTAGAGCCATCTTCTTTGGGAGCATCAGAGGTTTCCAAGAAGGGGTGAGTGGAGTCAACCTGCCCTGGTACCTCGGAAGAGGTTTGGAGGACTCACCAGCAAGAGGATTAAAAGATGATGAACTAAAAGTGTGAGGAGTAGGAACAGACGGAGTACCTGTGGGCAATTCTTCATGAAGCGGCAGTGAAGAGGATGAGTCAAGTGTGACTGGTTCAGATAGATCCATGCTAGCAGAGTCTTTTTCACCAGGAACTCGTGGGGAGAACGTATGATGTTGCAGAATAAGATCATGATAGAGTTCAGCCCCATCCTCCATAAGTTGAAGAGGAACATCTTCTGATGGTTCTGGAGTAGTAGTGCCATAGTTGAATGTAGATGGAATTATAGCTAGTGGTGAAGAATAGGTGGGACATGGAATGTCAGAATCTCGTGGAGGAGA
>JBBPBO010000002.1:26496099-26610057 GCA_037974295.1 Cicer cuneatum | reverse complement strand
AGCAGAGTCTTTTTCACCAGGAACTCGTGGGGAGAACGTATGATGTTGCAGAATAAGATCATGATAGAGTTCAGCCCCATCCTCCATAAGTTGAAGAGGAACATCTTCTGATGGTTCTGGAGTAGTAGTGCCATAGTTGAATGTAGATGGAATTATAGCTAGTGGTGAAGAATAGGTGGGACATGGAATGTCAGAATCTCGTGGAGGAGAAGGAGTTGTTTCAGGATTTACCAAGGGTTCCAGATTAGGAGATGGAGTCTCATCAGTGGGAGGATTGATTTTTTCTAATGAGGGTGGTGAAGTGGCAGGAGTAGATTTTTTTGAGTTTTTTCGACTTTTTGGCTGGTGGAGTTTTGGATGATTTTCGTTTTGGAGCAATGGATGTTTTGATGGAGGAAGATATATCTAGAGGTTTGAGTCTCATTTGTTTGATGTTACGCATGGAAAACCAGTTGTTGAAGAGGACAGAGGGTTCGTCCTCAAGAGGTAATTTAAAAAATTTAAAAATTTTGGTCAAGAGCATCCCATAGGGGCAGACCTTCCCAGAACAACAGCATTTAACATGAAATTGAAAGTGATATTCCCCAAATGAAGAGGAGTACATGTGGTGAGATGATGAATGAGGAGGAGGTCGAGTTCAATAACTTTTTCAAAGCTGCCTGCTCTTGGGACAATAGAATGGACACAGATGTTATGGAGAATTCTGCATAAGGGCTGAAGGTTAGAGGCGACTTGAGGCTTAGGCGAGTTAAGGAGTGTGTTTTGAAGCACCTCAGTTCTGGAGACATGGCACTGGGAGTACCATTTTTCAGAAAAGCATAGGGAGCCTTCATCTGGAATGTCCAGAATCTGACATAAGGAGATAGGGTTAATCTCCATATGCACACCTTGAAGTACAATGCTGAACCCAGAATCTCCTTTGGACCCAGAAGCCGCAGCGTAGAACGCTCGCACAAGGCGAGGATATTGAGGTTCATTGATTTTTAAAACAGAAGTCCAGCTGAGTTGATCAAAGATATCTTCAATATTAAATCCTCATTTCCTAAGGTCAGAGAAATCAATGAACTTCCCGTTTACAACCGATTTGTCAATCCATTTAGAAAGATACATTTTCTCTAAGGCAGGAGTTTCAAACAAAGAATCAGAGGAAGTAGATTTAGGTTTGGAAGTGGGTTTTTTAATGGATGATTTTTTAGGTGAGGGAGAGGAAGTGTTACTGAGGGGAGGTTGTGGAATGGAGTCAGCAGAAGCAGTTTTCTCTGAATCATCAGAGTCAATAACATGAATCGTGTTGTCCTGTTGAGTTGGTTTTTTGGATGAGAGGATTCCAGACATGATTCTGGAGGATCGTCGTACAGGAGCAGGAATGGAGTTCGTGGATGAAGAAGAGTGGGTTCGTTTGAGGTGAGGAGGAGTAGAAGCAAGGTTAGGGATAGTGGCTGTATGAAGAGGACGATGAATGGTAGTCATAGGTTCAGGTTGAAGGATTTCTTCATCCTCTTCGTTCGTACTTGAATACTTATCGTATTCATCTTCAGAGTGTTGTTCAACAATTTTTCGTTTTGCAGTGAACTTGGTGTGGGCCATGAGAAAATTTGCTAAGTTTTGAAAGAGAAGGATGAAAGGATTTTTGAAAGACAAAGGATGAAGGGATTTTTGAAAGAGAGAGGGTTTTTACGAATTGATGAAAGGGAGACGGAAGGGATTTTTGAAGAGAGAGGTTAAGGCAGTTGAGGATTGGACGTGAGGGAATGATGGGATAGGCTTGAGGCTAGGCAGCGCGTGACATGAACAGTTACTTTTTCAGCCGTCAGCATTTAATGCATGACGGAAGCCAAGGAGTTTGGCTGGAAAAACTGCACGTAGAGGGAAGCGTGCTTTGGCATTTGTTGACTTTAGTGCGTTTCACCAAAAAGGATCAAACATTTTCATATTTTGAAACTTTCAGAATCAATTTGGGCAAATTAAAATACATTTTGAACCACACAATAGGTTTTAAATAATAAGGAGTTTTGAGAAGGACAAGCTTACGGCCTTATTTGGTGAAAGAACCTATTGATACCTTTCAGACTCACAAGGATTTTTTCAGGAAGTTTGACAAAACATAAATAATACTAGAATTAAACAGTAAGTTTTTCAATGAATTTTGGACAGACTTATGATAGAGAGGTTTTCCAAAATATTTTTGAATCTGTCCTCCTGAAGAGGCTTGGTAAAAACATCAGCTAATTGTTTTTCAGTTTCAATGAAAATTAGCTCAATATCACCCTTTTGAACATGATCTCGTATGAAATGATGTTTGATTTCTATATGCTTGGAACGAGAATGTTGTATGGGATTTTTTGAAAGATTTATGGCACTTGTATTATCACAGAGGATGGGAATTTTTGCGTACCTTAGTGAATAGTCCTCCAGTTGATTTTTTACCCAAAGTATTTGTGAACAACATTGGGCAGCTGATACATATTCTGCTTTAGTAGTTGACAAAGCAATTGTGCTTTGTTTTTTGCATGACCAACTTATGAGAGACTCCCCAAGAAATTGACAAGTTCCACTTGTACTCTTTCGTTCAACTTTATCTCCTGCATAGTCTTCACCACAGTATGCTAAGAGGTCAAGGTTTGAACTATTTTTATACCAAATTCCAACATCATTTGTTCCAATAAGGTATCTAAAGATTCTTTTAACAGCTATACGATGAGATTCCTTTGGAGAGGATTGAAATCTTGCACAAAGTCCAACAGCAAACACAATGTCAAGTCTACTAGCAATTAAGTATAGTAATGAACCAATCATCCCTCGGTACTCCTTTTCAGAAATGGAGGTTCCTTCATCATCTTTGTGTAATATGGAGGATGGATGCATAGGAGTTCCCATGGGTTTAGCTGAATCCATGTTGTATTTCTTTAGAAGATCTTTGGTGTACTTTTCTTGGGAAATAAAGATGCCAGTCTTCATTTGTTTAATTTGTAACCCAAGAAAAAATTTTAATTCTCCCATCATGTTCATCTCAAACTCGCTTTGCATGAGGTTAGAAAAATCTTCACACATTTTTTCATTTGTAGACCCAAAGATTATATCATCAACATATATTTGCACAATTAACAGATCCTCTTTAAGAGTTTTCTTAAAGAGTATGGTGTCAATATGTCCTCTTGAAAAATCATTTTCCTTTAAAAATGAGCTTAACCTCTCATCCCAAGCTCGAGGAGCTTGTTTTAATCCATAAAGAGCCTTAGAGAGTTTGAAAACATGATTAGGTTTTTTCTCATCTACAAAGCCAGGAGGTTGGTGAACATATACTTCCTCATTTAAGAAGCCATTTAGAAAGGCACTTTTGACATTCATTTGAAATAGTTTGATGCCTTTATGAGTGGCATTTCAGAGTGTCCCATAGTTCTTTAGCACTTTGGCACTCTTCAACTCTGTCATATTCTTCCCTGCTCAAGGCACACGTTAGAAATAAATGAGCTTTAGAGTTTAGAAGTACCTTAGCATTTTCTTCGGCTGTCCATTGTGCTTGAGGTTTTTCATCGGAGGATGAATCTGTGTTGTTGATTCTAATAACGTGATTTCCATTTTCAACCACAGACCACATGTTGTTGTCTTGTGATATGAGGAACAGTCTCATATTTCCTTTCCAGTGATAGTAATCTGTGCCATCGAAGTAGGGAGGTCTGCTGGATGATCCTTCTTCAGGAATATACTTGGCTTTTGACATTTTTCTTTTGATCTTTTTCTCTTACACTGTTAGGTGTAGTTTTCTAGAGAACCTTGCTCTGATACCAATTGAAGTGACTAGAATATCACTAGAAGGGGGGTTGAATAGGGATATTTGGCGTTTAAAATTTTCTTTTAAGTTTTAAAGCTTTATCCTCTTCTAGAGGATGAAGGTAAGAGGTTAGAAATTCAAGTTAAGTGAAAGAATAGATTAATTGTAAAAGAGAGAGAGAGATTGGAGATTGACACACACAGCTTTATACTGGTTCACCCAAAAGGGTTACGTCCAGTCCTCACCCAGTTGTGAGAATTCACTAAAAACAGTCAACCTCTCTCAGAGGTTAATTACAGCCTTTGTGTTTTCAAGCTTCACCAAGCTTACAATATCTTCTCACGAATTTCTACTATTTCTAAGTGTAACTCACTTAGAAATTACTGTAAGTTTGAAGGTGTTTTGATGTTTCTCTTAACTAGCACTTTCTAAGAGGATGATTCAAAATCTAGTGTAATACAATAGAAAGTGTGAAGAGAGGATGAGAATGACACTTGATAGCTCTTGGCCTTTTTATCTTTGATTGCTGTAGTTGTGTATCTAATGAAGAAGTGCATCAATCCTTTTATAGAGTTGAAGATAGACTAACAATGGTTCTTGATGCTACATAACCGTTGGGCACAGTGATAAAAAAGGTCAAGGTCTGAATTACAAAAATACCATCCAGCTGTCTTTTGTCTTGTTTGATTGCAGGAGGATGAGAGTGCCGTTCATCCTCGTATGGTAGATGCAAGCCGTTTGGAAGTCCGTGTCTGGGCTGTCCTTTCTCTTTCTCTTTCACCAAGGCATGCTAGGTTCTATTTTAGGCTATGTTTAGTTTAACCTTTATGTGTAGGTGAAAAGGTATAACCATTTTTATCATAAGCCTATGTATTAGAGCTAGAGGTCGGTCCTACTATATTCCAAATATCTGCGCTCATCCTCTGCCTTCCTTTGTTGCTTTAGTTGACTTGTTTGTCTTTCAAACTTTAATTACTGAATTGACTTTGCACATGGAAGAAAAATACAGATAACGTGATTCTGGACAAAGTCGGTTCATCCTCTTTGAGGAGTTCATCCTCTAGTCCATCCTCTTGTTTGAAACCTTGTTGAATTACAAAGTTTTTATCTTATTTGAAGAATAACCTGTTTTCTAATTATAAAACACTCAAGAGCACAAAATAGATATAACAAGAGTCATAATCAATCAATTTTGTTATCATTAAAACTATATGAGAGAGATTTTGTCTCAACATAACCAAAATAATTTCTATTATTTTTTAATTAGTTCTTATAATATTCATTTTTAGAAAGATAAAGTTAAAATTCAACCATGTTCTATATCTATACTCATATATAAATGTATGGTTTTTGTGTGATGTTTTTCTTTCAATATTACCTTTCGTTTAAATTATTTTATTTATTATTTTATCTTTCTTTATTTAATTAAATACTTCTTTATTTAATTAAATACAAGATAATTCTTTTCAATATATATATAAGTAAACGTGGTTTGATTTGTCATAGTACACCTCATGTAGGCACCTTGAAACAAAATTGATGGAATTTTTAAAAGCATGATTAATGATCATGATCAAAATCATTGAAGTAAATCATGTTAAAGTGAACAAAATCACTGAATGAGGAATGGTGTGATACCAAAGCTGTAGATTAAGTAGTTGTAATGGAGTCTTAAGAGGCCAATTATGAGAACCAAAGCTGCTAGAAAACAGAGTATGATACCATAAAAAAGCTTACAAGTATAATAAAAAATGTTTTACAATATAAATATGCAAGAAAACAAGCTACATAAATGCAATAAACAAGCTCGTCAATACTTAAACATGTAAAATTATAAACTTGTATGACAAAATAGGGAAATGCAATAAAAAAAATAACTTCTCTTAAGTTAAAAAACATGCATCCTTAAACCTTAAATTGCCTTAGTTTTATTTGCAACCCTATTATGAGATTAAGCTAAAGCAGCCACATGACAACTCTCATTTGCTTATTAATGGACTTTTCAACTTGTATCAATGCATGTGCCTTGAATGGACAACAATTTAGCATATTTTTATAGCAAAGAAGATGAAATAAACCAAATGAAACATTATCATATACTTTAGTGTTATGCTATGGATATCCAAAAACAATCGTTTTACATTGGCTCATAACTTTTGATATATGCTCATCAATTGCTAATTCCTATTGTAGATTCTTGTATACTTTAAAGAAGTGGAAAATAGTAGTTGGGAACAAAATCAAAGTATTTTTCTAGCATATAAAGTTGCTTTGTGGTGTAGTCCTCTCTACATAAGGTTATAAAATTCTATATCTTTTATTTTTTTTATAAAGTTAGGGACCTTTTTTTATTTTTTTATTTTCTATAGTTTGTTTGCTTTTATTATATTCTAAATATGAGTGTTTTGAAGTTTTTATTTCGTTATTATGGCTTTTGTATAAAATTTTGATTCTTTGTGTCTCCTTTATTTTTTAATTCAGGACATTTATTAGATCTCTTATTTTGTACAACTTCTTTCACATTACATTATGCATATATATAGAAAAAGTCTGACCAATTTATTTAAAATATAGAAATACTCGTTAAAGAAGGATTTATAAGAGTGAAACTTTTATATTATTAGCACATTACAATCAATTATGTATGATTTTAAAAATAATTATAATAAAATTTAAATATATTTAATAATATAACAGTGATGATCGATTGATTGATATTATAAAACTGTTTATATTGATTGTGTGGATAAATTAAAACCGATGTAAAATGCCAAATTTTATGTTATACCAAAAACTAAGAGCCATCTTATATGGTATTGATTCAAAGGTGAACCTTGCTATTTTTAATAAATTTTAATAAAATATTATATTTACTCTCCATTTTAATAATATTATAAAACTTATATTTATTAAAAATAATAAGAGTCCACGTTGAATCAATTTGTGAGAGATATATATTAGACACAATCATAGATCAAGTAATTTTTTTGTCTGATCAAAATTGTTGGTATATAATAATTTATACCAAATGCTTAGTATAGTAAGAAAAGAAAAAGACAAGTTACTTGCAGTGGTGTTGATCGACCTTATGACCTTAGATGTGGTCACTCAACAACTTCATGTAGTGGAGCATATTGGGATTCTTGTTTCAAAAGCTGAACAACAACAAAAAGATATAAATTTAATGAAATTATATTGAAGTTTATATATGAATTCTTGGACCTTAAAGCATATCCAAAGTATAAAACCCTCCAGTAGATGCCATTTTTAGCCTTGAGTGTGGTGCTATATATAACTTGTTGCGAGTGTCAGTCTCTACTTGACAAACTAAACACATTAGGGAACAAGAGTAAGGAGGAGTATTGTATTTTAGTAAGCAAATCAGTTATAGGGCATGTCTCTTTTGGGAGGAGAAGGTGATAATGCATTTGACTTAGAGCTATGAAAATACATATCTTAGTGACTTGCCAAAGGAGAGCTGCCCTATGAATGTTTAGCTTAAACGTTTTAGATTTGTTTTCCTCTCCATATGTGCGCAATATAAATGTTAAGAAGGTAATTTATAATTGTGGCTATTTATCATGAGATTGTTTTCGTTAGGACTGACCTAAACATGACACGATTCAAACTCTTATTCCGAAGATTGATTTACTATTTGATAATTTTAAAGCATCCGTCGTTATGTCTCTAACTTTTCAATTACTTTTTTTAACTTATAATGTCTCTTCTCAAAGAGAATTTGGAGCTAAAAATATATTAGATCAACCCTACTTTTCATTATAATTAGGCTTGACAATACAAAAATATAATTAAGTTTACAATAGTTCTACAAGGATTTTAAGTATGTGTGATTTTGATGAGTTTCCTTTTGCTTCACAATTAGTTTTAGTCTTTTTTTAAGCTTTTTATCTTCAGTTTTTAAATAATTAAAATAAATCGATAAATAGTGAGTTTGTAAGTAAAGCATGTTTTAGCTGCTTGTCGTGTGTTTTGCGCGAAATAATTTTCGTACTATATATCACTGCTATTTTGTTTTATATATATAAATCGAAATGTGTACGAATTTTTCCTTACTTATTTGGATACTCGCATACATATATAGAATGTCTATGTAATTAGGCTTGTTTTATAGTCTATAATTGGGATTAGACTTAAGTGAGTGAGGTTAGATTTGTTATTTATATAGATATTAAAACTTACAGATGTTTAATTAGATTTTGTGTGTGTATTTATATATATATATATATATATTGAATTTATTGAATCTACATGATTTTAAAAAAAAATAAAATTGGAAGGTACCTTTTGTTATAAGGATAAATTCTTACTACTAAACTAGAACCTCAAGTATGAATCTGCCTGTCTGTTGTATAAAAAATATATTTAAAAAATTTAATATTTTTTAAATTGATATAGGTAAAATGAATTTAATGTGTTAAAATATACATTTTATGTTGGTTTTTAAGGTCAATAGGTTCAAAATGAAACGTACTAAATAAGTTAGAGGCTATTTCATCATATTCCATTCTATTCCATCATTTTCTAAAATATCTAAACAATAGAATACTATATTATTCCTCTTATTTCACTCAATTCTATTTCATTCCATCAATTTACATATAGCCTTAAACTACAACTTATTGATTGAATTGACTCAAACAAACCCACAACAACTTACCAATGTTTCCTTTTATATGCAATGAACAACTCAACTCTATCTTGATTTAAATGGATGAACTCTAAAACTCAATTGTGTTATAACAGCAATATAATCTTAAAAGAATAGATACAACAAGATTGCAAACAAAAAACACAAGACGTTTGATCACGAAGGAGAAACTAATAAACATGGCAAAAGTCGATTGAACAGAGATGAAGGATAAAGCCGCATTCTTGATTTGTCTGTGTGTATCAAATGAAGTTATATATCATATCCTAGACCTAACATCCCCAAAGGAGGTCAGAGAGAAATTGAAAAGTTAGCATATGAGCAAAATGCTCACGAACAAACTGTTCGCGAAGCAACGACTATACAAGTTGAAGATGCATTAAGAATCTGATTTGCAACAACATGTCAATGCCTTCAAAGGAATAATCACTGATTTGGTGAGGCTTGGGGTAATGGTCGGTGAAAGAAGATAAGATTATTATTCTGTTGTGCTCGTTACCAGATTCGTTCAATCACTTAGTGACAACTCTTGCAAATTAACTTCTTGGAAAGACTTCATTTTTGTCTTTGATCATAAATTTTGACCCTCAACCTATGAACACTAGATGGTTTTTTTTGAAAAAAATTGGATTAATTGAATCATCCACGTTATCAAACGGATGGATTGGATTTAATCCATTAACTATTTTTTGTGGTATAGATAGTTTGGATTAATATTTACTTAAATGAACGGTAAATAAATGGATCAAATTGTCACCTCTAGCCCTCCTCAAGTATGACTATATCACCACCCCAATGCCAAAAAGATGTCATGACTAAGATGATCAAGTCATGCTCAATGAAGGTCTCATTAAGTCTAGTACAAGACCTTTTTCTTCACTAGTACTCCTTGTCAAGAAAAACCATACAACCTGAGATCTCTCCAAAATTTTCTAAAAATCACTTTGGGTTTGGGGTGTACATGTTAGAATAAGTCTATTAATTAGTTGTAGTTAAGTCATAGTTAGTTTGCATTTTGACAGTTAAAACCGTTTCTTTGTAATTGCTCAATCATGAGCTAATATAAGGCTATATATAGCCATATCATTCATTCAATAAATCATACTTTTATGGTCACCATTTACACTCTAAATTCATATCTTATATGTGGCATCAAAATTTTGGTTGGGGCCTGATCGGAAACTACAGTTTCAGGAGCAATTGTGAAGAAAAGATTGTGAAAGAAAGCAAAAGTGTGATCATCGTACATGGTTGAGCTGAAAGAATTTGTTCAACCCGCGATCCCGAGATTCGATGGACACTACGACCATTGACGATACTTATGGAGAATATATCCTTCGATTGAAGGAGTATTGGACTTTGGTTGTGAGTGGGATTCTAGTGGTTTCATCTACCTCCACCTTAGAACAAATCAAGATTGCAGAAGAAACCAAGCTGAAAAACCAGAAGGCGAAGAACTACCCCTTCCAAGCCATAGATAGGAACATAATGGAGACAACTATGAACAGGGATACATCAAAGGGAATATGGGATTCAATGATACAAAAATATCAAGGCTCGACTAAGGTGAATAGAGCACAATTGCAAGCTTTACAAAGATAATTTGAGATTCTTGGAATGAAAGATGTGTTGGTGTCTGTAAAACCTAGGGATTCTATATTATATAGATTATTATTTGTATCATAGATTTAAATTATATGTTTAATTTTTGTTATATGTATAAGGTCTCATTTATTATGTTATTAACCGTATAATATAATAAAATCTTTAAAATAGATAGTTTGTTTAATAGAATATCAAGTGGGACTTGTCCGTGATAATTTATTGAATATTAAAATATTATTCTTAAAGTATCCATAGTCAAAATATTATTGTTAATTAGGACGAGAATAATACATCGAGACTAATATGTGAGTAGACCGATGACCTCATCTTACCAATCATGGATATGAGATATCAAGTCGTCACATAAGTATAAATATTAGGAGTAATATTTATACTGGATTGACCTGTCATGAGAATGTTACATAATTATTATGTAAAAGTCATTAACAATTCTCACATGACCATAATGAGTAATCATTCGACTTGAAGTCACTACGATCCCTATATGGAGAGTTGTAGGCTTTCAGACCATCAAACGTTGTCTGTAACAAAACAATCATAAAAGTGGTTATTGGATATGCAATAAAACATGTGGAGGGGAGTTAGTGATGTAGATAGGATTCGTCCCTCCTACATAATAGGAGTTATGTCTTGGGTCACTCAATAGAGTGAGACTGTAAAAATGCATGGCCATGCTAAAATTGACCAATATATGATATTGGGTTCATTGGTTTTACGCGTCTACTTTGAGATTGAGAAATGAAGAATTGAACATTGCAAGGATGACAGTTATTGTAACTTGCGTTCAATTAGACATTTGGAGGAAGAGCCAATTACTGCATAGTAAATAGTAGTCGCAATAAGGTTTAAATAGTATCATCCATTTTCTCATGATTTGGGTAGCAATGATGCATTGCTAAAAGTCACTTATTGTTTATTATTTATATATTATATAAACTATATTTAATATTATTACCATTTAAGTGAGAATCAATAATGGAATAATGGTCACACACATTGAGTACTGACAGTAGAACGAAAGATTAAATTATATAAGATTTGATTTAATTATATGTTAATGTAAGACCTTTGAATTTAAATTAAATTATGAATTTAATATTAAGTGTATTTTGGGAATATTTGTAAAATATTTGGTATATGTACAGTTTTACATATATATATATGTATATTTATTTTGGAGGTTGAATTAAAATTATTGGATGATGGATGAATTAATTTAATTACGAGTAATTAAATTATCGGGCAGTTAATTAAGATGTTATCTACTAATGACGACGAGAGTGGTTAAGTAATTGAAGGTCAAGCAATATTATAATACTATTTTGGGTGAGGTGGCATATGCCCATATATATATATATATATAGGTGAGAAATATTTTCTTCTTTCCTCTACTGTGCCAGTTTTCCTATATATATATATATATATAAGTGAGAAACATTTTCTTCCTTCCTCTGCTGCGCCAGTTTTTCTGCTATATCCTCTCCTTCTGATTTTTGTGTTGGTGGAGAAAAAGAACTTGCTCAAAAGGCATATTACTTGGAAATCGAAGGGTCGAAACAGAAAGTGTCGAGTACGAAAGTTATTCCTCTTATCGTTACGGAGCTAAAGAACTAACTTTTGTAGCGGCGAACGCGAACGAGAGTTTCGCCGACTTTTGTCGCAGTAGCGTAAATGAGCTAAGAGAACGTAATTAAGGTAAGGGGCACCTTCCAACTTTCTAGATTGCATTTAGGGCTGTAAATGCTTGTGTGATGGATGATTATTGGATTATGCTTGTGAAAACATGATATTATGTTTTGGAAATCAAGCTGCTATTGCTGTTGTTTTGCTGAGATAATGATGTTCTTGCTGATTTTTGTGAAGCAAGTTATTGTGTTGATGATGTTTTGTTTGTTGTTGTTGATGATCAAGATGCAATTTTTGCTGAGATGATGTTTTTTGTTGTTGTTGTTGAGCAAGAAATCATTCTGTTTTATTGATGATGTTTTGTTCGATGTGGTTGATGACCAAAATGTATTTTTGCTAAGGTATTGTGTTTTAGTTGTTTTGATGAGTAGGATCATTTATATATGTGGGGAGATGTTCTGAGTTTTGTGGTTTCAAAAGAATAGTGATTGTGTTTTTGATGATGTGTTGGTTTTTCAAAGAAAAGAACTTGAAAACGTGTTGAAGTTTCTGGGAAATATCACTGCATTCGAAGGTGTATTCGAATACAGCATTGGTGTATTCAAATACATGCCTGCAGAGTTTTGTTTTTATTCAAAGTGTTGAACTTGTATTCGAATACGATCTCCTGTATTCGAATACAGATGAATGATTTTTGCTTCTGACTTAGCATCTGTATTCGAATACGACCCTACTGTATTCGAATAGAGATCTGCTGTAATTGCCTCTGACTTTGCAGTTGTATTTGGCTACGACAGCCTCGTATTTGAATACAGAATGCTGATTTTTCACTATTTTTGCCTCTATATTCGAATACAAGGAAGCTGTATTCGAATAGAGATTCGTTTTCCTAAAAAATTCCAGATTTAAATAATTGTTTATGAACTTAGAGAGTTGGGGAAAGAATGGGAAGACTTGTAATGAATTAAAAGGGGATTTTGGAGATAGCGTGAAGTGGTAATGAAGAGGTGTTTGAATATTTTTGTTGAGGTGATAATAATGACATTATTTGTGTTGAGATGGTTTTGGGGAAAATGATGGAAAAGCTGAATTTTGCTGAGGTTGCATACTGTTTTCAGTAAAGAGAAAACATTGCATGTTCATGCATTGCATAGTCAGGTAGTAACTGCGATGGGCCACAGTAATGCGTAAAACGTGCTGGTCTGTTGAGTGACTGCACAAGTGCTCGTCTGTTGAGCGACTGCACTCGTATTGGTCTGTGAGTGACTGTACTTTGATATGCGCAAAACGTGCTGGTCTGTTGAGCGACTGCACGAGTGTTGGTCTGTTGAGCGAATGCACTGGTACTGATCTAATGAGCGACTGTACCTTGGTATACACGAAACGTGCTGGTCTGTTGAGCGACTGCACAAGTGCTGGTCTGTTGAGCGACTGCACTGGTGCTGATCTGTGAGCGATTGCACCATGGTCTTGTTGGCCATTAAAGTCAAACATATATAAAGTGTGCTGGTTTGTAAGTGACTGCACCTTGGAAATTCCAAGAAGTTGAGTACATGAGCATATACATATTGCATGTGATGGTTGACTGTGAGTCATATTTTAATTTGAGTTGATGTGTGGGAATCAATGTATGTAAGTACCTTATAAGATCTGAATTCTTAATGGATTGTTGAATTGATATCTGCACTTGTAACATGATTCTCATATTAATTTGGTTGCTATTTTGCAAAGGTACATATGTCATGTATTCTAAAAAATGAGCATCTTTATTTATCATGGTTGTTATATGATCTGTCATGAATATACTTGATATTGTTGATATAAATGCTATGTGGTAATTGTTAATTTCGGTCAGTGACCCTTTACAATTATTGTAGAAAATTGGGCTTTGCCCTCAGATGATACCCAAACTCGTACCTCTGACGGTTACACTAACGACAGAAACGTCGTTAATCTTCCTTGATCTTCACATATGGCGTAATTGTGGACAATACAGAGGGATGGACAGCTGGGTGAAGACGAGACTTGTAGATGATGCGGTGGAAACCGTGCTACTGTAGCTTAGTGTATGATCAGAATAGACTTTTGTATAGGGCCTTGAGCTTGGGAAGTGTAATTATTTGTTTTGGGATTATTGTATATCTTTTCCGCAAACCTTTTCCGCACTCTGATACTGTTTTAGTGGGCTGCAGGTCGGTCGTCTTTTTGAGATGTTATGACACCGACTTTTGTGATGTATTAACTTTTATGATGTTAAAAGTATTAATTCCCAAAACTTAATTACTTAATTGTCTTTACGATGTAAATATTTAATTACGTTCGTCATCTGAATTGCGACGTATTATTTTAAGAAATGACTTAATTTTATTTTAATTCATTCAAATTAATTCTGAAAATTCCTTTATTAATTTTGGTTAAAAAAAATACACTCGCGCTGTTTTTAAAACTCGGGGTGTTACAAGTTTGGTATCAGAGCATTTGGTTAAAGTTTTGGGTTGAAGCTCTGGTTAGATTATTGGTTTTGAGTCGTTATTTGATCATGCATAGGAGCAAGTAGTTAAAGTGTCAAGTTTTGTATAGTTGTGGTGTGCTGAAGTAATGATGTTGTTAAGTTATATTTTGGAATTATTCCAAATAGTGCGAGATTTCTACTTGATGATGGTTTTGTACGACATCCAATCCCTTCCATTGTCGTATAATTATGTAGTCTTGGATTGTGCTCGCAAATTAATTCTTTTTCCCGAACCTGGAGTCGTTCGGTATTTGCCTGCTAACAAGCTTGGAGTGTCACTGAGAGAAGGAACTGAGGAATTTTTATCATTGGCTAACGTGGAGACCAAGATGGATGTGAGCATAGAAGATGTGGTGTTAGTCAAAGAGTATCCGGACGTATTTCCAACAGAAATTCCAAGATTACCCCTAGTAAGAGAAGTGGAATTCTTCATTGATCTACACCCAGGAACTGGACCTATTTCAATTGCGCCGTATCGGATGTCGCCATTGGAATTAAGCGAGCTTAAGGGTCAAATTGAAGGTTTGTTGGAGAAAGGATTTATCAGACCAAGTATGTCGCCATGGGGAGCTCCGGTGTTGTTGGTTAAGAAGAAGGATGGAAGTTCACGCTTATGTGTGGATTACAGGCAACTTAACAAGGCAACTATTAAGAACCGTTATCGTTTACCACACATCGATGATTTGATGGACCAATTGAGAGGAGCCGCGGTGTTTTCAAAGATCGATTTGAAGTCAGGATACCATTAGATTCGGGTAAGAGAAGGAGATATTCAAAAGACTGCTTTTAGGACCCGTTACGGACATTATGAATATATTGTTATGCCATTTGGAGTTACGAATGAACCAGTGATTTTTATGGATTATATGAATAGAATCTTTAGCCCATTCCTGGATAAATTTGTTATGGTGTTCATCGATGATATATTGATTTATTCAAAGGGTGAAGAAGAACATGGAGAGCATTTACATCAAGTTCTTGAAGTTTTACGAGAAAAGCAATTGTCAGCCAATTTGTCGAAGTGCGAGTTTTGGCTAGAGAAAGTGAACTTCTTGGGACATGTAATAACATAAGAAGGAATCGCTGTAGATCCGGCAAAGATTGAGACAATCCTTGCTTGGAAACAGCCTCAGACTATCACAGACATACGAAGTTTTGTCGGACTGGCAGGATACTATAGGAGATTTATTGAAGGATTTGCTAGGATTGTAGCTCCTTTGACACAACTCACCAAGAAGAATCAGCAGTTTGCATGGACAGAGAAGTGTGAGGAGAATTTTCAGTTGCTTAAGGAAAAGTTGACAACCTCACCAGTATTGGTCTTGCCACAACCAGAGGAACCATATGAGGTTTACTGTGATGCATCTCACCAAGGTTTGGGTTGTGTTTTGATGCAACACCAGAAAGTTGTAGCCTACGCCTCAAGGCAATTGAAAACTCATGAACGAAACTATCCTACTCATGATTTAGAGCTTGCTGCGGTAGTTTTCGTATTGAAGATCTGGAGGCACTACTTGTATGGATGCACGTTCACGGTATTCAGTGACCATAAAAGTTTGAAGTATCTGTTCGATCAGAAGGAATTGAACATGCGTTAGAGGAGATGGATGGAGACTCTCAAGGATTTTGATTTTTCATTGCAGTACCACCCTGGGAAAGCCAATGTGGTGGCTGATGCATTGAGTAGAAAAAGTGTGTCAGTATCTTCAATGATAATGGCCAGACAACAATAGTTCTGGGAAGCATTTAGGGATCTACACTTGGATGTAGAGTTTGCACCAGGAATTTTAAAGTGTGGAATGATAAGGATTTCGAGCGGATTACTTGAGGAGATTGCGAACTTGCAAGATGACGCATTAATCCAAGAAAAGAGAAACCTGATAGCGCAAGGAGGAACAACTGAGTTCAGGATCGGACCAGATAATATTCTGCGATGTAATGGAAGAATTTGTGTACCAGAAATTGCAGATATGAGATGAACGATCTTGGAAGAGGCTCATAAGAGCAAATTGAGTATTCATCCTGGAGCGACCAAGATGTACCAAGACTTAAGACAGAATTACTAGTGGCCAGGAATGAAGAGGGATGTAGCGGAGTACGTATCGGCTTGTTTAACTTGTCAGAAAAACGAAGGTGGAACATCAACGACTTGCTGGAATGTTGCAACCTTTGGATATATCGAAATGGAAGTGGGATAGCATTTTCGTGGATTTTATAACCGGATTGCCCAAGACGAGGAGAAAGAATGATTCGATTTGGGTAATAGTAGATCGATTGACAAAATCTGCACATTTCTTACCAGTAAAGACCACCTATAAGATAGATAGGCTGATAGAAATCTACATTGCTGAGATTGTGAGATTACACGGAGTTCCATCGAGTATTGTATCGGATCATGATCCAAAGTTCACATCTCACTTTTGGGGAGCGTTGCATGAAGCGTTGGGTACGAAACTGAAATTGAGTTCAACTTACCATCCGCAAACAGACGGACAGACTGAGAGAACAAATCAGTCCTTGGAAGATCTATTGAGAGCATGTGTATTGGATGACAGAGGGAGTTGGGATGACGTATTGCCATTGATTGAGTTTATCTACAACAACAGTTTTCACGCAAGTATTGGAATGGCACCCTTTGAGGCATTGTATGGACGCAAGTGTCAGACGCCTTTATGTTGGTATAAGGACGGAGAAAGTATGATTGTTGGACCTGAGATGGTGGAACAGACTACAGAAAGAGTCAAGAGGATACAAGAGAAAATGAAGATTTCACAGGATCGTCAAAAGATTTATGCGGACAAGCGTCGTAGACCTTTGGAATTCGCGCAGGGTGATCATGTAATTCTAAGAGTCACGCCTATAACTGGAGTGGGCAGAGCTATTAAATGAAGGAAATTGACTCTGAAATTTATTGGACCATACCAGATTACTGCACGAATTGGACCATTGGCTTATCGGATTGCTTTACCTCCAATACTGTCCAATATTCAAGACGTATTTCACGTGTCGCAGTTAAGGAAATACATTTCAGATCCGTCACATGTGATCGAACCAGACACAATTCAACTGAATGATAACCTGTCATTTGAAGTATTACTTGTAAGAATTGAGGACAAGAAGGTTAAACAGTTGAGGAACAAGGAAGTCCCACTAGTCAAAGTGATTTGGAATCTGATTACTGGAGATGCGACTCGGGAACTAGAGAGTAAGATAAGGGAACAATGTAACACCCCAAGTTTAAAACACAGCGCGAGTGTATTTTTTTTTAAAATAATTAATTAAAATGATTTTCCAATTTATTACTTCAAAAGAATTGAAATAAAATTTCCTTTAATTCGTTTCATAAAATAGTATGTCGTAATGTAATCGATGAACGTAATTAAATAATTTCATCATGATATCACTAGGTACTTATCTTTGGAAATTAATAATAACCATTTAGAAAAGCATTCTTGATGTCTTGTTGGTGTAAGGGCCAATCTAGATTTACAGCTAAGGAGATAATTGACACGAACATAATTTAATTTTGCCACTGGAGCAAATGTTTCTTCATAGTCCACTCCATATGATTGGGTGAACCCCTTTGCCACCAAGCGGGCTTTGTACCTATTCACACTCCCATCAGCATTGTGCTTTATTGAGAAGATCCATTTACACCCAACTGGTTTTTTATCTTCTGGCAGCTCCACAAACTTCCATGTTCCATTCTTGTCCTGTGCTTTAATTTCATCTTCCACTGCAGCCTTCCATTAAGCATGTTGGACAGCTTCTTGTACATTTTTTGGAAATTTAATGTTATCCAATACGGTGATGACCTGTAAGAATTGAGGACAAGAAGATTAAACAGTTGAGGAACAAGGAAGTCCCACTAGTCAAAGTGATTTGGAATCTGATTACTGGAGACGCGACTCGGGAACTAGAGAGTAAGATAAGGGAACAATGTAACACCCCGAGTTTAAAACACAGCACGAGTGTATTTTTTTTTAAAAATAAATAATTAAAATGATTTTCCAATTTATTACTTCAAAAGAATTGAAATAAAATTTCCTTTAATTCGTTTCATAAAATAGTACGTCGTAATGTAATCGATGAACGTAATTAAATAATTTCATCATGATATCACTAGGTACTTATCTTTGGAAATTAATAATAACCATTAATACATTTCAAAAGAACAGTGTCATATCGTCTCAAAATAGAACACCCGGCCCGTGGCCCACTAAACAATATAAGAGTGCGGAAGAAAACAGCGGAAAAGTCATACAATAATTCCTAAAATAACCAATTACATTCCCCAAACTCAAGACCCTATACAAAAGTCTAGTTTGATCATGCACTAAGCTACAGTAGCACGATCTACACCGCATCCTCTGCCAGTCTCGTCTTCACCCAACTGTTCGCCCCTCTGCGTGGTCTACAAATACGCCGTGCGTGAAGGTCAAGGAAAACTAACGACGTCTCCGTCGTTATTGTAACCGTCGGTGCGACGGGTTTGTGTATCATCTGAGGGCAAAGCCCAATTTCCACAATAATAGTAAAGGGTCACCGAACGAAATTAACAATTAACACATAGCATTTATATCACAGTGACAAACATATCCATGGCATATCATATAACAATGATGATAATTAAGGATGCTTATTTGAAATTTCATGACATATATGCTTTTTCAAACAGCAACCAATTAATATGGAAAACATATTGTGAGTACAACTATCACTTGAATAATCACAAACATTCATCAGAAATTCAGATTTTATAACGTATTTACACACATCACTTTCCAGTCATTATCATATAACCAAATCGTGACCCACTGGTCAATCACCCCGATGCAATATGTATATGCTCATGTACTCAACTTCTTGGAATTACCAAGGTGCAGTCGCTCAACAGACCAGCACAATTTAAATATGTTTGACTTTAACGGCCCTCAAGACCAGGGTGCAATCGCTCAACAAATCAGCACCAGTGCAATCGCTCAACAGACCAGCACTCGTGCAGTCGCTCAACAGATCAGCACGTTTACGCATTACTCTGTGGCCCATCGCGGGTACCACCTGACTATGCAATGCATGAATATACAGTGTTTTCTCTTCACTGGAAACAGTATGCAACATCAGTAAAATTCATGCCTTTCCATCATTTCTCAAAACGTCTCAACACAACCAATTTCATTATTATCACATCATAAATCAAACATTCAAACATCTCATCATTTCTACTTCACATCATCTTAAAACTCCATTCTTATTCATCAAAGATCTTCCCTCTGTCTTCCCCAACTCTTAAAATTCATAAAACAATGTTTAAGATTGAGATTTCTGGAAAACACGAATCTGTATTCGAATACAGCTTCTCTGTATTCGAATACAGAAGCCAAAATAGTGCAGAATTAACACTCTGTATTCGAATACAGCTCCCTGGTATTCGAATTCAGAGGCAGTCCCAGTGCACAAATCAACATTTTTCACTACATCAGTAAAGTCTCAAACGCTTCATCACCACCACTTCAAACTATCCCAAAATTCCAGTTTTTAAGTGATTGGTAAAGGCTCAATAATCATCTCCAAGGACATTACTCTTAAATCAGTTCTTTATGTTCCAAAGTTGAATTGCAACCTTTTGTCCATAAGTAAATTGACTCAAGATCTAAATTGTTTCACTAAATTCTTGCCTCACCTATGTGAATTTAAAGATTTGGATTCGGGGAGGAAGATTGGCAATGCTGTCTGAAACTTGATTTTCTAGAAAAACACGACTCTAGCTCCCTTGTATTCGAATACAGAAGCTAAAATAGTGAAAATTAGCATCCTGTATTCGAATACAAGAGGCCCGTAGTCGAATACAAGTTCGAAAATTTGAGTAAAATAGAAGCTTGGCAGGTTGTATTCGAATACACTCAAGCTGTATTCGAATACACCTTCGACTTCAGTGAAATTTTCATGAAATTTCAATACATTTTCAAGCTTTTTTCCTTTGAAAAACCACCAACCCCAAAACAGTTTTACCACTCTTTTGAAAATCACAAAAACTCAGACATTGTTCGTCAATGACAGATTTTCCAGAAAAAAACACTTTCACCATATTAAATCCTTCTCTTTTGAAAACATCAGCAACACCAGAACCACCCAAAACAGAATTTCAACCCCCACAAAACCAACATTTTTTACACGTTTACATTTGGATCATTTCTCAAAACACATGCAAAGTATTTTCTAGTATTCTTACACAATCAAACAACATGCAAAGTGTAAGACCCTTAATTTTTAATTAAAATTATGGAATTAATTTTAATTGTATTTTTGGGGATATTTTTAAAATATTTAATATATGTATGTTGAGTGAATATATATATATATATATATAAATATTTATTTTTGGAGAATGAAATAAAAATTATTAGATGAAGATTAAATTAATTTAATTACGAGTAATTAAATTAATTGGACAGTTAATTGAGGATTAGTGGCTAATTACATGTAATTAAGTGCTGAAGGAGCGAGTATTATTTTAATATTATTTTTGGGTGAGGTGGCACCACAAAAGCCTATAAATAGGAGTGAGCATGATGGTGAAATCAGAACACCATCCCTCCTTCCTCACTGCCCATACTGCATGTAATAGTGCTGCATGTAACAGTACCCATTTCCCTCTCATTCTGTTTGCTGTTTCTGCCTTCCCCATTTCCAGTCATGACTTCAAAGTGAAAAAGAGGGAGTTCCTCAAAAACACCATTACTTGAAAATCCAAGCATCAAAGCAGAAAACCCCCAGTATTAAAGTTAATCCCCATACCATTACGGAGCTAGAGAACTCAGTTTTGTAGCAGCACAGCAGGCAGGAGTTTTCGCCGTTTTTGACGCATACACTTTAGCAGAAGCAGAACACGCTACAAGGGTAAGGGCACCTTCCACTTTCTAGTTACATTAGGGATGTAAGTGCATAACTTTCATGACATTACTAGTGTTTTCATCACTGTTTTGAAACTGGTTTGCCTGATGCTTGAAAGAAATGAAAAATTGCATTTTTTGACGTTTTAAAAGCTCTGTGATGATGGCTGTTTGAGCTGAATGTACTGAAGTTGTGTTGTTTATATGAGAAAGTGGAAAATGTCTTGAATGTTATTTCAAACAAGATTTAAAAATGCATGTTCATAAAACTGTTTTGAAAATGGTTTTGAAATGCAAAAATGCATTCTGTTTGTGTTTTGCTGCTCTGTGGTGCTGTATGTTATTCTGATGTGTTGTGAAAGCTGAAATGCTTGCATGTTATTCTGATGTGTTGTGAAAGCTGAAATGCTTGTATATTATTCTGGTGTGTTGTGAAAGCTGAAATGCTTGCATGTTATTCTGATATTGAGAAAGCTGAAATGCTATGTGTTGTTCTGATGGTTTGAAAATCTGGATGATTATGATGATTGATCATTCTGTTTCTGTTTCTGGATGATTTGGTGTTAATCATTTTGATTCTGTTTCGGTTGTAAATGATTCTGGTGATGTTGATGATTTAAAAAGAAAAGGGATTTTTAATGGGGAAAGTATTGTCTGGAAAAGTGCTGAATCTGTTTTGATGTTGGTTGTTGTTTTTAAAAGAAGACAGTTTGAAAAGGGTTGAAATCTCAGGAAAATTTCACTGGTTTTTGAAGGTGTATTCGAATACAACATGTGTGTATTCGACTACAACCTGTCAAGTTTCTGTTTTACTTAAGTTTTCAAACTTGTATTCGAATACGAGCCCCTTGTATTCGAATACAGAGGAAGGATTTTTGCTTCTCACTTAGCATCTGTATTCGACTACGACCATGTCGTATTTGAATACAGAAGTGGGATTTCAACACTGTATTCGCATCTGTATTCGACTACAGGCATGCTGTATTCGAATACAGAATGTAGATTTTCACTAGTTTCAGCTTATGTATTCGAATACAATGGGTCTGTATTCGAATACAGATTCGTGTTTTTCCAGAAGCACTGTTTTTAGCTTATGTATTCGAATACAAGGAAGCGGTATTCGAATACAGATTCGTGTTTTCCAGAAAATCAAGTTTTAAACACTATGATATGCATTTTAAAGTATTGAGAAACTTTGCAAGGGTTAAAGTGATTTTAAATGGAGTTCTTGAAATATTTTGAAGAGGAGAGGATGAAGTATTGAAAACCTTTAATGATCTGGGAGAAAATGTTGAATTTTTCAAGGTTTTGTCTTTTGTATTCAACTACAGGCTTGTTGTATTCGAATACAGAATGTTAAAATTGCAGTTTTTGACTTCTGTATTCGAATACAAGGGGTCTGTATTCGAATACAGATTCGAGTATCCAGAAATTCCATGTTTTTAAGAGTGTTTTGTAAACCCTGAGTGTTTGGGGAATGTTGGGATTGTTGTGGCGAATTAAAATGGAACTTTTGGTGACATTTTGAAGATGTGGTGATGAAGTTTTTAAGATTTCACTGATGTGATGAAAGATGTTGTTTTGTGCACTGAGACTGCCTCTGTATTCGAATACCAGAGGGCAGTATTCGAATACAGAGTGCAATTATGCACTGTTTTTGGCTTATGTATTCGAATACAGAGAAGCTGTATTCGAATACAGATTCGTAAAATTCCAGAAAATCCCAGTTTTAAATACTGTAATTGAATTTTAAGAGTTTGGGAAAACATTTCAAAATGTATATTTAGCTGTTTAACCATGATTGGAATGATGATAATCTTGACTGTGCTGAGATTTTTAAACATGATAAAAAGCATGAGTTTTCTGATTTTGCATACTGTTTCTAGAGAAGTGAAACACTGCATATTCATGCATTGCATAGTCAAGTGGTACCCGCGATGGGCCATAGAGTAATGCGCAACCATGTGTTGATCTGTTGAGCGATTGCTCGAGTGCTGGATTGTTGAGCGTCTGCACTAGGTACTGATCTGTTGAGCGATTGTACCTTGGTATATAAGTGCTAGTCTGTTGAGCGACTGCACTGGTACTGGACTGTTGAGCGTCTGTACCCTGAAATGCGCAACCACGTGCTGATCTGTTGAGCGATTGCACGAGTGCTGGACTGTTGAGCGTCTGCACTAGGTACTGATCTGTTGAGCGATTGTACCTTGGTATATAAGTGCTAGTCTGTTGAACGACTGCACTAGTACTGGACTGTTGAGCGTTTGTACCTTGAAATGTGCAACCACGTGCTGATCTGTTGAGCGATTGCACGAGTGCTGGACTGTTGAGCGTCTGCACTAGGTACTGATCTGTTGAGCGATTGTACCTTGGTATATAGGTGCTGGTCTGTTGAGTGACTGCGCTGGTACTGGACTGTTCAGCGTCTGTACCCTGAAATGCGCAACCACGTGCTGATCTGTTGAGCGATTGCACGAGTGCTGGACTGTTGAGCGTCTGCACTGGTGCTGATCTGTTGAGCGATTGCACCCAGGTCTTGAGGGCCGTTAAAGTCAAACATATTGTGCTGGTCTGTTGAGCGACTGCACCTTGGTGATTCCAAGAAAATTGTATACATGAGCATATACATATTGCATTGAGGGTTTGACCAGTGGGTCACATTTGATTATATGATGAATGAGTGGAAATTGAATGTGTGTGAGTACTGTTTAGAATCTGAATTTCTGATTTAATGATTGTGATTTGCTGAGTGTTGTTTGTACTTACCACATATTTCATAATAATTGGCTGCTGTTTTTGAAAAGGCATATACGTCACTAAATTTCAAATGAGCATTATTATTTCCTCACCATCCTATGTTATACCATGGATATAATTGTTGTTGTGGAATATATGCTATGTGATTATTTGTTAATTTCGGTCGGTGACCCTTGCTATTATATTGTGGACTTTGGGCTTTGCCCTCAGATGTTACCCGAACCCGTCTTACCGACGGATAAACTAACGACGGAAACGTCGTTAGTTTCCCCTGATTTTTCACATACGGAGTATTCGTGGTCGACGCAGAGGGGCAAAAAACTGGCTGAATAAGAGACTTGTAGGGGATACGGTGGAGACCGTGCTACTGTAGCTTAGTGCATGATCAGTCTAGACTTTTGTATAGGGTCTTGATGTTTTGGGAAATGTAATTTTATTTTGGGAATTTATGTAATGATTTTTCCGCTGTATTCTTCCGCACTCTGAAACTATTTAGTGGCTACAGGTCGGGTGTTCTCTTTTGAAATGAACTGATGAAAATCTTATTTTAATTCCCTTGAATTAATTCGGAAAATTCTTTTATTGATTTATTTTATGTGAAAAGAAAAAAAAATACACTCGGGCTGTGTTTTAAATTCGGGGTGTTACACAAAGCATTTTCCAGCTTTCACACACAAACAGAACATCACTGATGTATTTCAGCCAAAAACAGCAAACCTCACATAACATCCAACATCAACAGAATGCATTTCTC
Organism: Cicer cuneatum; assembly: GCA_037974295.1. Taxonomy (NCBI): domain Eukaryota; kingdom Viridiplantae; phylum Streptophyta; class Magnoliopsida; order Fabales; family Fabaceae; genus Cicer; species Cicer cuneatum. Next base: position 26,585,448 of record JBBPBO010000002.1, on the reverse strand, counting down.
GCATTTTACTACAACGTAGAAAAACAGTTTTGTGAACATGCATTTTGATCATCTTCAAAATAACACGCAAAACATTTTTCAGCTTTCCCACACAGACAAAACAGCATTGAGGTAACCACCAAACAACAACATCACAGTTTGTTAAAATCTCAACAGAATGCATTTTTCACAATTTATGACAATCATGCATAACAGTTTCGTTTTTCAAAACAGAAACTCAAATATGATCACACATCAAATATGCATTTACAGCCCTAAATGCAAACTAGAAAGTGAAAGGTGCCCTTACCTCCGTTGCGTTTCCGCTCCCGTTCACGTTTTCGCGACAAAAGTCGGCGAAGTTTCCGTTTGCGTTTGCCGCTACCAAAGTGAGTTCTCTAGCTCCGTAATGATGAGGAGAACAACTTTTGTACTGGACGTTTTCTGGTTTGGTGTTTGGATTTCCAAGTAATCTCACTTTTGAGGAATCTTTTTTTTTTTTGAACGTGAACATAAATCAGAATGGGAAGGGAAGGGATACTGTTACATGCAGTATGGAGGAGGTATGGTTTCTGCCTTTGCTCTTCCTCCTCATTCATATTTATAGGCATTTGTAGGTGCCACCTCACCCGACACTTGTCTGATCCTCCATCACTTAACCAGTCTCGTCGCAATTAGCCGATAATCCCTTAATCAACTACCCGATAATTTAATTACTCGTAATTAAATTAATTTACTCTTCATCCAATAATCTTAATTCATCTTCCAAAATATATATATATATATATATATATATATATATATTCACTCAAAACATACATATATTAAATATTTTACAATATCTCCAAAATACACTTAATATTAATTCCATAAATTAATTCTTAAATTTAAGGGTCTTACAAACAACATCCTCAGTTGTTTATCGACATGTAGTTTCGAGGACGAAACTAATTTAAGGGGGGTAGTAATGTAAGACCCTTGAATTTAAAATTAAATTATGGATTTAATATTAAGTGTATTTTGGGAATATTTGTAAAATATTTGGTATATGTACAGTTTTACATATATATATATGTATATTTATTTTGGAGGTTGAATTAAAATTATTGGATGATGGATGAATTAATTTAATTACGAGTAATTAAATTATCAGGCAGTTAATTAAGATGTTATCTACTAATTACGACGAGAGTGGTTAAGTAATTGAAGGTCAAGCAATATTATAATACTATTTTGGGTGAGGTGGCATATGCCCATATATATATATATAGGTGAGAAATATTTTATTCTTTCCTCTGCTGTGCCAGTTTTCCTATATATATATATATAAGTGAGAAACATTTTCTTCCTTCCTCTGCTGCGCTAATTTTTTTGCTATATCCTCTCCTTCTGATTTTTGTGTTGGTGGAGAAAAAGAACTTGCTCAAAAGGCATGAAACGTGAAACGATTGCACTGATACTGGTCTGTTGAGCGACTGTACCTTGGTATACATGAAACGTGCTGGTCTGTTGAGCGACTGCACTGGTGCTGATCTGTGAGCGATTGCACCATGATCTTGTTGGCCATTAAAGTCAAACATATATAAAGTGTGCTGGTTTGTGAGCGACTGCACCTTGGAAATTCCAAGAAGTTGAGTACATGAGCGTATACATATTGCATGTGATGGTTGACTGTGAGTCATATTTTAATTTGAGTTGATGTGTGGGAATCAATGTATGTAAGTACCTTATAAGATCTGAATTCTTAATGGATTGTTGTGATTGTTGAATTGATATCTGCACTTGTAACATGATTCTCATATTAATTTGGTTGCTATTTTGCAAAGGTACATATGTCATGTATTCTAAAAAATGAGCATCTTTATTTATCATCGTTGTTATATGACCTGTCATGAATATGCTTGATATTGTTGATATAAATGCTATGTGGTAATTGTTAATTTCGGTCGGTGACCCTTTACAATTATTGTGGAAAATTGGGCTTTGCCCTCAGATGATACCCAAACCCGTACCTCCGACGGTTACACTAACGACAAAAACGTCGTTAATCTTCCTTGATCTTCACGTATGGCGTAATTGTGGACAATGCAGAGGGATGGACAGCTGGGTGAAGACGAGACTTGTAGATGATGCAGTGGAAACCGTGCTACTGTAGCTTAGTGTATGATCAGACTAGACTTTTGTATAGGGCCTTGAGTTAGGGAAATGTAATTATTTGTTTTGGGATTATTGTATATCTTTTCCGCAAACCTTTTCCGCACTCTGATACTGTTTTAGTGGGCTGCAGGTCGGTCGTCCTTTTGAGATGTTATGACACCGACTTTTGTGATGTATTAACTTTTATGATGTTAAAAATATTAATTCCCAAAACTTAATTACTTAATTGTCTTTACGACGTAAATATTTAATTACGTTCGTCATCTGAATTGCAACGTATTATTTTAAGAAATGACTTATTTTTATTTTAATTCATTCGAATTAATTCTGAAAATTCCTTTATAATTCTGGTTAAAAAAAAAATACACTCGCGCTGTTTTTAAAACTCGGAGTGTTACATTAATCGTATTAAATATCATTTGATACATTAACCTATTTATAATATATTTGATTGAATATGATTTGATTAAATAAATGAAGGTTGACAATTAATTTAACTAGCGTGTAATATGTGGGTCGCATGGAAACAAATTATGATATTAAATTTTTATTGTTCTATTAAATATATATCATCAATAAACTCCTATTTATAATATCTTTTTTGTTTAAATAATATGTATAACTTTTATTTTAAAATAATTTTTATTGTGGTGTAAGTACGAGAATTTTTTTCATAATTCAAAATAAGAATTTTTAATCTTTTCCATGACTTTATCTATAAAATAACCACACATAATTACACGAGCTGATGAAACTAGGAATGTAGATCATCCTCGACTTAATGAAGAGATAACCTAAAGAAATGAAGATAATGCACTTAATCCCCGTGGAGTTTTAGAAGAAGGAAGAAATCGAGGCAATGCTGTGAAGAATCTAGTAAATTTGTGTCTGACTTTGTTAAACGCACTCCCAACGTGCCTCTACTTAATCTGATTACAAGCTCACTTTGATGATTATGCGTTTGATAATTTTGGTAAACCACAGTTGATGATCTGGTCAACACTTAAAGTCAACACTCTAATAAAGTCAACACTTTGATAAAGTAAACGCTCTGATAAGAAGTCAACATTCCAATATCATTTGCTCATCATAGTGGAATGATCCTCTAGCTAAAGAAACACATGACATTCTTTGAATATGTCATCCTCTGGTTTTCCTGCTGCTTCCATCAAGATACGTTGAATCAATTATGAAGAGGGATTTGAATAAATTTTTAATGTTGATTCAATATCTCTTAAGATTCAATACAAGTCATTATTTCACATGTTGATTTCATGCAATCACAACATCGATTAGAAACCTTAATAGACTCAAATAATCTTGATAAAAATGACTTGTGATCGTCACTGCAATACACAAGAGAAAAACCTATAATACCTATTGCCGTGTCGTCACATATACAAACTCGTGAAAACTTTTTGTATTAGCTCTAAGTACCAAGAAATTTAAAATACTTTATAGGAGGAATTTTTCCGTAGACATTCTTGTGTGAGAGTTATTTAGAAAGCCATACATTTTAAATATCTTTGTTATTTGGCCCAATAATGGTTGCTACCCTCAATAGCTTGAGTGTACTAAGATATAAGGTTGACAAGACTTGAACACTATTAGCTCGACTAGAAGGTGTTTGGTGGACATGTGATACTTTTGGTGATTAATATATTAAATCCTTCAGAGTGAAGGGAATAGAAGTAGCTATCTTATTGGTGGTGAACCAAAATATATTAGCTTGTGTTTTGTATCCTTATCTTTCTTCATGCTTTCATTTATTACGTTTATATTTTTATCATTCGTTTTAAAAGTTTTTAAAACCTTAAAATACTATTCAAACATCTTCTTTCTTGTGTTTTTCTCTCTTTGAAAAGGGACATTGGAGTATGGTATAATGTATAAGGTTGTAAAGGAATAGAAGCTCATGGCTTATTTTAAAAGTGACTATGAAGGAGACACATATGATAGGAAGAGTACCTCAGGCTATGTCTTTGTTTTGGGAACTAAAGCCATCTTTTGGTCATCAAAGAAGCAGTCAATTGTGACTTTATTCACAATAGAAGAATAATTCGTAGCAGCAGCCTCATGCATATGTCAAGGAATTTCGTTGAATAGAATTTTGAAAGAATCCAATGTTACATGGAAGAAGTAAGCACATTGTGGTTAAATTTAATTTTCTGAGATCTAAGTAAAGAAGGAAGAGTTGATATGAGGTATTGTCGATCACATGAACAATTAGCTGATGTCTATGACTAAGTCATTGAAACTTTTCTGAAGTTGAGGAACATGCTGAAAATGTTGCATATGAATATATAAATCAATTGCAGTGCTAGATTAGTTTAAGGAAGGATATATTAGAATTAAGTCTGTTAATTAGTTGCAGTTGAGTCATATAGTTAGTTTGCATTTTGACAGTTGTAATCGTTTCTTTATAAGTTACATTTGCAGAAATAATCAAAATAATTTTTTTTTTGAAATTTTCATTATTTTTAAAAATATTGATAATTATTCTCTTTAAAATTCTCTTACCTCCTTAATAACAAAAGTAAATGAATATAAATTAAGAAATGAAAATAATAAGTCGCTAAAAGTCATTAATTGAATCTATACTGGATTAAAACTAATATGATAAACTGAATCAAACGAACATCACAACAAGAGGAGAAACTAAAACAAAGTTGTATCAAAACGACAAACAAAACGCCACACCACACCAAGACGACGAAGTCACAAAAAAATACAAAAAAAAAATTAAATGCATGTGGAGAACACTTATCTAAATATGATAGAAGAAGAAAACGACTTAAAAGATTAATTTCGCGTTAAAAATGGACCTTAAACCCCTCTTTGGTGGATGAAAAAGAAGACGAAGAAAAGAAGAAAAAGTTTTTAATACAAATTAATATACTGTTTTTTTTTTTTTGATAAAATAAGAAAAATAGAATTACATCTTTCAAAACTAGACTACTTAAAAATTAGTTTCTAGTCAACAGGTTGCAATCTAATGATAACACCCAAAAATATATCATCTGGATCTTGAATGTGTGGATTGCTGAACAAGATAAATGGATCATCACACTTTTCAGCAATGCTATAGAATGTCTCTCCTTTTCCAACTATGTAGAATTCATCACAAGGATGCTCTAATATTGGAACATTCATCTCTACATCATTAATAATGGAATCATATGCTTCACACTCATGATCACCAATAAATTAAATACACTTGTTTCTTTTCTATTCATTATTTTTTTCATTCATAATATTTTTATAAAAATTTCTAAATCGTCTCATTCGCCGATCGAAAAGAAATAAGTGTATTTAATTTGCCACGTTACCTAATTTTGGTCAAAATTTGATTTAGAAACTACAAAACTAAAAAAAGGGTAAATGTAATGGGTCAAAATTACTCGTTTGAAATTAGAGGATCAAAATCGCACAATTGAAAAACCCGTTTACTTTGTAGAAATATAATTTTACTTTGTAGATATATTTTCTAAATTTTATATTAATTTTATTCGTTGATAAGAATGTAATTTGTAAAGTGAAGAATTTATCTACATTTCTATAAACAATGAAAATGTTATAAAAGTGTTTTCAATATTTCTTAAAATATATATTGATCATCTCTTCACGACAAAGTTTCACTTAAAAAGTATCTCATCAAAATAAAATGAACACATATTTTAGAAAATAAAAACACAATATTTTCACAAATTAAAATTAAATAGAACCTATATAACCAAAAGATCATTTAATCCCTACTATAAATTTTATAACTTATGTTATTTTTATAAGAAAAATGACTCGCCTTCTACTAGTGAATTTGAAGATATACTATAATTTTTTTCCTTATTTATATTTTTTTTGAAAATTAAGTAATTATCCTAGTAAAAAAAAATGAAGTAGTTATAATGAGATAAAAATATATGCATAAATATTCAACCTTTATATTGTGCCCTTCCTCTGTCCTCTGTCCTCTGTTTTGGTAAACTATAAAATTTATGGTATAAACAAATATATAGACATAAAAATTGCAACCAAATTGACCTTAATCAGTTAGCAAAACAACATATTATTATTTGAGGATAAATATGATCGTAAATAGTTAGTTAATTAAACATTATCATATGAAAAGCTAGAGAGAGCAGCTTCACTTCAGAATCGATTCCAACATCAAACGGGAGATTGAATTGAGTGACAACGCGGAACCAAACATGTCATAATCACTTTGGAAGGGATGAAACGCGAGTTTGATGGTTCTCACCGGGCAACCAAACATAGACTTAATCTAACTCTAAGCAATGCTTAAACTTTGATTCAGGAAGTGCTTTGATGATGAGAATAAAAGCTGCTAGTTACAGAAATTATCATTTTTCCTTACTTATAAGCTGTAACAATTTTTATATTGAAAATTCAAAATACAAATGTACCTGCAACACGTTATCATAAAACTAAATTTCTATGAAAAATAAATATGCAATAAAAAATAACTTCACTTAAACTCAAAAGCATGCATCCTTTAACATTGAATTACCTTTAGTTTTCTTTGCAACCCTATTATGAGATTAAGCTAAAGCAGCCAGAGGGCAACTCTCCTTTGGCAAGTCATTGACATTGAGTCGCTCCAAATATATTGACTTACTGTTTACTTGCCAGGTGAGAGGCGCCCTATTGCTTCTTTGCTTATTAATGGACTTTTCAACTTGCATCAATGCATGTTACTTGAATTGCCATTGATTTGTATGTGACAACAATTTTAGCATACTTTTATAGCAAAGAAGATGGAATAAACTAAATGAAACATTAGCATATACTTTAGTGTTATGCTATGGATATCCAAAAACAGTTGTTTTCCATTGGCTCATAACTTTTGATATATGCTCATGAATTGCTAATTCCTATTGTAGATTCTAGTATACATTAAAGAAGTGGAAAAAAGTAGTTGTGAACAAAATCAAATTTTTTTTTTATCATATAAAGTTGCTTTGTGGTGTAGTCCTCTATGCATAAGGTTATAAATATTCTATATCTTTGAATTTTTTGCTTTAGTTTGTTTGCTTTTATTATATTCTAGATATGAAATTTTGATTCTTCGTGTCTCCTTTAGAAATACTCATCATAGAAGGATTTTATATTCCTCGATTAGTTATTTCTTCATATAAATTATTTTAGTTTCTTGTGATATTTAGTAAGTTAGTGGTTCTACCAACATATAATAGTTCAATCTAATTTCAAACTATTTGGCTTAAAGAAAAGTGTCACATGATACAAAAGCGTTTAATTTTCCTTCACTATGAGGATGAAATTTTTATACTCTCAGCAGCACATTATAATCAATTATGTGTATAATTTTAGAAATAATTATAGTAAAATTTAAACGTATCTTAAACAGTTGTGATTGATTGACAATAAAAATTATTTATAATACTGATCATTTGCATAAATTAAATCTTATATAAAATGTCAGACTTTATGTTATATCCAGAACTAGAGACCCGTCTTATATAGTCTTGACTTAAATGTAAACCTCACTATTTTTAATAAATTTTAATAAAGTATTATATTTTTTATTATTATAAAATTCAATTTTGTTTGGTTAAAAATAGTAAAGGTCGACCGGTAAGGTACATATTAGATACAATTATAGAACAAGTAATTTTTTTTTCTGATCAGAATATTATTTTGGTAAATAATATTTTATACCAAATGCTTAGTATATAGTAAGAAAAACAAGGGAGTAAATGACATGCAGTAGTGTTGACTGACCTTATGACCTTAGATGTGGTCACTCAACAACATCATGTAGTGGAGCATATTGGGATTCTTGTTTCAAAAGCTGAACAACAACAAAATAAATATAAATTTTATGAAATTTATTTTGAAGATCGTATATGAATTCTTGGACCTTAAAGCATATCCAAAGCATAAAACCCTCCGGTTGATGCCATTTTTAGCCATGAGGGTTGTGCTATATATAACTTGTTGAGTGTCAATCACTACTTGACAAACTAGACACATTAGGAAACAAGAGTAAGGGGCACTTGAGTGTTGTATTTTAGTAAGCAAATCAGTCATAGGGCATGTCTCTTTTGGCAGGTAACGATGGTGATAATGCATTTGACTAAGAAGTTAGAGCTATGAAAATATATATCTTAACATTTGACTTGCCAAAGGAGAGCTGCCCTACGAGTGTTTAGCTTAAATATTTGTTTTGTTTTCCTCCATATACAGTACATATGTTAAAGAAGGTAATTTATGATTATAGCCATTTATCATATGATATTGTTTTAGTTAGGGTCAACTTAAAGATAGCACGGCTCAAACCTTAATTTAAATATTGATTTACCATTGATAGTTTTAAAACATTCGTCATTAGTGCAATAATGAAAAACATGTTTTTTTTTTATGGTCTATCTCTATTTTAGGAAAAGACAAATTTACTTATAAGTCTCTAACTTTTCAATTACTTTTTTTTTAAATTTATAAAGTCTCATCTCAAAACATATTTGATGTTAAAAATATATTTGATAAACCCTACTTTTCATTATAATTAGATTTACAAATATATATAGACGAAGACCATTTCACATAGTGTTTGTGGCTGACAAAAGAGTCTTTTTTTTTTCTTTCAATTTTTGAAAAGTAGTATCGGATCATGTAGTATTGTCTTTTTATATTTTGATAGAAAATGTAAGTAATTAGTTAGATTAATTTAGTTTTCGAGATTAAATCCAAAATCTCTTGTATAAAATTCTTTTAACGTTTTTTAGTTCACTAATCAAACTATCTTTGCGGAACATTTGTCTTTTGAAGGGGCAGAAAAGTGGGAGAAAAGTTAGGGATAGTGAAATGGGGGAGATGAAGTTTTATTTCAAGTCTAACTGATTTTGAGTGTGTTTTCTACAATAGATGCCATGATGTATATTACTAGGTTGAACACATAGACGTGATTTCGTCTTGCATATATGTGCTTAAGTTTATTGGTCAACAAGGCTAAAATACTACATATATGAACATTTTAAAAAATGGAGGAGGAATGTTTTGAAATAGGGACTAAAATAGTACACTAGAATGCAATCTAAATGATGCCATATAGAAAGTCCTAATACTTCAAGGACAAACTCAGCATAATAATACACTAGAATGCAAAAATGTTTTTGTACTGGTGATAAACTCTAATTTAATGTACTTTCTAGTGGACATGGCAACAGGACGAGGGTACAGATGGATTTTGCCTTCCTCACCCCTGCATCTGATTAATCAGAGAAACTCCCATTTGCCTCTGTTTTTAGCGAGTGTGAAATTTAGACCCCATTTCGCCCAACGGGTTTCGGTTTCTTCGCCCACACGCGCACTCATTCATATATATAAAATTATAAATTTAAAAATTATATTTATTATAATTAGTATAATAAAATAATTATTATTAGACGATAATAAAATTAAAAAATTATTTTTTATAGAGATAAGATTTTAATTTTTAATATTTAAAAAAATATTAAGTATGTTCAATATGTACATGTATATAAAATTTAAAAATTATAATAGTATTACTAGCGGAGTGAGTTTGGGTGCGGGGTGGATATCAACACACCCGCACCCGAATTTTAACTCCGAAAAAAACTCGCACCCGCACCTGCACTCAATCAAAGCGGATTTTCCCCGTCCAAATTAAGATGGTTTCGGGTGAGTACATGCGAGTACGAGTTATGTTGTCATCTCTACTTTTTAGAAATTATTATTAATTATTTTAGAACAATTATATGAAAAGAATGCAATTAACAATATATATAATATATATATGTAAATATAATAACTGTATAAATTTATTGTATGATATATGAGGCAAAGCTATAGTAGATATAGAAAAAAAGATATGATTGAGCTATCAAAAAGGAATAAATATTTGTGTTTGATACAAAACATCATGCTTAACAATATGAGGAACAAGGAATAACAGTAAAGATTGGAAAAAATTATAGAGGGTTTGTTGTTCCAATGTATAGAAGGAGCACTGGTCATTGAAAAGGCGATGCCACACTGAAAAAATAGACAACCGGGCATCGACACAAAAATAAGAGAATTTTGAGATTTTGAAAATGCTTCAAGTTAGAGTAAATTGTGTCAAATATTGGGGCATTAATTTATTCTCTATACCAGTTTTTATTTTTCGATTTAATTTATAGACTTATATGACATTTGAGAGTACAAATTATTGTATGATCAAATTCAATATTATTCTTCTAATCATTTAATATTTTTGTGTTTAAACTTTTTGTACGACTAAATAATGGATTAATTTAAAAAAAAAGAATATTAATTACGAATGACCAAACAAAATAAGAATTTTAGTTAATGGATTAGTAATTGAATAAAAAAAAAAGAATTTGAATAGAACTAAAATCACAAATTATCAAAGTCGCAAATGAAATTGTAATCCTAAACTTCTCTCCATTAATTTATGATTTTATAATTTTATTCTTGTTCTTACTTATTATTTGTTAGTCAATTACATCAATCAATTCAATCAATCGTGTTAGTTTAAATGTAAAATAATCTTAATTAATTTGATATTTATTAATTAATTTATGTAAATACAATAATCTTTCATATTATTTTTACGATAAAATATACTCATTTACTCTAAACGTGTTTTTAGCGCAACAATTCTCAATATTTTAGATGAAACGCAGTGACTACATAAAAAGATTGTGAGTAATTCATTGGCATCACCTTTTAATCATTTGTAGGAATGACGTATTTAGAAAGTATATAGAACAACATTTTTGCAATTAAATTTAAAATGCTCCACCTTTAAGCCTGATGTCGTGACAACTGATTCAAAAAGTCTACTTTTATGTGGATTGTTATATTAACCGATTCAAAATGTTTTTTTAGAGATTTAAAATCGGTTTTTAGAACATCTGATAGGCATTACATATATTTTAAAATCGATTTTTAGAATAATGCAGTAAAACATCGATATATTTGTAACTAAGTTGTTTTATTTTGGAGACGTTGATAGTCTGCTTACACAATTTTAGGTAATGTCGCATAACGTTTTAAAGAGAACGACTTAGTCTGTGACTGAATTTAATGTTGAAAATTATTATTTATAAATTGTTTTTTTATCATAAAACAACAATGGAGCAACCAGAATTGTACATATCTATAATTAGATCTAATTGTATACATGTTGAATTTGTTGATTTCTTGTATAAAAAATATATATTTTTTAAATTAATTTTCTTTTTTTTAAATATGATGCTAAAACAAATATAAAATGTGTTGAAGCATACATTTTGTGCTGGTTTTTTAACGTCAATTGATTCAAAATGAGTACTCTTTAAAATGGTTTTATTTAATAACCGACTTAAAAAGTACTTTAAAAATGTGCTATAGCAACACTTTTGAAATTGAGTAATTCATCGTATCTTTAGCTAAAAACAATTTTAAAGTGGTCAATTAATTCAAAATCAATTTTTGAAAACATATAGTTTTTTATGAGAACTATGAAGGCCTGTACTTCAGCTTCATACTCTTGGTTAAAATGCTAAAAGAAATTATCATTAAGCCTTATAATAATCAATTAACAAATTATTTACAAGGAATATATACAAGGCAAACATTGTAAACTAGAAATAAAAATTTAAAGTACAAAAATATATACAACATAATCATAATCAGATCAATACTAAAAAAGAACTCACATACTTATTAGAGAATTGCTATGAAAGACAACTTCGATTAAGCATATGAAGACGTAAGACTCTAAAAAACATGCAATCCCTTTAAACCTTGGATTAACTTTTTAAGATGTTTATAAGTTAAAGCAGCTACAGGGCAACTCTCCTTTGGCAAGTAATTGATATTGAATTTGCTCCAAATATACTGACTTTTTATTTACTTGCCAGGTGAGAGGTGCTCTATTGCTTCTTTGCTTATGAATGAAGTTTTCAACTTGAATCAAAGCTTGTTCCTTGAATTGCCATAGATTTGTGTGTGACAACAATTTAGCATACTTTTATAGCAAAGAAGATGGAATAAACCAATTAAACAATGGCGTATACTTTAGTGTTATGCCATGGATATCCAAAAACACTTGTTTTTCACTTTTGATATATAATATATGCTCATGGATTGTTGATTCCTAATGGCCAAAGGTCATAATACAAAGCTTTTTTGGTCCATCTTACCATTTTAGATTATTTTCTACTTTAAATAAATGGAAAAAAGAAGTTGTGATTGTAAACAAAATCAGGGTATTTTTTTTTTTATCATATCTAAATGTTGTGGTTCTCTTTAACCAAGTCTATAAATATTCCATGTCTTTTTCATATCTCTTTTTGCTTTTATTAGTATAATGTTTTGATATTTTCTCGTTCTGAATATTTTGGAGCTTTCCTTTCGCTATTATAAATCTATTATGCCTTGTAAACATATTGCATGAGTTTGGTTTTTTTTGTTTTTTATAACACATCACAAGATTCATTAGCAAAGTTTATTTGTTGCATTTTATTCCCAAGGCAACTTTTATCACAATGTCATTTAGAACTTAGCAATATATGATGATTGATAATACATTTAGAACTTAGCACACTAATGAATGAGTCAAACGATGAAATTTGACTTCATTCTTGCAACTTTTATTGTTCTACTAATTTCAGACATAGACACACAAAATAGAAGAAAACATTGGTTAGTTTATTTATAGTATTGTTTTAAATTGCAGTTGTGGTCACAGTAGTGATTATGCTGGAGATCTATATATTGCGGGAAAATGTGAACAAATGAGGTCAATACGGCTTAAATTACAGATATAATATCGTTACAGAGACTTCAAAATCTTCAATATTACGGCTGCAATTGTGATTGCGAACTGCAATTTAAAACTATTATAGGTAGTATTAGATAACTTATGTGCAACTTGTTTCATATTACATTGTGAATAAATATAGAAAAAGCCTCAACAAGTAATTTTTTATTTCAGATGTGAAGATAATACAATAGTTTATACCAAATGTGTAAAGTTGAGAAAAGCAAGCGAGTGTGACAAGCAGTGGTGTTGAATGACCTTATGATTAATTTGGAAATAGTCATTTAACAACTTCATGTAGTGGAGCATATAGGGATTCTTGTTCCAAAAGTTGAGCATGAAAAAAAAAATCTTATATGTCAATGAAAAAATATATGAAGACTTTATATGATATCTAGGGCCTTCAAGCATATGCCATTCAAAAGAAAAAAGGGGAAGTAGTAGTTATTAAAACTAGCATATCCAAAGTATAAAACTCTCCATCAGATGCTATTGTTAGCCTCAAGTGTTGTTGTGCCTATATAACTTGTAACTTGTTGTTGGAGTGTCATTCACTACTTGGCAAACTACACATTAAGTAACATGAGTGAGAAGGACTATTGTATTCTAGTAAGCAAATTAGTCATAGGGCATGTCGCTTTTGGCAAGCGATGGTGATAGTGCATTTGATTTAGAGTTATTAAAATATTTATCTTAGTCATTGACTTGCCAAAGGAGAGCTGCCCTGCGAGTGTTTAGCTTAAACATTTGTCTCATTTTCCTCTACATGCAAAGTAACTATTAAAAAAGGTAATGTATAATTGCAACCATTTATCATAAAGTTTTTTCCATAAGGGTTGACCTAATCATAAAGCGGCTCAAACCTTTATTTTAGTTCAATCAACATAACATTGATTTACCATTGATAGTATTAAAATATCGGCCATTAGTACATTGATGAGGATGGGGGGAGACAAAAGTGACAGGTTTAGGGATAGTGGAATGGCGAAGTTCAACATCTTAGTTGGATTTCAAGTGTACGTGAATTAAAATGTGTTTTCCAAAATAGACGTCATGTGTTTTAAATTTAACAGAAAAGTGTGATTTCGGTTTACACATAAATTCTTTAGTTGATTGATTAGTAAGACTAAAATGCAAGATAAATATTTTTTATTTTCATTGTCCCTGCTTTTAAGTCAAATCAAATGTATCTTTTAAATTTTTAAATAATTTTTTAAAGTCGTGTTTTGAATAATATAAAAATCTCTTTTAAAAAATTTAGAATCTTTTCACCCGAGAGGTTAATTAAATAAGAATTTTAAGTTTTTTGCGCATAAAAATTCATAATTAATTAACATTTTGTTTAAAAACTCTAAATTTTTGTTGGAGAAATTCTTATAATATTTGAAACATTTATGCAAATAATTATTCAAAAGATTGAGATGTGTTAAGTTAAAAGTAAAGACAAAAAATGAAAATAAAAAATTCAACAGAGTAAAAAAATTATGAAATTTTTCAAAAGGATTAAAATCAAAATCTTGAAAGTTTATAAGGAGAAATAACTTATCTAACCCTTTATTATATTTGAACATATAATTATAATATTTTGTGTTCTTAATACAATTTGATTTAATTTATTACATATATCGGTTGAAATGCACTCTTTTCGGAGATTAAGTTAATGAGTTGAATTATTTTCTTTTATCCGATGAATCTAAAAAGTTTGTCGTTGTTATTTTGTTGGAAAAACTCAATATTTTTCAAGATAAATAATTTTATTCTTTATCATGATTGTTTCATTACATTCTAATAATATTGTTGAATTTAACCCTCAAGGCCATTATCAAGGATTTGAAAAAGTTTAATGAGGTGTTTAGTAGCATGATTTAAATAACAAATTTCTATGAAACACTATATTTGTTGATTAAGTTAAATATTTTTTTAATGTACATACCAATTCAGTATCGTTGTTTTAGCAACACTTGATGAAACTATCAATGATGATTGACTATGAAATACTGCGTGTTCTTGTAAAAAGGTGTACCCTCAATATTTTTTCTTTCTCTTTTTTTGCAAGTTTTACTCCGATTCTAACATGTACTTTGGTGAAAAGCGATATCAACATGAGAAATGTTATTTGAACACATTTTTTGACACAAATACAAACACAAATACAATACTTACTTTTTATACATACTATGATGACATAAATGTGGGACATACTCCCTCCATCTCTCTCTCTTCTTCCATAAATGTGAGCTATAGTGTATTTGTGTTTGTATTTGTGTCAAAAAATGGGTTTAAATAACATTTATCTATCAACTTTTATCATATTTCGAATTAAAAATGAAATATAAGCATGTAATTAATTACAAGGTTCTGCTCAATTAAATTGTAAACACCATCGAAGTTCAAACTACACGAGGCATCATCTTCAAATTCTTCTCCTAATATTTGTAAGAACATAGTTGCACCTAAGAGGGGGGGTGAATTAGGTGTTAGACAATTTTTCTGTTTTTAGAGTTTTGGAGATTGTTTAAGTGACTGTTTAAAGTTTGTTTAATCTTGTTGTGTTAGTAAATGAAAACTGTAAATGACATAAGGTAAAAACACACAGAAATTTATCCTGGTTCCCCTTACAACCAAGGGTACATCCAGTCCTCTTGCACCCCACAAGATATTTTCCAATATCTGTTAGAATAAGTACAAGTCTAATCCTAAGATTTCAATTACAAATTCCTAACACTCTGCCTAAGATAGCACACCACTATCTTAGTTTACAACACTTGAATAAAATACACCACTTTCTTCAAACAATAACTTTAATGATTTTTACAACAATGTTCTTAATTAAGAACAACAGGATATAACAGTTTGTGCAAGGATAACAATCCAATATACTTTCAAGTACAATAGAAAACCTTTCTCAATGATATGAAAATGTAGAGCATGTACTTGAAGTATGAAAATATAACTTTGAAAAAGTTCACAAAATATTTCAGAAGGTTGTTCAAAGTTCATGGTAGGATTGCTTGGTTTAAAACTAAAGTTTTTAAGTATTTATATTCCAAGGTAATACTTCAGATCAATGGCAATGATTCCCAAACATTTTGATGAACTTGTGCAATGTTTCAAAACTGAAAAGTTGCATTGTTTTGAAGTTGTATTCGAATATAGTTTTATTGTATTCGAATACACTTCTATAACGTTCTGTTTGTATTTGAAATTTGAACGTTGTAGTCGAATACAAGTACGGGATTTTTGCCACTGACTTGAGTTGTATTCGAATACACAAAGCTGTAGTCGAATACAAATGTTTAAATTAGCTACTGACTTGCAATCTGTATTCGACTATGACACTTCGTATTCGAATACAGATCTTCAGTTTTAGCTTCTGATTTGTAGTCTGTATTCGACTACGATACTTCGTATTCGAATACAGATTTCCAGTTTTGTAAAAACTTTATTTTCAAACATATGTTTATGTTATTAAATATTTATAAAACATTTTAATGCATATGCTATCAAGAAGGTTCTCATAATATTGTACTTGAAATCTATTTTCCTAAGTTACCTAAATATAAATTTGAAGGATCCTTTTGCTTTTTGATCAATGAACTTTTTGTCTTCATAAAAAATGTAGATCTTTAATTTTCATTCTCCCCTTTTTGATGATGACAAAAATCTTGTTGCTTGGATTTCAAACGTCTTGAGTTCTCCCCCTAGATGTGTGCTTACTCCCCCTTGATATATGTTTTTCTCTTTCTTAAGTGTTGGAGGATCTGTTCAACATAATTAGCAACAACAATATATATACACTTTTTCTCCCCCTTTTGAAATTATCAAAAAGGAAGAGGATATCACATAGCAAAACAAGATATGCACAAATGTAACAAATAAACAGAAGCATCACATGATATCTGGAAGAAAACAACTTAATAAATCATGTTCAGAATTACAATTAAAAGAAACTTAAGAGTTTATAAAAGGAAAGTCAAACAGCAGAATCAAATAACAAAAACTACAAATAGCCAAATTTAATCATCTGATTTTTGGTGGAATATGTAAATGGTCAATTTTATCGAATAGGTCACTATGTTCTTGATGAAAGAATGTATGTTGTGTATTGATGGTGTCTTCAAGATCTTGGAATTTGTGGTTGAAGGAAACAGTCATGTTTTGCATTTGATTATTGAAAGACTCATTCAAATGTTGGAATTGATCTGTGACAAAGGATTGAATGAAGTTAAGTTTGTCCATGATCATTATGTTTGTGATGATGTCTTCAGTATGTGTTATGTTATCTGGTTCTGGTGCTACTGCTGTTGCTGCTTCTGGTGCATCTTCTGGTAATGCTTCTGGTGCTACTACTGGGCCTGTTGTTGGTTCTGCTTCTTCTACTTCTTCTTGGGCAGTTGATGAACTTTGTCCAAGATCACCCTTATGAACATAAATTTGAAGTGATTCACTCCAAACTATTTTAATACTGGGCAACACACTTAAGTCTAGCAGATTGTCTTTGGTGGTCTGGTACAGCACCTCGCCTGAGAAATCAACCTTAAAATGATCCAAAATTCTTGTGACTTCTCTTGCATAGGGTAAAGCTATAGAATCTTTTGAAGCATATAGAACTGAACGAACAAAGTATGCCCAATTTAAATCAGCCCCTTCTAACATAAAGATCATAACTTGAAGTTCAAATTCAGAGATCTGTGAGTAGTTCCCTGCTTTTGGTATCAATATATAACTTAAGAAATAATGTAGTAATCTGTTGTCAACAGTCAGATTACCAACACCATATCTTTGTCTAGCATATTTCGAACCAGATTGTGTGCGTTTTCTTTCCATAGTGTCTTTGTTAAAACGGCACAACGAAATATAAGCATCATATTTAGTAGTGTTTACCCATTCACATAGATGTCCTGGACACATCTTCTGACCTTCACAAGGTATGTGCAGAATTTCCTCAATAAGTTTAGTGTCTAAATTGATAACCTTTCCTTTAACTTTAGACACTAATTTATTCCCATCCTTTTCTAGGTTATAGAAGAAAACCCTAACTAGGCAGGATAAATAGGACCATTGTATCCAATAAATTCTTCCAATTTTTGAGCCTTCAGCAACTCAGGAAATTTAAACTTAGAAAAGGAATCAAGCGTACCAATTTTGGGGGTTACCAGATTTTTGTCAGAGAAGTGGGTTCTGAATCTGTCCAGTTCTTCTAGGGAATGAAGTAATCTGGATAGGTCAGCCATGTTGTCGTTTCTTCGTTTCTTTGAAGAACCCACATAAGCAACCTTGGTTCTTGGTCCTCTTTTGCGTGCATCCATTCTTGAGAAGATGAAGTTTACGGTGTTTGGGGAATTTAGGGTTTTGATTTTGATTTCACAGTAATCTCAGATGCAATGGATGATGAGGGGAAGGTTTAGATATGACTGTATGAAGGTTTAGGGATAAGTTTGGATGAAGATTTTGAAGATAAGAAATCAGAGACTTTGATTATAATCGGCTACCAGTTTTTGTATTCGTAACCTAAAACTGTTAACAATCCCTTTTATATAAAAAAAATTTGAATCTGTATTCGACTACAGACTTTGTGTATTCGAATACAGGTTTTTTTGGGAACGTGTATTCGACTACAAACTGTCTGTATTCGAATACGACAGTAAAGATTTCGTTTCAAAGTGAAATTTTTAACAATAAACAGACCAAAAAATACTTTAAACATGTAGCAAAACATACATAGATGTCAAAGAATCAAATATGAAGTAAAAGAAGATAAAAAATTTAAAATTAAAACTGCTATGACTTACAAAGCTTTCAAACCTTTTTGAGATTATTCTCATTTAGAATGCTTAGTTCCTTCTGGATATTGTAGAATGAATCTCTAGGTAATGGCTTTGTAAACATATCCGTTATCTGAGTACCACATTTTTGAGGTTCTTTGTGTGTATTCCTACAAAACAAGTTTATGGTTTTATTTGGTACCCAGAGGGCTTTGGGTCCTTGAATGTTATTACTTTTCTTGACCCACACATAATGCCCTTGTGGAACACCAATGTTCCTAAAGTAACAAGCATTAGGTGTGTGACCATTAAGACCACAATAAAAACATTATGGACTCTTTTCAGGAAAGCATGGTTTCTTTTGAATAATACTTTTCTTAGAACAAAGATGATTCTTTTGAACAACTATTACTTTCTCATTTTTGGATTGGTTATTTGCCTTTACAAAGATAGTTTTACCAATACTTGGTTTATCAAATTTTGAGTAACCAAGTCCACTTTTGTCATTTGAATATCTTTGCATGCTAAGTATATTTTCCAACCCAAATTGTCCCTTTTTGTACCTTTCTATAACTCTATTCATTTGGACAATTTTAAAAGAAAGTGAATCACATTTAATGCATGTAGAAATCTGTTTTTGTTTTTCAGAATTTTGTTCCATAGTGTCAATCCTTTCATTTAGGGATAAAATCTGTTTCTTTTGATTTGACACTACTTTGTACATATTTTTACATTCATTAAGTAGTTCTTTAATGGCTTGTTGTGCATCATTATCTTCAACACAAGAATCATTATTATCATAACAAATAGTATTACTACTAACCTCTTCTTCATTATCAGAATGATGAGATGCCATCAAAGCAATATTAGCGCATTCGTCATTATCTGTATTTGATTAAGAACTTACTTCATTATCTTCCCACGCTATGTATGCCTTTTTGAGCTCCTTCCTTCTGTTAGCATTTTTCTTGATAAGGTTATGACATTCTGCTTTCATATGTCCTTCTTTCCCACATTCAAAGCAAGTGACATTTTGATTTGTAGTGAAGACATCTTTCTTCCTGAAGGTTTTCCTCTTCTTAAATGTTTTATCGTTTTGAAGAAACTTACCGAACTTTTTAACCAGCGAAGTGATGTTTTCATCTTCATCTGAATCTTCTTCATTTATCATTTCTTTTGATTCTATTTTTAAAGCTATATTCTTTGTTTTCTTTTCTGAATTCTCATTCTTTTCCAATCTTTCTAATTCTATTTCATGTTCTTGTAACTTTCCAAAAAGTGCTGAGAGTGAAATTTTTGACAAACTTTTCTTTTCAGAAATTGCTGTCACTTTGGGCTGCCATGCTCTGGTCAATGATATTAGAACCTTTAGGTTTAATTCATCATTAGTAAAGTTTTTGCCAAGTGCTGTTAAGTGATTTGTTAGGTGAGAAAAACGTTTCTGCATGTCCAGGATTGCTTCTCCTGGTTGCATTCTAAACATTTCGTATTCTTGAGATAAAGTGTTCAGTTTTGAACGTTTTACCTCAATTGTTCCTTCATGGGTTACTTTAAGAGTATCCCATATCTCTTTTGCTGTTTTGCAGTGGGATATACGAAAGAATTCATCCATACCCAATGCTGATTGTAACATATTTTTTGCTTTCTTGTCAAACAGTACTTTTCTCTTTTCATCGTCTGTCCATGAGGCTTTTATTTTTATTTCCTCTTTATTGTTGATGATTGTTGTTGGAAAATATGGACCGTTTTCTACTGCCTCCCATATGTCATCTCCTTGAGCCTCAAGGTATGCTTGCATACGTATTTTCCAAAAATTATAATGTTCGCCGACAAAGCAAGGTGGTTTGTTACTGCTACCACCATCTCTAAAAACAGGTTATGCGGAAGCCATGAATCTAGGAGCAAATTACCAAAAACCTGCTTTTATACCAATTGTAAGAACAGAGTTGCACCTAAGAGAGGGGGGTGAATTAGGTGTTGGACAATTTTTATGTTTTTAGAGTTTTGGAGATTGTTTAAGTGACTGTTTAAAGTTTGTTTAATCTTGGTGTGTTAGTAAATGAAAACTGTAAATGACAGAAGGTAAAAACACACATAAATTTATCCTGGTTCCCCTTACAACCAAGGGCACATCCAGTCCTCTTGCACCCCACAAGAGATTTTCCAATATCTGTTAGAATAAGTATAAGTCTAATCCTAAGATTTCAATTACAAATTCCTAACACTCTGCCTAAGATAGCACACCACTATCTTAGTTTACAACACTTGAAGAAAATACACCACTTTCTTCAAACAATAACTTTAATGATTTTTACAACAATGTTCTTAATTAAGAACAACAGGATATAACAGTTTGTGCAAGGATAACAATCCAATATACTTTCAAGTACAATAGAGAACCTTTCTCAATGATATGAAAATGTAGAGCATGTACTTGAAGTATGAAAATATAACTTTGAAAAAGTTCACAAAATATTTCAGAAGGTTGTTCAAAGTTCGTGGTAGGATTGCTTGGTTTAAAACTGAAGTTTTTAAGTATTTATATTCCAAGGTAATACTTCAGATCAATGGCAATGATTCCCAAACGTTTTGATGAACTTGTGCAATGTTTCAAAACAGAAAAGTTGCATTGTTTCGAAGTTGTATTCGAATATAGTTTTAGTGTATTCGAATACACTTCTATAACGTTCTGTTTGTATTTGAAATTTGAACGTTGTAGTCGAATACAATATCTTGTAGTCGAATACAAGTACGAGATTTTTGCCACTAACTTGAGTTGTATTCGAATACACAAAGCTGTAGTCGAATACAAATGTTTAAATTAGCTACTGACTTGCAATCTGTATTCGACTACGACACTTCGTATTCGAATACAGATCTTCAGTTTTAGCTTATGATTTGTAGTCTGTATTCGACTACGATACTTCGTATTCGAATACAGATTTCCAGTTTTGTAAAAACTTTATTTTCAAACATATGTTTATGTTATTAAATATTTATAAAACATTTTAATGCATATGCTATCAAGAAGGTTCTCATAATATTGTACTTGAAATGTATTTTTCTAAGTTATCTAAATATAAATTTGAAGGATCATTTTGCTTTTTGATCAATGAACTTTTTGTCTTCATAAAAAATGTAGATCTTTAATTTTCAATATTTATATCCAATATAAAAAAAAAAAGTTAACAGAATTAAAAACTTGTTATAATAAAACAAGAGTACCAATAACTTGTAATTGAAATATGTGTTATGCTAATATTACAGGACCATTTAATTCGTAACCGACTAATATGCATTGCTAACATGTATTTTTAGCTAAATGTTGATAAAGAATTCCAAATCGTTATTTGAGTTGCTAACATAAATATATAATATCGCGCTAATACATTACCACATTATTTATAATCAATTTTCTCACAATATAATTTAAAAAAACTAAAACATATTCCTATTTATTTCACACTTATCTTCATTTAATTTTTTTTTATATTACAACCTTCGGCATATCTTAATTTGATATTTTAACAATACAATATTACAAGTTAAAATTGATGTATTTTAAAAATATTTTTAATTTGGCAAAACACACTCATTATATGTTAAAACTCGCTCATTTAAATAACTTTCTAAAAAAAGAATTGAGCTTTAGATCAAATAAAAGGTGTAGGGTGCTAAGCCACTAAAAAAATGAGTGGGGTGGTAATTAGCTAACCCAAGTTATTTGAATTTGTTAGTAACTAAATAATTAAATTATTCTTTTTAGGTTTATTTTAAAGAGTTTAATAATTAAACTTGAACACTAAG
This sequence comes from Cicer cuneatum, assembly GCA_037974295.1. Classification (NCBI taxonomy): domain Eukaryota; kingdom Viridiplantae; phylum Streptophyta; class Magnoliopsida; order Fabales; family Fabaceae; genus Cicer; species Cicer cuneatum. The sequence continues at coordinate 26,562,930 of JBBPBO010000002.1, read as the reverse complement.
TGCTAATAAATGGAGAATTGCAAATTTGAAGTCAAGTCCAAAACATCAAATGTCCCAAAGTGTTTTGGAAATAGTTCTCTTTATATATATATTGACATATAACCTCTAAAAATTTGATATATAACTATTTTTAATTAAATTTTTAGTCACACACATCAATTTTTAATCAAATTTATCTTGTGTCAAACGAGTATTCTTACACTACCATTTACCTATATAATTACCTCTAAAATTACTGACTTTTTACTTATAGTATTGCTTCTTTGCTTATTGATGAAGTTTTCACCTTAAAACAAATGCGTGTTCCTTGAATTGCCACTTATTTGTGTGACAACTATTTAGCAAACTTTTATAGCAAAAAAGATGGAATAAACCATTAAAAAATTGGCATATACATTATTGTTATGCTATGGATATCCAAAAATATGTTTTTGTTAGCTGACATTTGCTGATTCCTAATGGCAAAAGGTCAGAGAAAAAAAAAGTTGGTCCATCATACCATTTTAGATTCTTCTATAATTTAAAGAAGTGGAAAAAAGAAACAAAATCATGTTATTTTCTATCATATATCGAAAGTAGCTTTGTGGTGTAGCCCTGCACAAGAGTAAAAATATTCCATATCTTTTAGGTTCTTTAAATATTTTTTCTCGATTTAATCAGTGTGACATATCATATTTACAGCGTTAATTTTTACGTTCTGATTTGTTTACATTAAGACACTTTTTTAGTAGTTTTTTTATAAAATGATATGTGGCCATTACGATGCTGACGTATATATAATAGTGTTGACATGACAAACTATAAAAATAAATATTCTGATATCAACATTTAAGTTTGGTAAAATTACATCTATCATATGAATATTTGACTTAACGTTAGCTATTAAACTTTTTTATATCTCTATGAATCCTTTTATACATATTTCATGAGTATAACGCATCACAAGATTCACAGGCAAAGTTGATTTGGCCTACATTTTGTTTCCCTTAGTAATAATGCTTGCTTTCCAAGGCAACTTTTATCCAACTATCATCCATGTATGGTTTTGCAAGAATGACTTCATTCTTTGCAATTTGAATGAGTCAAACAGAGAAGAAGAAATTTGACTTCATTCTTGCTATTTTTATAATTCTACTAATTTAAAACATTGATACACAAAAGAGAAGAAAACATATAGTTTAGTGTATTTCAAGTATTAGAACTTTCCAATCACAATATTTGTATAAAAAATTTATTCCTTGTGTCTTCTGTACTTTTTAAATCACGACATTATAATATAACTTATTATGTGCAACTTCTTTAATAATATATTGTACATAAATATAGAAAAATTCTTAAAACTTATGAACTTGGAAATGGTCACTCAACAATTTCATGTAGTGGAGCATATTGGAAGCCTTGTTCCATGAGGTGAACAATAAAATTAAAAAGAATCTTAAGTTAGTGAAAAGAATCTTAAGTTAATGACAAACACTTTAGAAAAAGCGCTGTTGTAGGTCATAAAGAGTTTAGGATTTACAGAAAAGCGCTGTTGTAGGGTCATAGCGATTTCATATAATGTTTACAGCGCTTTTAGAGCACTTCGCATAAAAGCGCTGTAGAATATAGCGCTCTCACACTATATTTACAACGCTTTTTAGAGCGCTTTGTATATAAGCGTTGTAAACGCAGTAAATGTTTTGAAATTTAATTTTTAAAAGTCTTTTACAATGCTTATGGACTAAAGCGCTGTAAAATTACAAGCAGTTCAAGTTATATATACTTGATAAATAAATAAATAAAAACATATTTAATATGTTCTCTCCCTTCGAACTCTATTACGAACCTTCCTCTTCTCTACTTTGCGCCCATTTTTGTCTCAAGTACTGTATTTATTAATTTGTTATTGTCTCGAAAACTAGTAAATTGTTACCTGATAAATCATATAAAATGTTAGATGATAAATCTGTTCTATTCTGAAATTTGTTTGATCTGTTTTGTTTTGAAATCAGACTTGTATGCATGACCTTGGACCTTGGTTTCCATTTTCCAATATTAGAATATATATATACTATAGATTTATATGATGTTATAGATTGATAAATTTGTGTAACACTGCATTCATAAATTCTTACATGATATATCATATAAAATCTGTTAGATCTGTTCTGTTATGTTTTGAAATTAGACTTGTATGCATATATTATAGATTGATATAATGTTATAGATTGATAAATTTGTGTAACACTGCATTCATATAGGTCATATAAAATGGACCGGAAATGGATGTCTGCCAATCGATTGTCAAAAGAGTATGAAAATGGAGTGAAGGAGTTTGTTGAATTTGCAGTGAAGAATGCAAAAGACCCAAATCGAATCACTTGTCCTTGTTTAAAATGTTGTTTTGGAAAATGCGTTAGAGCATATGAATTGGAAGGACATTTAGTATGACATGGAATTGATAAAAGCTATACATGTTGGATAAGACATGGTGAGAAAAAAAGGGAACACTTATTTTGAGAATGTTGCGACATATGATTCAAATGATTTCGACACAGATACATATGAGCAGGACTGAGTTGAGGAGATTGCAAAAGTAGTTGAAGAAGATCTTTGGGATTGTCCTAAAATGTTTGAGAGTTTGTTGAGTGATGCAGAGAAACCATTATAGAATGGTTTTACTAAATTCACAAGACTTTCGGCGATATTAAAGTTGTACAACTTAAAAGCGAGAAATGGATGGTCTGATAAAAGCTTCATAGAATTATTAACACTCCTAAAAGATATGTTGCCAGATGATAATGAACTTCCCAGTCAAACCTACGAGGCTAAACGAATTTTGTGCTCTATTGGCATGAGTTACAAAAGGATTCATACGTGTCCTAACGATTGCATTTTATTTCGAAACAAATATGAATTACTAAAGGGGTGTCCGAAATGCAATGTCTCTCGATATAAGAAGAAAGAATCTACTCCAGCAAAAGTCATGTGGTATTTTCCTATAATACCAAGATTTAGGTGAATCTATCGCAGTGAAGAAGATTCAAAACACTTGACATGGCATGCAGATGAAAGAATTAGAGATGGAAAGTTACGACACCCTGCAGATTTTTCCACAATGAGCAAAAATTGATCACGAGTATCCTAATTTCGATAGAGAGTCAAGAAATCTATGACTTTCACTTTCTACTGATGGAATGAATCCTCATGGTCTTGAAAGCATATCCCACAGCACGTGGCATGTGATTTTGTTGATTTATAACCTAACTCCATGGTTATGTATGAAGCGTAAGTTTATGATGTTGTCTCTGTTAATTTTTGGACCCAAACAACTGGGGAATGATATTGACGTATACTTAGCTCCTTTAATTGAAGATTTAAAAAATATGTGGGAGATAGGTGTGGAAGTTTATGATGGGTATAAGAAAGAATGTTTCAATTTGAGGGCTATGTTGTTCAGCACAATTAATGATTTTCCAGCATATGGTAATTTATCAGGATATAGCATTAAAGGTTAGTGTGCATGTCCTATATGTGAAGAGAGTACATATTGGATGCGGTTGAAACATTGTAAGAAGAACGTCTTTCTTGGACATCGTAGATTTTTACCTTTTAGTCATCATTATCGTGGGTGGATAAATGCATTCAATGGAAAATCAGAGGAAGGTATGCTCCAAAAGCACCGACTGGATATCAAATATTGGAAAAAGTACAAAGTTTGACCAATAGATTTGGCAAACCATTTGCGGGGGAGCTTGTCAAAACTAGGTGGAAGAAAAAGTCAATTTTCTTTGAATTGCCATATTGGAAGTCATTGTATATAAGAAATTTTCTCGATGTGATGCATAGTGAAAAAAATGTATTTGATAGTGTTATTGGTACGTTACTTGTGGGCCAGCTTACATGTGCAGACGCTCTGATATAATGGTTCACCAGTACCAGTGCAGACGCTCAACAGTCCAGCACTTATATACCAAAGTACAATCGCTCAACAGATCAGTACCTAGTGCAGACGCTCAACAGTCCCGCACTCGTGCAATCGCTCAACAGATCAGCACGTGGTTGCGCATTACTCTGTGGCCCATCGCGGGTACCACTTGACTATGCAATGCATGAATATGCAGTGTTTCACTTCTCTAGAAACAGAATGCAAATTCAGAAAATTCATGCTTTTCATCATGTTTTAAATATCTCAGCACAGTCAGAATTAACATCATCACAATCATGATTAAACAGTCAATTAATCATTAATACTTTGAAATGTTTTCCCAAACTCTTAAAATTCAATTACAGTGTTTAAAACTGAGATTCTCTGGAAAATACAAATCTGTATTTGAATACAGCCTCTCTGTATTCGAATGCATGAGCCAAAACAGTGCAGAATTAACACTGTGTATTCGAATACAGCCCTCTGGTATTCGAATACAGAGGCAGTCTCAGTGCACAAATCAACATTTTTCACTACATCATTACTTCATCCCCACCACTTCAAACTATCACAAAAATTCCATTTTAATACATCATAAACCTTCCCAAAATTCCCCAACAATTAGGGTTTATAAAACAAGGTTGAAAACTTGGAATTTCTGAAAACCCGAATCTGTATTCCAATACAAACCCCTTGTATTGGAATACAGAAGCATGAAACTGCAATTTTAACATTCTGTATTCGAATACAACATGCCTGTAGTCGAATTCATAAGTCAAAATAGAACCAGAATGATCAACATCAGAAACAGAACCAGAACGATCAACATCAAAAACAGAACCAGAATGATCAACATCAGAAACAGAACCAGAAGGATCAACATCAGAAACAGAACCAGAATGATCAATATCAGAAACAGAACCAGAATGATCAACATCAGATCATCAGAAACAGAACCAGAATGAATGATTAACATCAGAACATCAGGAAACAGAACCAGAATCAGAATCATCAACACCAGAACATCAGAAAACAGAACCAAAATCAGGATCATCAACACCAGAACATCAGAAAACAGAACCAGAGTAATCAACTTCAGAAACAGAACCAGAATAATCAACATCAGAAACAAAACAGAATGATTCACACCAGAAGCAAAACAGAATGACTCACACCAGAATCATCAGAAGCATAAACAACTGAATGATTCACCCATAATCATCAGAAGCAACAGAGAATGATTCACACCAGAATCATCAGAAGCAGAAACAACAGAATGATTCACCCAGAACCATCAGAAGCAACACAGAATGATTCACACCAGAATCATCAGAAGCAACACATAATGATTCACACCAGAATCATAAAAAAAAACACATAATGATTCATCCAGAATCATCAGAAACAACACTGAGTGATGTTGGAACCAAGTTGAATTACTACGGTAAAAACCATCAGAAGATGAATGTATCAAAGGATACATTCTGAATTTACAGAAGATGCATTTCTGTAATTATCAGAAGATAACCCAGAATGTCCAAAACCGACCAGAAGATAACTTTGGAGGCTTATATCGAACAAAAAAAAAATCAGAAGAACATCTGGAAAACATCAGAGGGAAGCCTGCCATAATATGAATTGCTCCAAACAAGAATGATTCAAATATCAGAAGCAATCAAGAAGTTTTACTGATCAGAACATAGCCTGGCAATGTAATTTCAACACAGTCCATACTTGTCCAGAAGTGACCAGAAGATATCTTTGATGGACTCTATCAGAGGGAATAAATATCAGAAGATTCTTTGGGCCATACTATTCTAAAGCCTGCCATGTGGAGAACTGTTCCAGGCCATAAGTTGTCAAAAGCAAGAAGTAATCTAGAAGATAATTTGACCAGAGCATGGCATGACAATCGAATTTTGAATAACCCAGACTTCATCCAGAATTGATCAGAAGAAACACAGAATGGTTCATGCCAGAATCACCAGAAGCAGAAACAACAGAATGATTATCAGAATCATCAGAAGCAGGAAACATGATGATGATCAGAATCATCAGAAGCAGGAAACATGATGATTATCAAAATCATCAAAAGCAGAAACAGAATGATTATCAGAATCATCAGAAGCAGAAACAAGATGATTATCAGAATCATCAGAAGCAGAAACAGAATGATTATCAGAATCATCAGAAGCAGAAACAGAATGATTATCAGAATCATCAGAAGCAGAAACAAGATGATTATCAGAATCATCAGAAGCAACACAGAATGATTATCAGAATCATCAGAAGCAGAAATTCTTCTTCTGTATTCGACTACAGGGCTCGTAGTCGAATACAAGTTTGAAAACTTAAGTAAAACAAAAATTTTACAGGTTGTACTCGAATACACACATGTTGTATTCGAATACACCTTCAAAAACCAGTGAAAATTTCCTGAGATTTCAACCCTTTTCAAACTGTTTTCTTTTAAAACAACAACCAAACAACAAAACAGATTCAACACTTTTTTTTTCCAGACAATACTTCCCTCATTAAAAATCCCTTTTCTTTTAAATCATCAACATCATCAGAATCATTCACAACAGAAGCAGAATCAAAATCATTAATCACCAAATCATCCAGAACAACAACAGAAAAATCAATCATCAGAATCATCCAGACTGTCAAGCCATCATAACATCATACAGCATTTCAGCTTTCACAACACACCAGAATAACATGCAAGCATTCAGCTTCCTCAAACATCAAAACATGACTAATGTTCTCAACCAAAACAAAAATCAACACACAGCAGCAAAACACCAACAAAGTGCATTTTTGCATTTTAAAAACTATTTCCAAAACAGTTTTACAAACATGTATTTTAATCATGTTTAAAATGACATGCAAACATTTTTTTCTTCAAAAACAGAAATGAAACAACAAGCATTTACAACCCTAATGCAACTAGAAAGTTGGAAGGTGCCCTTACCCTTGTTGCGTGTTATGCTATTCCTCTCGTTTCTGATTCTGCTCCCGTTTGCGCGTCCAAAACCAGTGAAACTGCAGCTTGCGTTTGCCGCTACGAAACTGGGTTCTTTAGCTCCGTAATGGGGTGGGGATTAACTTTAATACTGGGGGTTTTCTGGTTTGGTGTCTGTATTTCCAGTTAATGGAACTTTTGAGGAACTCTCTCTCTGGTATTTTGAAATCGTGAAACTGCTTTTCAGAAAACAGGAGGCAGAAATGGGAGAAGAGGTTACTGTTACATGCAACACTATTACATGCAAAATGGGAGGTATGGAGTTCTGATTTCTGCCCAGCCCCTCACGTGTACTTATAGGCTCACTTGAGTGCCACCTCCTTTGAAACAATGATACAATAATGCTGGATTTTCTAGCTAGATTTCTCAGCACTTAATCCTTTTGCAATTAGCCACTAATCCTTAATTAATGGTCCGATTAATTTAATTACTCGAAATTAAATTAATTTAATCTTCATCCAATAATTTTAATTCATCTTCCAAAGTAAATATTTATATATATATATATTCACTCAAAACATACATATATTAAATATTTTACAAATATTCCCAAAATACCCTTAATATTAATTCCAGAATTAATATTAAATTTAAGGGTCTTACATTACCACCCCCCTTCAATTAGTTTCGTCCTCGAAACTACATGTCGATGAACAACTGAGGATATTGTTCCCTCATCTTACTCTCCAGTTCCCCAGTTGCGTCTCCAGTAGTCGGGTTCCATATCACTTTGACTAGTGGGACTTTCTTGTTTCTCAACTGTTTAATCTTCCTGTCTTCAATCCTTACAGGGAATACTTCAAATGACAGGCTGTCCCGCAGCTAAATTGTATCCAGCTCGATTACATGTGACGGGTCTGCAATGTATTTCCTTAACTGCGACACATGAAATACGTCGTGGATATTGGACAGTATTGGAGGTAAAGTAATCCGATAGGTCAATGGTCCAATACGTGCAGTAATCTGGTATGGTCCAATAAATTTCGGAGTCAACTTTCTCGACTTAATAGCTCTGCCAACACCAGTTGTAGGTGTGACCCTTAGAAATACATGATCACCCTACTCGAATTCGAAAGGTCTGCTCCACCATCTCAGGTCCAATAATCGTACTATCTCCGTCCTTATACCAGCATAAAGGCGTCTGACACTTGCGTCCATACAAAGCCTCGTAGGGTGCCATTCCAATACTTGCGTGGAAGCTATTGTTGTAGGTGAACTCAATCAATGGCAACATCTCATCCCAGTTTCCTCTATCATCCAACACACATGCTCTTAATAGATCTTCCAAGGACTGATTGGTTCCCTCAGTCTGTCCGTCTGTTTGTGGATGATAAGCGGAACTCAATTTACTCTTATGAGCCTCTTCCAAAATCATTCTCTTCAAATCTGCAACATCTGGTACACAAACCCTTCCATTACATCTCAAAATGTTATCTGGTCCGACCCTTAAGCTCGCTTAATTCCAATGGCGACATCCGGTACGGCGCAATTGAAATTGGTCTAGTTCCTGGGTGTAAATCAATGAAAAACTCCACCTCTCTCACCGGGGGTAATCCTGGAATTTCTGATGGATATACGTCCGGATATTCTTTGACTAACACTACATCTTCTATGTTCACATCCATCTTGGTCTCCACGTTAGCCAATGATAAAAATTCCTGAGTTCCTTCTCTCAGAGATACTTCGAGTTGGTTAGCAGCCAAATACTGAACGACTCCCAATTCACTTCCTTGTGAGCTGATCCCATTAGAAACCTTGTACTTCTCCACCAGTACTCTGCATTCCCTATCAGCAGATACGTGGCATAGTTGACCTTCACCGCTGCTCGGCAGTTAATCATCTCGAGGATTTTCTCCATCTCTTGAATCCACTGGTCTGCTCTTTCTGGACCCTCATCACCCTTGAACTTGGGAGGATTATGACGGCGAAAATCCTCTAGATTCAGTAGCGCAAATCTCTCTTTCTCTCTTCTCCAGATCTCGTTGAGTCTTTGCAGCTGTCTGTGCAGCAACAGACGTAGCCATGTTGTTCATCGCCTCAGCCATCATATCTTCCCGGCTGGCATTGGTTCTTGTGGTGTCGTCTCTTCTTTGGAGGCATTGTTCCTTACAAAACCATCATCAAGTAGAAATCTCGCACTACTCGGAATAATTCTAAAACTTAACACATCATCACTTCAGTCACACCACAACTTCCACAAGACTTGACACATTAACTACTTGCTCCTATGCATGATCAGCTAATGACTCAAAACAATTACTTTAATCAGAGCTTTTAACCCAAAACTTTAACCAAATGCTCTAATACCACAATTGTAACACCCCGAGTTTAAAACGCAGCACGGGTGCATTTTTTTTTTAATAAATAATTGAAATGAGTTTTCCAAAATTAATATCAAGGGAATTAAAATAAAATCAGTTCATTTCAAAGGTTATCACCCAATCAGTGTCAGAGTGCAGAATAATACAGCGGAAAAGTAATACATTAATTCTCAAAATAAAATTACATTTCCCAAAACTCAAGACCCTATACAAAAGTCTAGACTGATCATGCACTAAGCTACAGTAGCACGGTCTCCACCGTATCCTCTTTAAGTCTCGTCTTCAGCCAACCGTCCGTCTCTCTGCATTGTCCACGTAGACTCCGTACGTAAAGATCAGGGGAAACTAACGACGCTTCCGTCGTTAGTGTATCCGTCGGTAGGACGGGTTCGGGTACCATCTGAGGGCAAAGCCCAAAGTCCACAATATAATAGCAAGGGTCACCGAACGAAATTAACAAATAAGCACATAGCATATATCTCACAACAACACATATATTCATGGCATAATATATGACAATGATGAGGAAAATAATAATGCTCATTTGAAATTTAATGACATATATGCCTTTTCAAAACAGCAGCCAATTATTATGAAATATGTGGTAAGTACAAACAACACCTCAGCAAATCACAATCATTAAATCAGAAATTCAGATTCTGAACAGTACTCACACATTCAATTTCCACTCATCATCATAATCCAATCGTGACCCACCGGTCAATCCCCCAATGCAATATGTATATGCTCATGTATACAATTTTCTTGGAATCACCAAGGTGCAGTCGCTCAACAGACCATCACATTATGTTTGACATTAAGGCCCTCAAGACCAGGGTGCAATCGCTCAACAGATCAGCACCAGTGCAGACGCTCAACAGTCCAACACGTTTGACATATACCAAGGTACAATCGCTTAACAGATCAGTACCTAGTGCGGTCGCTCAACAGACTAGCACTCGTGCAATCGCTCAACAGATCAGCACGTGGCTGCGCATTTCAGGGTACAGACGCTCAACAGTCCAGTACCAGTGCAGTCGCTCAACAGACCAGCACCTATATACCAAAGTACAATCGCTCAACAGATCAATACTTAGTGCAGACGCTCAACAATCCAGCACTCGTGCAATCGCTCAACAGATCAGCACGTGGTTGCGCATTCCAGGGTATAGACGCTCAACAGTCCAGTACTAGTGCAGTCGCTCAACAGACCATCACTCGTGCAATCGCTCAACAGATCAGCACGTGGCTGCGCATTTCAGGGTATAGACGCTCAACAGTCCAGTACCAGTGCAGTCGCTCAACAGACCAGCACCTATATACCAAGGTACAATCGCTCAACAGATCAGTACCTAGTGTAGACGCTCAACAGTCCAGCACTCGTGCAATCGCTCAACAGATCAGCACGTGGCTGCGAATTTCAGGGTACAGACGCTCAACAGTCCAGTACCAGTGTAGACGCTCAACAGTCTAGCACTTATATACCAAAGTACAATCGCTCAACAGATCAGTACCTAGTGCAGACGCTCAACAGTCCCGCACTCGTGCAATCGCTCAACAGATCAGCACGTGGTTGTGCATTACTCTGTGGCCCATCGCGGGTACCACTTGACTATGCAATGCATGAATATGCAGTGTTTCACTTCTCTAGAAACAGAATGCAAATTCAGAAAATTCATGCTTTTCATCATGTTTTAAATATCTCAACACAGTCAGAATTAACATCATCACAATCATGATTAAACAGTCAATTAATCATTAATACTTTGAAATGTTTTCCCAAACTCTTAAAATTCAATTACAGTGTTTAAAACTGAGATTCTCTGGAAAATACAAATCTGTATTCGAATACAGCCTCTCTGTATTCGAATGCAACAGCCAAAACAGTGCAGAATTAACACTCTGTATTCGAATACAGCCCTCTGGTATTCGAATACAGAGGCAGTCTCAGTGCACAAATCAACAGTTTTCACTACATCATTAAAGTTTCAAAAACTTCATCCCCACCACTTCAAACTATTACAAAAATTCCATTTTAATACATCATAAACCTTCCCAAAATTCCCCAACAATTAGGGTTTATAAAACTAGGTTGAAAACATGGAATTTCTGAAAACCCGAATCTGCATTCGAATACAGACCCCTTGTATTGGAATACAGAAGCATGAAACTGCAATTTTAACATTCTGTATTCGAATACAGCATGCCTGTAGTCGAATTCATAAGTCAAAATAGAACCAGAATGATCAACATCAGAAACAAAACCAGAATGATCAACATCAGAAACAAAACCAGAATGATCAACATCAAAAACAGAACCAGAAGGATCAACATCAGAAACAGAACCAGAATGATCAATATCAGAAGCAGGAAACAGGATGATGATCAGAATCATCAGAAGCGGGAAACATGATGATTATCAGAATCATCAGAAGCAGAAACAACATGATTATCAGAATCATCAGAAGCAGAAACAAGATGATTATCGGAATCATCAGAAGCAGAAACAGAATGATTATCAGAATCATTAGAAGCAGAAACAAGATGATTATCAGAATCATCAGAAGCAACACAGAATGATTATTAGAATCATCAGAAGCAGAAATTCTTCTTCTGTATTCGACAACAGAGCTCGTAGTCGAATACAAGTTTGAAAACTTAAGTAAAACATAAATTTTACAGGTTGTAGTCAAATACACACATGTTGTATTCGAATACACCTTCAAAAACCAGTGAAAATTTCCTGAGATTTCAACCCTTTTCAAACTGTTTTCTTTTAAAACAACAACCGAACAACAAAATAGATTCAACACTTTTTTTTCCAGACAATACTTCCCTCATTAAAAATCCATTTTCTTTTAAATCATCAACATCACCAGAATCATTCACAACAGAAGCATAATCAAAATCATTAATCACCAAATCATCCAGAACAAAAACAGAAAAATCAATCATCAGAATCATCCAGACTGTCAAGCCATCAGAACATCATACAGCATTTCAGCTTTCACAACACACCAGAATAACATGCAAGCATTCAGCTTCCTCAAACATCAAAACATGACTAATGTTCTCAACCAAAACAGAAATCAACACACAGCAGCAAAACACCAAAAGAGTGCATTTTTGCATTTTAAAAACTATTTCCAAAACAGTTTTACGAACATGCATTTTAATCATGTTTAAAATGACATGCAAACATTTTTTTCTTCAAAAACAGAAATGAAACAACAAGCATTTACAACCCTAATGCAACTAGAAAGTTGGAAGGTGCCCTTACCCTTGTTGCGTGTTATGCTATTCCTCTAGTTTCTGATTCTGCTCCCGTTTGCGCGTCCAAAACCGGTGAAACTGCAGCTTGCGTTTGCTGCTACGAAACTGGGTTCTTTAGCTCGGTAATGGGGTGAGGATTAACTTTAATGCTGGGGGTTTTCTGGTTTGGTGTCTGTATTTCCAGTTAATGGAACTTTTGAGGTACTCTCTCTCTGGTATTTTGAAATCGTGAAACTGCTTTTCAGAAAACAGGAGGCAGAAATGGGAGAAGAGGTTACTGTTATATGCAACACTATTACATGCAAAATGGGAGGTATGGAGTTCTGATTTCTGCCCAGCCCCTCACGTGTACTTATAGGCTCACTTGAGCGCCACCTCCTTTGAAACAATGATACAATAATGCTGGATTTTCCAGCTGGATTTCTCAGCACTTAATCCTTTTGCAATTAGCCACTAATCCTTAATTAATGGTCCGATTAATTTAATTACTCGAAATTAAATTAATTTAATCTTCATCCAATAATTTTAATTCATCTTCCAAAATTAATATTTATATATATATATATATTCACTCAAAACATACATATATTAAATATTTTACAAATATTCCCAAAATACCCTTAATATTAATTCAAGAATTAATATTAAATTTAAGGGTCTTACAATTTTGGTAATGATATTTTCTTTGCGACATCAGAACCATGTAAAATTGATTCAACTGATGATGGTTATATCTTAGAGATGATCATGATGAGGGAATTTGGATTAATCCATCGTTTCGTATCGTTAATGATCACACAAATGTGAATCCCACCAGGAAAAGAAGAAGGACATCTTAAGGTGTTTATGTGTTTTATATAAGTCATGTAATGATCTATACTCATTGTGTAATTTATACTAATTTCATGTCACTTGATCTGCCAGAACTGAGTATTTGATTTTATGCTTATACTGATTTTCTGCAAGAACTTGAACTGATCATGTAATTTAGCATTGATATATTGATTTTCTGCCAGAACTTGAACTCATCATATAATTTTTTAATTATATTATTTAATTATTTTAGAGATGACAATTTGATAAATTGGTTAACTATAATCTGAACTCATCATATAAGTTGATATGAACAATTTGATATCCATGAGTGTGGGTATTATCTCACATTATAAAATGATATACATATTATTCTAAGGCTTTTAAAAATTCAATTTCAAAACATTTACAACGCTTTTGTCCATAAGCGCTGTTGAAGGATTTATGGGAAAAAGCGCTGTAAAATGCTTTTAAGAAATAAATTACAAGTACAAAACACTTAGAGCGCTTATGGGAAAAAACGTTGTAAAATGATCATATAGCGCCTTTTATATAGTGTGTCTATAAGCGCTGTAAAAGACTATTTAAGGCGCTTTTTATATAGTCTTTTAAAGCGCTTTTTGGAATAGCATTGTAATTAATAGGTTAGGTCTTTTAAAGCGCTATTTGGAAAAGCGCTGTAAAAGGGTTTTTTAAAATACTATGTAAACTGATAATATAAGAAACCACCTCTTCATTTTTTTCTTCATTATGTATTCTCATCCATACAAACTTGGCAGTGTGAAACCCTTATTCATTACGTACTCTCCATCTTCATTAATCTCTATACGAACCCTTCTCCGTAGTGCGAGCCCTACTATCCATATTCATTACGTACTCTCTGTTTTCATTATTCTCCATTTTCACTACGTTCTACCCCTACGAACCATAAAGGTTTTTAAGGCGTTTTTTGTTCAGTTTTTTAAAGCGCTCTGTGGAACCCTAGTGCTATCTTCTCATTGCACAAGACATTTCTACTTGTATTTCTGCGACGTTGTAACCCTAAACTACAGGTATTGTTATTAATATCTTGTTGTCACTAAACTTATAGTGCATGTTGTATTTATTCAATTTGTTGTTGTCACTAAACTGCATGTTGAACTTATACTGCATGTTGAACTTATATTGTGTGAAATGTGTAGATAAATGGATTCCAACAACGATTTAGGTCGTCAAAACGATGGAGTTGTAAACACTAACGTTGTAAACAATGAAGCTGTCAACGCTAAAGGCTATGAAAACGAAGTGAAGCGTGAGGCAACTATAATGCAAAAAGTCATTATAGCAAGAAGTACTGGAATAAAATTTGACGTATATATACTATACTTTTGTTTAGATTTAATGTTTTTTCTTTTTTGAAAGCAAGCACTTACACTCTATGAGTTTATTAGGTGGGATGGAATGAAAGTGGCCAGTCGATTAAGCCCAATAGTTCAATGATGGTAAGCTACATCGGTGCTGTTGTCCGCCAAAATATCCCAATAACAATCGATGACTGGAGAGACAAAGCATTGAAGAATGTTAAAGACATATTGTGGAGTGACGTACAAGTAATTAACTTTTTTACTCCACTTTTTTGTTACTTAGTTATAATTTTTTCCATTGAAATACTTTTATTCAAACTCTTTATTTATTTGGTTTGCAGAGCGCTTTTAACATTGAAGATATGCGGAAAAATTACATACTTAGAGTTGCTGGTAAAATTCGCAAAGGATTTAGATCTCATCTTTCGAATTATTACCTAAGAAACAAGTGTGGAAATGTGAATGTTGAAGCCCCAAACATTTACAAACACTACATATCAACTGAAGAGTTGACCTCTTTTGTAGCTAAACGTTCAGATCCCGCATTTGTGGTAATATTTATTTTATTAGCATGTGTGTTTTATTCATATTCATATCTTATTTTTTTACACGGCCGTTACTTTTTTTATTTATATATAGAATATAAGTACAACAAATCGGGAGCGAGCAAAGAACCCAGTGCATCCATACAAAAGATCGTGTATGGGGTATGCGCATTTAGAGCAAAAAATTGTAAGTAAACATCACTTTTATACATTGTGGTAGATTATAAACTATAGTTTATAACTAATATTTTGTTTATGTCTTAACGAACAGCTGCAAGAGACGAAATCTGATCAACCATTGGGTCGTCATATCTTGTGGAAGCAGGCTCGCGTAAATAAAGATGGAATAGTGGATAATGAAAATGTTCAACAAGTTGTCAAACAATGTGTAAGTATACTATCACTTTAATATTTTTTAATATTATCTTTTAAAAATGATATTGAACTTATCTTTTTAATACTACATGTATTTTAGGAAAATTTGGAACAATGTCTTGAAAATCAAGATGAAAATAAAGAAGTTAGCTGCAGGGACATTCTCGGCAAGGTATTCAATGTTCCTGAATATTCTGGCCTTATGAGGGGTAAGGGATTTGGTGTGACTCCCAAAAGTTATTTTTCACATGAGAATCGCACAAATCCCTCGAATGATCAAGTATTAGAAGTGCTAAAAACCCTATCGGAGCAAGTTGCATACTTGGTTAAAAAGGATAAGGAAAAACAACTTCAACGTGAAATGCAAATAGAAAGTGAAGATGGAAGTTGCAACATTGGTCATAAAAGTCTCCCGAAGGTAATTAATTACTTAACGAAATAAGAAATTCATTCAACCTAATTGTTTCACATACTAATGTATTAACCATTGATTTAATATAGCATGTTTCATGTTGTTGCCTATACTTGTCTTCCCCTACCCGTCACATGGTTGGGAAAGGAACATTGTACAATATGTTGGGAGAAGTATTGCACAACAATCCGTCCCTTCCGGCCATGTTAAAGTGTCACCTGTGGTAGCTTTAGAACTACTAGCACTGTTGCCTATTCCCGACAACGACGGATAAAACACCCCGAGTTTAAAACACAGCGCGGGTGTATTTTTATTTTTATTTTTTATAATAAATAATTAAAATGATTTTCCAAATTATTACTTCAAAAGAATTGAAATAAAATTTCAGATTTTAATAGTCTCGTCAAATAATACGTCGCAACTCCATCGATGAACATAATTAAATAATAGACATTAATACATTTCAAAAGATATCAGTGTCATAATCTCAAAAGGAAATATCAGAGTGCGGAATGTGTTAGCGGAAAAAGTGGTACAATAATTTCCAAAATCAAAGAAAATTACATTTTCCAGCTCAAAATCCTATACATCAAATCTAACTGATCATGTACTAAAGCTACAGTAGCACGGATTTCCTCCGCATCCCATACAAGTCTCATCCGACTCCGCCGCTCGCCTCGATGTAACCTCCTCCTCCTCATCATACAGAGAGGGATCAGTCTCCTCCGAAGTCATATCGATGCACAATCTAGGTCGCTTCGACGGTGCCAGAATCTCATAACAATCATCGGATATCCTAGATGGACCCGGAATATCAGCTGCTACTGGCGTCGGCCCTTTGTTATTTTCTTCCGCCTCGGAATCACGTACAATCCCTCCAATCTCTGGGTTAGGAGTCACCACTCCTACGGTGGCCTCCGTCTCAACCCCTCCAACTGGCTCCTCCGCATCATCAAAAATTTCGTGCGCCTTCAATACCAATCGGGAAGGCACAGGAAAGTCAATCCTCGCATAGATGTGCTCCAAATAGTTCACCGCTCCGTTAGTCCTACAGGTCCTCTTCAATCTCCCCGTGTACGTGGCCCTGCTTGAGATGGGGTCGTATACCCAAGCAGTAGGCACAGAATGATCAATGAAATCGAGCGACGTTTTCGTCGTTTGGGGACCCACGGGTGACATGGGTTTGGGGGGCATCTGAGGGAAAAGCCCAATTTCCACAATAATAGTAAAGGGTCACCGACCGAAATTAACATTTAACACATAGCATTTATATCACAGTAACAAACATCTTCATGGCATATCATAAAATCAATGATGATAAATAAAAATGCTCATTTTGAATTTTCATGACATGTATGCCTTTTCAAACAACAACCAATTAATATGGAAAACATGTTGTAAGTACAGCCAACACTTCAGCAATCACAATCATTTATCAGAAATTCAGATTTTATAAAGTACTTACACACAACAATTTCCAATCATCAACATATACCCAAAATCGTGACCCACCGGTCAATCACCCCGATGCAATATGTATATGCTCATGTATTCAACTTCTTGGAATTACCAAGGTGCAGTCGCTCACAGACCAGCACAATTTAAATATGTTTGACTTTAACAGCCCTCAAGACCAGGGTGCAATCGATCAACAGATCAGCACCAATGTAGTCGCTCAACAGACCAGCACATTTAACATATACCAAGGTACAATCGCTCAACATATCAGTACCAGTGGAGTCGCTCAACAGACCAGCACTCATGCAATCGCTCAACAGATCAGCACGTTTTTGCGCATTTCAAGGTACAGTCGCTCAACAGACCAGTACCAGTGCAGTCACTTAACAGACCAGCACTCGTGCAATCGCTCAACAGATCAGCATGTTTACGCATTACTCTGTGGCCCATCGCGGGTACCACCTGACTTTGCAGTGCATGAATATGTAGTGTTTTCTCTTCACTGAAAACAATATGCAACATCAGTAAAATTCATGCCTTTCCATCATTTCTCAAAACATCTCAACACAACCAATTTCATTATCATCACATCATAAATCAAACATTCAAACATCTCATCATTTCCACTTCACATCATCTTAAAACTCCATTCTTATTCATCAAAAATCTTCCCTCTATTTTCCCCAACTCTTAAAATTCATAAAACAATGTTTAAAACTGAGATTCTTGGAAAATATGAATCTGTATTCGAATACAGCTTCTCTGTATTCGAATACAGAAGCCAAAACAGTGCAGAAATTAACACTATGTATTCGAATACAGCTCCCTGGTATTCGAATACAGAGGCAGTCCCAGTGCACAAATCAACATTTTTCACTACATCAGTAAAGTCTCAAGAGCTTCATCACCACCACTTCAAACTATCACCAAATTCCAGTTTTAATTTGTCACAAACCTTCCCAATGTTCCCCAACACTTAGGGTTTATAAAACAATGTTTAAAACTTTGATTTTCTGAAAAACACGAATTTGTATTCGAATACAGCTCCCTTGTATTCGAATACAAAAGCTAAATCTACAAATTCAACACTCTGTATTCGAATACTGCATACTTGTATTCGAAAACAGAAGACAAAGACAGTGTAAACTCAGCATTTTCTCCACATCATTAAAGGTTTCCAGAACTTCGTCCTCTCCTCTTCAAATCTATTTCAAAGACTCCATTTTAAATCATTTCAAACCTTCTCAATGTTCCCCAACACTTTAAAGTTCACATGACAACATTTAAAACTTGATTTTCTAGAAAATACGAATCTGTATTCGAATACAGCTTCCTTGTATTCGAATACAGAGCTAAAACTTGAATTTCTGGAAAAACACGAATCTGTATTCGAATACAGAAGCTAAAATAGTGCAAATCAGCATTCTGTATTCGAATACACTCATGTTGTATTCGAATACACCTTCGAATTCAGTGAAATTTTTCCTAAGACTTCAACACATTTTCAAACTGTTTCCTTTGAAAAACCAACAAAACACCAAAGCAGATTCAGCATTCTTTTGAACCACAAAACTCAGGCATTTTTCATCAATAACAACTTTTCCAGAAAAACACTTTCATCATTTAAAATCCATTTTCTTTTGAAAACATCAGCAACACCAGAATCACCCAAAACAGATTGTCAATCACAATAAAACAGAACAACATTTTCCAATATTCTCACACCACTATAATAACGTGCAAAGCACTTCTAGCTTTCTCACACAAACAGAACAACATTAATACATTCAGCCAAACAACAAGCATCATATACACCAAAACACCAACATAGTGTATTTTCGCATTTTATAACGACCAGCACAACAGTTTTATAAATATGCATTTTGATCATCTTCAGAACAACATGCAAGACATTTTTCAGCTTTCCCACACACAAACAAAACAACATTAATGCATTCAACCAAACAAAAACAATCACAGAATCATTACACATCAACATAATGCATTTTCTTCATTTTTTTTCAAAATGTCATTGCAAAACAGTTTTTCTTCAAACAATGATTAAACATCAGTAATGCCATGATAGTTATGCATTTACAGCCCTAATGCAACTAGAAAGTGGAAGGTGCCCTTATCCTTGTTGCGTTTCTGCTCCTGTTCACGTTTCTGCGTCAAAAATCGGCGAAACTCCCGCTCGCGTTCGCCGCTACGAAAGTGGGTTCTCTAGCTCCGGAATGATGAGGGGAACAACTTTTGTACTGGAAATTTTTTGGTTTGGTGCTTGGATTTCCAAGTAATATGACTTTTGAGGAACTCCCTTTTTTTTTATCGTGAAACAGAAATCATAATGGGAGAAGGAGGAAGGTGAGTACTATTACATGCAGTAAGGGAGGAGGAATGGGTTTCTGACTTTGCCCTTGCTTCTCACTCCAATATATAGGCTTGTGTAGGTGCCACCTCACCCGACACTTGTCTGATCCTCAACACTTAATCAGTCTCGTCGCAATTAGCTGATAATCCCTCAATTAACTATCCGAAAAATTTAATTACTCGTAATTAAATTAATTTATTCTTCATCCAATAATCTTAATTCATCTTCCAAAATAAATATTTATATATATATATATATATTCACTCAAAACATACATATATTAAATATTTTACAAATATCCCCAAAATACACTTAATATTAATTCCATAATTTTAAATTTTAAATTTAAGGGTCTTACAACTGCCACTTTAATTTATTAATAATTAATCTAATTTTATATTTTCATTGAAGGTTTTTGTATGAGAAGTTGGTGTGCACGCGGAAATTGTCAAGTAAATTTTCATTCTTATCTCCGCATAAACTATCCATGTTTAAACTTGATCCAGTTAATGTAAAAAAAATATATAGTTGATATACTTATAGAAAATAAAGAGAATGACAAGCTGTTTTTGGCACCATACAATTCAGGGTACGTAATTAGATATTTTATCTATATCTTTTTTAATTTATGATATTATGAGTTGTGTAAACAAATTTGCCAACCAAATTTGTGTTGTTGTAGGCAACATTGGGTGTTGTTTGCCATAAATGCGACATCTGAAATTGTATATTATTTAGACCCATTGCACGGTCATTACAACAATCACTTTGATATAAAGAACGTCTTCGACACGTAAGTAATATTCATTTATTTCTTACATATATAAATAATGTGTTTGGTCATTGAATAATAATCACATTTGTTTGATAGTGCTCTGCAAGTTTTTCGCGCTCAAAGGGGTGCTTCAGTGTCAAAGAATAAGTCAAACAACATCACATGGCTTCCGGTAAAGGTTTGAAATTTTTGTTATAGAACTTAATTATATACCTTTAAATTTTCATTTACAATAAATGCATAAATATTTATTGGCGTACATGTTTTATTTTATAATGTCCGCGTCAAACTAACAACATAGACTGCGGATATTATATAATGAGATTCATGAAGGAGATTGTTGATCTGAATCAACATATAATTCCAGAAACGGTACGTTATTTTCATTATATTTTGATTTTCATATATAAACTATATATATATATATATTTGATCCTAACTTATTTTGCTTCAGTATTTTGACAACTTCAACCCAACATACTCTTAAAGTGATCTCAAAGAAATAAAAGAAGAATGGTGTGAGTTTGACCTCGAACTGAAAGTTATATAATTTGTAATTAATTTGTTGCTACTATCATGATGTAATTTTTCTGTGAATATGAAATTCATATTGTGAATATCTTGCTACTGTCATGATGTAATTTGTTATGTTAATATGTAATTCATACTGTGAATATGTTGAATGTAATTTGTTCTGTGAATATGTAATTCATATTGTAATTTATTGTAATTTGATATTGTTGCTGTGAAACACTTGTAATTGATATTTTGAATATGAATATGAAATTGATATTGTGAAGAATATGAATTTTGATATTTGTGAATATGAATTTTGATATTGTGAATGTGAATTTTAATGTTGAAAAGAAGAATCTGAATGTGATATTTGATGTTCATAATAATTCCATTAAAAAGATAGCGCTTTTTTAAAAGATGTCATAAAAATCATTTTACAGAGCTTTTTTAAACGTTTTACAACGCTTTTCTAAACCTTTTACAACGCTTTTTTGAAAAAAAAACACTATAAACATAGTATAAGAAGTGCTTTGTATACGGACCTATTACAACGCTTTTTTGAAAAAATGCTGTAAATATAGTATAAAAAGCGTGCTTTATATATGAACCTATTACAGCGCTTTTTTGAAAAAGCGCACTTTATATATGGACCGATTACAGCGTTTTTTTGAAAAAGCGTTGTAAACGTAGTATAAGAAGCGCACTTTATATATGGACCTATTACAATGCTTTTTTGAAAAAAGGCTGTAAAACTATTATAAGGAGCGCGCTTTATAAAAGGACCAATTACAACGCTTGTTGTATTTTCAATAGCGCTGTTGTATCATTTTACAACACTAGATACTAGAGCGCTTAAAAGCGCTGTAAAAGACTTAAAAAAATGATTTAAAATAATGTTTTTGACGTAGTGATCTAAGTATATGCCACTGTTCATAAGGAAAAAGGGAAGTAGTAGCTTTTAAAACTAACATACTCAAAGGAGAGCTACCATGTGAATGTTTAGCTTAGATATTTATCTAATATTCATCTACGAGTAAAGCAACAATTAAATAAAGTAATGTACAATAATGGTTATGTGCCATAAGATTGTTTTCATTAAGGTATTCCTAAATATTACGCGACTTAAACCCTTATTCTAGTAGGAACAACTAAATACTGATTTATAAATGATAGTTTTAAAACATTTATCATTACAAGAAAACTGACTTCTAGTGACAGACAAAGTGTGTCACTAAAAGTCAAAAACTGTAGCTAAAGTTCAATATACTTTGAGTGACATCTGGATCCACCGTCAACTTTAAAGGAGCGTCTTGCTGTACTTTGTGGACTGTCACTACATGTTTTTTATTTCTACCTACTATAATTATTAAACAATAGTTAATTAGTTGATATAATTAGTTATATTAACTAGTTGTTTCTCTCATTTTATTTAATAGACTGTTCAAATTTATATAGAGACTACAATAAACTAAACATCCTTCAATATGCTGATTGATTATACCAATTTTGAGATTACATAGAACTATTAGGCTATTTGCCAAAATACAGTTCCATCCTTTATGGAAACAAACATTATGGTGAACTTTCATTTACTGGAAAAGTGATAAAACTGAAAGTTTTCAATGAAAAAAAAATCATTCTTTCCTCTTCTTTTTTCCTTCTTTCTCCATTCAAAACTCATTTTTTTCGACATTTCGAAAGTGGGGCATTGTTGTTATATCTATCGAGAATTTTGAAATTACTTCATCACAAGGAATTTCTATACAAACTTCTCTACAAAAGTATGGGCAAAACCGCAAGCTACAACAAATTTGGTAAATATTTTATATGTCTAAGAACAATTAAAGTTATTTATGTGGATAAAATTTTGATCGTTGTGGTCCAAAGCATCTCCAACATTATGAAAATATGAACTTGGATCCTTCAAGATTTCTTTTAGATGGTATTTCGTAGATATATGTCGTCAACAAATTTAAATTTCTTTCAAAACCCTCTTTTATAGGTTTGTTAAATAGTTTTTAAGAACACAAAAGATTTGGTGATATAATTTTTATTTCTTTAAAATTAGTGTATTCTAGTTTATATCTATATAAAAAAAAAATTGATGCAACATTTTTCTTTCTTTGTAGTTGATATATTTTAGACATTTATTTTTGTAATTTTCAAGCTAAAAGTGTAGTAGACACTTTTCAGCTTGCGGGGGATCTTAAACAATAGTTAATTAGTTGATATAATTTGTTATATTAACTAGTTGTTACTCATTTGTTATATAAATCTTGTACCATTTTATGTAATTGAACAATTCTTTCATTATTTAATAGACTTTTATCTCATTTTATGATATCTATTTAGAATTGTAATCATAATGATTGTCACTAAAAACTAGATAAATATAAATAAAAAATTGATTTATTTCTATAGTATTATCTGTTACTAAAATTTATTATTATTTATTAAATTAAATTTAGTTTATCTCATTACTAATTGTAATTCTAAATTATTAGTACTAGTAAATTAAATTTAAATTTCTAATTTATTTTTATTAACTATTTCCATTGAAACTTACAATAAAATATAATTTAATTTTATTAACTCCATTAAATGCATATTACTTGCATTCCTAACATTTTAATTATAGCACAAATATGAGTATCATATCCTTGTGACAATATTGAAATGAAATTATGAGCATTAGAAGCTTATGAATAGAAATTTTATCAACAAATATTTTTTCACTAATTAGATCATAAAATCTTTGCAAAAGTGATATAATAGTTGATTTTCCATGACCACTTCCTCTAAGAGGCTCATCTTCCCCATCCCACAATCCCTACAACTTTATGAAAGGAAAAACCTAGACTATATTTTCTACCATTACCACTCGTTGAACTTTTCCTCCTCTAAAATATGTTAGAACTAACGTCATATATTAAAAATTCTTGTAGAGCTATTATAACCAAATAATACTTTCTCTGGTTTTATTTATAAGTGAGTATTAGGTTAAAAAAAGTTTATGTATTTTATATATCAACTTTTGTTAACTGAATTGTCTTTTATAAAAGTATCGAAGACGGTACTTCTCTATTTTTCAGCCTAATTATAAAGAAGAGTTGGGTTGATCAAACATATTTTTAACTCCAAATTAATTTTGAGACATGATTTATAAGTTTGAAAAAGTAATTAGAAAGATAAAGATTTACAAAGTAAATGTGATTTTTCTTAAAATAGGTATAGAAAATGAAAAAAGAATGCTTGTTATCATTTTACTAGTGACAAATATTTTAAAAAAACATTTAGTTGATTGAACTAAAATAAAGATAGGTTTGAGTTTAGACTAACCCAAATGAAAACAATTTCATATTAGATAACCACAATCATACATTACCTTTTGTTAACAGTTGTTTTTCATGCGAAAGAAAATGAGATAAATTTTTAAACTAAACATTCGTAGGGCAGCTTTCCTTTGGCAAATAAATAACTAAGATTTACATTTTTATAACCCTAAATCAAATGTAATATCATCATCACTTGCCAAAAGAAACATGCCCTATGACTGATTTGTTTACTAGAATACAATAGTTCCTCTCACTCTTGTTTTCTATTGTGTAGTTTGCCAATTGATGAATGAGACTCCCAATAAGTTATATAGGCGCAATAATCAATGGTAACAATAGCACCTAATGGAAGGTTTTATGCTTTGGATATGCTAGTTTTAAAACTTACTACTTCCCTTTTCTTTTTCATTAACTTAAAGATTCTTTCTTTATTTTCATGTTCAACTTTTGGAACAAGAATCTCAATATGCTCCACTATGATGATGTTGTCACATCCAAGGTCATAAGGTTAGTCATTATGCTTTTCTTACTTTATTTAATTTGTATGAGAAATGTCGCAGAAAACCAAATTGAAAGTTATATGCAAAATATGGTAGTTAAATTGAACTAAGAAAGTCGACATCTAGTATTCCCAATATAGCTTGGGAATCTGACATGCATCATATATTGAGAATTTCCACATCTTAAACCAAAGTGGTTATACTTTTTCTATATTTATACACAATATAATATAAAAGAAGTTACACAAAATTCCTAAGGCGTAACTAAATTAAACTAAATTAGTAAATACCTATATTATTAAATTGAATATTATATTCTAAATTACAATTTATGATTTCATAGTTGTGTTTGAAAGTTCGCACGGAGAGATCAAAAGTTGAATTTTTTTTATACCAATTCTAAGATTAAAAAATTAAAATTTTATAATAACTAAAAACATATTTAACTAAAAAAAGTAAAATATATGGAAAATTTATACCCTTATGGAGAGAGGGCTACTCCACATAGCAACTTTAGATATGATAAAAATAAAATAAAAAACCCTGATTTTGTTCAAAACTTTTTTTTTCCACATATTTAAAGAATTTATTTGTGAGACCTAACTCAACTGAAAAACGTCAATATTGTTAAATTGAGTGCCATATCTCAGATTCAAATCTGAAACATCGCAATTGTGCACGAGTTTATTTACTATTTTATTTAGACAAAAAAAAAGTATATATAGAAGAATCTACAATAGTAAGATGGATGATAGATCATAAAAGTTTTCTGAATTATGACCCTTGGCCATTAGCAATCAGCAATTCATGAGCATATACACAACTGTACTTTTATAAATTTTAAAGTCTCTATAACAACATTGTAGTTGCAATTTAGGCATCGACCGCATTTTTTTTATAATTTTAAGATTCTCTATGAACTACAATTTATAATTTTAAGATTCTCTATGAACTACAACTGCAGCTGCAATTTAAAATCAGACACTCTCTTATCACATAAGTAGGAACTCGGAACAATATATAGACATATATGGACTATGTCATGTTTTAATTGTTTATATCTTATGTTTTGTACATTAACATAATTAAGATATATTGAGGATTGTACCCGAGTAGTAGAAGGTTGAGGAAACTTGGGAGACATTGTTAAGAAGCTTTATGTTAAAGGGAGACCAATCCTAAAACGTTCCCATGAAATACAAAACCCTATTGAAACCATAGTAACACAATTCACTAGCTTGACCAGCAAACCGCAAATTGGTTCGTTCGTTAAGAATTCGCCTAAAATTAGGTAATAGAGGAAAAGCAATGTAGTAATAGAGGAAAAGCAATGTAGTACTTTTCCGCTAGTAAATCATGCATGCTATAGACTGAATATTTATAGTGGATCTGCTTCTCTATGTTCTACACATTTTCGATGTGGGACTCCCACATTTGTTTGATAGCTTAAACTAAAGGGTGCTGCTACTGACTGGACGTGGGACTACACCTATGGTAACTATAATATTACCTGCGCTTTGTGCGGGTTTAAATTTTATTAAATGTGATATATATAATTTATTAATGTATTATTTTTGTAAATAGGTAAGATTATAAGAAAAATAAATGAAATATAAGAAATTGTAAAGTTTATAATTAAATAAGTATTTTTACACCTAAAATAATATGCTAATAACAATGTTTTGCAAAATTTTAATCATAAAATATTAACAATTTTTTTAGGGATGAAAAAATTATTATTAATCAAAATAGAACTAATCACTATTTTACAACAGTTTCGGCTTGGATTTAAATTTTGATTACAATATCAAAATCTTACCATTTATTTGAAATCTCATGGACATAAAATATTAGCTATGATTTAAGTAAAAATTTATATAATTAATAATCGTAGATTCTATTTTTATTAAAGTATATAAGTTATCTAAGTAAATAAAAAGTATGTAAGTTATGTAGAAATTATTAAAATTGTAATATTTTTTCCTGCATATTTTAAAATGTTTACAAACAATGCTTATAGTAAATATATGCATGTATAACTATTAAGAGGAAAAAACACAAAAATTATTTATTAGATTGATTAGTTGTTATTGTGCATTTCATACATGGTAAATATATGTGTGTTAACAATAATAATAAGGTACAAAAGTTGTATATTGATTATTTTTAATATCTAAATAAGCATTTAAAATTATTTGAATGTTATATCAATTATATTGCTAATTTTTATAAAAATATTTTTGTTTCAATATTTATTTATTTTTGTTTAAACCTTCTAAGATTGTCTTATTGTAATTGATTATTGGTTTTTAAGTTGTGATGATTATGTTTTTATATACTTTGTGGTCATTTAAGATGTTACGTTATAATTATTTAAATATAAGTAAAATATTGTGATCTATTTATGTGTAATGAATTATCAAGAGTGACTTAATATAAAATTAAATTTGTTATAAGAGTTATGTTTTTTATTGTTAGTTTTAATCTTAGAGTTATGAAATTAAGTTGTGATAATTATATTTTAATTATATACTTTGTGGTCATTTAAAATGGTTGTTACATTTTAATTTTAATTATTAAAATGCAATGAAAATATTATGATATATTTAAATGTAATATATTATCAATAATTACTTACTATGAAATTAAATTTATAATAATTATTATGTTTTTTATTGTTAGTTTTTTAATCATAGAGATGTATGCAAAGTTGTTATATAAAATTATAGAGAGTGATTATTCTTTAGAAATAAGGTTAGTTTTGTTAGTTTTTAGTAAGTTTCCTTCACCAGATTCATTTTATTCAAAGCGCGTCGGACTATAAACATGGACAAACTTAATATAAAATTAAGTTTGTTATAAGAGTTCTATTTTTTATTGTTAGTTTTAATCATAGAGTTATGAAATTAAGTTGTAATCATTATGTTTTAATTATATACTTTGTGCTCATTTAAGATGGTTGTTACCTTTTAATTATTAAAATGTTATAATGTATTTAAATGTAACGAATTATCAATAATAACTTAATATGAAATTAAATTTGTAATAATAGTTATATTTTTTATTGTTACTTTTTTAATCATAAAGATATATGCAAAGTTGTGATATAAAATTATTGATAGTGATTATTCTTTAGAAATAAGGTTAGTTTTGTTGGTTTATCGTAGATTTCTTTCACCAAATTCAACTTATTCAAAGCGCGTTGGACTATAAACATAGACAAATTATATTTGTTAATTGTTTGTTTTTTCTTCTTCTTTGTGGTATTAAGATTGTTGTTACATTTTAATTATTAAAATACAATTAAAATATTCTGATGTATTTAAATATAATGAATTACCAATAGTAACTTAATATGAAATTAAGTTTGTAATAATAGTTATGTTTTTTATTGTTAGTTTTTTTATCATAGATATGCAAAGTTATGATATCAAAATTATAGAGAGTGATTTTCATAAAATAAATTTTTTGGTTTGTCATAGGTTTCCTTCATCATGTTATTCAATGCAAATCATAAGCATGGACAAATTGTATTTTCGTAATTTTTTGTCATTTCTTATTCTTGATTTTGTTGAGTAGTTATCTTGTTCTCACTACTTTTCAAATTTATTTATTATTTTTTTACACATGCATTAAGCCAAAATAATAGAATATTGTTCGAATGATGTATCGGCGTAAACAAATATGTGTGCAACCATATTCTATTCCCATATGCTATTGGGTTAGTGCTTATGACCAAACGAAATTGTAATCTCTTGTCTAAAGTGAAGTGTAGTACTTGTTTATATTTAATTATCTATTATATATAGTTGAACTAAAAATCTAAAAGAATTGAAAATGTCATTTTGTGTTTAAGAGTTTATAAGTGTTCAACAGACCCTTAGTTAAATAAAAACAAATTATTTGTATTCAAAAGAAAATGTGTTGTCCATATTAAATTAGAATCGAAAGACATAGATAAAAAAATGAAAAATAGAAGATGAGTAAAATTAAATGGAGAAAGAAGATGACGTAAGTATAAGTTTTGACCTAGTTTATTAAGTCACCGAAAAATGTTCACGATCTCACATTTATCATCGATATTTGGGTTGAGAATTGAGAAACCATATTAGATGAGAACTAAAAGACATAGACAAAAAAAAAAGAGAAAAAAAATAGAAGTTGGATAAAATTTAAGTGGAAAAAGAAATAATCTGATTTGATCCAATTGAGGAAGTCACCAAGAGGTTATATAATACCACATTTTCCATTGATACTTTGTGAGAATTGAGAAGCCATGAAGAATTTAATGTTGTGTAAACGAAAAAATTTTGTATCTAAAGAGTGCTATCCATCAAAGTTTAACAAGGAATCGAAATAATGATTCTTGAGATAACATAAAATATAATATATTTTATTACCAACTAATCTGAATATACAAAGTTAGAAATTGAGAAACACTGAAAGTTAATTGAAGTGAGAAGATAATAAAATTATTTTTATGAAGAGTTTTGATAGTAAAAATATTTTTCATGAGGAGCTTTTGTGTGTGGATTCTCAACATATGTATATAATGATCTTTGAGATGCAAAAGATAAATTGAGACATAAAAGGTGTGAGATGAATTGTAGTAGCATATGAAGAGTGCACATAAGAATATAAGTTATGTGGAACAAATGTTATGATGTGACATATGGGTGTGTGATACATAAAAGGTGTGAGATGAATTGTAGAAAAATATGAAGAGTGCACATAAAAATATAAGTGATGTGGAACAAATGTTATGGTGTGGCATAAGGGTGTATGATGTGTCATTCAATAGAGTTGGAGGTTTGTTTTAATATATTATAATAGATATTATTTGTCTTTTATGGTACTTATCTTAATATTGTAAGCTATTAACTTTCTTTTTTACTATTGTTAATCAAATTTAGTAGTGAGTAATTCATACAAATAATACATACTTAAATCTACATAAATATATTTTAAGACTCTTATTTTTGCCTTTTAATATTTCCAACTAATTTTTATTGATAATTTATATTATTTTAGCATGTGTTTTATTGTTTTTAATTAGATTAGACAATAAATTATGGATGACGTATCAATTATAATATTCGATCATATCACTGAACCCAAATAATGTATTGACTATGTATAACCCCCACGCATATGTAGTACCTCAATTTTGTCCAATTAAAAATAATCCAAAAAATATAATAAAGTAACATATTATTATTTTCACTCAACTTTACCATCAAAAGATAATGAATAAGTAATAACAAGCAAATGTCAAAATCAAAATACAAGATCTATACAGATAAACTAATGAGCGAAAGCAATCACCAAAATTCAACTTCAAATCAATTCAAATATAGAAAAATATGAAGAATAAATTAAATCTTCTTTTGAATTTCAACTTGGCGCTTTTTTTGTTCTGATTGAAAGCTTCATTGAACTCCTACATAATAAAAACAATAGATCAATTTAAAAATAAGTAATAAATATTTTATAGAATAAAAATATAATAAAATAAAAACAACAATTGTACTTTATTGCTTCATAATCTCTTCGCTTATGTCAGTTTTTTTCCTTTGTCTTAAAAAGGATATTATTTCCACTAATTCTATACTCAATCTTAAAGATGAGTTACATGTTTCTCTAAAATAGAAAACAAAATTTGTACTCTAAAATTCCCCTTTTTTTCAGCTTTCCCCTTTTTCTTACTTTTTCCTTAAAAAGTTAATTTTTTACTTTCATTACTTCTATACTCAATCAAAAAGATGAGTTAGATATTTCTCTAATTTCCAAAGATTGCTTGTTCTGTTGCAAAAAAATAAATATAAAAATTAGGACTAAATCCTATCTCATGGACAAAAAGATTCACCACTTTAATCTATAAATTGAGACAAAAAATCAGTAAAAGATTAGAGAGAAAAAATATGATACTAACAAAAACACCTATAAAAAAAAAATAGAAAGAGAAAACAAGCAGATTAATAACAAAGAAAAACAAATAACAAGCAGGGTTAAGATATTTTTTTTTATTCTTATGTTGTAATCTTTTATCCACATGTAATGTTACTATATAAATGAGTTATGAATGAAAGATAAATTTTTTTTTGTTTTTATACAAATATAATGTTTTGATATGTGGGAGTATAATAAGTCATGAAGAAGATAATAGAAAAGATAAAACTAAAAAAAAAACTCAAATCTTCGATGCTGTCGTTGTCGTTGCCGGAACGCCAACTATACTTCTTGGTCCCTTTGTGCTAGGTTTCCTAATCTCTCCCCCTCCCTCTCGGTTTCCTTCTCCCTCTAAGTAAGTCTTCATTTTTTTTCCTTGCATTTCTTCTCCCATTTCTTCTCTTTTAGTTTTCTAGATTTTATTCCATATTTTTTGCTTCTCCTTCTCATGATGTTTGCCAAGCTGTTTTTTCAGCTTTTGATGGCATGCGATATTGTGCTTCTGCGCTTCTGGTCTGGCTGATGGACAAAGCCCTCCCTTCCATAAACCTAACATTGTTAATTAATTTACTTTTAGTTTATATATATATATATAATTATTAATTGTGATTTTCTATTTCCTTTCTTCTGTTTTATTATTATTACATATTAAATTTAGTTTTTTATTTATTTTAAGCTCGTTTGTTTTTCTATAGCTTTATGCCTTTAGCTTTCATTGTTTATTTTTTAAAATAAGTTTATTTTTTTATATTAAATTTAATTAATTTTTTAATAAATATTAAATCTTCTAAAAATACAAAGAAATCTTTTATTAAAGGCTGATTAGATGCATCATCGCTTAATATATGAATTGTCGGAACACAAGTTGTACAATTTGATAGTTCTAAAACTCAATTTTATAAATAAATTAGTTTAATTTTTTTTTTAAATCTGATTAATTAGATGTGATATCGTTTTTAATCTTTGAGTTGTTAAGACACAAGTTGTACCACTTGGTGATTTTAAAACTCGATTTTAAAAAACGAAAATAATATAAAATACTATTTTAAAGGTTAACTAGATGAGACATCTTTTTACTCTTTGAGTTTTTGAGACACGAGCCTAAAACTCGCATTTCAAAATAATTATTCAAGTCAAACAAACTAATTTTCTTTTGTCAAAATCTTTTTTTATTTATAACAAAACATATTTTTCTTTAAAAGTAATTAACGTATCCGCATTTTTTACCCAAGAACTATGTAGCTTTGATTTCTCCATTGCATCGGGAGATACGTAGGAGCAAGATCACTCTTGTCAAGCACATTAATAAAAAAATTCTTTTTTTCCCCTCTCTTTTTAAGCACATATTTATTTCAAAATCACATTAAAAATAAATAATTGATATTCATATTTAATAACAAGGAGAAATAAATATATTTAAGTTAATATTAATTTTGCACAAATAATTATAGGTAACCGTATTTTAACGGATGTCGTAGGGTGCTAATACATTCCCTACGCATAATCGACTATCGAACTCAAAATTTGGTTTTAAAGACCATTTTTCTATTTAAGGGTTTTCCAATGTTTTCCTTATTTTAAATAAACTTTTGTGGCAACTCTATTGAATTTGACAAACAATCAAAATTTAGGTCGCGGCAATATTCAATACTTCAAGAATTGCATATCGCGTATCAAAATTTGTTCTATACCAAAGCAAATTGCAAACCTGGAGGTATCGGGTAAAATTTTATTTCTAAAATGATAAAGCAACAGTATCGAGTACTAATCTGGTACCGATACTCATACCATACTCTATTTTTCCATATTATTTTATTACGAGTGAAATTGATGATTTTCTTTTGTATTAATATATTATTATATGTGTATTTGAGTTAATTTGTTGTCGTAAACAAACACAATATATAAATTTTTAAACTTTAATTATAAATTTATATTATAAATTGAATAATTTAACTCTTTTAATTAAATTATATATAAAAATGTTATATTTTTTTATTGACGTACATGTACCTCGATGTTTTTGTAAAATATCGTATTTTGTACCGATAACGCATCCATACCTATGGATCATAGCAATAACTAACGGACACATTGAGGTCAATATGCACAATTATTCATTATAAGAAAAACTATAAGTAGTTCAAAAATTCAATATTTGCTAAGAGAACAAATGCTTGGCGGCAATTCATAGTCTGTGAAGAGACTGTAGCTTCACCTTATCATCTCCACCGTATGCATTTGTCAAAATGTCCCAAACCTCCTTTATTGATGTTGCTGCATAAATCTTTTGAAAGTTGGCAGAATCAACACATTAATAATTAAGAATTGAGCTTTGCAATCTTTGTTCGTGAGATCTTTATGAGAAACTTTATATGTGCATCTACAAAGCTCACACTAACTAATTACTTGTGACTCAAGTAACTAACAACTAGCCACCATGATTTTACAAAATCACTATGATTTTATCAATCAGACAACGAAAACAAACAAGCAATAAGATGTTCATCTTCTCCATCCCATGATCCCTACACCTCCCACTTTCATGCCTGCCCCTCCCCCAACACACACACTATATCCTCATTTTTTGTATACAAGTAAAAGTACCAAATTTTAAAATCAAATTAGCATGGAGGGGAAAAAAATGTCATTCATGCATGAAGACATATCTTATACCACATAATTTCAAAAATAAATATGAAATTTGATATCACCTTTGGGAATGTCAAAATATAGACTACAGTTTCTACCACCAACTCTCCAAATGTCGTTGTCTATAAAATGTGTAGAACTTACGTAATATGTGACATATTTTATAGAATTACTATTATTGAATAATACTTTTGTATTCACCAAGCTAATTATAACGAAAAGTGGTTGAAACTTTATGAGTTAGAAAAAGTAATTGAAAAGATAAGGACTTACATGCTTGTTATCATTGTATAATCACAAATGATTTAAAATTATCAATGGTACATCAATGTTTAGTGGATTGAACTAAAATAACCGTTTGAGGAGCACTATGTTTAGGCTGGTCCTAATAAAAACAATTCCATAATAAATGGCTACAATTGTACATTACCTTTTTAAATAGTTACTTTACATATGAAAGAAAATAAAACAGATGTCTAAACCGAAACACTCACAGGACAGCTCTCCTTTGGCAAGTAATATATTTTTATAGGTCTAAATTAAATATATATCTCTTTGCCGAAAGAGACATGCCCTGTGAATAATAAGCTTACTAAAATAAAATAGGCATTCTTCTTCTTCTTACCTAATGTGTAGTTTGACAAGTAGTGAATGAAACCCCAACAAGTTATATAGGCTCAACATTTGGGTATAACAATAGCATCTAGTGGAGGGTTTTATGCTTTGGATATCCTAGTTTTTAAAAGCCAATACTTCCTCTTTTTTCTTCTAAACAATGGTATAAATATGCTTGAAAGTCATATATCATCATATATAAAGTCTTCAAACACTCTTTCATTAACTTAAGATTCTTGTTAATTTTCATGTTCAACTTTTGGAACAAGAATCCCTATATGCTCCACTACATGAAGTTGTTGAGTGACCACATCCAAAGTCATAAGGTCAGTCACCACTGCCCGTCACTCTCTTGCTTTTCAAACTTTACGAGAATTTGCTATAAATTATTATACCACAATTAATAATAATTTCATCCGAAACAAAATTAAATTACTTGTTGAAGTTAGTTCTATAATTATGCATAATGAAATATTAAAGATGTTGCACATGGATTCAAAATCGTATATCGCGTGATTCAATAGTTCTAATACAAGAAATTAACTAAACTATGTTTTCTTCACTTTCTTTTTTTTGTCTTTATTGACTTATAGAAATTGCTAGAATAAAAAAATAGTATTGTATTTAAAATTTGATATCACACACACATATATTTTATAATTTTAATATTATTTATATACTATTATAATAATTATTGATGAAGTAAAAAAATTTGCACCTTGACTCCAACTCTTGAATCTGTCGCTGTATTGTGAGCATTATTGTCAAATCAATTTTGCCAATGAATCATGGGATGTGTTATAAAAAGTGCAAAATCAAGAAGTATGTTTAAAAAGCACAATAGAGATATGAAAAAGCATAATGGTGAAATAAAAACTCCAACGCATTAAGAACTAGGATTTATTAAAACATTAAACTAATAAAAAGAAGGCAAAATATTTCCTTTAGTCTTTAAGTCATTTAACTTTTTTTTTATAAGGTAGTTCTTTATATCAGTAAAAGTTATAATATTGAACTACTTTTAGTTTTAATTTTATTTCGATTATTTTTAGTTATAGATTTTTAAAATAGTATTATAAGTTTTGTCATCAATTATATAATATAATAAATTTTCATATGATTTCATGACATAGATTAAGAGAATTTTGCGTTTAATTTTACAAATCTTAAAATTTATCTCACTTGAATTCTCTCTTGTTTAATTATTTTTCTCTTGAGAACTTATATTCTTATGAATATTGCAATCAAAATCCCTTAAGAAATACACGAGTTTATTGAAAAAATTGAGAGAATTTTAGATTTTAATTTTGCTGGTTTGAAATTTAGATCATTAATATAAACATTTACAAACATAAATGACAAACTTTATATTAAAAGAAATATAAAAGACTAACTTATTAAAAATAAAAACGATTTATATGTTATTTTCGTGTAATTTAAAGAAACGCTATTCTGTCTAAAAATAAATAAATATAAAAGATATGGGATATTTATACACTTAGTGGAGAGAAGGCTACTGACTAAACAACTTTAGACATGATAAATAAAAAAATCCTGATTTTGTTCACCATTTCTTTTTTCCACTTCTCTTCTTTAAAGTATATATAAGAATAAGAATCTGAAATGGTAGGATGGACCAAAATAGCTTTCTAACCTTTTTCTACTACTAAGCAATTCATGAGCATCAAAAGTGAACAAGTGTTTTTGGATATCCATGGCATAAAACTCAAGTATATGCCAATGTTTAATTGGTTTATTCCATCTTCTATATGCTATAAAAGTTTGCTAAATTGTTGTCACACACAAACCAGTGGCAATACAAGCTACATGCATTGATTCAAGTAGAAAAGTACAACAATAAGCAAAGAAGCAATAGGGCACCTCTCTCCTGGCAAGTAAAGAGACGGTCAGTATATTTGGAACTAACTCAATGCCATTTATTTGCCAAAGGAGAGTTGCCCTCTGGCTACTTTAGCTTAATCTCGTAAAAGGGTTGCAAAGAAAATTATGGTAATTCAAACTTAAACTTTAAGGATGCATGTTTTTAAGCTTAAGGGAAGTTATTTTTTATTGCATTTCTCAATTTTAGTTCAATCCACACCATTTTTGATTGGTGGTTTTCTTCACTTTAACTCCCTTTAACTTCAATGATTTTGACCATGATCGTTAATCATGCTTTTAAAAATTCCATCAATTTTGTTTCAAGGTGCCTACAAAAGTTTCACATGCAAATGTTGTTTTTAGAATCCTATATAGAATGGGGTTAGATGCAGACCTGACTTAACTCATGTTGTGAAAATGGTTAGTAGATTAGTGGCAAATGCAGCATGAACTCAATGGGTAGCATTGAAGTGGATTTTAAGGTATCTTATGTAAGAACTAATTTGGTTTAGATAGAAATATTAACTACAGATGTTTTGATCACAGTAAACCAACAACAAAAAAACAATTGTCTGCTAATTAGTTGCATTAAATTTGCAGTATATAAAGTTAAATGATTTTATGTGCTATTCATTGAAATAAAATATATAAGTATCTATGACTTAGTATTAATTATTCATTAGAAGAAACACATTGAATGTTATTAACTAACGAACAATTAATTATAAATGATTATTATTAGATTAAGTTCAAATGTAGAAAGAGTAAATTTGATCAAAGTGAATATGATTCTAACCACATATTAGTTCCACAAAATAAGTATTGACAACATCCTCTAGTGAATCGTCGATTGATCAATCTGGTCAAGCAGAGAAACACAAAAAACATTGAATATCCATTTAATCTTTGCATCAATGATTTGAGTATCTAATGATGAAGACCAAAGAAATGAAAGTATCATCCAATACCTGAAATGGCTCTGGCATAATGTATATAACTCATCTAGTACAACATACTCCCTTTGGTAGACCATTGCGTATACTTCAACTCGAAGTCTTTGGAGTGAAACAACTGATCAACAAAATTAGGATGCCTAGCCCTTTGAATAAATTAACAATTTTACTATACACACCCCTATTTTTACTACCCACATCCCTCAACTTTTTTTATAAAAAACAAATATCTAAAATGTCATTGTCTATTTAAAATATTTTTACCCTAACCTCTCATTCATTTTATCTTCATCTTCAACCCTAACCTCTCTTTCTATCTTCATCTTCTATCTCACACTCACATTCATCATTTTCTCTCACACCCTATTCTCCATCTTCTTCCATTTTTAACAACTTCAACATCTTCAATCATTCGCATTGTCTCTCATTTACATCAGGTATGCATCAATCTTGTTGTTGTTGTTGTTCTTGTTTTTTTTTTACAATATGTAGTTTTTTTCTTGTTTTGTTGAAACTGTTTTTTTACGAAAACCCAAAAACATACGTGAACTGAGTTCACGTACGTTAACTCAGTTTGCTCATGCAAACTCATCAAACCCAGAAACCTATGTGAACTTAGTTCATGTATGCAAATTGAGTTCACGTACGTGAACTCAGTTCACACAGGTTTCTAGGCTTGCTAAGTATGTGAACTCAGTTCACGTATGATTCTAGGCTTGCTGAGTTTGCGTACGTGAACTGAGTTCACGTAGGTATTTGGGCTTGCATAAAAAACCAGTTCACGTAGGTTTCTATGTTTTGATTTTGATTATGATATGGTTATGCAAAAATGGTGTGCACTATGTTTACTGACAAACCAGATCGAGTTATAATTAATGATACTGCTAATGAGGGTACTTCTAATGATGAGGGTCATCGTGTTAGACCAACCACTTCTGCACGGGCTCAGCGTGTTGAGGAGCAGTAGAAAGTGCAACGGGAGAGGCGGGATAAGCGGGCACGACGAGAACAACGACGATTACAGTAGCAACAATCACAACAATAGGCCGAACAAGAAGAGCAAACACAACATGAGGCCCAATTAGAGCACATAGATGAACCACCGCAGGCTGATGGATATCCTGGTGGTCTGGTTGGCAAGTCTGTCCTTAGAACATTTGGTGATCATGTAGCCACTCAACTTTTGGATGGCATGGTAATTTTCTCAATCATATTAAATTTTTAATAGTTGTTCTCATAATGTGTTTTAGCTTATATTATTTCGCTTATTTTATTTAAGGATCCTGGGTAATTAAGGGTGTTTAGCAATAGAAAAAAATTAAAAGAAGTTGTGATTGAACATGAAGAGGTTGAACAATTAGTTAAAAGCTCAGAATTATATTCGTTGCTAAAATGCAGTTATAAAATGATCGACAAATAGATCATTTCTTCTTTAGTAGAGAGATGGCATCGAGACACCAACAACTTCCATCTTCCAATTAGGGAGATGACGATCACTCTAGATGATGTCTCCTCTCTGTTGCATATACCCATCATCGGTGCATCATTTAGTGTTAATGTATTTAACAAGGATGACGGTGCAAATTTATTAGTTGAACTTCTCAAAGTTACTGAGGCTGATGCTTATGTTGAGTTTAATGTCACGCAGACAGCTACAATTCGATTTAGTTGGTTACTTAAAGTATACCATCAGTGCTGTCGTGACTAGCATTGGTAGATGGCTGCGAGGGCATTTATATTATTTTTTGTTGGTTGCAGCCTGTTCAGCGGCAAGAGTGCCTTCGTAGTTAGTGTTGCCTATCTAGAGTGCTTCTGAGACCTCAACTCATGCGGGGGATATGCATGGGGTGCTACTACTCTTGCTTACCTATATTACAATCTCCAAGAAGCGAGTATGCATCAGACCAAATCGGTTTCTGGATATCTGACACTTTTACAAGTAAACTCTATGATTGTTTATTGTGTTGATAATTTCTATTATTAATTCTAAACTAATGATATGTTATTTTATATGTTCAGGCTTGGGTCTGTGAGCATTTCCCGACATTATGTGTAGATGGCTATAGACCATCTCCTAGATATGTGGAGGATAACCCTAGAGCACTTCGATGGAAGCCAAAGAGGGATAAGGGTTTGGTTGTTCCATTTACGAAAGCTCTTGACGAGATTGATGTTGATAAGATATGTTGGACACCATACAAAGAGTATTGAGTGATGCGACCATTTGAGGATGTTTCTTTATTTATAGGGTTAATACGTTGGGTCCAAAGATGTATGCTCATCTGTTAGATAGGGTATTACGTCAATATGGTCATGTGCAAACCATTCCTAGTTCACCTTTAGAGATAGTAGGTCAAACGACCACACCAGAGGAAGTGGACATAATCTTTACGCAATATGTTGTGCATGTAGTTGATGCTGGTGTAGTTGTACAGGTACGTGCAGACTGCGTGAACGATTACATAGAGTGGTTTCACAAGATTTCTCATCCATACATCATTCGTAGAGAACCAGTCCATGTAGGTCATTCGGTTGCAGAACCCGCCGAAAATGGTCCAGTTGAAATAATGGTAAACTTATTCAAATTTATGACATAACTAAATTAATTAGTCATCTATTGTTTTAACTAAATTATTTAATGTATATTTTAATGTAGCGTTGAGCTATACAAATTGAATAAGAGTTTTTTAGTCGTCAATTGGTATTACTTGATGGCATCGCACTCATCAATGAGTTAATTGTGATGTTGTGAACTCAGAGGAGTGGTGGTAGAGATTGGACAAACGTAGTACTATATCGTAGGAGATATTGAGGGACTTAGGCATTATTTTGCGAATATTTTGGGTATGTATTATTTTGGGAATATTATGGTTATGTAAAATATTTTGAATTTGTGTAATACTGATTTTGACAGTTTATAACAACTATTATATTTGAATTCATAACAATATTAAATATCAACTATTCAGTTTACAATAGGTTCATTTATAGTGTGTGGAAATGTCTGCAACCAATGTTGCATGGGACCATTGTAAATAAACTTCCATTGTCGTGCTTCTTCAGTGCAATATTTTTTTCACAAATTACTTGCTGGTGGTATAGGAGAATTTGGTTTTAAGTAAACCTGTTAAAATCAATAACTTATTAAACTATAAAAAAAAGTTGATAAAATGAAATTAAATATCACAATTAATACCTGCACGAAATGACAGTTCTTAACAAATGCAATAACAATCATACGACGATCTGACATAGATGTTGGTGGTGGACTTCTAGGTGGAAAAAATGTTTGCGATTGATTAAGTGATAATGCGACGAAAACCAAGTTATATTTCGAAGCAATCACATGTCTTATTTCTGGAGTGTCATCCAACTATCCATAGTTGCAACTTGTTCATCATATGTAGTGTATAAGTTTTTGAACAAAAATTTCTCCACCATATATTCTCTCGTAATGAGACATCAACTCTTGAAGCTCTACCACACACTGTTGACGAATGAATGCACAAGAGTTCTCACCTATTCCAAGTAAACCTACACTGCACGATATCCACAATTACCATCATCGTCGATGTCAAAAATATCATCTATGAATTTATGAATTTCAATCGACAATCAATTGTTGAAGAGAATAACTCTTGGTTGTTGAAGCTTGTTGACTGATGGTTGAGGTGTGAGCTTTTTGACTGATGATCGAGATTGATGTACTTTACTAGATGTTATAGTGCTACGTGCATTTATGCCACTACATCAAACTCTTGCATCCATATAAT
The DNA here is from genome assembly GCA_037974295.1 of Cicer cuneatum. Classification (NCBI taxonomy): domain Eukaryota; kingdom Viridiplantae; phylum Streptophyta; class Magnoliopsida; order Fabales; family Fabaceae; genus Cicer; species Cicer cuneatum. Next base: position 26,522,138 of record JBBPBO010000002.1, on the reverse strand, counting down.
CCTACTAAGATGGATCACTCTTGGTTGATTTATCTCTTTTTGATACCTTACTTTTGCCTTTTTTTGGTGTACCTTTTGGTTTAACCTTGTCAACAGGTGGACACATCGACGTAGTGGATGGATACGCGATCTCTCGTAATTTACCTTTAAGTGCAATTTTGCCAGGTACATCAAGTTCATCAAACTTTTTCATTATCACATCTATTTCATGTTTCACATATAACTCTAAAGGTTTACCCCGATCCATCATCATGAAAAGTTAATTTACTCCATCAAAAATGAATAACGTCTAACAGAATGGAACGTGAGATCATACTATATCTGGCTATTTCACATGCACAAGGTAGACCATGTGTTGTCCTAAGTGTGCAACGACACTCAAACTTATCAATACCTACACACTTCACGCGATCATACTCTGTTGCAATGTGATCTATTGCATTTTTGGACACAACACCATGCAAATAGGCGTACAATCTGTTACTCTGTCGATGCACCTTTTGAATGATGCTATTTTCAAATGATGTTATTATCTCACTATGTTGTAATACAATCATGCTATTGATAGTTTCCCAAACACTGCATATATCACTAATATTGTCTTGTAATATCCTTTTTAAACTCCAATGCGCCGACTCAACCTTTACGGTGTGGTGTTCCCACAGTGCATAACTCTATTTGTCCACGCCTCAACAAATATTTTCTTGTCAGGAATTAACCACTGCTCATGTACATAATCATAAAAAATAGAACAACTACCACAAATTCCTTCAAAGATTTCATCTAGTATTGAGCCTCATCATAACTGTAAATGTAACAACCCGAGTTTAAAATACAGCGCGAGTGTATTTTGTTTTTTTTTCACATAAAATAAATCAATAAAAGAATTTTCCGATTTAATTCAAGGGAATTAAAATAAAATTTTCATCAGTTCATTTCAAAAGAGAACACCCGGCCTGTGGCCACTAAATAGCATCAGAGTGTAGAATAATACAGCGGAAAAGTCATACATTAATTCCCAAAATAAAATTACATTCCCCAAAACTCAAGACCCTATACAAAAGTCTAGTTGATCATGCACTAAAGCTACAGTAGCACGGTTTCCACCGTATCCTCTACAAGTCTCTTCTTCACCCAGCTGTCCGTCCCTCTGCATTGTCCACAGCTACGCCGTAAGTAAAGATCAAGGGAAACTAACGACGTCTCCGTCATTAGTGTAACCGTCGGTGGGACGGGTTTGGGTATCATCTGAGGGCAAAGCCCAAATTCCACAATAATAGTAAAGGGTCACCGACCGAAATTAACAATTAACACATAGCATGTATATCACAGTAACAATTATAACCATGGCATAACATATAATAATGATGAAAGTTAAGGATGCTCATTTGAAATCTCATGACATGTATGCCTTTTTCAAAACAACAATCAATTAGTATGGAAAATATGTGGTAAGTACAGCCAACACTTCAACAATCACAATCATTTATCAGAAAATCAGATTTCATAAAGTACTCACACACATCAATTTCCAATCATCATCATATAACTAAAACGTGACCCACCGGTCAACCACCCGATGCAATATGCATATGCTCATGTACTCAACTTCTTGGAATTACCAAGGTGCAGTCGCTCACAGACCAGCACACGTGCAGTCTCTCATGGACCAGCACGATTTATATATGTCAGACTTTAACGGCCCTCAAGACCAGGGTGCAATCTCTCACAGATCAGCACTAGTGCAGTCGCTCAACAGACCAGCACTCGTGCAGTTGCTCAACAGACCAGCACGTTTTACATATTTGAATGGACCACCACGAACACGCGGCCATTCCGTAGCCCGGATAGAATAGACCGTCTAATACACGCGGAACTATTCTATAACCATCATGGTCACTACAATTACATGTATTAGCCTCTCACAGGCCAAATACACAGAAGTTAAATCCTCGCACGAATAGAATGGACCGTCTAATACATGCAGAACCACTCCGTAGCCCAAGTAGAATAGACCGTCTAATACACGCGGAACTACTCTGACCTCGGATAGAACAGACCGTCTAATACACGCGGAACTATTCTATAACCCACTGTTACTACTTAACTTCGCGGCCCATCACGGTCACCGCATCAACTCTGTGGCTTATCGCGGTCACCACCTGACTATGCAATGCATGAACTAATTATATATATATATATACATATATATATATATATGTATATATATATATAATTAGTCAATCACAAACAGAATAAAGCAAACAGGTGGTGCATTCAATTAATATCACAGTTTTAAATCCAGTAAATCAGAGCACTCAAGTACATATCATTCACACAATAACAATCAACACAAGATTTCATAAAATTAAACAATGTGCAGTCTTGATATAATTAAACCCACAACAATTCTATAGGTTACTAAAATACATTTTAGTCCTCGCTATTACCATTTATATATTATTAATTAATTATTATTACTCAATAGGGCTCGACCGTACGTAGTAAGCCCCGGATGAATATATGGGAATTTCGGCATTCCCGTTCATCTCATGTTATTTTATACTCATAAAATTGAACCTCATCTCACCCTTTACCTTGGCTGATAATTTTTTCTCAACGAAGCTGATCGGTTGATGTAATGTATCGCGTCTTCGCCAATCACCGTCTCTAACAGCCAAGTCTTTGAAATCAATGTATGATTTTGATATTAAGAGTTGTGGCTGGATGCAACAGGGCAGTAGTCAATTCAATTTTTTCTTCCTAATAGAATGGGGAAACAGAGATACCGAATGCATGACAGCCTCCTTTCTTCACTTATATACCTATCCATACGTACTAGTAGTATTAGGTATTTTATTAGGCTTATTATCAGACCTATACACTTAGCCCATGACCCTTATTATTATTAATATTATTATTATTATTATCATTATCATTACTATTATTATTGTTATTGTTATTATTAGTACAATCATAAACTCACTCTACTAATGCTTAAGTTAATGGACTAATGTAGCAACACACACGTTTACTTCTTATTTTCTTTTATATATATATATATATATATATATATATATATATATATATATGTTTTAAAACAAAATTGAATATTATTAATATTAATAATTTAAATAAATCATTAGGGCGAACACATAGGACAAACACGAAGAAAATTATCGCACATGTCAACATACGGATAATAATAGCTGTGCATTATATTTTATAATTAAAATATAATAATAGAAATTGGGGTGTTACATTTCTCCCCCTGTAAAACAAAAATTTCGTCCTCGAAATTTACCTGAGGAAAACAACTCTGGATACGAATCACGCACTTGACTTTCGACTTCCCACGTAGCAGTTTCACCAAGAACACCTCCCCAGACAACCTTAACCAATGAAATTGTCTTACCCCTTAATTCTTTGACTTTCTGATCCTCAATCCGTAGCGGTAAGGTCTCAAAAGTTAGATTCTCTTTTATTTGCACTTTGTCTAACTCGATTATATGTAAAGGATCGAAAATGTACTTGCGAAGTTGAGACACGTGAAAGACACTATGAAGATTAGAAAGAGACGGAGGCAACGCGATTTGATATGCTACGTTACCGACACGTTTAAGAATTTGGTAGGGTCCTATAAACCGAGGAGTAAGCTTTCGCATTTCTAACGCCCGACCAACCCCAGTTGTTGGAGTAACTCTCAGAAATACATGATCACCCTCTTGAAACTCGAGGTCTTTCCTTCTTTTATCATGGTAACTCTTTTGCCTACTCTGAGACGCTCTCATCTTTTCTTGAATCATTTTTACTTTTCAGTAGTCTGTTGGACAATCTCAGGTCCTAACACAAGGTTATCGCCCATCTCAAACCAGCACAGAGGGGTTCTACACCTCCTTCCATACAATGCCTCAAAAGGGGCCATTCCAATGCTAGAGTGGAAACTATTGTTATAGGTAAACTCTATAAGTGGTAAAAAGCTATCCCAACTTCCACTTTGTTCCAACACACAAGCTCTCAATAAGTCTTCCAGGGATTGATTGGTTCTTTCAGTTTGACCATTTGTTTGTGGGTGATAGGCTGAACTCATCCTAAGGTTTGTACCCAAAGCGCTTTGTAAACCTTGCCAAAATTTAGAGGTAAATCTAGGGTCTCTATCTGACACTATACTCGATGGGATTCCATGCAACTTAACAATTTCCTTTATGTATAATTCAGCTAACTTTTCCATAGAATAAGTTATGTTTATCGGAATGAAATGAGCAGATTTGGTTAATCTATCCACAATAACCCAAATACTGTCATACTTTTTTGGAGTTCGAGGTAAGCCTACAACAAAGTCCATAGAGATGTTATCCCACTTCCATTCAGGAATACTCAAAGGTTGCATCAAGCCTGAAGGTTTCTGGTGTTCTACCTTAGACTTTTGACAGGTCAAACAAGCATATACAAACTCAACAACATCTTTTTTCATCCTAGGCCACCAAAATATTTTCTTGAGGTCCTTATACATCTTTGTGGCTCCAGGGTGAATACTTAAACAACTCCTATGTCCCTCCTCTAAGATTATCTTTCTTAACTCCTCTACATCGGGTATACAAATTCTATCCTTAAATCTCAAAATTCCATCGACACCCATTTTAAAATCATATTCTCTCCCTGGTCAATCACTTGTAACTTATCCAAAAGGTATAAGTCCAACTTTTGACTCTTTTCAATCTCTTCTAATAGTCCACTAGTCACCTTTAACATTCCCAATTTAATACTTTCTGGTGTCAATTCACAAACTAAGCTAAGGTCTCTAAACTGTTCCAGCAACTCGTTGTGCTTAACCATTAAAGCGGACACACTCAAATTCTTCCTACTCAAGGCATCAGCCACTACATTGGCCTTTCCAGGGTGATAGTTAAGTTCAAAGTCAAAATCCTTAAGAAATTCCATCCACCTACGTTGCCTCATATTCAGTTCCTTCTGGTCGAAAAGGTACCTAAGGCTCTTATGATCACTAAAAACCTCATATCTAGATCCGTACAAATAGTGTCTCCACATCTTAAGTACAAAGACAACTGCTGCTAGTTCTAAATCATGGGTAGGGTAGTTCCTCTCATGAATCTTCAGTTGTCTAGAAGCATATGCTACGACTTTTCCATCATGCATAAGCACTCCACCTAATCCTGAGCCACACGCGTCACAATATACTACAAAGGGTTCGCTCGGGTTAGGTAACACTAAGATCGGTGTAGAGGTCAATCGTTTCTTAAGCTCTTGGAAACTATTCTCACAATGGGTATCCTACACAAACAATTCCCCTTTCCGGGTCAACTTAGTCAAAGGTAAGGCCAACTTGGAGAATCCTTCTATGAATCTACGATAATAACCTGCCAGTCCTAGGAAACTCCTAATCTCAGTCACTGATTTTGGTGCTTTCCATTCTAGGAAACTCCTGCCGTACGTAGTAAGCCCCGGATGAATATATGAGAATTTCGGCATTCCCGTTCATCTCATGTTATTTTATACTCATAAAATCGAACCTCATCTCACCCCTTACCTTGGCTGATGATTTTTTTCTCAACGAAGCTGATCCGTTGATGTATTGTATCGCGTCTTTGCCAATCACCGTCCCTAACAGCCTAGTCTTTGAAAATCAATGTATGATTTTGATATTAAGAGTTGTGGCTAGATGCAACAGGGCAGAAGTCAATTCAATTTTTTCTTCCTAATAGAACGGGGAAACAGAGATACCGAATGCACGACAGCCTCCTTTCTTCACTTATATACCTATCCATACGTACTAGTAGTATTAGGTATTTTATTAGGCTTATTATCAGACCTATACACTTAGCCCATGACCCTTCTTATTATTAATATTATTATTATTATTATCATTATCATTATCATTATCATTATTATTATTATTGTTATTATTACTACAATCATAAACTCACTCTACTAATGCTTAAGTTAATGGACTAATGTAGCAACACACACGTTTACTTGTTATTTTCTTTTATATATATATATATATATATATATATATGTTTTAAAACAAAATTGAATATTATTAATATTAATAATTTAAATAAATCATTAGGGCGAACACATAGGACAAACACGAAGAAAATTATCGCACATGTCAACATACGGATAATAATAGTTGTGCATTATATTTTACAATTAAAATATAATAATAGAAATTGGGGTGTTACAATTATCACTTTACATTATCACAAAATTCCATTCTGAATTATCATAAGTCTTTCCTCAACTCTTTAAAATTTATAAAACTGAGTTTTAAAACTGAGATTTCTGGAAAATACGAATCTGTATTCGAATACAGCCTCTCTGTATTCGAATACAGGAGCCAAAACATTGCAGAATTAACACTTTGTATTCGACTACAGCCCCCTGGTAGTCGAATACAGAGGCAAACTCAGTGCACAACCCAACATTTTTCACTACATCGGTAAAGTCCCAAAAACTTCATCACCACCACTTCAAACTATCACAAAAATTCCATTTTAATTCAACACAAACCTTCCCAATACTCCCCAACACTTAGGGTTTATAAAACAAGGTTGAAAAACTTGGAATTTATGAAAACCTAAATCTGTATTGGAATGCAGACCCCTTGTATTCGAATACAGAAGCATGAAACTGCAATTTCAACATTCTGTATTCGAATACAGCGTGCTTGTAGTCAAATACAGAAGCCAAAAACTGAACCAGAATGATCAACATCAGAACATCAGAAATAGAACCAGAATGATCAACATCAGAACATCAAAAACAGAACTAGAATGATCAACATCAAAACATCAGAAACAGAACCAGAATGATCAACATCAGAACATCAAAAATAGAACCAGAATGAATCAACATCAGAACATCAGAAACAGAACCAGAATCAGAATCATCAACTCTAGAACATCAGAAACAGAAGCAGAATCAGAATCATCAACACCAGAATCATCAGAAGCAAAACAGAATGATTCACACCAGAATCATCAGAAGCAAAACAGAATGATTCACACCAGAATCATCAGAAGCAAAACAGAATGATTCACACCAGAATCATCAGAAGCAAAACAGAATGATTCACACCAGAATCATCAGAAGCAAAACAGAATGATTCACACCAGAATCATCAGAAGCAAAATAGAATGATTCACACCAGAATCATCAGAAGCAAAACAGAATGATTCACTCCAGAATCATCAGAAGCAAAACAGAATGATTCACACCAGAATCATCAGAAGCAAAACAGAATGATTCACACCAGAATCATCAGAAGCAAAACAGAATGATTCACACCAGAATCATCAGAAGCAAAACAAAATGATTCACACCAGAATCATCAGAAGCAAAACAGAATGATTCACACCAGAATCATCAGAAGCAAAATAGAATGATTCACACCAGAATCATCAGAAGCAAAACAGAATGATTCACACCAGAATCATCAGAAGCAAAACAGAATGATTCACACCAGAATCATTAGAAGCGAGACAGAATGATTCACACCAGAATCATCAGAAGCAACATAGAATGATTGACACCAGAATCATCAGAAGCAAAACAGAATGATTCACACCAGAATCATCAGAAGAAAAACAGAATGGTTAACACCAGAATCATCAGAAGCAAAACAGAATGATTCACACCAGAATCATCAGAATCAAAACAGAATGGTTAACACCAGACTCATCAGAAGCAAAACACAACGATTAACACTAGAATCTTCAGAAGCAAATAGAATGATTCACACCAGAATCATCAGAAGCAAAACAGAATGATTCACACCAAACTCATCAGAAGCAAAACATAATGATTCACACTAGAATCATCAGAAGCAAAAAAGAATGATTCCCACCAGAATCATCAAAAGCAACATAGAATGATTAACACCAGAATCATCAGAAGCAAAACAGAATGATTCACACCAGAATCATTAGAAGCAAGTCAGAATGATTCACACCAGAATCATCAGAAGCAACATAGAATGATTAGAACCAGAATCATCAGAAGCAAAACAGAATGATTCACCCCAAAATTATCAGAAGAAAAACAGAATGGTTAACACTAGAATCATCAGAAGCAAAACAAAATGATTCACACCAGAATCATCAGAAGCAAAACAGAATGATTCACACCAGAATCATCAGAAGTAAAATAGAATGATTCACACCAGAATCATCTAAAGCAAAACAGAATGATTCACACCAGAATCATCAGAAATAAACAGAATGGTTAACCCCAGAATCATCAGAAGCAAAACAGAATGATTCACACCAGAATCATCAGAAGCAAAACAGAATGATTCACACCAGAATCATCAGAAGCAAAACAGAATGATTCACACCAGAATCATCAGAAGCAAAACAGAATGATTCACACCAGAATCATTAGAAGCAAAACAGAATGATTCACACCAGAATCATCAGAAGCAAAACAGAATGATTCACACCAGAATCATCAGAAGAAAAACAGAATGATTCACACCAGAATCATCAAAAGCAAAACAGAATGATTCACACAAGAATCATCAGAAGCAAAACAGAATGATTCACACCAGAATCATCAGAAGCAAAACAGAATGATTCACTCTAGAATCATCAGAAGGAAAACAGAATGATTCACTCCAGAATCATCAGAAGCAAAACAGAATGATTCACACCAGAATCATCAGAAGCAAAACAGAATGATTCACACCAGAATCATCAGAAGCAAAACAGAATGATTCACACCAGAATCATCAGAAGCAAAACAGAATGATTCACTCCAGAATCATCAGAAGCAAAACAGAATGATTCACTCCAGAATCATCAGAAGCAAAACAGAATGATTCACTCCAGAATCATCAGAAGCAAAACACAATGATTCACACTAGAATCATCAGAAGCAAAACAGAATGATTCACACCAGAATCATCAGAAGCAAAACAGAATGATTCACACCAGAATCATCAGAAGCAAAACAGAATGATTCACACCAGAATCATCAGAAGCAAAACAGAATGATTCACACCAGAATCATCAGAAGCAAAACAGAATGATTCACACCAGAATCATCAGAAGCAAAACAGAATGATTCACACCAGAATCATCAGAAGCAAAACAGAATGATACACACCAGAATCATAAGAAGCAAAACAGAATGATTCACACCAGAATCATCAGAAGCAAACAGAATGATTCACACCAGAATCATCAGAAGCAAAACAGAATGATTCACACCAGAATCATCAGAAGCAAAACAGAATGATTCACACCAGAATCATCATAAGCAAAACAGAATGATTCACACCAGAATCATCATAAGCAAAACAGAATGATTCACACCAAAATCATCAGAAGCAAAACAGAATGACTCACACCAGAATCATCAGAAGCAGAAACAGAATGAGTAACAGCAAAATCATTAGAAGCATAAACAGAATGATTAACATCAAAATCATTAGAAGCAGAAATAGAATGATTAATATCAAAATCATCAGAAGCAGAAACAGAATGATTAACATCAGAATCATCATAAGCAGAAACAGAATGATTAACATCAGAATCATCATAAGCAGAAACAGAATGATTAACATCAGAATCATCAGAAGCAGAAACATGATGATTAACATCAGAATCATCAGAACCAGAAACAGAATGATAAACATCAGAATCATCAAAAGCAAAAACACGATGATTAACATCAGAATCATCAGAAGCAGAAACAGGATGATTAACATCAAAATCATCATAAGCAGAAACAGGATGATTAACATCAAAACCATCAGAAGCAGAAACATAATGATTAACATCAGAATCATCAGAAGCATAAACAAAATGATTAACATCAGAATCATCAGAAGCAGAAACAGGATGATTAACATCAGAAGCAGAAACAGGATGATTAACATCAAAATCATCAGAAGCAGAAACAGGATGATTAACATCAAAACCATTAGAAGCAGAAACAGAATTATTAACATCAGAACCATCAGAAGCAGAAAAAGAATGATTAACATCAGAACCATCAGAAGCAGAAACAAGATGATTAACATCAGAATGATCAAAAGCAGAAACAGGATGATTTACATCAGAATCATCAGAAGTAAAAATCCTTCCTCTGTATTCGACTACAGGGGCTCGTAGTCGAATACAAGTTTGAAAACTTAAGTAAAACAGAAGCTTGACAGGTTGTATTCGAATACACCTTTGAAAACCAGTGAAATTTTCCTGAGACTTCAACACATTTCAAACTGTTTCTTTTGAAAAATCAGCACAACCCCCAAAACAGTTTTATCACTCTTTTAAACCACAACACTCAGATTTTTTTACTTCAAACCAGATTTTCCAGAAGAAACACCTTCATCATTTTAAACCCTTTTTATTTTGAAATCATCAGCAACACCAGATTTTCAAACCATCAGAACATCATGCAAGCATTTCAGTTTTCTCAAACATCAGAATAACATGCAAAGCATTTCAGCTTTCTCAAAAATCAGAACATCATGCACAGCATTTCAGCTTTCTCAAACACCAGAACAACATGCAAGCATTTCAGCTTTCTCAAACATCAGAACAACATGCAAGCATTTCAGCTTTCTCAAACATCAGAACAACATGCAAGCATTTCAGTCAAACAGCAAGCATCACATAGCAGCAAAATACCAACAAAATGCATTTTTGCAATATTCGAAACAGTTTTATGAATATGCTTTTTACTCCTCTTCAAAATAACATGCAATGCATTTTTCAGCTTTCCCCATAAACAAAACATTATTGGAATAATCACCCAAAACAACATGTTGCAGATTTTTAAAACCTCCACAGAATGCATTTTGTTTCATCTTTCAAAATGTCATGTAAAACAGTTTCTTTTTCAAAACAGAAACTCAAATATAATCACACCTCAAACATACATTTACAGTCCTAAAATGCAACTAGAAAGTGGAAGGTGCCCTTACCCTTGCTGCGCTTTTCTGCTCCTGCTCACGTTTCTACTTTCGCTCCCGTTGGCGCGTCAAAAACTGGTGAAACTGCCGCTTGCGTTTGCTGCTACGAAACTGGGTTCTCTAGCTCCGTAATAATGTGGGGATTAACTTTAGTACTGGGGGTTTTCTGGTTTGGTGCTTGTATTTCCAATTGATGGCACTTTTGAGGAGCTCTATTTTTCCTTTCTTTTGAAATCGTGAACTGGTGGTAAGCCGAACATAATGGGAGAGAAGGGTACTGTTACATGCAGTACTGTTACATGCAGTATGGAGGAGAGAAGGGTTTCTGTCTTTGCTCTGTCCTTTGTAGTCCATATATAGGCACCTCCATGTGCCACCTCATCACAATTAATGTTAAAATATTGCTGGATCCTCCAGCACTTAAACGTTTTGCAATTAGCCGCTAATCCTTAATTAACTGTCCGATTAATTTAATTACTCGTAATTAAATTAATTTATTCTTCATCCAATAATTTTAATTCATCTTCCAAAATAAATATTTATATATATATATATATATATATTTACTCAAAACATACATATATTAAATATTTTACAGATATCCCCAAATACACTTTAATATTAATTCCAAAATTGATATTAAATTTAAGGGTCTTACATTACTACCCCCCTTAAATTAGTTTCGTCCTCGAAACTACATGTCGATGAACAACTGAGGATATTGTTCCCTCATGTTACTCTCCAGTTCCCAACTTGCGTCTCCAGTAGTCGGGTTCCATATCACTTTGACTAGTGGGACTTTCTTGTTTCTCAACTGTTTAATCTTCCTGTCTTCAATCTTTACAGGGAATACTTCAAATGACAGGTTGTCCCTCAGATGAATTGTATCCGGCTCGATCACATGTGACGGGTCTGCAATGTATTTCCTTAACTGCGACACATGAAATACGTCGTGGATATTGGACAGTATGGGAGGTAAAGCAATCCGATAAGCCAAAGGTCCAATACGCGCAGTAATTTGGTATGGTCCAATAAATTTCGGAGTCAACTTTCTTGACTTAATAGCTTTGCCAACACCATTTGTAGGCGTAACCCTTAGGAATACATGATCACCCTGCTCGAATTCCAAAGGTCTGCGACGCTTGTCCGCATAACTCTTCTGACGATCTTGCGAAACCTTCATTTTCTCTTGTATCCTCTTGATTTTCTCTGTAGTCTATTCCACCATCTCAGGTCCAACAATCATACTCTCTCCGTCCTTATACCAGCATAAAGGCATCTGACACTTGCGTCCATACAAAGCCTCATAGGGTGCCATTCCAATACTTGTGTGAAAGCTGTTGTTGTAAGTGAACTCAATCAATGGCAACACCTCATCCCAGTTTCCTCTGTCATCCAGCACACATGCTCTCAATAGATCTTCCAAGGACTGATTTGTTCTCTCAGTCTGTCTGTCTGTTTGCGGATGATAAGCGGAACTCAATTTCAGTTTCGTTCCTAAAGCTTCATGCAGTGCTCCCCAAAATGAGATGTGCACTTTGGGTCACGGTCCGATACGTTACTCGATGGAATGCCGTGTAATCTCACAATCTCAGCAATGTAGATTTCCGTCAACTTATCTACTTTGTAAGTGGTCCTTACTGGTAGGAAATGCGCGGACTTTGTCAATCGATCCACTATTACCCAAATTGAATAATTCTTTTTCCTTGTCTTGGGCAGTCCTGTTATAAAATCCATGGAAATGTTGTCCCACTTCCATTCCGGTATGTCCAGAGGTTGCAACATTCCAGCAGGTCGTTGATGTTCCACTTTCTCTTTCTGACAAGTCAAACAAGCCGATACGTACTCCGCTACATCCCTCTTCATTCCTGGCCACCAGTAATTCTGTCTTAAGTCCTGGTACATATTGGTTGCTCCAGGATGAATACTCAATTTACTCTTATGAGCCTCTTCCAAAATCATTCTCCTCAAATCTGCAACTTCCGGTACACAAACTCTTCCATTACACCTCAGAATATTATCTAGTCCGACCCTTAAGCTCGCTTAATTCCAATGGCGACATCCGGTACGGCGCAATTGAAATAGGTCCAGTTCCTGGGTGCAAATCAATGAAGAACTCCACCTCTCTCACCGGGGGTAATCCAAAAATTTCTGATGGAAATACGTCCGGATATTCCTTGACTAACACCCCATCTTCTATGTTCACATCCATCTTGGTCTCCACGTTAGCCAATGATAAAAATTCCTGAGTTCCTTCTCTCAGAGATATTTCGAGTTTGTTAGCAGCCAAATACCGAATGACTCCCAATTCACCTCCTTGTGAGCTGATCCCATTAGAAGCCTTGTACTTCTTCACCAATACTCTGCATCCCATAACAGCAGATATGTGACATAGTTGACCTTCACCGCTGCTCGGCAGTTAATCATCTCGAGGATTTTCTCCATCTCTTGAATCCACTGGTCCGCTCTTTCTGGACCCTCATCACCCTTGAACTTGGGAGGATTATGACGACGAAAATCCTCTAGTCCTCTAGATTCAGCCGCGCGAATCTCTCTTTCCCTCTTCTCCAGATCTCATTGAGTCTTTGCAGCCGTCTGTGCAGCAACAGACGCAGCCATGTTGTTCATCGCTCCAGCCATCCTATCATCCCGGCTGACGTTGGCTCTTGTAGTGTCGTCTCTTCTTTGGAGGCATAGTTCCTTACAAAACCATCATCAAGTAGAAATCTCGCACTACTTGGAATAATTCCAAAACTTAACACATCATCACTTCAGTCACACCACAACTTCCACAAGACTTGACACTTTAACTACTTGCTCCTATGCATGATCAGCTAATGACCCAAAACAAATACTTTAATCAGAGCTTTTAACCCAAAACTTTAACCAAATGCTCTGATACCACAATTGTAACACCCCGAGTTTAAAATACAACGTGAGTGTATTTTGTTTTTTTTTCACATAAAATAAATCAATAAAAGAATTTTCCGAATTAATTCAAGGGAATTAAAATAAAATTTTCATCAGTTCATTTCAAAAGAGAACACCCGGCTTGTGGCCACTAAATAGCATCAGAGTGCAAAATAATACAGCGGAAAAGTCATACACTAATTCCCAAAATAAAATTACATTCCCCAAAACTCAAGACCCTAAACAAAAGTCTAGTCTGATCATGCACTAAAGCTACAATAGCACAGTTTCCACCGTATCCTCTACAAGTCTCTTCTTTACCCAGCTGTCTGTCCCTCTGCGTTGTCCACAGCTACGCCATACGTAAAGATCAAGAGAAACTAACGACGTCTCCGTCATTATTGTAACCATCGGTGGGGCGGGTTTGGGTATCATCTGAGGGCAAAGCCCAAAGTCCACAATAATAGTAAAGGGTCGCCGACCGAAATTAACAATTAACACATAGCATGTATATCACAGTAACAATTATAACCATGGCATAACATATAATAATGATGAAAGTTAAGGATGCTCATTTGAAATCTCATGACATGTATGCCTTTTTCAAAACAGCAATCAATTAGTATGGAAAATATGTGGTAAGTACAGCCAACACTTCAGCAATCACAATCATTTATCAGAAAATCAGATTTCATAAAGTACTCACACACATCAATTTCCAATCATCATCATATAACCAAAATGTGACCCACCGGTCAATCACCCGATGCAATATGTATATGCTCATGTATTCAACTTCTTGGAATTACCAAGGTGCGATCGCTCACAGACCAGCACACGTGCAGTCTCTCATGGGCCAGCACGATTTATATATGTTAGACTTTAACGGCCCTCAAGACCAGGGTGCAATCTCTCACAGATCAGCACCAGTGTAGTCGCTCAACAGACCAGCTCTCGTGGAGTCGCTCAACAGACCAGCACGTTTTACATATTTGAATGGACCACCACGAACACGCGGCCATTCCGTAGCCCGTCTAATACACGCGGACTACTCTAAACCCGGATAGAATAGAACGTCTAATACACGCGAAACTATTCTATAACCATCATGGTCACTACAATTACATGTATTAGCCTCTCACAAGCCAAATACACAGAAGTTAAATCCTCGCACGAATAGAATGGACCGTCTAATACACGCGGAACTACTCTGACCCCGGATAGAACAGACCGTCTAATACACGCGGAACTATTCTATAACCCACGGTTACTACTGAACTTCGCGGCCCATCACGGTCACCGCATCAACTTTGTGGCCCATCGCGGTCACCACCTAACTATGCAATGCATGAACTTGCACTGTTTTCTCTTCACTGAAAACAGTATGCGACATCAATGAATTTCATGCATTTCCATCATTTCTCAAAATACCTCAACACAACCAATTTTATTATCAACATATCAATGATTAAACATTCAAGTAATCATTATCACTTTACATTATCACAAAATTCCATTCTAAATTATCATAAGTCTTTCCTCAACTCTTTAAAATTCATAAAACAGTGTTTTAAAACTGAGATTTCTGGAAAATACGAATTTGTATTCGAATACAGCCTCTCTGCATTCGAATACAGGAGCAAAAACAGTGCAGAATTAACACTCTGTATTCGACTACAGCCCCCCTGGTAGTCGAATACTGAGGCAGCTCAGTGCACAAATCAACATTTTTCACTACATCGGTAAAGTCCCAAAAACTTCATCACCACCACTTCAAACTATCACAAAAATTCCATTTTAATTCAACACAAACCTTCCCAATACTCCCCAACACTTAGGGTTTATAAAACAAGGTTGAAAAACTTGGAATTTCTGAAAACGTGAATCTGTATTCGAATACAGACCCCTTGTATTCAAATACAGAAGCATGAAACTGCAATTTCAACATTCTGTATTCGAATAAAGCATGCCTGTAGTCGAATACATAAGCCAAAAACAGAACCAGAATGATCAACATCAGAACAACAGAAATAGAACCAGAATGATCAACATCAGAACATCAGAAAACAGAACCAGAATAAACAACATCAGAACATCAGAAACAGAACCAGAATGATCAACATCAGAACATCAGAAACAGAACCAGAATGAATCAACATCAGAACATCAGAAACAGAATCAGAATCAGAATCATCAACACCATAACATCAGAAACATAACCAGAATCAGAATCATCAACACCAAAATCATCAGAAGCAAAACAGAATGATTCACACCAGAATCATCAAAAGCAAAATAGAATGATTCACACCAGAATCATCAGAAGCAAAATAGAATGATTCACACCAGAATCATCAGAAGCAAAACAGAATGATTCACACCAGAATCATCAGAAGCAAAACAGAATGACTCACACCAGAATCATCAGAAGCAGAAATAGAATGAGTAACAGCAAAATCATTAGAAGCAGAAACAGAATGATTAACATCAGAATCATCAGAAGGAAAAATAGAATGATTAACATCAGAATCATCAGAAGCAGAAATAGAATGATTAACATCAGAATCATCAGAAGCATAAACAGAATAATTAACATCAGAATCATTAGAAGCAGAAACAGAATGATTAACATCAGAATCATCAGAAGCAGAATCATGATAATTAACATCAGAATTATCATAAGCAGAAATAGAATGATTAACATCAGAATCATCAAAAGCAGAAACACGATGATTAACATCAGAATCATCAGAAGCAGAAACAGGATGATTAACATCAAAATCATCATAAGCAGAAACAGAACCAGAATGATCAACATCAGAACATCAAAAACAGAACCAGAATGAATCAACATCAGAACATCAGAAACAGAACCAGAATTAGAATCATCAACAACAGAACATCAGAATCAGAATCATCAACACCAGAATCATCAGAAGCAAAACAGAATGATTCACACCAGAATCATCAGAAGCAAAACAGAATGATTCACACCAGAATCACCAGAAGCAAAACAGAATGATTCACACCAGAATCATCATCAGCAAAACAGAATGATTCACACCAGAATCATCAGAAGCAAAACAGAATGACTCACACCAGAATCATCAGAAGCAGAAACAGAATGATTAACATCAGAATCATCAGAAGCATAAACAGAATGATTAACATCAGAATCATCAGAAGCAGAAACAGAATGATTAATATCATAATCATCAGAAGTAGAAACAGAATGATTAACATCAAAATCATCAGAAGCAGAAACAGAATGATTAACATCAGAATCATCAGAAGTAGAAACAGGATGATTAACATCAGAAGCAGAAACAAAATGATTAACATTAGAATCATCAGAAGCAGAAACAGGATGATTAACATCAAAATCATCAGAAGCATAAACAGGATGATTAACATCAAAACCATCAGAAGCAGAAACAGAATGATTAACATCAGAATCATCAGAAGCAGAAACAAAATGATTAACATCAGAATCATCAGAGGCAGAAACAGGATTATTAACATCAGAATCATCAGAAGCAGAAATAGGATGATTAACATTAGAGTCATCAGAAGCAGAAACAGGATGATTAACATCAGAATCATCAGAAGCACAAACAGGATGATTTACATCAAAACCATCAGAAGCAGAAACAGAATGATTAACATCAGAACCATGAAAAGCAGAAACAAGATGATTAACATCAAAATCATCAGAAGCAGAAACACGATGATTAACATCAGAATCATCATAAGCAGAAACAGGATGATTTACATCAGAATCATCAGAAGCAAAAATCCTTCCTCTGTATTCGACTACATGGGCTCGTAGTCGAATACAAGTTTGAAAACTTAAGTAAAATAGAAGCTTGACAGGTTGTATTCGAATACACACATATTGTTTTCGAATACAGCTTCGAAAACCAGTGAAATTTTCCTGAGACTTCAACACATTTCAAACTGTTTCTTTTGAAAAATCAGCACAACCCCCCAAAACAGTTTTATCACTCTTTTAAACCACAACACTCAGATTTTTTTACTTCAAACCAGATTTTCCAGAAGAAACACCTTCATCATTTTAAACCCTTTTTATTTTGAAATCATCAACAACACCTGATTTTCAAACCATCAGAACATCATGCAAGCATTTCAGTTTTCTCAAACATCAGAATAACATGCAAAGCATTTCAGCTTTCTCAAACATCATAACAACATGTAAAGCATTTCAGCTTTCTCAAACATCAGAACAACATGCAAGCATTTCAGCTTTCTCAAACATCAGAACAACATGCAAGCATTTCAATTAAACAACAAGCATCACATAGCAGCAAAATACCAACAAAATGCATTTTTGCAATATTCCAAACAGTTTTATGAATATGCTTTTTACTCCTCTTCAAAATAACATGCAATGCATTTTTCAGCTTTCCCCATCAACAAAACATTATTGGAATAATCACCCAAAACAGCATGTTGCAGATTTTTAAAACCTCCACAGAATGCATTTTCTTTCATCTTTCAAAATGTCATGTAAAACAGTTTCTTTTTCAAAACAGAAACTCAAATATAATCACACCTCAAACATACATTTACAGTCCTAAAATGCAACTAGAAAGTGGAAGGTGCCCTTACCCTTGCTGCGCTTTTCTACTTCTGCTCACGTTTCTGCTTTCGCTCCCGTTCGCGCGTCAAAAACTGGTGAAACTGCCGCTTGCGTTTGCTGCTACGAAACTGGGTTCTCTAGCTCCGTAATAATGTGGGGATTAACTTTAGTACTGGGGGTTTTCTGGTTTGGTGCTTGTATTTCCAATTGATGGCACTTTTGAGGAACTCTCTTTTTCCTTTCTTTTGAAATCGTGAACTGGTAAGCAAAACAGAATGGGAGAGAAGGGTACTGTTACATGCAGTACTGTTACATGCAGTATGGAGGAGAGAAGGGTTTCTTTCTTTGCTTTGTCCTTTGCAGTCCATATATAGGCACCTCCATGTGTCACCTCATCACAATTAATGTTAAAATATTGTTGGATCCTCCAACACTTAAACGTTTTGCAATTAGCCGCTAATCCTTAATTAACTGTCCGATTAATTTAATTACTCGTAATTAAATTAATTTATTCTTCATCCAATAATTTTAATTCATCTTTCAAAATAAATATTTATATATATATATATATATATATTTACTCAAAACATACATATATTAAAATTTTTACAAATATCCCCAAATACACTTTAATATTAATTCCAAAATTAATATTAAATTTAAGGGTCTTACAGTAAACAAGAGGCTCATATGCCTCCATTATTTGCACCTGCTTCTTTTGCATACATGAAACAAGCATAATAAATTGACTACTTTTGGAAACACATATTGAACTACGTTCATCAAATTAAGGTCTCTATCAGTAACAATGACTTGAACTTCACCATTTGTAATATGTTATTTCAACATTTGTAGTGCACAAACAAAATTATCAGCACACTCAGACTGTAGATATGCAAATTCCATGCAAAATGTCATTTCAGTAGAAGTAACACCAATAATCTCAAGTAATGACATTCGATACCTATAGGTCTTGTATGTGCTATCCATAATCAATACCATGTGAAAATTACAAGATTGATAGCATCTGAATGGGCCCAGAATATGTCCATCAACTCATCTGAACCCTCTACCTTTCTATATTGATAGACGTAATTTTCGCATTCCATTAATGTCAAAAGATGTTGCATTTATGTTCTATTACCTCAAAGTGATGAACGATATGCTTAACGTACAATGTAAACTTGTTTTATTGTCGTCAAACTTTCAAAATTATGATCCTGTAGTGCCATCATTATGTTTCTGAGCAAAAAGTGAGCCCCCGCAACAACCATGAAGGGACGACTCTCACTGTCCACACCTCCACGGAAAACAATCTTTATCTCTAGTTTACCAAATCTAAGCATATTAGCAAAATTTCAGCGTCGTTGCCTTTGAACACTTTTTATACATCTCAGTATCAATTGTGCCGGTAGTGCAAAAGACAAAAACTATAACATTGTCATTCTACTTCTCAAGAAACTGCCGCATAGTTCTTATAGCTACAAGTGCAGCTAGTTCACGCGGATAATTTTTCGCATATGTATACATACAGCCTATAGCAATACTTCGAAGCCCATTTTCAATTAGAAACTCAAGGCAAGCACGGTAGTAATGACTTCATGGCATACTTTGGACCAACTATATGGATGATTGCAGAAAGGTCATAGGTGTTGGTAACTTTAGCCATCCATGTTCGACATCCACCCAAAATTGCGCATTTTTCTACAAGACTAGGTCCAGCATGCAACCCAAGGCTGTTGTGTGCTTCATCATTCTTGAACGACATTTTTGTTCGAATTCCATCAGTTGTGTCTCCAATGATTTGAGTTTGAGGATGATCACATATCGTTCTCCAACTTTTAGGTGGAGACTGTTTATCAATCTCGATTTCGTGCAGATTGTTCTGTTGCGTACCTTCTTGCTTAATTTGATTTTTCTCTTAGACCCTTTTTGTTTTTCCACTTCATGATCATGCTTTGGAGTTTCCATGGATGATATTTGAACATTATCTATCAACTTTGTGATTTATCCAAATTTAACATTGTAATTATTTTTCTTCACCGTCCTATCTTTCATCATAAAAATCAACATATTCATCAAACATAATATGCATAATATCATCTAAAATTTGGGCCTTGAGATTCTATAATATTTATTGAATGTAGAGCATTCAAAATATATACTTTGATGGTATTTTAAAACAAATTGCTCATACTTTCTTTATCATGTGAAACATAGAAATGACATTCAAAAATGTCAAAGTATGATATGTTTTGCTTTCTATATAAAAAAAATGAGATGAAGGTATGTCAAAGATATTTTCTACTAAAGCCAAGATTAAGAATATGATAAACAACTTTTCTCCAAAATTATTTTTCAACACTTGATTTATTTAAAATTGTTATATCCATTTCTTGTAACTAATTTCTTGTAACTTCATATTGTTGGAAAGTTATTTGACAAACAAATCATGTGAAATATCATTTTCATCAAAGAATTATTTAAAGCATAATATTTCAAATTTCCATTGATCATTTATGGAAATGACAAATTTTTTCTTTAAAAGACTTAAAAATATGATTTGGTTGGAAATTCATCTAAGTATAAAACATAAGAATTTTTCTTTAAAATGAAACATGAGGATGTTTGTTTTCCTCCAGCCATGTGGGGTTTAAAAAATAACTTTAAAAGCAATTTTACAAAGTTATCTTTCACATATCAAACATCCTTTGATTCAACAAATGATACATGTACCTTTGATTTGTTAATGTTTCCAAAGGTTATAGACGCTCCAAATTTTTGTAATGAGAGGCGGCACCATACTTTTCCATTCATGTGTAATATGCAAGCCTTGTTCATGTATCAATGCTCTTTCTTGATTGTTGGATGGTGTTCTTGCATCACAAGTTAGTAATGACTTTGGCACCCCATATTTGTTTGGGTCCTTGATGGTTAGTATATCTTCTTTTAGAAGATTTTTTAAAATTTGATCTCTTTTTAAAATAGCAAGTTGACTCGTAGTGGTCATTCTTGGAATAATATGAACACTTTGTTGTTGGTTTTGAAGAAGGTTTGAAAATCTGAGTTTTAAACGTCTTACAAATTGATTTTGATGAAATTCCAGAACGTTCTCCTTTTTTCAAACTTTCTAAAGAAAGTTTTGTTTGTGTTCTAGAACGTTCTCCCTTTTTAAGGCTACTTAGAGAACGTTCTCACTTTTTCAAGTTTCCTGGAGAAAGTCTTGTTTTTGTTCCAGAATGTTCTTCTTTTTTAAAGATCCTTTTGTTCTTGATTTTTTCATCTCTTTTCTTAAAATAACATACAAATTCCAGATGTCCAAATTACTGCAATATGAACATTTGGTTTTGCATTTCTCCTCTTTTCTTTTAGGAACAAAAAAGTTTTCATAAATCTTTTCTTTTTGAGAAGTTTTGAAACATAAATCATCTTTGTCAAATATCATTTCTTCAGATATCATATTCTTTTGAAATGTTTCAGTGGTTGTCACCAAATTGGTTAAATCATTTTTCAATTCATGAACTTTTATTTTTAAAGAGGTACTTTCTTCTTTAGTTTCATAACATTTTGGAAAATGATTTTTTATGGTTATCTCATTGAGAGTCTTTTGTTGCTTAACCATTTTTAAATGAGTTTGCTGCAAACTTTGAATGACCTTTCTGAGTTCGTCATTCATTGCTTGGGCTTTCTCTTTTTCTTCTTTTTCTTTACAGAGTTGTTCTTTTAATAAACCATATTTTTGAGCAAGAAGATTTGAATCACATAAAAGATTATCAAATTCTTTTTCCATTTCTTCACATAAAGGACAGAGTTCATAGATGGTTACTTTATTATTTTCTAAGTTTTCCTTTAAGCACATGTTGGTTTTTGACATTACTTCTTCTTGAATCTTTTCCTCTAACACTTGTTAGGTGCTTAATCTTTAGAGACCAAGCTATGATGCCAATTGAAGTAGCAATGTCGATTTACAAGAAAGGGGTGTTTGAAATGTAATTTGCCCTTTTATAATTCCTGTTAAAAACTTAAGAAAATAACTCAAGATTGATCTTAGTTGTGAAAACGGAGAACGTTTTTGGTTTTCACCAGAAAACAGAGAACGTTCTTAGTTAGTTAAAATCAACAGTTCAGTTTATCTATTTAACTTGATAATTATCATACTGAAAGTAAATAGAGATAAGGGAAGAGATATCACACACAGATATATCCTGGTACACCCAACCCGGGCTACATCCAGTCCTCACAACAATGAGATTTTCCACTAAGTGTTCAAAACAAAGAACCTTCTTGGTTTTACAGCACCTAGCTCAGATCAACCTTGATCTATTACAAACTTCAATCCTTTCCACCCAGAAAGGAATTCAATCAGGTCACCTATCAACCTTAATAGGATTTTACACTTCACCTTTTAATCTTACAAGGATTTTCTAAACAAACTACTCAAGCTATAAACACCTCTTATAGTCTTGAGTTTACACAATAGTGATGTAGAGTGTTTTTACAGAATCTGATTAAATCTCAACTCTTGTTTGAGGATTAGATTCTTTACAAGAGATTTCAGTAAGCTAATAACAATGAATTCGTGAATGAATGTTACTGATTTCTTGTGAGACTTTTCAAGTATGAATGTGAGTGATTAATGATATATCTTGGCACTTGAATGTCTTTGATTTTGGACAGAATCTAAGTATGCTCAACTCGTGTTTGAGATTAGATTCTTGACAAAAGAATTCAGTAGAATAATTCTGATATGAAGAAGAAAAAATAGAACTGAATCTTTTGTTAGTGATTGAGAAGCTTTCAAGTATATAAGTGTGTGTGAGTGATGTTTTGCTTTGTACTTGAAGCTCTTATTTTTCCTTGAGTATTGGTCTTCCTTTTATAGCCTTTTAGGACATTTAATGATGGTCAAATAGAGTTGTTGGTAGTGCTCGGTCAGTATTGACCAAAGACCAATTTATATGATTAAAAAATGTTCCAGCTTTTAAACACTTTTGAATTCTGTTGAATGGGCTGAGTTCTTCGATTCTTGATCAGATTTCCTTTGTTTAATGATCCTTTGTACTTCAAATATATTTGTTAATATCTTTGATTTGATCTGGAGTTTTGATTATGTCAAAACAGCTTTGGAGAATGATGATAAACTTCTGCAGAATGTTAATGAAAATTATGGAGATTGATAATCAATCTGGAGTCCTAGTATCTGAACTTTCTGGAGATTGATAATCAATCTGGAGGTTCAGTTTTGATCATTTTGGATGTCTTCCTGATCTTTTCTTGGATCTGCTATGATGTTAATATACTTCAAGATCGTTCATCATATTGGAGACTAATGTTTGATTATTCTGAAGATAGTTGTTAATCATGCTGGAGAAAGATGTTTGCTGCTGGAGATTGTTTATCAATCTGGAGACTGATGATACACTGCTAGGAATGATTTTAAAAATGTTGGAGATTAATGTTAACATGTTGGAGATTGATGTTAACATGTTGGAGAATGATAATCATTCTAGAGATTGATGATAATTTCTGGAGACTGATGATCATTCTTGACAGAAGATCATTCTGAAGACTGATCTGATCATTCTGGATATTCTGATGTTCAAGAATAGATTTGGTTCTTCCTCTGAATAGCAAATGAGTCTAGATCTTTAGTGATGCGTATTCTAGGCTCTTCAATTTGTAGAGGGATCCTTTGGTGATATCTTCTGGTATCCTCTGAAGGCATCTTCTGGTATCCTCTGGAGGTATCTTCTGGTATTCTCTGGTGACATCTTCTGGAGGTTTCCTCTGGTGACGTCATCATCCTCTGGTGACTATGTCTGTCTTGCTTGGACAGCTTGATTCATGGTCTTTTTTCTTTGTGATTCGAATGGCTTCTTTTGATTGTAATTGATCATATTTTTGCACCTTGATGAAGTGAATTGATTCTTGCTCTTTTACTTATGCATTCATGTTCCTTAAACAAAACTTAAGTGAAATCATTAGTATACCAACATTTATAAAACTTAATCATTTATTTCATAAGGTTTGTTGTCAATAAAACATATATCAAAAAGATTTTTTCTTCAACAAGAATAAAGTACAAGATACAACCTATCAAGCTACGTGACGATTTGTCTAATCACCAACGACTATGTGTACGATTGCAGTAGCTTTTTCTAACCAAAGAACTTCATGCTAACTAAACAAGTTGATAATCGACCACAAAAGTGGGATAGAAACAAAATGTCAATTATTTGTCTACACTTTGTAAAGAGAAACTACTAAAAATTGACAAATCAACGATTCACCAAATGTGATCATTTTAACATAAGAAGTAATTTTCTTTTAAGTGAGAAAAGAGATAAAAGGAAATGGCTTGTTCAACAAAGAATACATTTGAAAAAGCCTTGAACATGTCGTGACAAAATATAATTTCCTATCTATTGAGAGCAATGGTTGTTGTGAACCAATATAAAAATTCCAATGTGTTTTTCTTCTTCCTTTATCTCTTTATTTTATATTTTGAGTTTTTTATGTCTTATCCTTCAATCATCTTTTAGAATTATTGCGTTAAAAAAATGAAGATAAGCATTTGATATAGAATCAATTAAAAGAAAAAGTTTAAAATTATCGACACAATTTAAACCCACTTTTTCTTTGATTTTCAAATACCTTCAATATCAAAGTATTGTTTCTTTTAATTTGGTTTGACTTGTCTTGTGCTATCAGTTCATTTCTATTTTCATTATCAAAGTATCTTTTATTTTTCAAAACAATTGTGGAATTGCAAAATGTAGTTTTTATGAATTAAAATTACGCAAATGAATAAATGAAAAGAAAAATTACCTCTCTAACTCCTTCATTTTCCCCTAATATAGAAGTTATATTTTTTCCTAAAAAACTACTTTATGTTTTATTTCTTATTTATATTTTCTTTGCAATTAAATTTGCTTCACAATAAGATACATAATATCTAACTAGAACTATAATAAAGGTGATATATTTTAAATTTAGTGTATCCTATATTTATTTTCTAAATCACCCTAACTCTTCTTCACGTATTATAATAATGTTTAATTAGCTATAGCTACATATAATCATATTTATCCATAAATGATAACGTGCTTTATTATTGGTAAATGTATAAAAACATATATCATATATAAATAATTAAAATTATACAAAGAAACATATTAAAATATATAACAGATTCTAAAAAAAGAATGGATAGACAAGTACGGAAGTTTGCATATGCACATATGCACTAGCAAAGATATAAAACAAATGAAATAAATAATTTTTTATGGTAGGTTATTTAGACCAATTTTTTATTTAAAATTTTATTTTGATTTCTCTTTTAAAAAATTTATAACAAAAAATAAATAAATACTTTAAAAAAATTGTAACAAACAAAACCACAATTTATATAAATTGACAAATTAATTCTTTTAACTCTTTTTTTTTTAAAAAAAAAAATTCGTTTAACATTTATGCCTATGAAATCGCATAGTGAAGCAATTCTGTTATGTAATCCTAAAATCTCTCCCAGAATATCTCTATAAACCTAAACTTTTATTTTAAAACCCTTTTTTTTTTTCAATAGTT